>CAWUFW010000023.1:0-1200000 GCA_963921515.1 Calotriton arnoldi
GTTCCCTCTCAAATGGTCAACTGTCAGCATTGGGTATTTAGGGATTCATGTTAGTAGAGATGTGACCCAGATCTGGAGAGAGAATTATCGCCTGGTGGTTGAGTGGCTAGAGGAGCGCCTCCCGGTGTGGACCAAATTATCTCTGTCCCTCACAGGATGCGTCACCATTGCAAAAATAGTGGTGCTACCGAAACTTCTCTATTTGTTTGTGAACATCCCGATTCCACTCACCGCAGCATTCATCAAGCACATTCGCTCCCTCCTAATTCAGCTGATGTGGGCTGGCAAACAGCCGAAGCTGGCCTGGGAGACATTGATGCTCCCCTTTTAACAAGGGGGGCGTGTGCTCCCCTGACACTGAATTGTACTATTACTGTTCGCAAGCACATTTTGCACACTACTGGGTGCACCATATCCAACATCTGCCACACACTTCCATAGAGGTGGACAATGCTGATGCATGCCCTTGGCGCACCGTAGTTTGGGCCACTCCGAGATGCCTGCATGGGAACAGAGACACCATCCAATGCTCTGTCTGGGCCTGGCAATGTCTTTGCCGCAGAGCCAGACTGGACTGCCTCTATTCTGCCAATCTCCCCATTGCTGACAGCCCAGCCATGCCCCCAACGGCCGATGATACCACCAAGCGCCAGCTGTGCAGGCTGGGTCTCTGCGAGGCCTGCAAGCCTGTGCCTCCTGTTCGATGTTTAGAAAAGGACAAGGGAACCCAACTCAGTAAGGAACCTGGGTGGGTAAATTATTGTCAGAAACAGTGGTTCCTGTGGAATAATAGAATCATATATAGATAATAAGATGCACAATCGCAATGGAAGGGTTAAAATGATGTCTAGAAGGCTAAGAAACCACATACACCTATGGTTTTGGTTTGATACAATCGTATTTTATATTTCACAAACAAAATTCTATATACAATGAAAAAGAAAAATGTGCGTAGTGTCCCCAGTGAGAAACAGGAACCAAAATATTGGGAGTACAACTTGTACAGCATTTTACAAGGCTCTAAGGTATTTAAAAAGCTCGACTATTTAGCAACTCAACACACAATGTACAGCAGCTATATACACAATACGCAGCTAATGAGTTCGCTTTTTGTTAAGTCGACGACGTTTTCGACCCTATACGTGATCTAGGGTCTCATCAGGACCTATGGATTTAGGGACATCTAGGAAAAGAAAAATAATGAAATAAGCATATGGCCCATGTACCGGCACAAATGCGACCAATTGGATAAAAGGTCATAATATTCAAGAGTACCTGACGGGTAGAACCATGCGCAGCCGCGTGAGGTGTACGTGCCAACAGTGGGTGATGGAGGAAAAGGAAACGGATACTCACAAGGACACCCAGCCGGGTACTGATTATGTGAGAAGATGAACAAAGAGAAGAATATACATAGGGACGGCAGGCAAGATGGTAGAGGTGCTGTGGGCGGTTATCTGTAGCTAATGATAATACATACTAAGGAAATCCTACCCCAAGGAAAGTGAAGGCTGTGCCTGCGGGTAGCTGAGCACTGTTACTGTGTTGATGATACACAGAGACGTGCATGAAGACGGTGATGAGGAACCTGTTAAGAATGGAAACAATTAGGCCTGCACACTTTAGGTGTGGTTCTATAAAATGTGTCCCTCTGGGGACTGATTTTACCTGAGTTGGTGTTAATCACAAGCGGGCATGTCGCCTGACCTGTAACATCTAATGTTCAATATGGTGGTCTGTACCTGAGAATAGCAGGGGGACAGAGTTACACTTGGTTTTACTGCATAACTGCATTGCGCAGGGAGCAATGGCGGGTAAGGTCAAGGGCTCTCACCTACATGTGGTGTGAAGCCCATCTATAGAAGCGAGTATTTTTCAATGAAGATCTAATCCTGTAATTAACAGGAATCAGCCGATTAGTGAGGCAACAGGGAGAGTGAAGCTACTGGAGTCCCACATATGAGCAGCATCATCAGGTTCTTACCTTCAATAATGCAGTCCTCAAAGCGCGTGATCTATCCACTACATGCGGGCAGCACGACAGCATCAGTCTGTCTGCTGTTACTAAATGACAGTGAGCCTGTGCTGACTCTGCCTTTAAATACATAATCTCCCGCCGAAACTGAATGACCGGCAGGCATCACAGTAGATTGCTGAAACACCGTGTCATCCGTTTTCGGCAGAAAAGTAAAAAGCAAAGAAAGACCGGAGAGTGAATGGTCAAAAGTAAAGAGAAGATAATTGCAGGGTAAAGCGATAGGCATTGCAGCAGAAAACGGCTGCGACACAGAAAAAGGGGGCATTATAAATGCAGGATGCGTGTCCCTTGAGAGTTTGTAAAACGGATGCATAAGCGGTTGAAAAGTGATGAGTCCCATGCAGCACCAGCAACCGGTGGAGGAATTGTAACGAGGGGTATATGGGAGGACATTTTCATGTCCTAGTTGATCCACTTGGTTTGTTTTCATAACATATCTGATGCGCGTGTGTTTCACTATTAAAATTGTATGTGGTGAATTTCGACATTGCGAAGACATAATTCACAATTTCTATAACTTAGATATTTCATGTGCTTTTGACAGAAAGTAAATGATGAGCGATTATTACAAGGATTAGTGCTTCATGATTAATTACGTCATCATGTTAATACAGTTGTGATTTGCACCGAAAATGCGCGCAGGAAGGCATTATTAGGTTTGATGCGCTATGTATATTAGTGTGGTGCATACAAAGCGGATCTCTTACAGTTGGCATATTTACATGAAACAGTATGTCTAAGGAGGCGCATACGTAATTATATATTCTCTGATGTTGATAACATCATATATTATATAATGGTCTATATTCTGCAGCCACACTCTGCTTCAACTGTGACATTGGTAAGAAGGACATATTTTAGCCGCCAATCAAAAGGTAGACATTTGAAAAAATGATATTATGCTGAAATATAATGTATAGCATAGAGGTATGTCCTTTTGTTATTGTTTCACAATGTACATCTATTGTAAACAACTCCATAGGGGAAAATAATGCTTATAATTACAGATATGCATTGACAAGTTTACAAGATGGAGTTGTAGACAGAAGATCTGATAGCGATATGGTCACATCAGTGGGTTAGTGTGGCCA
Organism: Calotriton arnoldi; assembly: GCA_963921515.1. NCBI lineage: Eukaryota > Metazoa > Chordata > Amphibia > Caudata > Salamandridae > Calotriton > Calotriton arnoldi. Next base: position 3,130 of record CAWUFW010000023.1, read on the forward strand.
CAAAACCCCCGCCATTCTTCGGCGGAGTTCAGCCCATCATTGATAGAGTTAATTCTCCTCTATCCAGCGACATTCTAGTCGTCGTAAAATTTGCGAGATATCACCTCCTCTTTGAGGGACAACAGCTGACGTCAATCACTTGCCACCTAATGTCCTCTGCAGTATGATTTTTTCATCAAAATGGGACACCAAAGGGGCATTGGCAACAGAGTGTCTTATCTGGCTGCAATGTTGTCCAATGCGCCTTTACTGGCTGTTGTGTTTGGCCAATGTATGGTAACTCCACAAGGGCACCATATGAGTATACTACGTTTCGTGTATTACAATTGGAAAAGAATTCCAATGTGTGCTTCAAACTTGCATGTTCAAATACGTGATACGAATAGGTGATCTTTGATGTTCTTACCCCGTTTAAAAGCAAACATTGGGGTGTCAATCTCAGGGTCGATACTTTTGATTATGTCCCAATCTTTTGGTTATCAGCTTCCGAATTTTGTTGGTGTGTACACCAAATGTAGTAACACAAATCAGTCTGTCTACTGTAGGTTTTTCTCTGGTGGTTAGCAATTCTTCCCTGGGGCAGAACCAGGCGTGTTTCATAGATTTTCTCACTAGTCTTGTGGGGTAGCCTCTTGCCACTAGTTTAGCTTTCAGTGTATCTGCCTCCAACATATAATCTTCCTTATGAGTACAATTTCTGCGCAAGCGCAGAAATTGGCCAAAGGGTAATCCGTCCCGTACACACCAACAAAATTCGGAAGCTGATAACCAAAAATTGGGACATAATCAAAAGTATCGACCCTGAGATTGACACCCCAATGTTTGCTTTTAAATGCGGTAAGAACATCAAAGATCACCTAGTTAGATCATCTACAGAGGGCACTTTGCATAAAAGCAAACCATTACAATCCACATGAGGCCTACCTGAAATCAAAGGACACCACAAATGTGGGAATTGTGTTTCCTGCACCTTGACATCAAACACTAACGTATTTGAACATGCAAGTTTGAAGCACACATTGGAATTCTTTTCCAATTGTAATACACGAAATGTAGTATACTACATACGGTGCCCTTGTGGGTTACCATACATTGGCCAAACACAACAGCCAGTAAAGGCGCGCATTGGACAACATCGCAGCTGGATAAGACGCTCTGTTGCCAATGCCCCTTTGGTGTCCCATTTTGATGAAAAAAATCATACTGCAGAGGACATTAGGTGGCAAGTGATTGACGTCGCTGTTGTCCCTCAAGGAGGAGGTGATATCTCACAAATTTTACAACGACTAGAATGTCGCTGGATAGAGAGAATTAACTCTATCAATGATGGGCTGAACTCCGCCGAAGAATGGCGGGGTTTTGTGACCACACTAACCCACTGATGTGACCATATCGCTATCAGATCTTCTGTCTACAACTGCATCTTGTAAACTTGTCAATGCATATCTGTAGTTATAAGCATTATTTTCCCCTATGGTTGTTTACAATAGATGTACATTGTGAAACAATAACAAAAGGACATACCTCTATGATATACATTATATTTCAGCATAATATCATTTTTTCAAATGTCTACCTTTTGATTGGCGGCTAAAATATGTCCTTCTTACCAATGTCACAGTTGAAGCGGAGTGTGGCTGCAGAATATAGACTATTATATAATATATGATGTTATCAACAACAGAGAATATATAATTACGTATGCGCCTCCTTGGACACACTGTTTCATGTAAATATGCCAACTGTAAGAGATCCGCTTTGTATGCACCACAATAATATACATAGCGCATCAACCCTAATAATGCCTTCCTGCGCGCATTTTTGGTGCAAATCACAACTGTATTAACATGATGACGTAATTAATCATGAAGCACTAATCCTTGTAATAACCGCTCATCATTTACTTTCTGTAAAAAGCACACGAAATCTCTATAAGTTATAGAAATTGTGAATTATGTCTTCGCGCAATATTGAAATTCACCACATACAATTTTGATAGTGGAAACACACATGCATCAGATATGTTATGAAAACAAACCAAGTGGATCAACTAGGACATGAAAATGTCCTCCCATATGCCCCTTTTGTTACAATTCCTCCACACGGTTGCTAGTTGCTACATGGGACTCATCACTTTTTCAACCGCTTATGCATCTGTTTTTTACAAACTCTCAAGGGACACGCATCCTTCATTTATAATGCCACCTTTTTCTGTGTCGCAGCCGTTTTTTGCCACAGTGTAATCCTATCCTTTACCCTGCAATTATCTTCTCTTTACTTTTTGACCATTCACTCTCCGGTCTTTCTTTACTTTTAACTTTTTCTACCGAAAAACGGATGACACAGTGTTGCAGCAATCTACTGTGATGCCTGCCGGTCATTCCAGTTTTCGGCGGGAGATTGTGTATTTAAAGGCAGAGTCAGCACAGGCTCACTGTCATTTGGCCAACAGCAGACAGACTGACGCTGTCATGCTGCCCGCGTAGTGGATCGTCACGCGCTTTGAGGACTGCATTTATTGAAGGTAAGAACCTGATGATGCTGCTCATATGTAGGGACTCCAGTAGCTTCACTCTCCCTGTTGCCTCACTAATCGGCTGATTCCTGTTAATTACAGGATTCGTCTTCATTGAAAAATACTCGCTTCTATAGATGGGCTTCACACCATATGTAGGTGAGAACCCTTGGCCTTGCCCGCCATTGCTCCACTGCGCAATGCCGTTATGCAGTAAAACCAAGTGTAACTCTGTCCCCCTGCTATTCTCAGGTACAGACCACCATATTGAACATTCGTGATTCACAAGTCAGCGCGACAGCACCGCTTGTGATTAACACCAACTCCAGGTAAAATCAGTCCCAGAGGGAACATTTTATAGAACCACACCTAAAGTGTGCAGGCCCTAATTGTTTCCCATTCTTAACAGAGTTCCTCATCACCGTCTTCATACACGTCTCTGTGTATCATCAACACAGTAACAGTGCTCAGCTACCCACAGAGTGCCAGCCTTCACTCTCACTTGGGGTAAGGTTTCCTTAGTATGTATTATCATTAGTACAGATAGCCCTTACAGCACCTCTACCATCTTGCCTGCCGTCCCTATACTTAATATTCTTCTCTTTGTTTTTCTTCTCACATAATCAGTACCCGGCTGGGTGTCCTTGTGAGTATCCCATTTTCCTTTTTCTCCATCACCCACTGTTGGCACGTAGACCTCACGTGGCTGCGCATTCTACCCGTCAGGTACTCTTGAATTTTATGACCTTTTATCCAATTGGTCGCATTTGTGCCGGTACATGGGCCATATGCTTATTTCATTATTTTTTCTTTTCCTAGATGTCCCTAAATCCATAGGTCCTGATGAGACCTAGATCACGTATAGGGTCGAAACGTCGTCGGCAACAAAAGAAAGCGAACCATTAACAGCGCGTATTATTGTATATAGCTGCTGTATATTGTGTATTGAGTTGCTAAATGGTCGACTTTTTTGAATACCTTGGAAACCTTGTAAAATACTGTCACAATTATGTCACCAATATTTTAGGTTCCTGTTTCTCACCGGGGACACTACGCACATTTTTCTTTTTCATTGTATATAGAATTTTGTTTGTGAAATATAAAATACGATTGTATCAAACCAAAACCATAGGTGTATGTAGTTTCTTCGCCCTCTGACATCATTTTAACCCTTCCATTGCGATTGTGCATCTTATTATCTATATATGATTCTATTATTCCACAGGAACCACTGTTTCTGACAATAATCCTGTTCGATGTTTGACATGTCCTCTATTATCAACTGTGCACTGCCTGTGAAGCCTTGCATAGCTCATTCCCCCTTGAACCTGTGACACTACATGCTCTAGACTGCATGCTTACCACCCCTCCCCTACAAGACTAATTACGTGCTCGTATACTACAATGGAAGAGAAGGCCCCTGTGCTTAAGGCCACAGCCCTATTAAAGTGGCAGGCAGACTTTGGTCGGCTGACCTGACTGAGGACAAGTGGAGGTATTGTTGTTTCCAAATCACTATGCTGTCGCCGAACTATAGGTTGAGACTCATACACGTAAAGTTCCATCCACCGTATATACTGTACCCCGGCAGCTTTGTGTGGGATGGACCTGGTGCCGGAGGCAATCTGCTTGCACTGCAGGGCTGCAGATGCTGACCTTTTACACCTTGCTTGGTCCTGCCCCGCAATATCTACATACTGGACAGCAATACTGGATTGCATTCACTTGGTGATAGCAGACTCTCTACCCTGAACCCCGCTTGTTGTGTTATTGGGATTTGTCAGAAACGTCCCGACAGGCATCCATCATTTGACGGCAATGTTGCTACTTATTGCAAAAAGACAAGTTGTGATCCATTGGGGTCACAGGGGTAGTCTCAAACTGTCAGATTGGCTCATGGACGCAGTATATTGCCAAGAACGCCTTAAGGATTACTGGGCGCTAAAGCCTGCGAGAACTCGCCCCAAGGACAGCTGGAGCCCTTTCAGTTCTTACCTGGCTCTCCGGGTGGATCAGGGACCTTCCTCGCCGGCCCAGGACCACGTGGACTCAATACTTATGGCACTGCCTTCATTGCCTGCGTGACCTGTATCATCTATAAATCCTTAATTGCATGTTATCCTATTTACCGTGTACCTGGCTAAACCATCTATGTAACCTTGTGAACTTCGATGAGTGTTTTCTTGTTGAATTGTTGTACTGCACCACATAGAATACGAAAAAATTTACAAATAAAATGTTTAAAAAAAAAAAAACACCTACCTTGTTACAGTGTGGCATGTAGCTGAAGAAGTATATGTTAAAATTCCCAAATTCTCCACGAAGGAGGTTTCTAAATTTATGGGACTTTACAAAATTGTCAAAGTTATGGAAATGTGATTAAGTTAAGCTCGGGAGATGTTTAGAGTATGTCCTGATTAGCTATGGTGAACATTGGTGATGAATTTTGCATGGTTAAACCACCACTCAAAGATATTGAATTGAAGTTGTTGAAACTAGACACTGAAATGAATCCGACCAAGAGACCCTGGAGATCTGAATGGTCAAGGAAAAGTCCTGGGTGGATTAGGAGACTTCATTTAGTTCCAAATAATGCCCCAAGTTGATGCGTAGTTCTGTTGGTTAGTTTAGTTAATTTCCATGGTATCCCACGTATTTCTTAAAGGGAACTTAACGAGGAAAAAATTACGAAAATTAATATGCATGTCGGTTTGTTAAGTATGTATGTTGTCATTTACTAGTTAACAGTTTGTGTTTACTGATTTGTGCGTTTAGTGGTTTTATTATCATTTTGGTTGTGTGGAAGTGTGTAGTTTACCTTTATTACGAAGAGGGATGTGTTGTTTGTTGTTCGAATACTGTTACTTTTTCCCTTTCCCCTGGAGCTTGATATTGTACATCTGAAGCTCAATAATCTACAAAACACACTGGAGCTGAGTCCTGTTCATTTTTGTGGAATTGAGGCTTAACAGAGTTCTTGGGATTTGTCGTAAACTCAGAATCAGTGGCTCTGCCATTTCTAACAAGCAAGAGGCCATGCAAACAAGTCCTGATGGCCGACAAAGTAACTGAGGACCGTGGCCAGAATAGTGAGATTCTCAGCGTCTCAATACAGCCCATCTTTCCAAGGGCCTGGCACACTGGGCCCTGCAGAAGCTATAGATTTAGTACCTAAAGAGGGGCTGTCCTTCTCGAAGGAGGTCTTTCTCTTTCAGGAGGTCAGGTGGAAATTTCCTGGTGACTAGTTCATATGGGGGACTGGAACGACCGAGCAATTTTCATATCAACACAAAAAATGAAGATAGACTCGGATGCCAGTCTTTTAGGTTGGGGGCCCCACAGTGGAGAGGTTTTCCTAGGGGGTATGCTGGTCCAAGGATATGTTATGCCTGCACATCAAACTTCTGGCACGGTCCTTTGCAATTTGTTGCTTGTCAAAGGACAGGCTGAACTGATGTATTCTCCCTCAGAATGGACATCATTTTGGCAGTAAGGTATGTCAGTCACCTAGGAGGAACCAAATCAAAGCTACTGCCAGAGCTGGCCAAAGATTTTTGGCACTTCTGCCAGGAAAAAGGAAGGTCAACCAAGGCGAAGTACCTACCGCTACAAACAAATTTGATTACAGACTGGAATTCCCAGTTTCTACAGGATGCCTGTGACTGGAAACTGCATCCCATGGGGCTCTAAGGTCTAGTTAAAAGATGGTGTCTTCCAAGAGGAGACCTCTTTGCCTACAAGTTGAACACCCAGGTTCCTCTTTTCTTCAACTGGAAGCCGATTGGAGGCGAAAGCCTGAACTATGCATTTTCTTGCTTGTTGATACATCTTAAAAATAAACGCATAATGCTTAAATATGTGTCAACCAATATAATATTTCACCAGTCCTTGAAATGACATATTGTATATATATATATATATATATATATATATATATATATATATATATATATATATTCACTGAAAAAAACCATAGGTTTTAGGGAAAGTTATAGTTAGTTGGACATTGCACTCGTACAAAACCCGTGAAATTCCCCGTTATAGTTAGTTCAGCTAACTATAACGCGCGCCTACCGCAATGTCACATATTACATCACTCATGACATGGTCAGTGACATCACTCATGACATCACTGATGACATCTCAAATGACATCACTGATGACATCATCCAGTGACTGTGTGTTTCTATAAAGTTTAAATATGTTTAATATATATGCCAAGGTGTATTGAAGAATGAGTGGGTGTATAAGTGTCTGGATGGATGATTTAGTAGGTGCGTGACTGACTCTATAAATGAGTGATTAAACGTATGTTACTGAATGCATGGGTTAGTGATTAAACTGTGTGAATGTCTGTATCCGTCTGTCTGTTGCTATGTAAGTGGCTGCATGGGTTTGTGAATAGCTACATGAGTGTCTATATGAGTTATTAATTGGTTGTCTGAGTATCTGTATGGGTGCCTGAGTGTTTGTGTGGGTGGGCTGTGTGTAACTCTGTTCATAGATGTGTGAGTGGGTGATTCACTGGGTGCATGGTTTCAAGAGTGCATCTGTGATGGACTGTATGGGTGGGTGAGTGTGTGTATGGGTGTGTTAGTGAGTGAATGTATATCTCAGTGGTACATGTGTGAGTAACTACATATGTGAAAGAGCAGTATATCTGTGTGTTGGAGTATATAAATGGCTATAAGTGAGAGTGTGTGATTGTGAGAGTGACTGTATGGATGAGTGTGTACTTGTATCACTGATTGTATAAGAGCGTAAGAATGTGCTAGTATTTGTATGAGTAAGTGAGCTGGTGTGTGTATAACTGTATAGATGAGTAAATGGCAGTGTGATTAATTATTTGCATGACTGACTAGGTGTGTGAGTACCTCTATGAATGAGTGGCGGTGTGTGAGTGTCTATGTAGGTGTATGAGTGCATATGATAGTCCTGTACTGAGTGACCGTAAGTATGAGTGACTGTACAGGTGAGTGAGTGGATGTGTGTGTAGACCTCAGAATCAGTGAGTGTGTATATAGTTATTGGTGTTGGAGTGTCTATGGTTTTGAGAATGGCAGTCTGTATTTTACAGTGGGTGTATCAAAAGTTATATTAGGGTGTGAGAAGATGCATCAAATTATCACATGGATGATGTCATCAGTGATGTCATCGGTGATGTAATTTGAGATATCAGTGATGTCATCAGTGATGTCACTGACCATGTCATGAGTGATATAATATGTGACGTCATCAGCAGTGCATTGCGAGCGCGAGTTATAGTTAGCTGAACTAACTATAACGGGGAATTTCCACGGGTTTTGTACGAGTGCAATGTCCAACTAACTATAACTTTCCCTAAAACCTATGGTTTTTTCAGTGAATTTCTAAGGTTTTTTAAATGCTAATTTCTAACTATAACGTGCCTGAAACCTATGGTTTTTTCAGTGAATTTCAAAGGTTTTTTAAATGCTAATTTCTAACTATAACGTGCCTGAAACCTATGGTTTTTCAGTGAATTTCAAAGGTTTTTTAAATGCTAGTTTCTAACTATGCCTACAGAGGTAGGACATGTGAACAAAGAAGAAAAACGCACAGAAAGAAGCAAAAGAAATGCAGAAAGAAGCAACAGAAGTCCACAAAGACGAAGAAAAGTGCAGGAAGAAGCAAAAGATGTGCAGAAAGAACCAACAGAGGAGCAGAAAGAGGCCTTGTTCCAAAATCATCCTGTGCCCACAACTTTTCCGACGTGTACTGGTGGTAACTGACTCTGAGTAACCAGAGCCAGTGCTATGCTAAAACACACTTAGAATACAGTGAAAACACCTACATACACTAGGGAACACTATGCGTTGGGGTACCCCTGTGATTAGCATGACCTCCTCTGTAAGTCCCTAGTACATAATAGGGCAGGGGGATTAAAACTACCTCTTAAAACGCGCTACAGGGCGCGTTTGCACAGTGGTGAAGGGTGAGGGGCCTGAGGTGACATGTTTGCAAGCGCACCCCGTGGCACGTTTTAAGTTGCAGGATTAAGTCCCTTGAATCCTGAGTGTCCCTGGGGCCCAACTAGCCCCCAGCTACCTACAGTTAGGACCACAGAGCTGAGTTGCAGAGAGCGTTCCGAGGCCACGCACCTTTTTCACCTCTCTGCAACGCAACTCTGTTGTGCTTACTGAAGGTACCTGGTGGGCTAGTTGGACTCCAGGGACCCTCAGGATTGAAGGGGACTTAATCCCCCAACTAAAACACGCCACGGGGCCTGTTTGCACACATGTCACCTCAAGCCCCGCCCCTCCCTTCACCACTGTGCAAGCGCGCCCCGTGGCGCGTTTAAGTTGGGGATTAAGTCCCCTTGAATCATGAGGTCCCTGGGGTCCAACTAGCCCACCCTGTACCTCCAGTATGCGCCAGGGAGCTGCGTTGCAGAGAGGTGTTCAGAGGCCACGCCCTCTTTACACCTCTCTGCAACGCAGCTCTGTGGCGCTTTCTGGATGTGCCTGGTGGGCTAGTTGGCCCCAGAGACCCTCCAGAGATTGAAGAGGATTTAATTCCCCATCTTAAAACAGCGCCACGGGGCCTGTTTGCACACATGTCACCTGAAGCCCCGCCCCCTCCCTTCACCACTGTGCAAACGCACCTGTGGTGCGTTTTGAAGTTGGGGATTAAGTCCCTTGAATACTGAGGGTCCCTGGAGTCCAACTAGCCCACCATGTACCTCCAAGCGTCACAGAGCTGCGTTGCAGAGAGGTCTAAAAGGGGCGTGGCCTCTGTACACCTCTCTGCAACGCAGCTCCCTGGCGCATACTGGAGGTTCCTGGTGAGGCTAGACTTGGACCCCCAGTATCCAAGGGGAATTACTTCCCCTTCTTACAACGCGCCAGAGGGCACGTTTGCAGACTGCTGCAGGGAGGGGGCGGGCCTCCGGCACAATGACGTTTTTTTTTTTTATGGGAGGGGGCTGCGTGGCCCCCCTTCCTTCGAGCCACTTTGGCCCCGGGAGCCCATCCCCCGGGGCCTCAGCATGTTCTTTTTATTTTTTAAAAAGAAAAAAAAACGGGAAGGGGGCCGCGTGGCCCCCCTTCCCTGGGCCTCTATTGGCCCGGGGACCCCATCCCCCGGGGCATGCCCACTGTTTTTTTTAAATAAAATATTCGGAGGGGCTGCGTGGCCCCCCTCTCTCAGGCCATTTAAGGCCCCAGGGACCCCATCCCCAGGGCCGGCGTTTGCGTCTTTTTTTTTTTAATAATTCCTTTTTTTTTGGGAGGGGGCTGCGTGGTCCCCCTCCCGGGCCCTGTGGCCCCGGGACCCCATCCCCCGGGGCCTGGCCACTGTTGGGGGACCGTGGGGGTCCCCAATCCCCGCACGGTCCCGCTGGCTCCCCGCGTCCTGCGGGAGCCGGCATTGCTTTTCCATAAGGAGCTGCTGACATGCAGCTCCCCTTATGGAAAGCAATCTGCTGCTTCATTGAAGCGAGAGCAGGTTTCCTGCTCTCCGCTTCAATGAAGCTCGCTAAGTTTACAATGACAGGGACGGGAACCGCGCGGCTCCCGTCCTGCCATTACAAACAGCAGTGTCCCGGGGGTAGGCATCCCGGGACACTGCAGGAAGCCGGCCCTGGGGGTGGCGGTCCCCAGAGCCACCACAGGCTCCAGGAGGGGCCGCGCGGCCCGCCTCCCAACATCAACTGAGTCCCGGGGAGGTGGTGGTCCCCGGAGGCTTCGGAAGTCCGAAACGGACCCCCACATTTCTTTTCTAAGTGCTCCGGGGAGGTGGCGGTCCCGGGGCGTGTGGGGGCTGGAGCCCCCCACACATGTGATTAAAATTTAAAAAAGAAGCCCGGGGCTGCGGAGGGCGGAGAGCCCTCCCGCACCATTTTTAAAGCCCCGGGGTGGCGGTCCCCAGGGCTTCGGGGCCTTAGAGGCCCCCTATAAAATATAAATCAACCCCCGCATGCCCCCGGGAGTTGGCCCACCCGGGGGCAAAATAGCCTCAAAGCGCGGGAGACCGCTCTTCGATTTTTTTTTATCACGGCGGGATCCGCGCACCCTAGCGCATCCCGCCGATTTAAAAAAATGCTTTTTCTGCCCAGGGGTCCTTGTGGGACCCCTGAGCAGACCCTAGGGGTCGGGGTGTTTCTACCCTGCCCCCTTTTTGCGTTTTGCGCACTTGTTTCTGTGCCTCGGTTCTACCGAGGGACAAAATGGCTGCCAACACTTCCTGATTTGGAGTGTTGACAGCCACTTGACAACCAATTAGCATGCAGCTCGTGATCGGGAGGGTACGCGGACCCTACTCGGCCATAGATATATATGTGATTTTACTTTTGATTTTCTCAGGAACTACTGAGACGGATTTACACCATTTAAGCAAAAGGCACGACTCTGAGACCAAGGGCTACCTTTTGCCAAATTTGGTGTAATTCCGTTCAGCAGTTCGGGCTGTAGCTGCGATGAAAGGTTCCTATGGAAAATTGCATGGGGAAAACACGTTTTGGGACCCCCCTTTTTTCTCGGCCCCCGCTTGCTGAATCACGCCGAAACTTTCAGGATAGGAGCGGACCGGAGCGCCCCACGAGTTTTGAAAATTTTGGAAAGATTCGTCAACCAGCGCAAAAGTTATTTCAAATAAAATGTTGCGGATTTCTTATGGAAAATAGGTCCTAACTATAACTATCTACTGGCGACCGCCAGTAGATAATATATATCTATATATATATATATATATATATATATATATATATATATATATATATATATATATATAATCACCAATTGCTGACCTAAATAAAAAGTCAGCGGGACACATGCTCCGGGTACAAAACATAGGATTTATTTAGCACAATGAAGCACTTCCCTGCAGTCCGTGAAACGCTTAGAGCAGACGCGTTTCTGGCAGAATGGCCGTCATCAGTGCCGGTCCCAAAGGCTGTTAGATTCTCGTGGGCTTCAGAGATCACTCCTTTACAAGTAGTCTCTCGACTCCTCCTCCCACAGGCAGGTGTGTGGATTGTGCTGATGACACCAAGCCCACTGCATGATGGTATTTGCAGTCCTCACGTGGTTCCTCATACAGTGATGTGGAACTCCGAGCAACAATAATGCCCCAAATTCTTGGCGCTGAACTGCACTCCACCGCAGGAGTCCTGGAAATGATGGTCCCGCTAACACCTTTGTTTGTACCCTTATCAGGCAGCACAATGCCGCCTCCTCTCTGCCAGGTTTTATATATAATAAAACCTGGCAGTCGTTATAGTTAGGACCAAGTTTCCATAGGAAAAGCATTTATTGTTTTGCTAATAACTTTAGCGCTGTTTCACTAATCTTCACGAACTTTTCAAAACTAGTTTGCCACTCACTTGAACTGCTGTTTGGAAAGTATCGGGGTGATTCGTCAAGCAGAGGCCGAGAAAGGGTGGGGGAAACGTATTTTCCACATGCAATTTCCCATAGGGATTTTGAACACCAATACAGCTCAAACTGTTGAACGGAATTACATCAAATTTGCCAGAAAGCTAGGTCTTCGTCCAGAAAGAGTGCTTTGTGTAATTTGGTGTAAATCCATTCAGTAGTTTTGGAGTTGTTAAAGAAAAAAGATGTATGTATATCTAGGGACGCCTTCTCGGGTCCGACAGATCTCAGGGTGAGTTATGATTGGCTGCCACCACTTCTACCAGGAAGTGTTGGCAGCCACCTTGAGACTCAGAACTCCAGCCTGAGTCCCAACAAAAAATGCTGAAAAAAACATAAGGGGTCAGGGTAGGAATACCCTGGCCCCTAGGCCTAGTAGGTGGGTTCCGCCTAGGACCAAAAACATTGTTTTTTAAAAATGTTTACAGCGAATAAGCAGAGGATCCACAAATCTGCGGTAAAATGAAAAAAAAAGTGCGGGCTGTTTTGTTTATGCCACCGTGTGGGCCAGGTCCCGTGGGGTATTAAAAATATAATTGAGAGAGAGGCGTGCGTGCCCCCCTTTCCCATGCTGATATCAGCCCGGTACCCCATCCCCTTGGGCCCTTCCTTTAGAATATATTGGGAGGGGGCACACTACTCCCAGTCAAAGAGTGATTTTGGTCCCGGGGGCTCAGCCGTGCATTTAATGATGAGGGGTGGCCAACAGCAGCCCCCCTCCTGGAGGCATTATTGGCCCTGGGGTCCCCATCCCCCAGGGCTGTCTCCTGCTATGTGCACTTGCACAGGCAGGGAAAACTGTGCTTGCTCTCACTTGGCGGGAGCAATTTCAAAGCTCCCACCAAGCAAGAGCAAACCCTAAGTCCGCTCCCAGTTGCCGGGAGCATGAAAATAGCTCCTGCCTGCTGGGACCGAACTTTTCATCTGTTTCCCTGCCTGCAGTGAAGCGGGCAGGAAACAGGCGAAAATATTGCTCCCACCTGTTGAGAGCAGCATTTTTAGCTGCTCCCTGAGGGCAGGAGCAATGTCGGCTCTTACTGGAGGTGGGGAGCCGACTGGGTCACTGGGGCTTTAGGGCACCTACTCCTTATTGGTGAGGCCCTGGGGGATGGGGTCCCCTGGGGCCAAAATCGGCCCGGGGAGGGGCTGCCCAGCCTCCCTTCCCAATTAATCATTAGCTGCTCCGTGGGTGATGCTGTCCCTGGGGCCAGAATTGGCCCAGGGAAGGGTGGCAGGGTGCCCCCCTACGATCATTAGCTGGGCCCTGGGGAGATGGGGCCCCCAGGTCCAAAATCGGCCCGAGAAGGGGGACTTGTTGCCTCCACCGCCTTAATCACAGTGGTGGGCCATGGGGGATGGGGTCCCTGCGGCCAAAGCAGCTCAGGGAGGGGGACACTTGCCCCCTCCCGCACAAAATGTGTTGGACCCTGGGGTATGTGGTACTGGGGCCGAAATCAGCACAGGGAGGGGGGCTGCGTGACCCCCCCTCTTGAATTGCCTGCTTTTGGGGGGGTTGGCACTAGGCCAGGCCTTGTGGCCAACCAGTCGCGGCCGGTGCAGGTAAGAGCAGTTGGACGGTGGGGAAGTCGACAGAAGACGGAATAAGGAAAATAAAATTAAAAAATAAATAAAACCACTTAACTTGCTCTTGCTGCATCGCCGTCTCGGCAATGCGGCAAGCGCAAGGTAAGTGGTTTTATTTATTTGTAATTTTATTTTCCCTATTTCGTCGTCTGTCGACTTCCCCCGCCCCACCCCACTGCTCTTGCCTGCACCAGCCATGACTGTGGCCAATCCCCCGCTACACACTGCCTTTGGCCGTGCACGACGTGGGGTTGGGTGCATGCAGAGTGTTGGCCGTAAAGCCAGCCCAAGCCCTGCGGCTAACCCCCTATGTTAAAAAAAACTCTAGAAACTCACTGAAAAAAACAAAGGTTACTGGGACGTTATAGTAGGGAAATAGCTTTAAAAAAACGTAGATATTCAGTGAAAAAAACAAAAGTTACAGGGACGTTATTGTTAGAAAATAGAATTTAAAAAACCTTAGAAATTCACTGAAAAAAACAAAGGTTACAGGGACTTTATTGTTAGGTTCGGATTTTACACACATAAAAACAGAAATGTCATCAGTTATAGTTAGAGTTATCTTAAGTAATTATAACTCATACCCTAAGGTAACTATGACTTGTGCCCTTCACTGCTAATTACCCCACTTATTACATCATTCATGGCACCTTCTATGACATCATTGATTATATCACTGCAACATTTGTTGTAAAATTATTGATAAGAAAACTATGCATGGTGGGGGCACGAGTTATAGTTACTTGAGATAACTCTAACTGCTGAATGTCTATGGTTTTGAGTGTGTAAAATCTGTCCCTATAATGTCCCTTGAACCTTTGCTTTTTAGTGAAGCTCTAATGTTTTTTAATTCTATTTCCTTACTATAACCTTTGTTTTTTTCAGTGAATATATCTATATATATATTCACAGAAAAAACCATAGGTTTCAGGGACAGTCATAGTTAGTTGGACATTGCACTCGTACAAAACCCGTGAAATTCCCCCGTTATAGTTAGTTCAGCTAACTATAACTGCTCCCTTCAATGCACTGCTGATGACGTCACATATTACATCACTCATGACATGGTCAGTGACATCACTGATGACATCACTGATGACATCATCCAGTGACTGTGTGTTTCTGTAAAGTTTAAATATGTTTAATATATATAGGCAAAGGCGTATTGAAGAATGAGTGGGTGTATAAGTGTCTGAATGGATGATTTAGTAGTTGCGTGACTAACTCTATAAGTGAGTGATTACACGTATCTTAATGAATGCATGGGTTAGTGACTAAACTGGGTGAATGTCTGTATCCGTCTGTCTGTTGGTGTGTAAGTGGATGCATGGATTTGCGAATAGCTACATGAGTGTCTATATGGGTTATTGATTGGTTCTCTGAGTATGTGTATGGGTGCCTGAGTGTTTGTGTGGGTGGGGTGTGTGTGACTGTACATAGATGTGTGAGTGGGTGATTCACTGGGTGCATGATTTGAAGAGTGCATCTGTGATGGACTGCTTGGGTGGGTGAGTGTGTGTATGGGTGTGTTAGTGAGTGAATGTATATCTCAGTGGTACATGTGCGAGTAACTACATATGTAAAAGGCAGTATATATGTGTGTTAGAGTATTTAAAAGGCTATAAGTGAGAGTGTGTGATTGTGAGAGTGGCTGTATGGATGCGTGTGTGCTTGTATCAGTTATTGTATAAGAGTGTAAGAATGTGCTAGTATTTGTATGAGTAAGTGAGTTGGTGTGTGTATAACTGTATAGGTGAGTAAATGGGTGTGTGATTAATTTTGTGCATGACTGACTAGGTGTGTGAGTACTTCTATGGATGAGTGGCGGTGTGTGAGTGTTTATATAGGTGTATGAGTGCATATGATAGTCCTGTACTGAGTGACTGTAAGTATGAGTAACTGTACGGGTGAGTGAGTAGATGTGTGTGTGTAGACCTAAGAATCAGTGAGTGGGTATGTAGTTATTGGTATTGGAGTGTGTATGGTTTTGAGAATGGCAGTCTGTAATTTAGAGTGGGTGTATCAAAGGTTATATTAGGGTGTGAGAAGATGCATCAAATTATCACATGGATGATGTCATCAGTGATGTCATCAGTGATGTCATTTGAGATGTCATCAGTGATGTCATCAGTGATATCACTGACCATGTCATGAGTGATGTAATATGTGACGTCATCAGCAGTGCATTGCGGGCGCGAGTTATAGTTAGCTGAACTAACTATAACGGGGAATTTCACGGGTTTTGTACGAGTGCAATGTCCAACTAACTATAACGTGCCTGAAACCTATGGTTTTTCAGTGAATTTCAAAGGTTTTTTAAATGCTAATTTCTAACTATAACGTGCCTGAAACCTATGGTTTTTTCAGTGAATTTCAAAGGTTTTTAAATGCTAATTTCTAACTATGCCTACAGAGGTAGGACATGTGAAGAAAGAAGAAAAAACGCACAGAAAGAAGCAAAAGAAATGCACAAACAAGCAACAGAAGTCCACAAAGACGAAGAAAAGTGCAGGAATAAGCAAGACGTGCAGAAAGAACCAACAGAGAAGCAGAAAGAGGCCTTTTTGCAAAATCCTCCTGTGCCCACAACTTTTTCAGACGGGTACTGGTGTTACCTGGCTCTGACTAACCAGGCCTAGAGCCAGTGCTATGCTAAAAGACACTTAGAATACAGTGAAAACACCTACATACACTAGGGAACACTATGCGTTGGGGTACCCCTGTGATTAGCATGACCTCCTCTGTAAGTCCCTAGTACATAATAGGGCAGGGAGATTAAAACTAACTAACTAACTAACTTGTCACATCAGGCCCCGTCCCCTCTCTTCACCACTGTGCAAACACGCCCGTGGAGCGTTTTAAGTTGGGGGATTAAGTCCCCTTGAATCATGAGGGTCCCTGGGGTCCAACTAGCCCACCCTGTACCTCCAGTATGCACCAGGGAGCTGCGTTGCAGAGAGGTGTTCAGAGGCCACGCCCCTTTACACCTCTCTGCAATGCAGCTCTGTGGCGCTTTCTGGACGTACCTGGTGGGCTAGTTGGCCCCAGGGACCCTCAGGATTGAAGAGATTTAATTCCCCATCTTAAAACACGCCACGAGGCCTGTTTGCACACATGTCACCTGAAGCACCGGCCCCCTCCCTTCACCACTGTGCAAACGCGCCCGTGGCGCGTTTTAAGTTGGGGGATTAAGTTCCCTTGAATCCTGAGGGTCCCTGGAGTCCAACTAGCCCACCATGTACCTCCAAAAGCGCCACAGAGCTGCGTTGCAGAGAGGTGTAAAAGGGCGTGGCCTCTGAACACCTCTCTGCAACGCAGCTTCCTGGCGCATACTGGAGGTTCCTGGTGAGCTAGTTGGCCCCAGGACCCCAGTATTCAAGGAGAATTACTTCCCCTTCTTACAACGCGCCAGGGCGCGTTTGCAGACTGCTGCAGGGAGGGGGCGGGAGCCCTCCGGCACGATGCCGGTCTTTTTTCCTTTATGGGAGGGGGCTGCGTGGCCCCCTTCCCTCAGCCACTTGGCCCCGGGGACCCTATCCCCGGGGCCTGAGGATTTCTTTTTTTAAAGCGGGAAGGGGCCACGTGGCACCCCTTCCCTGGGCTCTACTGGCCCCGGGACCCCATCCCCGAGGCATGCCCTCTTTAAAAAAATATATATATATTTGGAGGGGCTGCATGGCCCCCTCCTCAGGCTATTTAAGGCCCCGGGACCCCATCCCCGGGCCGGCCTTTACGTTTTTTTTTATTTTCTTTTTTGGGAGGGGGGCTGCGTGGCCCCCTTCCCGAGTCCACTAATGGCCCCGGGACCCCATCCCACGGGGCCTGGCCACTCGTTGGGGACCGTGGGGGGTCCCCAATCCCCTGCACGGTCCCGCCGGCTCCCCGCGTCCTGCGGGAGCCGGCATTGCTTTTCCATAAGGGAGCTGCTGACATGCAGCTCCCCTATGGAAAAGCAATCTGCTTTGCTTCATTGAAGCGAGAGCAGGTTTCCTGCTCTCGCTTCAATGAAGCTAGCTAGCTTGCAATGACAGGGCAGGAGCCGCGCGGCTCCCGCCCCTGCCATTGCAAACAGCAGTGTCCCGGGGGTAGGCACCCCGGGACACTGCAAGAGCCGGCCCCTGGGGGTGGCGGTCCCCAGGGCCATGGAGGGCTCCAGGAGGGGGCGCGCGGCCCCCTCCCTTCATTAGTAAAGCCCCGGGAGGTGGTGGTCCCCGGGGCTTCGGAGTCCGAAACGGACCCCCACATTTCTTTGTTAGTGCCCTGGGAGGTGGCGGTCCCGGGGCATGTGGGGGCTGGAGCCCCACACAGGTAATTTATTTATTTAAACAAAGAGGCCCCGGGGGTGGTGGTCCCCGGGGCTGCGTGGGGGCCGTGTGCCCCCCGCCACCCTTATTTAGTTGAAGCCCCGGGGAGTGGCGGTCCCCGGGGCTTGGGGGGGCCTTAGAGGCCCCCCACAAAATATTTTACAAACCCCCGCATGCCCCCGGGACTTGGCCCACCCGAGGGCCAAATAACAACGAGCGCGGGAGTCCGCGTCCTGTTTTTTTCACGGCGGGATCCGCGCATCCTAAGCGCATCCCGCCGATATTTTAAAAAAAATATAATAATTTTTGGGGCCCTGAGCAGGCCTAGGGGTCAGGGTGTTTCTACCCTGCCCCCTTTTTGCGTTTTGTGCACTTGTTTCTGTGCCTCGGTTCTACCGAGGAACAAGATGGCTGCCAACACTTCCTGGTTTGGAGTGTTGACAGCCAATTAGCATACAGCTCGTGATCGGGAGGGTGCGCTCAGGGTGCGCGGATCCACCGCGGCCATAGATATATCTGTGATTTTACTTTTGATTTTCTCAGGAACTACTGAACGGATTTACACCATTTAACCAAAAGGCACGACACTGAACCAAGGGCTACCTTTTGCCAAATTTGGTGTAATTCCGTTCAGCAGTTCGAGCTGTAGCTGCGACTAAAGGTTCCTATGGAAAATTGCATGGGGAAAACACGTTTTGGGACCCCCTTTTTCTCGGCCCCACTTGACGAATCACCCGAAACTTTCAAGATAGGAGCGGACCGGAGCGGGCCATAAGTTTTGAAAATTTCACGAAGATTCGTCAACCGGCGCCAAAGTTATTGGGAATAGAATGTTGCGGATTTCCTATGGAAAATAGGTCCTAACTATAACTATCTACTGGCGACCGCCAGTAGATATATATATATATATATATATATATATATACACACTATGTGTATCAAATTATGTCGACAACGTTACCAAGTGAATGTTTGTCGTTTGGGCACAATATAAATTACTTTTCGGGTTTTCAATATACATTTTAATCAACAGTTTTTTATGCATGTAATTTATATCTAAATATTTATATATTTATTTATTAAAGGCACATGTTGATTTTAATTAACCGAGGGTTATGCCATGCGTAAACAATGCTACAACGCTATGAAATGTTGTATTTGCTATGCTTGTGAACTACTGGATGAATATTTCTTTTATGTCCATACCCAATGTGAACTTTGCACTTATCAGTGAGCACTCTGTCACTTTAAAAACAAAAAAACAGTACCGCAACGCCATGTCATGTGATTTTGAGGAGCCGAAACGCGCAATGGCGGCATCGAATTAAAATAAGGAATTTAACACTCACCTTGTGGTCCGTGTCCTGAAGGAGAATTCAAAAGACGACGGAGAGTGGAATATATATATATATATCAAGGCCTTTCAGAGGCCGAAACGCGTCATGGCAGCAGTGCGTGGTCAAAGAAAATAAACCTTTTGCACTGAATTTGGGTCCGTACCGTCCTTTCTAAGAGTTGGATTCTGTGGCGGATTGCGTGTGCATATATATATATATATATATATATATATCCACACATTCCTCTTTCACAAGAAGACGCCGGCATCCCATTGGAAGGATTTCAAATGCTTTTATTTCTTTTAGGAGTATGCAGCAGTTCACTTCCCAAACCTTACGCGTTTCAACTCTCTCTGGAGTCTTGATCACAGGTGAGCTTTCTCCTAACTTTTCAAAATGACCACGTGGTTTCCTGTCATCCAACCACCTTTTGTTAAATGGTTTTGGTCGTATTGTTTGTATGGAGTGCGCAATGCAAACTTAGAAAGTCATTTTTAATTGCAGCAGCATGCTTGTTGGTATTGCAATTCATAAATAAAAGCTGCTTTTCAGTCCCAGTGCGCAAAAAATTAGCTACATACATGGTGCTCCTACTATTGCTTTTACTTCTCCATTTGTGCAATGAAATACCTTCAAATCTGCAAGCAGGAAGCAAGTGCTCCTTTTTGCTCCCTTGCCCTCCTTCAGTCCGATTTCTTGTAGGAAAATCCTGTCTTTTTCGTTTCGTGGAGGAGGGCGGGTCAGGCTCCCTTGAATCAAATCAAACAGATCCACACATTTTCGTGAGACTGAAAAGCAGCTTTTATTTATGAATTGCAATGCCAACAAGCATGCTGCTGCAATTAAAAAATGACTTTCTAAGTTTGCATTGCACACTCCATACAAACAATACGACCAAAAACCATTTAACAAAAGGTGGTTGGATGAAGGGAAACCACGTGGTCATTTTGAAAAGTTAGGAGAAAGCTCACCTGTGATCAAGACTCCAGAGAGAGTTGAAACGCGTAAGGTTTGGGAAGTGAACTGCTGCATACTCCTAAAAGAAATAAAAGCATTTGAAATCCTTCAAATGGGATGCCGGCGTCTCCTTGTGAAAGAGGAATGTGTGAATTCTAATGAGGTTCTTCGTGCCCATCGCCGGAGCCGCCCTGCCAGGGTCTGGGGCCTCTCTCACGAAGATTTATTGTGTGGATATATATATATATATATATCCAAAGGTATAATACTGTGCCTGTAGTGGTAAAATGTCATTTTGCAGCTCAGCATGGATGGCACTATGCTAATCCTATGCTTTAAGACTTTGCTGTAGAAATGGCAAAAGACTTTGTCTCTTTCTAGCTTGGTGTGGATGGCACTGTGCTAATCCAATGCTTAAAAACTTTGCTAGAAAAACAGACATTTGAGGTGAGCAGATTCAGAAGTGTTGCTGGTGTTGTAGGGTGCTTTCTACAGGAGCTGCTCTCCACCTAAACTTGAGAACTACCCAGAGTTCTCTGCTTCTTTTTTGCATAATTTATGCATCACTCTAAGCCTGAAAGGGTATTGTTTTGACTTATACTGGGTGCTCCCTTGTGTAGGAAGCTGGCTCTGTATATACTATACCAAAGTGAGGTATAGTGTGCACAGAGTCCAGTGGAACCCCAAAGGTAGGCAGAGGTAAAGTTAGATAGAACCTTACTCTCTATTTGTGGTAGTGTGGTCGAGCAGTAAGGCAGTATCAGAGGACAGTGTTAAGCATTTGTTGTACACACTCAGTCAGCAAATGAATTCACACACTCAAAGACTGAACTTCAGACCAATTATTTTTGTATAAAAATATTCTTTTAGTTATTTTATTTCTAGAACCAAGCAAGCCTGGCACAGGTAAGCAATAAATACTTTACAGTAGTAAATGTTGATTGTAAAACAGTTCAATTGCAATTGTAAATGTACTATGGTTAAACTTACAGTATTGTTTCAGAGAAATGCAATCACTTGTAAATACAGTACATAGACTTGAATGGGATTTTCAGTAAAATAGCAGGTAAGTTACTTTTGGATTACTTTTCTTACTCAGTGCTGTATGCCTAGATGCAGCACTGGGACATTTCCTGTAAATAGGTGAGTAAAAGCGTTTTTGTTAAATCGTACAATTTTAAAGAATTTCTTTAGGTTTCAAAACTCCACACTTAGAAACTAGCAAGCAGGCCACTGGGTTGTGGGAGCAAAGCTCCTGGACTTTAGCTCAGGGCAAATGGGGAAACAAATTAGTACCAAAGGTGCACCCTCAGGGGCACTAGGGCGGCCGGGTGCAGGGTGCTGTTTCGATGTCGTATGCCCTGTTGTTTCCAATGGAGAGCCTCCGGTTTGCAAAAGCACTGCAGGTAGGGAGACGAAGGACTTCTGGGTGCGACCACCACTTCAAGAGGTAAGTTGGGAAGTTAGGGGTTGGTTAGGCACCGTTGGTTTGGGTACACAAGGCCGTGGGGCGTCGGGTGCAGGGGTGCCTTTTGGAGTCGGATCTTCTTACCAGCTCCTGGTCGCGGTTGGGGGGGCCTTCTGGATTTAGGCTGCAGGCGTCGGCTGGAGGCTTGAGGCAGGCCAGGGGTCGCCGGATCTCGGTTCAGGATCACCGGGGTGACCTCCTCGTGGTGTTTGCCCACTCGAGCTCAGGCCGTGGACGGCGGGTGCAGAGTGGGGCGGATTCATGGTCTCCGGCTGCTGCCAGAGGTTGCAGTTGAACAAATCCGGTGTTCACGGGAGAAGCAGTCTTTGGAAGTGAAGGCAACCAGGTCCTCTGGGGTTTTTGAGGTAGCTGGCTGCAGGACACACCGGGATTTTGCAGGAGCAGGTTCGAGGGGGAGACAGGCCGGTAGGGCTGGGTCCAAGTCAGTGGGCGTCTTCCTCTTGTTAGCTGCTGCACGGCTGTTCGGTCCTTCTTCTTTTCTTCTTGTTTCTTGTCTGGATCTGAGGAAGCAAGATTCAGGGGTGCCCCTAAATACTAGATTTAGGGGCGTTAAAGGTAGGTAAAAGACAGGGACCAATGGGTCCCTTCCCTGGGGTGGGTACACCCCCTATTATGCCACCCTCCAGTGGGAGGGGGGCATGTGCCTGTCCCTGGTTGGCTGAGTTCCCCCATCTTCCATGGCATGGACTGAGAGTTGTGCTTCACCTCGCCTCCCCCACCTGAGGGGTGGAGTTGGCAAAGGTGGGCACACCTCTCTTCCTCACTTGTTTTTCCCGCCCGAAGTGGGGGTCAGAACCAGTGGGGACCAGTTGCTGAAAGCAGCAATTGGCCTGGGGAAGCTCACAAAGGCGGCAAACCTTTGAAGCTTCCCCTTCGTGAACCCTGCCCATCCTGGGGGAGGAGGCTTGGCACCTCGTCCCAGGATGTGCATTGTTTCAGGCCCCAGAGAGCAGCAGGCTCTTGACCCAGGGGTCCAGAAACATGTCTGGTGGTGGCAGCTGAAAGCAGCCACTCAGCCAGGACACTAGAGGTGGGTTAGTTTTCAGGGGGCATCTATAAGATGCCCTCTGTGTGCATTTTTCATTAAATCCCACACTGGCATCAGTGTGGGTTAATGTGCTGAGAAGTTTGATACCAAACTTCTCAGTTTTCAGTGTAGCCATTATGGTGCTGTGGAGTTCGTAATGACAAGCTCCCAGCACCATATACTCTTAATGGCAGCACTGCACTTATAATGTCTAAGAATGGACTTAGACACTGTAGGGGTACAGGGCTCATGCACCTGTACCCTCACCACTGGTATAGTGCACCCAGCTAGAGGGATGAGTGATCTAAGCCAGGGCAGTGGGTTGTAGGCATGGCACACAGGGATGTGTGCCATGTCGACTCTTCACTTTGTTCTGCACCATAACACGCAGCCTGCAAAGGCAGTGTGTGTGTGTGTAAGGGTACAGGACCTCTAAGGGTGGCACAATAAGTGCTGCAGCCCTTAGAGGCCTTCTCTGGTCACAGTGCCCTGGGTACCTGTGGTACCATTTACCAGGGGCTGACCTGTGGCCAGAGATGCCAATTGGGTTAAGGCTTCAATGCAGTTTTAGGGAAAGAATATAGGCCCTGGGTACCTGATTAGCAGAAGCCCAGGGCACACTCAGTCAAAGTACATCAGCAATTCAGCAAAAAGTGGGGGCAACCATGCAGAAAGAGGGCACTTTCTCACATCTTGTGTCTGGACAAGCCATACCTCTCTGAAGAGATCTAATGAGAGCGAAACACTGTATCTGGGGTTGCTTTTATTCATTTCAGGTTGGCTTGGTTGGTATTTTACCAATTTCAAAGCTGTAATACTGTGCTTGGAGTGGTGAAAGGCTTTTGTCATTTTACAGCTTGGCATGGACAGCACTGTGCTAGTCCTATGCTTAAAGACTTTGCTGAAGAAATGGCAAAAGACTTTGTCCCTTTCTATCTCGGCGTGGATGGCACTGTGCTAATCCTATGCTTAAAGACTTTGATAGAAAAGCAGACATTTGAGGTGATCAGATCTAGAGTGTCACTGGTGTTGAGGGTGCTCTATACAGTAGCTGCTTTCCACCTAAACTTGAGAACTACCCAGAGTTCTCTGCTTCTTTTTTGCATAATTTATGCATCACTCTAAGCCTGAAAGGGTATTGTTTCGACATATATACACATACACACACATACATGTATATACTGAAATTAAGGGTTGTGAACTTGGTAATAACCATATCTGACCTGCTGCACACAGGGTGATGTCTGGAATGATACTTGTATTCTATTGCATTTTCAGCTCTGAGGCAAAAGAGAGCTAGGGGGTGCTGAAGATTTTGCCAGATGCAGACGAACTACCCACCAACCTCTCCACAAGGAAAGAGAAAGTTGGATGTGAGGGACATGGTTTCATGGACTGCACAGTCATTATCAGTTATATTTCAAACCATGTGACTTGTAGTTTTTTGTGTCATGGTTTTTGGGTCTTGTAGTTTTAATGGTGTATGGCTGTTGTAAGAAAGTAAAAAGAACTAATGCATAATTTGACCCTCCATTACCATAATAGAATCATAGCTATATATAGCTAGGAAATTTTACATATAACGGGTACAACAACCCTGTCCTGTAACACAAACACTTGCAGTCGGAACGTGGCAGAATAAAATGAAGATCATGTGTGCACAGGCGCTAGTCCACACATAATAACCACGTTAGTGTGCTTATTGTGTGCCACGTGCGCCGATGCCTAACATCCAGCCTATGCCTTCAAGCTTGTTCTAAGGTGCCACTTAGGATTGAATACTATTGTGCTTGTCATGTGTATTCATTATATTCCATGCAATTATAGCTTTTCTTAGAGCACAGTGTGATCATTCGAGCCTTGGATGATTGGCTATGCAGCAGGGCATCAGTGGCTGTTTGTCCCTTCTGGGCCCATCTTCATACAGCTCAGTAAATTCTCTTTTCTTTGAGTCACATCGCCTGGACTGGATTTAACAATGGCAAATCTGACACGACAATTCGGCAAAGAACAACAGACTCTATTTTAAGATGTTCTAGAAAATGTAGGCCCACCACGAGGAGAGATAGAGAGCGGCTTGAAAATAAGCCATTGCTAGAATCTACGCTTTTGGACATAAACCACTGAAGGAACCAGTGCATGGTCGAGTTATATTAGTGCATAAACAAACCTACAATTGTTTACATTTGAATTTAAAGTTTTGGGCCGTCACAATGGTGAGCCGGTCAGCACAAGCTTAGTACCCGGCTGGCGTAACCAACACGCAGAGCGAGGAGAGGACCTTATGGGCAATGAATGCATGAATGTCTTCATCTTAACAAGCCCATGGAGTCCTGGGAGTAGTGTGACAATGAATGTGTGACAACGCTGATGCACTGTACCACGTGACTGATTGAAACGCAGTGTGACGTTCTCCACAAAACGATCAGCAAGGATAAAGATATAAAAGCATCATTTGAATTTGATGATTACGTGACATACAAGAATGCATTTTAGCTTGCTGCAGTCGAAAACTTTGAGACACAGCAAAAGGAATAGAGTGGTCAACTGTTTCAGGGAAGGCATTGGTAGTGGAAGAATCTGGGTCAGCGTCATCTGTGCTTGAAATACAAGACAAAGACAAGTATAACAAAGCTAATGTAAAAAGAAATGTTGCCTACAAATGTGGTTCAAAATTACATTTGGGGAAACAGTCCAAATTGTCCTTATGTAGGAAAAAGGAATAATAAATGTAAGAAAATAGGACGTGTGTTTGTAGGAGAAATTGAACACCTGTTTCTATAAATGTCAATTTTGTAGAGGAAGTAGAAAGGGCAATATGCAGTACTTTTGTACTCTCCGTCAGTGAACAAAGTGATGTTGTTCCTGCTACAGTTCTTTTTAAAAGCATCTCTAGACTGGGATAACATTTGAAAGGTGGGTATGAATATAATTGCAGGTCAGGTTTAATAATCGCAGTTACATCCGAGACATGCTGTGTTAGTGGATAGAAGAATATTACACTAAGGGAACAATACACGGTTAATCCTAGAACATTCAGTGATTTTGAGATTTCAATTCCCAGATATTTTGGAGGCATCCTTGAATTTAAGGGATGCTCCATCCGTACAAAAATCTATATTGCAGGTAATGGGAGAAATGTTGTGGAATGGTATGATCTGGAAAGATTGGGCATAGTGTTAAGCCCTGGGACAGACTGCCTGACTTTTCTTGGTGAAAGGCCC
The DNA here is from genome assembly GCA_963921515.1 of Calotriton arnoldi. Taxonomy (NCBI): domain Eukaryota; kingdom Metazoa; phylum Chordata; class Amphibia; order Caudata; family Salamandridae; genus Calotriton; species Calotriton arnoldi. The sequence continues at coordinate 28,959 of CAWUFW010000023.1, forward strand.
ATTTCAACTATTGAGGTTGAAGATGAAGAAATGCATAAGATTGCTGAGAAGCACATAGCAGTTTTTGCATCGCAGGTGGGATGTGTTAAGGGGTTTGAGCTTTCAATTAGGCTAAAAAATGGTGCAGTGCCTGTTGTGCAAAAAGTTTGCCTCATGCCATTGAGTATTAGAAAAGACCTAAAAGAACATGTATATGCTGTGCAGTGATGGAATAAATGAAACAGTTGAGAGTGGGTTTCTGTTGTAATAGTTCTTTAAAAATCATGGTAAATTTGCCTATGTGCCCATTTACACTTTTTCTACAAAAACATTATCGTAGTGTGCTATCCCATGCCTAGGATTCACGAGATGTTAGCAGTTAGCAGTGCAACACATTGTTTTCCATTACTGATCTCAAATCTGATTATCATCAGGTCTCCCTGGCAAAGGAGCCAGGTGACTGGACAACATTTGTTACCCCATTTGGGGCCTATAGATGTTTGAGATAAACTTTTGGTCTGGCCTCAGCTCCCTATGTCTTTCAGTAACTTATGAAGAATTTATTTAAGAGCCTCAACAGAGTACACATTTTTCAATATGATATAGTAATATTTGCTAAAGATCTTGAATAATGCAACATATTGTTGAATAAGGTTTGACAAGTGTTAGAAGGCAGATGTATGTGCACATTTCTGAATCAAGAAGTAGGATATTTAGGGCATGTCATTACAGCATGGGTGATTGTTCTCAAAACTGATTTATTAGATGCCATTAAAAAAACATGAAGACTGATAAGGACGCTCTCTAGTCATTTTTAGGGTTGGGAGAGTATTCTGCAAGATTTGTACAGGGAAAGACTTGGTATGTGGAGCCTTTAAGAAGATTATTGAGAAAAGAAGAACATTTAGTTTGGTGCGATAAAGATGCACCAGCATTTAAACAATTTGATAGAGTAAGCAAATGTATAGTCAAGTAGATGCTAGCTCTATTGGATTAAGGAGAGTTTTAAGTCAAATGGTCAACAACAAAGAACACACAGTAGTATTTAGTTCTTGTGCTTTGCGTGGATCAGAGCTTCACTCTAGTGTGATTGAGAGAGAGAGGCACTTGTTTGTTGGGGGCTGTTGAGAGGTTGAAAACATTTCTTTGAGGTAAGAATTTCGATTTGGTAACCGATCACAAAACTTTAATATATATGATGGATAAACATGGCGCAGGAAAGGCTTCATCTAGTTTCTAGATTGTAATAGTTCATGTTTCTAACAAGATAAACTGCAGCAGGGAAAAATATGCGGGCAGACTGTTTATCTAGAATGCCTCAAAAAGTGAGGAAGATTGTCTGGTATTGTATAAAGCTTTGCATGCAGTCAATAATTGTGATGCTAGAAAAAGAGTGGATTGATGCTTGCAGCTCAGATGTACGATTTAAGCAAATCAAAAAGTACCTTGTCAGTGATTTGCCAACTGACAGGAATTTAGATGTGAACATGCTGAGTTTCACCCAAAATTGAGCAGAAGTGAGTTTAGAAGGTGATATCTTGAGGAGACATGATTTATTTGTTCCTCCTTGTCGTCTCAGAGAAAGACTGATTGATTAGCATTGCTCCTAGGGGACATCCTGGTGTGACAGCCACTCAAAAACCATTGGTGGCCTTCTAAGGGGTCAGCTGTTGATACGCATGTGCGTGACTGTAAAGAATGTCTTCTTTCTGATTAATATTGTTGAGTATCCAAGGAACCTCTAGGTTTGACGAGTATCCCTGGAAAACCATGGGAAAAAGTCTCAATTGACTTTGTTGGTCCTTACAATTTTGTTGCAATCAATATCAGATTTTGTGTATGTTAACTGATGTTTTCACTATTCATTTTTTAGCAATTCCACTACAGATATTGTTATTCAATTCTTTGGGGAAAAAATTTGCATTGAAGGAATTCCCGAAATACTGATGTCAGAAAATGGGACCCAATTTGTGTCAGACAAGATGGTGGATTTTATAAGCTTTAAACAAGAGAAGGTGCCATTGTATTATTCTTCTGCAAGTTGTTAGGTGGGTTACTCTAATACGTTTTTTTGAAAAGGAATAGAAATAGATTTTGCATCAAATATGGATGTAGCAGAATATATTTGAGATAAGATATGGAGTTACCACTATACTCCACACTCAGTGGCTGGGTTTTCCTCTTTTTGTTTGTTGGAAGTAAGAGAAGGCAAGGAAGGAAGGAAGACATGTTTTATTCATTCCAAAATGTGTGATTAATACAAAGAGTCTTGGCACTAATCTTGATTATAATATAGAGAAAGGATTCATAATAGACAAATTCAGAGCAAAGTATATCATGACTTGTGACCAGGAACAAGGAAAAGAAGATTGCAGTTGGTTTTTGGATTTTCATTAGGAAACCTGTAAGAGTTCATAAAGCAGAATCTGTTATCACAGATCCTGTGCAGGTTAAAAGAGTGTCACAGAGTGCAGTGCTACTTAAAGACAAAGGACGGCGGAGCAGAAGTTTTGTAGCTTTACTCAAACCAGGTCAGAAAAATATTTTGAGAGGATAAAAAACAGGGGGTGATGTTTCCTCTTGGAATGATTTTATAAATGGTAGCTGTGATGATGAAAATGTTCTACAGAAGCTGGGAATTAATGTGATGGTGTTGATGCAGTAGCTGTGTGTTGTAAATTACTTCTGCTTTAAATAGGGAATATCACCCAGCCCTTCCTTCGTGTCCTATCCCAGTTCCCTCTCAGAACCCTTGTAATGTTCTAATGTGCCCTCGAGACCAAGCGGGATTCCACACAAGACAGTTGGAGTCTGGTCAGCTGGTGAGGTGCTTGCTTTGTCCGTTCCTGCAAATAAACATCACCTACCTGTTAAGAAGCCGGCGTTGTCTCTTCATTCATTTACTTCAATTTGGCGACGAGTTCCTGTGCTGACCAGACAGCAGAGCACGCCTTCTTCCGCCTTCTTCCACCTTCTTCAACCATCTACGACCGGACAAGCAGCACCCCCAACAAAAGAATCCATCGTGCACTGCATCGCCATCCATCTGGGTAACGAGTCATCCCTATTGACTCGCCCGCTACGGAGATTAGTTATTTTATGCGTTTTGGGACATCTCGACGACAACCCTGACGTCATCTGGCCAACGGTGAGTCACTGCGCGCTCCATACCGTCCCCGTGCCATGCATTGCCAAGTTCTTCGTTGCTAGGGCGTGACGCTTTTTCTCAGCGTTCCCCATAGCAGAGTGCGACCGCCTCCACCGGGATCCTTCACGCATACGCGTAACGCAGTGACGTCAGCGCGCAACGTGACTCCATTTTTAAAAAAAAAAAAGAGAAAAACTTTATTTCCATGCATCTCCGTGTACTGCAACACCAGCGTTGCGAGAGTTGGTAACCACGGTTACAGGGATCGGCGATCAACCATTTGTTTGTGCCCTGTGGTGAAGTACAAACAGGAAAGTTCAAGTGTGTTGGCCTCACGGTGACACGCTCACCTTGTACTGGAAAACCATTTTTTTTTGTTTTTTTTGTTTTGTTTTCCTAAATTACACCTTTGTTCTAGGTGATTACGCCTCTTGTGCTTAATAGCGAATTACACACAATTGTTGGTGCCATCACTGCAGTGCCTTTGTCTTAACTTATTTGCACTGGTGTAAGTACTATCAAATCGTTTAGTCATGGCACAACAAGTCGCAGTAACTCTACCTCCTCAATTCCTCAGCGAACCAGGTACACCGTCAACTTCATGGGAAGATTGGATTGTCATGTTTGACAATTATCTAGATGCTCTTGATGGGCAAGAGTTTTCTGCCAAGCGGAAAAAAGCCTTACTATTAAGTGCCTTGGGCAAGGAGGGTCAACGAGTATTTAAAGTACCTTCCGCATGCCCTACAATCCAGCAGCATGTCTTCACCTGATGAGTACAAAGAGGCTGTAGCGAGACTTGAAGTAAGGTTTTCCAAGGAAGAGAATTTGGTCATGAACAGATTTAAGTTCTACACACACAAACAACGCAACGAGGAATCCATTGACGATTTCGTTGCACGCTTACGTGAACTTTCAGTGAAATGTAATTTTGGTGCAATGGCAGATGAGCTAATTCGCGATCAGCTCATTGTCCAATGTAATAATAGAAAGATACAAGAGAGACTGTGGGCGGCCAAAACCCCTCCTTAAACTTAGCCATAGATTTGGCTAAAGTGGTCGAAGAGTCAGAAAGATGTATGAGAGAAATACAAAAATGTAGCTCGCAGCAACAAATCTCTGAAGTGTCTGAGAAACTCTTGTATGAATGTGAACCTGTTGAGGATGAATTAGTGGCTATGGTAAAGTCAAAGGGAAAAGCTTTCAAAAGAGAAGTAACTCCAGCAAATTCCCAATTAAGTTTTGCTCAAGATGTGGTAGTAATACACATACCTCTGATGCAAGATTTTGTTTTGCAAATAACAAAGAATGTCTGAAGTGTGGCAAGTTGGGTCATTTTTCAAAGATGTGTAGAAGCAAAAACAGACCTAAAGTAGCGGTCATTGAAGAGTGTGCTATTGAAATCAAAAGAGATAGAGATAAAATCCTGGTCGTTGATGATCCAGATGTCTTTACTTGTAATGAAAGGAGAGAGAAGAGACCGAAAGCTGAATTTACTGTTAATGGTCATGTTGTAACTCTGATGGTGGATACTGGTTCAAGATATACAATAATACCGGAGTTCATGTTCAAGAAGGAGTGGGGTGTTATGCAACTTAAAGATAGTGATATTTCCCCCACTGGATATCAGGGAGAAAATATAGAACTGTTAGGCTACTTTGAAGCTGACATCTCTTTTATGCATAGGTCCACTAACGGCAAGGTTTATGTTTCTGTTGATGGCCCACCCATCCTGGGTTGGATCCACCAATATGACTTGCACATCATAGTCAATCCCAGAGCACCCAACCAAGTTATGGTAGTTGATGACCATTCTCTTGATGAGATTTTACTTGACACAAGCAGAGTTTTTAGAGACGAGTTGGGTGAGCTGAAGGGGTATGTGCACAAAATTCAGTTGAAGAATGATGTTATCCCAATTCAACACAAAGTGAGGAGAGTTCCCCTTGCAGTCAGAGAGGAGGTTAAAATGGTAATGGACGAAATGCTTCAGGGAGGCATTATTGAGCCTGTGGAAGCTTCCACATGGGTTTCTCCGGTGGTAATCACGCAAAAGGCTGATCACAAAATTAGATTCTGTGTGGACCTGAGATCCCTGAACAAAAATGTTGTAGCGGACACATTTCCCCTTCCAAATATCGGTGAGTTGGTATTCACCTTGCAGGGTGCAAAGTACTTCTCTAAATTAGATTTGAAGAGCGCGTATCATCAAATCCGCCTTCATGATGATTCAAAACACTTAACAGCGTTCATAACCACAGAGGGTACTTTTCAACTCACCAGACTTCCCTTTGGTCTTATCTCTGCTGCTAGTGTTTTTCAGCGTATGGTAACAGAGATCTTCAAAGGGATTAGGAAAAGCGGTGTTTTTCCAAGATGACATACTGGTCTTCGGTGATACCATCTTGGAGCACAACCAAGTACTCAATTCTGTGTTGCAGAGAATAGACAATGCAGGTTTGACACTACGTAAAGAGAAATGTGCCTTCTTGGTTCAACACATAGAGTATTTAGGATATGAGATCTCAGCCCAAGGTGTTAAGCCAAAGAAAAAATCTTTTAGAGGCCATACAATCAGCCCCATGTCCTTCTGACAAGGATCAGCTCCGTTCATTCATGGGCCTAGTAGAGTTCTACTCAAAATTTTGTGAGGAACTTCTCAGACAAAACATTTACCTTGCGTCTGTTACTAAAAAAAGGAGCCAAATTTGCATGGGATGAATCTCATACCAATTGTTTCAATGAAATTAAAAAAGAATTGTGTGAGGCTAAAGTTCTAGCTCCTTTTGACATCAGGCGCACATCTGTGTTGATGGTAGATGCCAGTGGTACTGGTTTGGGTGCAGTACTGTTACAGAAATATCCTGAAGGAGAGAAGACCATTGCATTTGCCTCTCGCCCCCTTTCACTCTCCGAACAAATTTATTCGGTTATTGAAAAAGAGGCACTTGCTGCTGCGTGGGGTGTACACTATTTTAGAACCTACTTGTGGGGTACCAAGTTCAAAGTCAAAACAGATCACAAACCTTTGGTTACCGTTCTGTCTCCAGGTGGCGCTGGCAAAGGTTCTCCTAGACTAGCAAGACTAGCTTCTAGACTTCAGGAATATCAATATGACATTTCTTACATACAAGGTTGGCGTAATGTACAAGCTGATTGTCTCTCTAGGTTATCAGTCAAGAGTAGCGAGACCAATGATGATTTCTCTGATACTCATGAAGAAGGTGCAGTAGCCTTTGTCCATGATGTTGTAGCTCTGAGTGATGGTACTTTCACCAAGGATGAATGGTGTTCCGCAATGGAAAAAGACCATGTTCTCATTAAGGTCATGGATCTTGTCAGATTGGGTACCAGGCGCGAGAGTTGTGTTTTACCCTCTGTCCGCCCTTTTCTTAAGGTTATTGATGAGCTTTCTGTGATTGGTCACAGTATTCTAATGAGAGGTGATAGATTCATTCCACCATTCAGTTTAAGGCCGACTTTACTGAAAATTGCTCATGAAGGACACCTAGGGCAGACACTCACGCAGCGCAGGCTTAAAGCAGATTTTTGGTGGCCTGCCATGGACGCACAAGCTGCATCTTGGGTTGAGAGTCTGTCAGGCTTGTAGAGAAGGAGAAAAAAGGCTTAAAATTGTTTCTAGTCCAACTATGGGTCACATTGATACCCCTAACCAACCATGGCATAGTGTGTGCCTCGATTTCATAGGGCCAATGGATGAATTGCCAGGTACTCATCGTTTTGCTATAGTGGTGGTTGACATATTTTCAAAGTGGCTTACAGTTAAATTTGTCAAAGATATCACCACTGATTGTACCATATTATTTCTCAAAGACTTATTTCACGAGGAAGGTTTTCCCACAATACTCATAACTGATAATGGCACACAACTAACATCCAATAAAATGCGTATGTTTTTGTCTAGTTGTGGTGTGGCTCATCATCGCACGTCTCTCTACAATCCCCAGGGGAATGGCGTGTGTGAGAGAGCTAACAGGGTTGTTAAAGGCATTATACAGATGACATGTGCTTCGGGGTCTTTTTCCAATGAAGTTGTTCAAGAGATGGTATGGGCTTATCGAACCACTGCTCACAAACAAGATAGTAAGTCTCCCTTTGAGCTTATGCGAGGTAGACGTCCCGGTACCAAACTTGCACCCTCTTAGCTAAAAAATTGTTTAGTCAATGGTGTTCACTCGGAACCGATCACCTGTACCTCTTACTCAATTTCCTCTGGCGATCTCGTCAAGGTCAAACCGGGGAGAGTGACCAAAGGCCTATCTAAGTTTAGGGGCCCTTTGTAGTTAAACAAGCTTTTCCCCACTATGTAGTTTTGGACAATGGTGAAAAGTGGAATTTGCGCAGAGTAGCATTGTATCGCAAATCTACAGCCACAAACGATGCTTTTCAATTGGCCCATCCTTCTCAGTCAAACAGTGGCTATATGCTATCCATCCCTGAGGAGGTTATCACACCTCCAGTGGTGTGTTGCCGTAGGGGGAAGGTGGTGGTGATGCTTTCAATCACAGTAATGTTTGCGAACAGTTGGATCTACAGTAACGGTCCTTCCACTACGAATGATGCTCCACATCATGTTTCTTCATCTAGTGACTTTAGAGGTTCAAGATCTCGCAGACTTCCATTGTACTTAAATGATTATATATGTTAGTGTTCCTTGTTACCATTCCCCAACCTATGTTCTTCGATATCCTAAGGGAAGGAGATGTGTTGTAAATTACTTCTGCTTTAAATAGGGAATATCACCCAGCCCTTCCTTCGTGTCCTATCCCAGTTCCCTCTCAGAACCCTTGTAATGTTCTAATGTGCCCTCGAGACCAAGCGGGATTCCACACAAGACAGTTGGAGTCTGGTCAGCTGGTGAGGTGCTTGCTTTGTCCGTTCCTGCAAATAAACATCACCTACCTGTTAAGAAGCCGGCGTTGTCTCTTCATTCATTTACTTCACTGTGCCTTCTAAGCGCATCTTGATCAGAGTTTATCATCTAAATCTATGCAATGGGAAGACAATATCGATCAGGATTTGAGTAGTGAAAACGACATTGTTGCTGAAAGCAGGGTAGCGGAAAACACCAGCGTATGAATGAATTACAATTGAAGATCAGTTAAGATGCCTGCTAAGTTTAATGATTACGTTTTATATTGACATTATGTTATGTTAATTTGTTCTTTTTGTATTACTTTTCTTTACTTTGGTATTTTTGGTACATACATTTGTTTTATAAAAAGAAAGATGTTGTGCTTGTCATCTGTATTAATTAATTTCCATGCACATATATCTGTTCTTAGAACATGTACTTAGTGTTCTTAGAATGTTAGATCAACATTCTTCCCTTTTTTTGGTGCGTAGTGTGATCATTAGAGCCTTGGATGATCAGCTACGTGTTGCTGGGCATCAGAGGCAGTTTGTCTCTTTGTACCACTCGCTAAATTTTACTTTCTTTCAATCACTTCATCAGGACTGGATTTACTGATGGCAAAGATTGTGTCAGTGCTCCATCCTCCCTTCAATTGTCCCTATCACATGCTTTCCCTTGCAGACCACAAACCAACATTCCATTAAATTTTTCACTCCCAGCATTCCAGACACCAGCTCATACATACAGGGAATCGGAACGCACAGCATACTACACATCTCCCTTTCTCACAAACGACAAACCAAAGGATATATAGCACAGGAACAATCTTTCACAATTACTCAATCTCCAACATGTCTAGCTTACACATTTACCTACCAACAACCTGTTAAACTCTCTAATTCTTTAATACCTATGCAGACACACAAAGACAACAAATACAGCCTGAGAAACACTGAGACATGTCAAGACCAGCAGTGGCCGTTCTTTAAGGGCGGAGAGGCCGCACCCCCACACCTTTCAGACATAAAGAGTGTCTGTCAGGCTGTGAAAGGGTCAGCCTGACAGGCATTCTTTATTTTCAGGTCAGGCAGCCAGGAGCTAGACATGCGCTAAATGCGCAGGCTCCTGGCTGCCTGAGCCAAACTTTGCTGAGTTGAGGATGTCACAGCTCCCCTGGGTGTGACCTCCTCAGCTCAGCAATGGTCCTTGAGGCCCTCCCCCTCGTGACACTCAACGACTCCAACTTCAGGATGTAGGAACACAGCAGTGGGGTCATTGATGACGTTGGTCGCTGTCGCTGTGAGGTGCTCTCAGGTTGGAGATGTCGTTCAAGAGGTTGATCTCCCGACTGGCGATCACCAAGCCTTGGCTGCGGCAAATGTAGTCCACGGTTACATAGGCGGCTGGAGAGCGACAGGAGTAGCGACTTGGAAGTTGGTGAAAGCTTGGCTACCACTCTGGACTTGCAGGACATCACTTCTCTTTGGGCTCACTCTCGATGGGCCCAGCGGGTCGCAATTCTGGACATGCAGCATGCCAATTATCCTGCAGTTTTCAGGGGACTGGTCCCTCCAATCCAAGGGAGTCTGCTTTGGGTTCTGGTGTCCACTGGAGTCCCTCTTGCTAGGAGCAACAAACTTTTGCCACGGACACACGTTGAACACTCAGTTCCAGTATAGGTTTGGTGATCACCAGTCGGGAGATCAACCTCTTGAACGACATCTCCAACCTGAGAGCACCTCACAGCGACAGCGACTAACGTCATCAACGACCCCACTGCTGTGTTCCTGCATCCTGAAGTTGGAGTCGTTGAGTGTGTGGCAAAGCATTTTTTTCGCAACCTGCCCCGGTGATTGACAGCTGCCAGCTACCGTTGCACCTGCAGCCACCGAGCAAGGTAGAAGAAATCCAGCTGTTGAACCCAGGTCCTAGGACCCCAAAGTCCTCTACTCTCCATGGGTAGAGCTGAACCCCATCTCCAAGTATGGTTTTGTCAAGTGTTGCAAGTTTGACAGCTCCCGCAGATCCCGTTTAGTTCCAAGGACAGCCAAGTCACCTCTGCACCCGGACACCGTGGGCAAGGTAACGAAGTAATGACTGTCAAGTCTTGGTCGAGGTACCCGCATGACCTTATCCACAAGAGGGTTCGTTTGAACTCACCCTGCAAGTGACTGAGTATCACACGTGTTTTCCCCCATTCATTTCAGTAGGGCCAGTTTGACTTATAGTGCATCTATTTTTTAACTCTTTAAAAATTCACATCTCCGGTTGTATGTATGATACAAAGTTCATTTTGGTGTTTATATTTATATTAAAATACACTCTATTTTTATAAATTGGTGTCGGATTTCTTTCAAGGTGTCTCAATTACTTATGCACCATATGGAACTGTAAAATGCTTAACACATGTTCCTCTAGTAATGCTTGACTGCTCTTTGCCAAACTACCAGGATTGGGCTATGGATTATTGTTGTTGAATTAAAACTTCCAAACATTCGTGACAAGAATTTTCAATTCTATTAAGGACACGGAGGCAAGGATTATGCTTCTCTTTTCTTTACTACTTTTAAACAGCAGCCAATCACAATAAAGTTTTTATTAGTACTACATTTCCCATGATACCGTACTATTACGTGACCAACCATAGAGCCACTGCCCTATATAAACCCTTCACAGCATCTCAGTGTTCTCTTTCTTTGTTCAGAATCCAGTAGAAACAGTTAAGTCAGTTCAAAACCATACAACTTTGTAGAACATTCGAACATGAATCCTGCCATGGCGGGCCAACTTCCTCCTCCGGTCCACCACATGAGACCCAAATGGGGTCTAACTCGAAACTCCGACCAATGGGATGCAAAGAATCTTTCAACGACTTTCTGGTCACCCGCAGTGCGCCCGCTCCTCACCAAACCAAGGTTTGCATCGGCCAGGAACATTCGCTCCATAGGTGATCATTTTCCATCCGAACCTGGGAAGGTAAAAGGGAATACCGTAACACTGACCTCGCCACCCATGTTACAAATCAATTACATTGAAAGAGGGAGGAAAACAACATCAGGAATTAGATCATTACATCAATGAACTGTAAAACATCTTAACCTGGGTGTGATAATCCTCGCCTCTATGACCTTAATAAAATTGAAAATTCTTGTCACAAATGTTTGCAAATTTTTAATTCTATGTCAGGACCGGAGGCTCCAATTATGCTTGTTTAAACCTTAGCCACCACAACAGAAGCCACATCAGCAATAGGTTTGCAATAAAATGTCTTGAAAGTAGACCGTCAACCAGTCGGCTGATTTCATGATGTCAGCGAGGCTGACGCCTGAGGCAAAAGATTTGGAAGCCATGGCTCCACGTGCCGAGTGGGCCCCAAACATGGAAACATCAATGCCTGCTTCACCCATAAGCCAACGCACCCATCTCACCAGAGTGGCCGGAGTCACTGGGTGAAAGGGTTTCTGCAATGCTATCAATAATTGCTCTTTCATATCTGTACGAACCTCAGCAGTACTCACCTCATACGCTTTTAAACATTGTATCACGCAAAGTTTGGGATTATCTGATAAGGCCGGATAAGAGACTGAAGACGTTTTGCATTTGGTACGCCTAGAAATGGAGAATTTAACCCCTTCAGAGGAGAAACTGCGTCCCGCCAAATCTAAAGCGCATACATCTGAAACTCTTTTACAAGATACGAGACAGAGCAACATGGTCAGTTTGGCAGACAATTGTTTTCTCAACAGGTATTTATTGACTGACCATGATTCCAAAAACCATAGGACAATGGACACGTCCCATAATACCGAGTACTTCGGCCATGGAGGACGGACCATATGGATGCCCCTCAGAAGTTTGCAAACTATGGGATGTTCTCCCACCATCTTACCATCTACCGGATCATGACCTGCAGAAATGGCCGACCGGAAATTATTAACCGTTCTGTAAGCCGTACCTGCAGAGGCAAGTGAAGACAGAAAATTGATTACCAAAGTGTAATGTTGTTGTATTCTCTCCCTTAGCTTTCTTCATGATGTGGCCTTATGCTGCAGCCTAATGTTCTAATGCTTGTGAGAATGTTCTACTGTTGCCTTGTTGTTGGGTTTTGCCTTATTCAAAAGGCTTGGAGGGCGGTTGAAGCTGGATGCAGATCTTCCTATGTCTCCTGTCTGCCGTGTAGCTGTTCACCAATAAACTCATCAAAATCTACAACACTGTGCCTGGTTCATCACTACAAAATTGTGGCGACGACCTGGCTACACGGCAACACGCTGGACCTGCGTGTGCATTCTTCAAAACCACATTTCTACTAAAGAAAACTGAAGGCTCCTACCTTCTTCGGTGGTAAGACAGTTTATTTTCCATATTCTAAGCACCCCTCGGACAATTCTCTCGGTGCACCGCCTCCAAGCTCCCTTTATGCGCAGCAACGCATGTTTTATCTGTGACAAGTAATTTCTTTTACACCTGTCTTCGCTACTGAATTCAGCCTCACCCACTACGTTTTCCGCACGAACAATTGGCAAATCAGCTTCTTTTGCGCATCGTATCTACGCATTGTTTGGGCCTCCCCGTATTGCCTGTCCCTGCCTGACGTACTCGCCGTGCGCACGCTCAGTGGTAGGCCCAAATCTGCCTGACTTTGCCTGGTCGCACGCATGGGACACCTCACACATAACTTTGGCTGAGCTGGCCGGCCATTATGATTCTGACGTCACAGTCATCATTCGATGAAAGTTTTCACCGACGCTTGGCAACTAGCGCTGTTGCCTAGTAACGCTATCTCTTCAGCCTGCACTCCAATACTTCAGTATAAGCCAGTCACGACGATGGGCACGTCTTTTCTCCCGTGTTTTCTGTCAGATCGAAGTGCAGGGAAGTGCTATACTCTACAATTGCATACTACTGTGGGTCCTATTACGGTGATCCACACACCAATACAGTTTTTATTCTTATTTCTATAAGATCCCCTGTACTTCATGCCAAGCCAGTCACGGTGATTGGCACACCTTTGTTTTTAAATACAGTTACATTCTGTGTCTCATGCCAAGCCAGTCACGGTGATTGGCACACCCTTGTTTTTAAATACATTTACAAACTCTGGTTTCTTGTGCCTCACGCCAAACCAGTCACAGTGATTGGCACACTCTTTTTTTTTTTTTTACTTTATTGGCGCTGTTTCACGAACTGTTATTCTGCACATTGTATTTCAGGTTTATACATGCGGATCCCACTGCGGTGATTCGCACACCATTTCGGCTATCATATTCCTACTTTACGTGCGGATATTCACTCGGTGATCCGCACACTTTATTCTTGCACAGCGGAACTCAACACTGTGATCTGCACACTACTGAGCGAATTGTCACACGGTGATTCACACATCTCTTTAGTATTGTGTTTAAGTGTTTACGTGTCTCTCTCTTGTGTTTTCACTTCCTCTCCTGCATGGTCTGTCCTTTGCTGTTTTATCTTATCTTTTCCATTTTCGCTACATTCTATTTCTTTATTTATCTTCTTTTTTCGTTCTCTTCTTGACAATGCAATCTGTTGCTCCTACTTCTTCATTCCTGGACTCTCCAGGAGAACCTCCTGTTCGATGGGACATTTGGTTTGATGCTTTCAAAACCTATCTCGGAGCAATTGGTGCTTCCAGATTCAGCAGTGAGCGCAAAAAATGTCTTCTTCTCCATTCCTTGGGGTTTGAGGGTAGGTCTATCTTTAAGCACCTTCCTGAAATTCCTCACCTTTCAGATGATGACATTGACGACTATCAAGACACCATAACAAAACTCAAAATGAGATTCGATAAACAACCGAGTCTCATGGTCTTACGTCACAAATTCTTTAAGAGACATCAAGGTGAAGGAGAAGATGTAGACTCATACATTTCTGTACTCCGCAGGCTGGCCTCTGTTTGTCAATTCGAAGTATTTACAGATCAGTTAATCAGAGACCAATTTGTATGCCAGTGCAAGGACAAACACATCCGTCAGAAATTGTTGTCTCTTAGTAATCCTACTCTGGATGAAACAATCAAAATAGCAAAAAGTATTGAAACTTCCCAAATTTCGCTGAAGGAATTAGAAGACAAAACTCTTGAGTCTGTAAATGTTGTTATAGGTAATACTAAGGGTAAACAAATCGATTTTCGTTATTCTGGTCCTAGGAATACTACAGGGAAAAACCACTCTGTGGGAAAAAATGTGTCAGACTATTCCAACAAACAAATGTGTTATCGTTGTGGTAATCCACCTCATCAGAAGGGTGGGAAGTGTCCAGGTGCCAATGTTGTTTGCAATTATTGCAAAAAAGTAAGGCACTTTGCTAAGGTATGCTTAAAAATGAAAAATCGGAAAAAAACAGTTGCGTGTGTGTTAGAATCTGATCACGAGTCTGACTCTGACGTGGTCTCAGTGGTTACTGATGTATATGATTCTGAACCAGTCGAAGGAGATCCAACTAACTGTGTCGATCCTATTGTTGAGATCTATGTTGGTGATAAGCCTTTAAATTTACTAGTGGATTCTGGCGCCAGAATCACAATGATAACGCACAAACTGTTCTGTGAAACATGGGGAGACAGACCTCTCGAACCTCCTGATCGCTCCCCTGTTTCATATGAGGGACGAAGAATCGAACTCTTAGGGTACATTGAAGATGTGTTGATTTTCAAGGGAAGAAAGATTAGAGGCAAAGTCTATGTTGCTCTTAAGGGGTTGAACATTCTAGGCTGGTACCACCAAGGATTGTTCGGCATGATTCTAAAGCCAGGTTCAAAAGAACAAGTTCTTGTAGTTTCGGAGGAGTACCAGCAATGTAAATGGAAGGAAAGGTTTCCATCTGTTTTTGGTGATGGTTTGGGAATGGTACGGGGGTTCAAACACAGGATCATTGTGAAAGATGGAGCACTTCCCGTTAAGCACAAGCTGAGAGGTGTACCTTTCAGTGTCAGGGACGATCTTGAAAAGGAACTCAAGTCTTTGTGCGACCAAGGCATCATCAAGCCGACAGAGTCTTCTCTCTGGCTCTCGCCTTTGGTCGTTGCACGCAAGAGGTACGGGAAGCTACGTGTTTGCGTAGACTTGAGGTCCTTAAAGAGATTTGGGTTGACTCTCACCCCCTACCCAAGATTTGCGACCTTTTTGCATGTGTCAGAGGCTCAAGGTACTTCTCCAAGTTAGATCTGGCTAGTGCCTATCATCAAATAGAGTTGCATCCCGACTCACGTCCCCTCACAGCGTTTGTGTCACCCCTGGGCACATTCCAGTACAAGCGGATGCCCTTCGGGTTAGCCTCCGCTGCCTCCGTATTTCAACGCGTCATGCAGAATCTACTTGGTGGCATTGACGGAGTTCTTGTATTTCAAGATGACGTTCTGATACATTCCAAAGACGTCCCATCACATGACTCCTTACTTAGCAAGGTGTTGGAGATTTTCCAAGAGTATGGTGTAGTGGTCAAATCAGAGAAGTGTAAATTTCTCAGTGAGGAGATTGAGTATCTTGGTCATCTCATTTCTGGTGAAGGGATTAGACCCAGGAAGGGGCTCTTAGATACCATCACCCATGTTTCTGCACCAGTTGACAAGACAGGAGTCAAGTCTTTGCTTGGTCTTTTGGAATACTATTCCAAATGTATTTCCAATTATGCCACCATTGTACGACCCATTAGCTCCCTTCTCAGAAAAGGTGTTGAGTTTAGTTGGTCTGATGAGTGTGCTTCTGCTCTCCAACGTGTGAAAGAAGGTCTTAATACCAGTGGAGCACTTAAACCCTATGATCCCGAATTACCCACCTGCATAACAGTCGACGCCAGCCAAGTTGGGTTGGGCGCTGTGTTGACCCAAAATGCAGGCGATGACGAGAATACTATCGCATTTGCCTCTAGAGCATAGGTCTTCAAACTGTGGGGCGCGCCCCCCTGGGGGGGTGCAGCATCCCCTCAGGGGGGGGGGGCGCGCACTCCACCCTACCACTTCACCTTTCATTGTTGCTTCCAGGCGCGCAACGCCTATTAGGCTGAAAGGGCTTCAGCCCCCGCCATCGTGTGTCTCAGCCCGGGCTGCTGCAGCTGGAGCTGCTGGGGGCTGGGCTGGGCTGGGCTGTGTCTGGAGTCTTATCTCCGGCACACCCGAGTTTTTCACAGGTCTTTAAAGACCATGTGCATTGCATTTTTACATACTGTTGTAAACTGGTTACAGAGGCAGTTTGTTTTCTGGTTCCAGTACCCCCTGGGCCCCCACTCTGCCTATTCCTTACGTTTGACGGCAAGACGGACTTCGGATGCAGAGCCATTGTGTGCATCAGTTTTTACAAGGAAACGGCAAATGCCAGTCCTGGAAATCCTCTGCTCTCCTTATTTAATACTGACGTCGGATCAGGTATATTTATTCACAGGGGCGGCGGAGGTGTCAGAATTCTATGTGGGTGCCTACAGCTGGGGTATTTGTTTCTAAAATGAACCTCACGTTAGTGGAGCCTGGGGCATGCTTGCTATTACTCCTGCCTCAACAGCCTAGCTGGCTATCACCTTTGTGTGCCTCTCCTACCCTAAAACCTCTTTAATAGGGTAGGACAGAAACTAGATACAAGGGTCTCATGTACACTATGCACCATATGTCTCAGGAACAGATCAATGCATGTGTGCATATTTTAGAGCACCTGATGGGCTACTCAAGGTGTGAAGACAAGCGCTTCAACGCCTCGGTAGTAAGCGCTATATAAATGCAATTACAACACAACAATACAATTTAAATAATTCTAAAGCTGCTAGATTCATTACAGCTGTCAAAAACGCTTGGTGCACTGAGTCGCCAACTGTGGCGGACAAACGAATCTTTGCTGCCCTCTTGCAGGAGTCCAAGGGGGCAGAGCTCTGCACCATCAACCCCTGCATAGGTTGGGGGAACAACTGCAGGCATCTTGAGAGCCAGCATATTAGTTTCTCCATAGAGGTCAGCGTTAAATAAAAACACAGAAACTGACCATGCTTATTTTTTAGCTTCAGGGACTACCCAAATGCCTAAAGCAAAGAGGGACACGAGGGACACAGGTGCACAAGGAAGGGAATTCTGGGGATGTTTGTTTTAACGGAATTCCCACCAGCCATCAGGGTCAAAGAGTTCCTGCAAATGCGCAGTATGCCGACACTGAGCAGCTTGATGTTCACATGCAGACCTGGGTTCTCACTCGGAAGTTCACACTGACAGAGAACGACTACAGAAACATTTGCTGTTTGTGAAAAAGGCCTTTGTTTCAGAAGCAAGTTGAGTGCACAAACACAACATCCTTCGGTTTAGACGTACATTCTAAACTGACGTAACTACATCCTAACATGGTCAAACTAGCCCATCTCTTCTCCCCTGATACACCACTCACAGCCATGAGGTTGTAAAATCCGTCTTTTAACATCAACTGCAAAAATATGTCTACCGTTTAGCCTGCTGTTTATTTCCTCAGTCTTGAATTCCTTCCAAATTCCTGTCCAACCAGACCACGCTAGGCCCACGCTGCATCCTCTTGCTTTTTGTTAGGGTCTCTCCTTCACTTTTCTGTTTCTAACCTGCTCCCCCCTCGCTCAGTCTGGGCTCTCTCTTCCCATTTGCCTCATGTGACAAAACTTAATATGCCAATAACCCCCCTGCCCAACCAATTTGTAACATAGCTTGGCACTCTGTGCCAGAGTGGAGTTTGCCTTGGCTCCTCCGAGGGATTGTGAACATCCCTCTGTGTAGGCAAGAGGACTTTGCTCTGCTGAGGGATTGTGATGATCTATCTGTGCATGTGTGGGCTTCACACACATGCACAGATGTGCATGTGTGAGGGCTCAAAGACACAGACACCTGTGTCTTTGAGCCCTCACATCTCTGTGCTGAAAAGGCCATTCCTTCCCCCTCCAAAAGGGACTTGCCTTTAGTGAGAACAACTCCAGACACGTTTGCTGTTTCTAAAACAAGCATTGGCAAAGCCAATAGGTCTCAGCAATCAGTGGTAATACATTTGTGTATATCAATAAAAACAGCCCCTGAGCCATACACAAATGCACTTACATTGCCATCGCCTATAGCTAGCTGATTGCCGAGACCTATTGGCTTTGCCAATGCTTGTTCTGATATCTTGTCTAGGGCAAGGATGTGGCGCAACAGCCAGAGCTAATGACTGCGGAGCTGGGGAACCAGGTTCAATTCTTGGTGTCTGCTCAACATCCTGTGATTCTGGGAAAATCACTTAATCTCCATGTGCTTACAAAAAATGAATGTGTGCTTGTGTAATGTAAAAGATGCTCCTGTAAAGCGCTCCAATACCTTTGGGTCATGTACGCGCTATAATAAAACTGCAAAAAATATATTACAAAATGTTGTGAGCGCTCCCGTTTCCAGGTACTGCTCAAGACTGGAAGTGGAGCTCTTTATTTAATAGTATTTGCCCTTACGACCTGGGCTCTGCAGGAGGCATTGGCCATCAATGATGCAGAGTACCAGCTTCCAGAACTTTTTTGTCAGGTGGTGGTGGGGGGGGGGCTCGACGTGTAAAAAGGTTTAGATGGGGGGGCTCAGCCGACAAAAGTTTGAAGACCTCTGCTCTAGAGTCTTAAGGGACGGAGAGCTACAGTATTCCGTCATTGAGAAGGAACTTCTATCCTGTCTGTGGGCAATTGAAAAGTTTCGCCCATATGTCTGGGGTAGACGTTTACTATTGAGGACTGACCATAAGCCCTTGATCAGTATCCTTGGTTCTGGCACCAGTAAATGCTGTTCCCCCAGGATTGTCCGGATGGTGTCTTGCCTTATGCAGTACCAATTCGATGTCACCCATGTTTCCGGGGGTAGGAACATCAGGGCTGATTTTTTATCTCGGTTTCCTGTGAAAAATATTGATGGGGAACATGATTTTCAGTATTCTAATGAGGAAGATTCTGATGACGGCCTCGTTGAGCGCTTGAATAGAGTTGTGGGTGACTGTATCAAATGGGCGAAGTCTGGTAACCATGATGTGGTTAAGTCCCTTAACAGCATGCTTTGGTTCTATAGAACAACTCCCCATTCTACGACCAAAGTATCTCCCTTTGAACTGTTAAGAGGAAGAAGAGCCAACACTAGCTCTAAGCCCGCCTGGATGAACAAATGGGTTAAGACCATTTCTGATGTAGAATGTCTTATGGATCTAGCCAGAGAAAATGTCTCTATCTCTCAATCCAAACAAAAAACTTGGTATGACAAGAAGAGAGCTGTTAAAACTGTCCCTGTGGTTGAGGGAGATTTGGTGCGTGTAAAGTCTCCTACACACGTTAAAAAGGGACACAGCAAGTTTGGTGCTCCCATTACTGTAATTAAGGTGGGAACGAATGCTGTCCAGGTCAAAGGAGGAAAATGGTGGAATGTGGGTAAGATTGTTAAAGTCAGGAATGTACCACTTGTTGATGCTGACTCTTCTCTAGGTCATGATGTTTCTGTGCCCTCCGGAGTTTCTGGTAGGAGAAGCACTAGATTGAGGGTCATTCCCAGTAGATACCAACTTTGATCCTTTGTTATGCTGTACTTCTTTTTATTTTTAAGTATATGTTGTTTTTTATATTTTTTTTATTCTTATTTTTGTTTTTCTTTTGTGTTTATTGAGAAAGGAGGATCTGTTGTATTCTCTCCCTTAGCTTTCTTCATGATGTGGCCTTATGCTGCAGCCTAATGTTCTAATGCTTGTGAGAATGTTCTACTGTTGCCTTGTTGTTGGGTTTTGCCTTATTCAAAAGGCTTGGAGGGCGGTTGAAGCTGGATGCAGATCTTCCTATGTCTCCTGTCTGCCATGTAGCTGTTCACCAATAAACTCATCAAAATCTACAACACTGTGCCTGGTTCATCACTACAAATGTGCTCCAACGGGATTGACGTTCCATTCACGGCACCAGCCACACCATTGTTTCCAAGCAGTGGAATAGCGCTTGTGGGTATTGGCTGACCAAGCTTCACTAATGAATTTGTTAGCTTCTCGCGAAAGCCCAGGGACACTCTATCTGTCCTGGAAACCCGTAAAGCCACTAGGGAGAGGTGTTCTGATAATAACAATGGATGAGGAGAGCCCCCAGGATCCAGAAGGAGATTCCACCGAAATGGGAGAAGGATCAGGGATGCACTAGACAATTCCAGAAGGACTGGGAACCATGCTGGCACTCTCCAAAGAGGCATTATCAACACCAATTCCGATCGTTGATGGCGCACTTGCGCCAGTACCCTGGGAATCATTAAGAATGGGGGAAACGATTAACACAGATTGGAGTTTCAGTCTTGGAGAAAGGCGTCTGTGGCCAAAGCCTCCGGGTCTGGGCGCCAACTGAAGAAGGGTGTGACTTGTCGGTTGAGGCGAGAGACAAACAAGTCCATCCGACAAGGGCCCCAGCGACAATTCAGCAAATTGAAAACTCCGGGATGAAGTCTCCAATCGCTAAAGTCCCGTAGATGCCGGGACAGCCAATCTGCCACTGTGTTGTTGCAGCCCGGTAGATACTCTGCCACCACCGATATCCGGTGTTGAAGGCAAAAATGTGAAAAATCCTTGGCATCTCCGCCAACACCCGAGATCTCGTCCCCCCCAGTTTGTTCACATAACGAACCGCTGATACATTGTCCATACGGAGTAAAATGCAGCAGTCCGTCTTCATCAACGAGAGGCTGTGAATTGCAAAGGAGCCTGCCAGAGGCTCCAGGCAATTGATATGCATGGTCAGTTCATCTTGGGACCACCGGCCCCCCAAGGAGATCGGTCCGCACCTGGCTCCCCAACCCCAGTGGCTGGCATCCGACTCGATCACTATCTCTGGAGTGGAACCAAAGATGACCCTGCCGTTCCAGGTATCCATGTGATCCAACCACCACATTTCCGACCTCGTGTCCTCTGAGAGGAGAATCTGCTCGGCATAATTGAGGCCTTTCCGAAGATGTCGAATTTTGAGTCTCTGGAGTGCTCAATAGTGCACCAGACCCGAAAGAATCGCCTGTATCGAGGAGGCCAGCAGACCCACTACTCTGGCTACTGATCGTAAGGATACAGTCTGCCTGCTCAAAATCAATCTCAACTCTTTCTTGATGGTCCTGACCTTCTGTGTTGGTAGAATCAGTTGACAACTGCAAGAGTCTATCTGGAACCCCAGAAATTCTATTGTTTGAGACAGTATCAGAATCGACTTCTGTGGGTTCACAATGAATTCCAAGTTCTTGAAGGAGAGAGATTGACCACTCGAGGTGAGTGACCACCAGCTGGGGAATAAGCGCCATGATAATTATGTCGTCCAGATAAATAATCAGCCGGACCCCCGAGCCCTCAAGGACTCTACCACTGGTCGTAGGAGTTCGTGAAACACCATGGCACAGATGAGAGACCGAAAGGAAGGACTTTGTACTCGTAATATATTCTTTGCCACAGGAATTGCAGGAAATGCTGATGGGGTGCGAAAATGGGAATGGAAAGGTAGGCGTCTTTTAAGTCCAGACGGACCATCCAGTCCCCCTCCTGGAGGAGATTGCGGAGCAGATGCATGCCTTCCATCTTGAAATGTCGGTAAACAACCCAACCATTGAAATCTTTCAAATTGAAAACTAGTCGTGCTCCGCCCCCTTTCTTCTCTACTAAGAAGACACTGCTGAGAAAACTGAGGGGAAGAGGTTTGTGACCACTAAGGCCCCTTTTTGCAGAAGGGTCTGAATTTTGGAGGAGATACACATTTGCTCTTGATGGGAAAAAGACATTATTGGGGGAAGGGAGACTTGCCTGGGGGAGCCGTAGAGCTCCAATTTGTACCCCTGCACTGTCTCCAGTATCCATGCATCCTGCAAGATCGTCTGCCAAACCTGAAGGAAGGATTGAATCCTGCCCCCCAACATGACTTCTGAACACAGAATAAGTCTCACATGTGGTCCCTGAATCCTGGACAGCTCCTTGATTTCCTCCATATTTACCCTTCCTGAAGCGATTCCTGTTGGAGCTTCGAGTTGGGTAGAAAGTGGGATTGTTGGGGTCTTGATAACCCCCAAGTTGTTGTTGGTAATAACCTCGTTGGGGGTCTTGCTGGTAACCACGGCCGAACGAATGCCCTCTAAATCTAATTACGAAGGGACCCCTGTGCCTTGTCCAGGCCGCTAAAGATTGCTACGAATCTGGACAGTTCGTTGAGAAATGGTTGGCCAAACAGAAGGCCTTTGACTGTGGGACCGGCCTCTGAAGTGGAAAGCTCTGTGACCTTGGGGTACAATTTCAAGAGAATGGATCGCCGTCTCTCACTGGACATGGCGCAGATTGCATTCCCCAGTTGGCATATAGCTCGTTGTGCCCAACCGATTAGCTCTTCAGGGTCTAGTGACATGGCCGATTCCTTAGCCCGGAAACCCAATTCTAGTATTTTTGTTAAGGGGCCGGTCATGTCAAGACGTTTGTCCTGGCAGGAGCGCCAGGCCCTATCAATCCCCTTCTTAGGGTCTTTGGAGTATTTTTTGAGGTAGGTAACCATTGTGGGATCCACTTCTGGAGTGTCAGCTACCTTACGCTGGAGGTCTGGCCTCGGGCATTCAGAGCGTAACCTAGCCCGTACCTCCTTATCAAAAGCTTGTTGCAGGTGAGCCTGCACATACTCAGCCACTTCCTGGGGGGGTAGCCAGGCTGTGGATTTGGGGTGAACAATCTCTGAGGGCTAAAAGGTCAGTAGTTTTGGTTGTGGGACGTGGTCAACATGATGCTCCTTACATGGGTGTTTACTGGGTTCCTGAGAGTCTTCTTGATCAGAGCTCTGACTGGATGATGAGCCTTCTTCGTCCTCCTGGAAAAGCTCGGGAGCCTCTGCCTCCGAAGAGGCGCTATAATCGTGGTCCGAATTCAGGTTGGAGGCTAACCTGGCAAAATCTGCTGTGTGGGGACCCTTAGCGGTCTTCCCACTGGTCCTGGTGCGCAATGGGGGGGTAGGCAGCAACCCTGCTGTTCGGTGTAGCCACAGAGATGACGTTTCAAGGGCTCAATGGCCCGTACCACGGCTCGGTTGACAGAATGCTGCACCCCCACCTCCAGTGCATTTACTAAGTCTTGCGCCAGGGACCCCGAGGGTTCCTCGTAAAAATAATCCTCTTCATAAAACTTTGCCATACTTTGTTTTTCTGCAGTGCAGGAGAAATGTCCCAGCAGGATAAGACCAAGGACCAACACTGTAAAACTAGGGTGGTTACACCCTGAATCAGGAGCAATAATGGGGGAGTAGAACCAACCACAAGCAAGCCAGGTCACAGAATCACTGTACTAAGTAAATATATGGTGGAGGGAGGGCTTGTCTGCTACTCTAGGCAGTGCCTATGCTTAATTTTCCAACCCTGCTCAAGATTAGCTTGCAGGGCGTCAAATGGGAGCAGCCACGAGGTTCTGGGTCAAAAGGAGCAGTTATACGCGGCTCCCCATGTTCGATTTAAGCCTTCCTACTACTGAAGGCAGAGAAAATGGCTGCTGCGCATGCGCGGTGCTGACCCCTCGTTGAAATAAAGAGAGGACCGCTCCACACACTGGTAAGACGCGGACACCGGGCGCCCCG
Organism: Calotriton arnoldi; assembly: GCA_963921515.1. Classification (NCBI taxonomy): domain Eukaryota; kingdom Metazoa; phylum Chordata; class Amphibia; order Caudata; family Salamandridae; genus Calotriton; species Calotriton arnoldi. The sequence goes on from CAWUFW010000023.1 coordinate 52,520, forward strand.
TTGGGAGGAAAAGCATTCCCAGCACACTGCAAATAGTTGCACCTACCGCCCGATGCTCTCTTTAAACAAACACATGCGTGCGTCGCGCTACTATCTTCAAATCAGACTTAATAATACATATAAACAACTTTAGGCAGCACGAGTCGCGCTACTATCTTTAAATCAGCATATCACTACATCATAATCAAAATTAGGCAAGTTAAATCATCATATCTAATGGACAAAATTGAAGTGCACTCAACTGGCTGCGAAGCAGCAAAGAAAGAGGACACTGAGATGCTGTGGAGGGTTTATATAGGGCAGTGGCTCTATGGTTGGTCACGTGATATTATGGTATCATGGGAAATGTAGTACTATTAAAAACGTTATTGTGATTGGCTACTGTTTAAAAGTAGTTAAGAAAAGAGAAGCATAATCGGAGCCTCCGGTCCTGACATAAAATCCAAGGATCATCTTTGAGGCATGGTGATAATATTACATGGTAAGGTCTCACAACCATACCACATAATGTTCCACTTTCCTACATGTGTGCAAATCTAAAGTTGTGTCCTTTGATCTCCTGACCAGTGCTTCGCCCCTCAACACCATGAATATCTGTGCAGGTCACTTTTTATTCTGTGTTGATCCTGTAAGAAAGCAAACTAGATGTTTCTGCTTTGAGACATTTCCTTTCCCTGCAGATCACTTACCATAGATCACTGTACAAGGCTGGACTATTAAGCATTTTGCTTACTGCCATGTTGTGGGAAACTGGAACTGTTTCTTATTGCAGAAAGCCTTGCTTAAATTATGTCTCCCACTTGTTAAACTGTAAAACACTGTATTTGCGCAGGCCTATTGTATAGGGATCCAGATGACATTTGACCATTGAGATTTTTATAAATACTGGCCCTGTCTTCAGCTTCGGGAGGAGTCTGGTGGATGATGTTCTCCAAGGGTCAACACACTACCCTGGCGTGTCTGCATAAATGTGTATTCTGGTATTACCTGAGTAAAGTGTTTTGTCCCCACAACAGTACCATGCCTACTGTTCCAGAAACTGTGCCAGAAAAAGTTGTGGTAAAATCAGAGGTAAATGCCAAAGGTTCTTACCGCTAGAGTCGGGGGGAAGTGGCTCCAATGAGGCGAAGCGGAGTTGCACAAAAGCGTCCTCCCGCCTATGGAAAAATGGCGCAAAAAATAACTATACAGTGCCCGAAGTGCTGGCGAGCTGTAGGGGGAAGAAATAATAAAGGAAGAGAGGGGTGGAACCTCATGGAAGTACTTATGATTCCAGATCGCCGCGGAAAGCGTGCGACCTACCCGTTGCTGTGCTCGGCTCAACTGCGGGCAATCTCGTGATCCGGTGTACTAGTAGCGTCAGGTGAAAGGTTAGCTGTGCCACTGGACCGGGTCGAGGCTCTGCGTGTGGAGCACAACGGGCGCAATATTGGGTCTAGTAGAGGTACAGAAATGGGGGCCATCTTGGAGTGGTTAAGATGCCCGAAGAGTGTGGGAAAGGTGGGGGCCATATTGGAAAGGTGAATCTGTCCAAAAAGGGGGGTGGGCTCCTCATAGTGGTCCTGTTGTCCCATATGACAATCTTGATATATATGCATATGGGCCTCGTAGAGCTCATGAGAAGGTGCAGTTATTTGATATGGCTAGCCACAACATGTGTGTAGGAGTCATGTAGTCATGGACAGAAGGTGATCTGCCCGTGTTCTCAGTGACATAGATATTGGGTAAAAGCTGGTGTGGCGGGTTACCCAAATGTCGTGTTACGGGGCAGATCAGAACAAAGTCAGTTGTGTAGTTGATGTCATTTATGGATCTCTTCCCAGGGGATGTCATCATTTAGACCTGTGATCTGGGTAGATAGGCGGAAAATCCATTGTTGCTCCTTCTGGAACAGGTAGTGTTTGGTCGCATGTGGATGCATTTCCAAAACTGTCCAGGAGAGATGGTCTGGGGAGTATTTTGTCTCAATAAAATGTGTGCTCAGCTTGGTCGTCAGTTTTTTGCACCGTATATTGCTGCGATGTTCCATTATTCTGGTTTTCACCATGCGTGTGGTCATACCTACGTACCGCATGTTACATTGGCAGGTGATCATGTAGATGCAGTGCATTGCAGCGCCGGCCTAACGAGGAGCTGCCCAATGATGAAGCATGACACCCCTTGGGGTGTGTGAGGGCTCTTGCACCTGAAGAATCAGATCCCTTGGACTCGATCATTCAGGACCCTACCGACCTACAATTAATAGGAACTGCACACCCTTTTGTTTCTCAGTCTTATCCAGGGGTGTGTGTGCCGGATCTTTAACTAGCCCTCTGTCCCTCCTTGTGTATTTGATATTTTGTACGGTGGCTCAGCCGTGGGACTAATTCCTTTGACCTCAGCAGGTCTATTGACGCCTGTGTCACCAGTTAGAAGAACCCTCTCAACTGGCCCCTCTCCCTCCCCTGCCCTCATTCCTCAGTGCCTTTATAAACTGGCTGATAGTCCGTCCACTCCAGCCATGGAGGAACAAGGCCTCAGCTTTAATGATGAAATGGTCTCAGAGATCTTGAAAACACCTTCCCTTCTCGGCCCAGATGGCAACATCCCCTCAGCTAGCAATAGCGAGGACTGGACCACCCTCACAACGCTTAAGCGCCAATTAGTGAAAATCACGCTCCACGGAACCTTGATGACAGAATACATCAGGGCCAACATAGCCCCTAAGGGACTGATTGTTGCTAACACCCCACGCGAGTGGTCACTGGTAGCGTGGAAGTGCACCAGGGACCTCTTAGTTCTAATCATTAACACAGCAAAACGTCTGGCGGATGCACTGATGATCAGGATTACCATAGCAGAGAATGCTCTCAAAGCCAGCATCCAGATCTCGAGTTACAAATCCAGGCTCACTGAGATCAACAATGAGATCAATGAAAATAAAGAATATCTATTACAGTGCAGGATAGAAACTCTTCAGAAGGATTTGAAAAAATTTAACAAAGAAAAGATCTTTCCCTACCTGAGAGAGGACTTCCCTGTGGGTGGAGATACCTCCTCAGACAAGAGTGGGCCGTCACGTCATCGACCAGTAGCAATTCAAGTACTGGTAGTTGGGGCAATGAGGATGCTCATCATGCCCCGTATACCCTGCAACCCCCACCGCTTTTTGGATATGGGATGAACACATAACAGGGACCACCCCCTAAGTGGCCACAAGAATAACCAATCTACCCTCAAGGCCCTCACCCTTCCTTCCAGGGTCCCTTCCAACCCCCTCCTTTTGAGGCAGAGGCTGGTGCAGAGGGCGAGGAAGAAGGAGAGGCAAAAATCAACAACAACAACAACAAAAAAGAGTACATTGGCAAACCCAACAGATGGACACGCAACAACAGACGAGGAGCCAGACCGGCAACCAAAAGAAGACAGCCTCGTAGTGAATCTATCACATCGAGCCTTGTCCGATACAGAAACAAAGGTCCTGCAAAAGGCCCTTGCTTCGTGTCCACACCCAAGACAGAACGCTTCAGGACAAACTGCGAGCTCTAGCAGTTCTTCCGTAAGATCCGCCTGAAAGACTTCTTTCATGATAAACCCACTCAAGAGGCCTGTGATACATGCCTCCGGAAACCATCCACCTTAACCCCCTCCTCAGGGATGGTCTCTCCAGAAATCCTGGTTTTCGTACAAGCAGTGCTTAGAGAAATCAATACACTCCCTACAGACTCTCATTTGCATAGTATGTCACGAATGGAGGAACAAGCTATGTTTGCAATGGCTATTGACAACACCATAACAATAAAACCGGCAGACAAGGGCGGGGCAATTGTCATTATGGATACTACTAAATATGACGCTGAGTGCCAGAGACAACTGTCTGACCAGCATTATTATACTCCCATGATACAGGATCCATCCCAGAGACTCACAACCACCATCATCTCGATGGTTGACTCGGCAACAGCACAAGGCTGGCTGACCAAGAATGAGGCTGATTTTCTGGTCAATACCAACCCCAAAACCCCTGATTTCTATACTCTCCCTAAAATACACAAGGGTGTCACGCCACCACCAGGGAGATCGATTGTATCAGGAATCGGGTCCCTACTTGAGCCACTCTCTATCTTCTGTGACCACTTCCTAAGACCCCTTGTCCAAAAAACTCCCTCCTTTCTCAAGGACATGAGGGATGTTCCAAATCTGATTACGGAGATCAGCGAATCAAAGGTCCTGATAGATCTTCTAGTGACTCTCGATGTAGAAGCCCTCTACACCAACATCCCTTGCGATGCCACTCTAGAGGTAGTAGAGCAGATATTACTGTGGAAAAGTGTAAATTCTATGTTAGCATAAGCGGCAGCCATTTTTACTGTTGCGTCCATTTTGTTTCCGTCGTATTCATTTTATTCTCTGATGCTCACCTTTTCACCCAGCCTGTGTCCTCAATTTTAGCTGACCTCTCTGACATGGTCAATCTGGTGTACGTGCTGGGGGGCTGCAGCTGCCGGTGCACCTGGTCTCAGATGTTATCAAATGATTGCTTATTGCCGCCATAAACATTCTTACTCCCCCCTCCTCATCTCCTGACCACCTGGTCACCCTCTGCTCTTGTTTGCCTATAGCTATTTCCATGCTTAAACTTGTTTCTTCCAGTTTTCCTTCCCATGCGATTACACTGCAACAAACAGCATATAAGGGTGATGGTTTTTGCATTCAATGTACTTCCTCCCACAACACCTTAGGGTGTTGTTCGGACGCGGTCCCGCTCATGAGTGTTTAATAAACTTGGTTTGTTTTACTTCACTCCAGTGCCGATCTCTCTTTTGTTAGTCTTCGGACCCGTGGACGAGAGGGTGACCCTGCACCAGTGTGCCCTCACGGGGGTACATTTCCACAATTGGTGCCCAGCACGTGGGGCCCCATCAGAGACGCAGCCGTGCGAAGGAGTGGTCTCGACTGAAGATCGAAATCATCACTGAGGGGCGCACTGTATGAGAAGGCCCTTGTCCTGCAGCCGACGTGAATTTTCCGGTTTTCCTGACTTGACCCTCCTGGTGGTGGCCGGTCTCGACTGGGGCTTCTTTGGCGAGTTTTGCAGTGACCATTAGGTCAACCAGAGATCGGCAGGTGGGAGTTGAAGACTTCTGTTTGGTAAGGTCGCTGATGCGGCACACTTGATTGTCTGGTTTGATTTTGGTATTCATTCTTTGCAAAGACTGAAGGCAGGTAATGTGGGGATCTTTCTCCTTTTGAAATTCGTTTTGGATAGTAATATTTTACATATATTAGTAAAACATGCCTGCTCTTAGCAAGTTTTGTAAGTGGTGCTGCTGTTGCAGTACAAGAAATGGTTTGGAACAAAGTCAACCGGCTCCTCCAGAGGGGACGCCGAATAGGGATATGTACGTAAAATATGGTATTTGTCCCATAATGTATGGCTCATTGTGGAACAAATACACGAAGAAAGAACCCGATCTACAGTGGCCAGTGAATGGGTCATTTGATTTTAAGAAGGTTCAGTATGTGGAACACTGTTTGTTTAAAAGGAAGAGTAGACAGGATATGTTTGATAGTTTGTGTATGTGGGATAAGGAAGTGCGAGAGAGAGAGAGGAAAGCGGAAGCTATAGCACAGAAAGAACAGCGGAAAATGATATATCAGAAATGTGTTGAATTAAGAGATAAAGAAACGCAGGAAGGGATAGAGAAGGAAGAGAGAGAGAACATTGATTGCAGGTGATTGGCCAGTACCCTATTAGACGTCCCATTTATCCAATACTTAATAAGCCTCATGATGATTCTATCTTATTAGAGCGACCCCCACCCCGTATAAATCTTCTGATCCGAGTGCCCCTGAGGAAGGTACTTCAGATGAGGAAATCCATCCCTCAAAAGAGGCGCACAAAGATAAGCAACTCATATGACAGACTCGCTCTACTCTGTCTAGCGAAGAGAAAGATAAATTGAAGGGCAGTGCTAGAGAGGAATCTCGTCGGACTACTACAGCGACGCTCCTCACAAATGCAGTTCAGACTTGGGAAGACGCAAAACAGTTTTATTTTTTAGAAAAGTTCTGTAGGGATGTATTATATAATTGGCAACATATCTCTGAAGAACCAGGCCCAAAAGACATGAATGCAGATTATAAGCAGTTAGGAGATGGGACTTACCCTTTCAAAAATATACCTGATACAATTAGACGAGCGGTTAAACTACGTGATGACACATTAAAACTGCAAAAGGAAAAAGAATTAGCTAGGAAGAGTAAAGTCGAAGAAACAGAAAAGTCTCAGACAGAGAAAACAGATGTTCCGGTGGACGAGGACAATCCTAGTAGTAGTAAAGTTGATATGAGACCAATGCGTGAAGCCGCACTCCTGTATGTTCCCCGAAGGGTGCGGGAACTAATGATGATAAGACTTCCGATGATGCAAAGGGATATTTCATATATAATTGGGTCTACACTCCTTGGAGTAGAGCAGATGTTATGGCCCTTAAGACTGCCTTGCCCGACCCCCGGAAAAACCCTGCCGCCTTTTATGAGGAGGTGGAGGGAGCTATCAGCTCTTGCACTATGACCTTAGCGGATATAGATATGTTCTTTGGGCTTATTTTGCCCCCTGATATGTGGAGAACAATACGTAAAATTAATGACGCTGTGGCATTTGGTGACACCTGGGAAAAATTAGAAGAAATAGATGCAGACAGAGAACCTGCCCAGAAGCCCCAACAGGAGATATTAGATCTTCCTAAAGCTATTGTGACTAAATTGAAGACTCTCATACCCCCTAAGAAAATAGATTGGACTACGTTAGTGTCCTGCAAACAGAAAAAGGATGAGTCAGTTTCTGACTTCTTTTCAAGATTTGAGGAGACATTTCATGATTTTAGTGGCCAGTCGTTGGCTGACGAGACAGGCAAACACCTGTTTGTTGACAAATTTGTTGCTAATATGTTACCTGAAATATCTAGTCGCCTCAAGGCTAGTGAAAGTTCTTGGACCACGTCCTCTGCAGTTTCCCTTCTGACAATGGCACAATATTATGAGCGACAGGAACAGGAAGCGAAGGGAAGGGAAGATAAAAAGGTTAAGGATTTAAAAACAAAGGTTATGATGGCTCAGGCATATGGTCCACCATTTAGGAGAGGTGGAGGAGGCGGACGTACAATGCATACACCCGGAGCACTCCCTCTCCTTCGGGCAAATTTGTCTCCTGATCAGTGTGTCTATTGTAAAGAGACTGGGCACAGGCGTTCTGAGTGCCCCCTTTTGCAAGGCCAATAATACCAGCGAGGAAGGGGAAGTATGAGAGGGTGTCCAGGGAACGTAGGAAGCAGGGGAAGTGCAAGTGCTCGCCCCCGGTTTGAGGCAGTCGAACAGGGACCGAACTACCCTAATGCCTTTGACAAACGACACCAGTACCAAATGACTGATTATTCTGCTGATACGCCTACAGATTCCGATTATGCATAGGGATGCCCAGGACAAGGTGTGGGACCGGTTGAGGTGCCAGTAGATCAAATGGGTCCCTATGTTGACGCAAATGTCTTGGGATCTACTGATCGATTTCTGGTTGATACAGGGGCTACCCATAGTGCCCTGTCTAAAAGACTGGTTCCTAGGGCTCCCCTGTCTGGCACATTGATAACATTGATAGGGTTCAACGGAACGCCTACACCTAGCCCACTATCACAGCCACTTGAATTCGGACTAGATAGATTCACTGCCACATGTCCATTCTTGCTCTCCCCTAAAACTCCAGATAACATTGTAGGTATCGATATGCTAAAATATTTTCGTGCTACGATACGCTGTTCCCCAGAAGGTGTACGTGTTATCCTTAATGACAACTATCCAATAGTTGATAGATCTTGCCTTATCAATGAGGACGTTGCTCTGGCGTCCCTACCTTGCACTTTGTGGGCTAGATCAGATACTGATGTGGGTCAAATGGTTATTCCACCCGTACAAATTCAAGTGAGAGAAGGTGCCTCATTGCCTCGTTTGCCCCAATACAAGATATCTCGGGAGGGCGAGGAGGCACTAGCAGGCATTGTCCAGGATTTGATTGAAGTAGGTGTAGTGGAAGAGGTTCCTTATAATACTTGCAATAGCCCTATCCTACCTATTCTTAAAAAGGACACTGACACTAAGATTTACAGGTTCATTATTGATTTGCGTGAGGTTAACAAAATTGTGGTGCCCCAATATCCGGTAGTTTCTGACATAACAACCCTTCTCACTATGGTCCCTCCCACTGCCACCACATTCTCAGTCATTGATTTGAAAAACGCGTTCTTCTCAATAGCTATTCACCCTGAAAGCCGTTATCTATTTGGATTCACACTGAAAAACAGATCATTCCGGTTCTGCAGAGCTCCACAGGGCTATACAGAAAGTCCCAGTATCTACAGTCAAGCATTAATAAGACAACTTGATTCCTTTCCCGTACCAAAAGGGGTAGCTCTAATTCAATACGTTGACGACATTTTACTTGCCGCTGACACTCCTGAGCTATGTGAAGAAGGTACATTGTTGCTGTTATCATTTCTTGCATCACATAATCACAAAGTCTCTAGAAAGAAATTGCAATATTGTAGACAGCAGGTTACCTATTTAGGTCACCTCCTGTCTAAGGAGGGACGTGCGCTCACACCAGATCGCATTCGGACCATTCTAGACACCCCTGTACCTCGTACTCAAAAGGATGTCCGAGCATTGATTGGCCTTACCTCTTTTTGTAGGCAGTGGATTCCCAGTTTTCCGCATATTATCAAACCTTTGTTAGCTCTTTTGACCAAAGACACCCCGATGCCTCTCCCATGGACAGCTGAGTGCCAGAGCGCCTTCCAACAGTTACGTCAAGCCCTTTGCTCTGCACCAGTATTAGGTACCCCAGATTACACTAAATCTTTCACACTCTATGTACATGAAAGGGAAGGTTGTGCCCTCTCGGTCTTAGCACAGATGCACGGTGATAAACAACGCCCGTGTGCATATTTTTCAGCTGTCCTCGACCCAGTCGCTCGCGCGCTGCCTGGATGTTTCCGAGCAGTGGCAGCAACGGCTGTATCCATACGCCAGAGTGAAGGAATAGTTCTATCACACAAATTGCTTGTGTTAGTGCCCCATTCAGTTGATGCGTTGCTAAACCAAACAAAGACGCAGCATTTGACTAGTGCTCGTCTGACAAGATATGAATTGACACTTTTGGCCCCCCATATTACGCTAAAAAGATGTTTGACATTAAACCCTGCCACATTACTGCCATTTCCATCCACTCAGCCTCAGTCACAAGAGTCACATGATTGCATATTTCTCACTGAAGAACAAACAAAAGGTCGAGTTGACCTGCAAGACACTCCCTTCTCCATTACAGATGGGGAGTTATGGGTTGATGGGTCATGTTTGAAATTGCCTGATGGCACTACATCTGCTGCCTATGCTATTACGACACTCCAGACAATAGTTGAGACAGCTCGTATCCCACAGAAATCAGCTCAAGCAGCTGAACTGATCGTTCTAACCAGAGCATGTGAGCTTAGTACAGACCTGATTGTCAATGTCTACACTGATAGTCAGTATGCATTCGGGGTAGCGCATAATTTTGGCCGCCTGTGGAAAGAACGCGATTTTCTCACTTCACATGGAACACAGATAGTGCATGGAGAACTAGTGCACAATCTCCTTACTGCCTTAACCTATCCTAAGAAAATAGCTATTGTCAAGTGTAGCGCACAAAAGAAGGTGCCATACACCTTAGTGGACTCTGCTGTATTGGAGGATCATCGTGATATTTTGGTCACAGAGACAGAAAGAGCTGCATGCCTGAAAGAGTTGAGGAAATCTTTCCGGATCACACGATCCCCGGTTCATCCAGGTACCTACTCCGACCCAGGAAGAAAGGCGCTCCAGTGCAAAGCAAGACGGGTTGAGCCATTGTCCTGAGTGGTTAAGTCTGAATACAAAGGGGGGTCTTCCTATTAGTGGTCGACTCGTCTCAAACTCAGTGAAGAAACCTACACCCACTCAGGACTCTTAGGGCGCTACCTTTTTTGTCGTTTGCCGAAAGATGATCCCCACTAAGGAGAAGAAGGGGATTGCTGCGACAATGTGTAATGGCTGTACACTTTGCATCCTTGGTTTGACTTTGATTGCTGCTCTTATTGCTACTGTAATGTGGGTAGTGGAGGAAGTAATGCCTGGGGCTTCCTTGCTCAACATTACTGCTACATCGCCTACTACAAAGGAACACCATCATTTCGATTTGCCGCAACATGAACAGGGGTATCGGCAAAATCTGAGAAACAATTAATTTCTTCAAATGTTGCATCAGACACACCAGCTAAGCAATGCTACTAACTGTTGGGTTTGTGGCAAGATTCCTCCTCATCAGAACATAAGAGGAATCCCGTTGCCACCACTGCCATTTTCTCACAATGGCTCATGCCAAGCTTGGTTTGAGCTACTATATGCTTCCTACAAATTTGACCTCTCAGAAACATGGGATGTGGGCGACCTCAACGCCAAACTGAATAAAGTATGCTATCCCAACGAAGATGGGGACCCACAAGCAAAGGGGACCATCTTGGAGATGGAAGAATATAGTAGAGGAAATACAGCAACAAAATATGTGTATCCAAACTCTAGATCGGCTAAAGGCAATGTGCCACCTGTTATCTCTGTTGTTCTGACTACTGGCCCTCTCTGTGTACAGAGTACAGGCACTGTGCTAATGGGTCACAGTAACTGTACTACAGTGTTGCAAATGTCCACGAGGGGCCGAAGCAGCTTCCTCGCATCACGTCATACTTATTTTGTTTGTGGAGCTAAGGCATACTACTTCCTACCTTCAGGCTGGTCTGGTACCTGTTACATAGCTTTTCTTCTACCACCTGTGTTTCTAACTCCCCCAACATACCACCAAGATCTGCAATTGTTCAATCACCACGTTGGTAGTAGGGGAAAACGTGCCATCGATGTCTCTGTAGTCGATCAGACAGAGACCACATGGGAGCAATATACAGACTTTAATAAAGGATTTTTCTTCTTCGTTGGCCCAGTACAAAACAGCAAGCTGGTCCGTCGCCTCACCCGTACAATGGAGGCAGTGATTAATCAGACAACTGCGGCCTTAGGAAACTTGACGGAAGAACAAGCATCAATCCGCATGGTCGCTTTACAGAATAGACTTGTTTTAGATGTTGTTCTAGCTGACCGAGGTGGAGCATGCCGTGTCATCGGAACCAGCTGCTGTGTTTTCATACCGGACAATTCACCATCTGTCTATGCGGCCATCTCCAAACTACACAAGATAGCCACCGACATACATCAAGACCCAGGAACATGGACTTCGACTGGGTGGTTTTGGGACTTACTTTCAGTTTGGGGTTTGAAAGTATTATCAGTCCTGTTCATATTAATAGCTATTATCTTCTCTTGTTGTTTGTGTGTTCATTGTGGACCAATGCTCTGTTCTCTCTGTACTTCTGCCTGTACTGCCTGCATCTCGTCTAAATAGAATGTCAAGAACGTAAATGCCCGTTTAGCAGTGGAATGAGAAATACATGGACTAATGACAATAGATTTTGAGGATATATGCTATACCCCTTGGAAGGGACAAAAACTGTCTTAGCTTATGCTAAAAGGGTCATCTGTGGAAAAGTGTAAATTCTATGTTAGCATAAGCGGCAGCCATTTTTACTGTTGCGTCCATTTTGTTTCCGTCGTATTCATTTTATTCTCTGATGCTCGCCTTTTCACCCAGCCTGTGTCCTCAATTTTAGCTGACCTCTCTGACATGGTCAATCTTGTGTACGTGCTGGGGGGCTGCAGCTGCCGGTGCACCTGGTCTCAGATGTTATCAAATGATTGCTTATTGCCACCATAAACATTCTTACTCCCCCTCCTCATCTCCTGACCACCTGGTCATCCTCTGCTCTTGCTTGCCTATAGCTATTTCCGTGCTTAAACTTGTTTCTTCCAGTTTTCCTTCCCATGCGATTACACTGCAACAAACAGTATGTAAGGGTGATGGTTTTTGCATTCAATGTACTTCCTCCCACAACACCTTAGGGTGTTGTTCGGACGCGGTCCCGCTCATGAGTGTTTAATAAACTTGGTTTGTTTTACTTCACTCCAGTGCCGATCTCTCTTTTGTTAGTCTTCGGACCCGTGGACGAGAGGGTGACCCTGCACCAGTGTGCCCTCACGGGGTACATTTCCACATTACTATCTGAAACATGGACTTCACCCACACCCGTGAGCTTCATTTTGGAATGTGCAAGCATAGCCCTCAAACAGAAATTCTTCCAATTTAGAGATAAAATCTTCCATCAGACACAAGCTACTTCCATGGAGAGTACATTCGCCCGAAGTCTGACCTGTCTGTATATGGCGAATTTTGAGAAGATCTCCATCCAGGGTGACCAGAACCCATACTCGTCTAACATTATCGTGTGGCGTCGATACATAGACGACATTGTGATACTCTGGAAGGAAGATATGGCCACGTGCGACAAATTCTACGACTGGATCAATACTCTTGACCCTTTCCTTCGATTTATCAAGACTGTGTCTAACAACAATCTACCCTTCCTAGACCTTCTGATCACCCTTCAGGACGGTCACCTCCACTCCACCATGTATAAAAAACCTACCGACTGCAACAGTCTCTTACGATATGACAGCCACCACCCGAAACATCTGCGGGATAACTTATCTTATGGCCAATTTCTATGCTTACGTCGTAACTGCAGCGCCGTGGCTGATTTCGACCAACAGGCTAAAAATCTAGCAACTAATCTTGAAACACGCCAATATCCAGCAAACATAGTCAGGATGGCACGCAAGCGGGCACATTATAACAATAGACCGTCTCTTTTGGAAACAAACCCCAAAACACAGGAAGATATTCTCACATGTGTAACATCATTCACACCCCTATCAAATCAAATAACAAGAGCGATAAAAAAACACTGGGGTATTCTGCAGACTGGGGGGCGACAATACCCCCCTCTGAGGTTCTCCTTCAAACGCACATGGAATTTAAGAGATACCATAGTCCACACGAGACCCAAGACTGCACAGAAACAAACACAACAATCTCTGTGGGGTCTACCACCTGTGACTGGACATTTTCCGTGTGGGTCCTGCGGAGTCTGTGCACTGAGAAAAACATCCAAAACCATACAACTTAATGAGCACCAGATATGGACACAACGATCGCACTATAATTGCAATTCCACGCACTGCATCTACATGATCACCTGCCCATGTAACATGCGGTACGTAGGTATGACCACACGCATGGTGAAAACCAGAATAATGGAACATAGCAGCAATATACGCTGCAAAAAACTGACGACCAAGCTGAACACACATTTTATTGAGACAAAATACTCTCCAGACCATCTCTCCTGGACAGTTTTGGAAATGCCTCCACATGCGACCAAACACTACCTGTTCCAGAAGGAGCAACAATGGAGTTTTTGCCTATCTACCCAGATCACAGGTCTAAATGATGACATCCCCTGGGGAGAGATCCATAACTGACACCAACTTCACAACTGACTTTGTTCTGATCTGCCCCGCAACACGACACTTGGGTAACCCACCACACCAGCTTTTACCCAGTATCTATGTCACTGAGAACACGGGCAGATCACCTTCTGTCCATGACTACATGACTCCTACACGCGTGTTGTGGCTAGCCATATCAGATAACTGCACCCTCTCATGCGCTCTACGAGGCCCATATGCATGTATATCAAGATTGTCATATGGGACAACAGGACCACTATGAGGAGCCCACCCCTCTTTTTGGACAGATTCACCTTTCCAATATGGCCCCGCATTTCCCACACTCTTCAGGTATCTTAACCACTCCAAGATGGCCCCCATTTCTGTACCTCTACTAGACCAAATATGGCGCCTGTTGTGCTCCCCACGCAGAGCCTCAACCCGGTCCAGTGGCACAGCTAACCTTTCACCTGACGCTACTAGTACCCCGGATCACGAGATTGCCCACACTCGAGCAGAGCAACGGGTAGGTCGCACGCTTTCCGTGGCGATCTGGAATCGTAAGTACTTCCACAAGGTTCCACCCCTCTCTTCCTTTATTATTTCTTCCCCCTACAGCTCGCCAGCACCTCGGGCACTGTATAGTTATTTCTTGCGCCATTTTTCCATAGGCGGGAGGACGCTTTTGCGCAACTCCACTTCGGCTCATTGGAGCCACTTCCCCCCGACTCTAGCGGTAAGAACCTTTGGCATTTACCTCTGATTTTACACCGCATAGCGCATGAGAGCTTAAGCACATTGTTGATGATTTTCCAGAACTTACCACACCGGTGTTTATGTATGTTTCCGATATCGATGTAACCACACCTCGCCGTAACCACTAACACCATAGTGGCCTGTATTATCAGCACGAATGTACGGCACCTATGCTTGCTAGCGATAAAGATTTAGGAGATGTGGCTTCTGCATTGCCCTATACAAGATCAACACGAGAAACTTCATTGGTGTATATGTATGTTTATGTTAACGTGGTGGCCACTACCACACCCCGACATCAAAGTGGCCTGCATTACAAGTATGAATGAGCGGCACTAATGCTGTCAATGAGGAGCTCTGAGGAGATGTGGGTTCCGCATGTCCCGACTTAAGATCAATACGATCTACTCCATAGTACCAGCTCTTTTCTCACGACCGCTCACCTACCGCGATCACTCACCCATACTAGTTATCCTTGGACAATGATCCGGACGCACCACTAGACCAGTCTAGGCACTTTACATGAGCATGCGATCACCTGGCATGCACACCCAGTTAGGCACAGACACCGTTATTGCATTATGTATGTACAACTATTGTGCCTTTTTATCCCTTTCCTCCCAACCCCTCTAGGTCAGTCTAATTGTTGATCGCATTAAGGTATACTCTATATCATTTTTGGGCATGGGGCAGCATGGCACTAAGCAAGACATATGCATTCAACTGTCCCCCTAGGAGTAGTTTAGTTTGTTTTCTCACGGTCCTCACGATTTGCCTTGATCTTTCCAGACTTTACCGGCAAGAAACATGTTGACCATTACCTATACCTTGAGCTAACGTGGACCATTATAACCACCTAAGCCCACACCTGTTTTTAATATAACCTAGGGTTCAACACAATAAAACCCGACTGACGAATCCCTAAGAGTTATTTTTAATACTTTTCAACACTCTACTCACACACTATACCCTCACCATCACACTCACACTTCACAGACGGAAGCTAAAAAGAACTCCGGCAAAGAGCCCCCTCGCGGGGCCCGTTGGGCATTGCAGCGTCGGCCTAAAGAGGAGCTGCCCAATGATGAAGCATGACACCCCTTGGGGCGTGTGAGGGCTCTTGCTCCTGAAGGATCAGATCCCTTGGACTCGATCATTCAGGACCCTACCGACCTACCATTAATAGGAACTGCACACCCTTTTGTTTCTCAGTCTTATCCAGGGGTGTGTGTGCCGGACCTTTAACTAGCCCTCTGTCCCTCCTTGTGTATTTGATATTTTGTACGGCAACTGCTGAGGTCAAAGGAATTAGTCCCACGGCTGAGTCTATTGACGCCTGTGTCACCAGTTAGAAGAACCCTCTCAACTGGCCCCTCTCCCTCCCCTCCTTCCTCAGTGCCTTTATAAACTGGCTGATAGTCCGTCCACTCCAGCCATGGAGGACCAAGGCCTCAGCTTTAATGATAAATTGGTCTCAGAGATCTTGAAAACACCTTCCCTTTTCGGCCCAGATGGCAACATCCCCATAGCTAGCAATAGCGAGGACTGGACCACCCACACAACGCCTGAGCGCCAATTAGTAAAAATCACGCTCCACGGAACCTTGATGACAGAATACCTCAGGGCCAACATATCCCCTAAGGGACTGATTGTGGCCAACACCCCACGTATCTTTTCGCAAGACCCGGTCTTCAAACGCGAGTGGTCACTGGTAGCATGGAAGGGCACCAGGGACCTCTTAGTTCTAATCATTAACACAGCAAAACGTCTGGTGGATGCACTGATGATCAGGATTACCATAGCAGAGAATGCTCTCAAAGCCAGCATCCAGGTCTTGAGTTACAAATCCAGGCTCACTGAGATCAACAATGAGATCAATGAAAATAAAGAATATCTATTACAGTGCAGGATAGAAAAACTCCAGAGGGATTTGTAAAAATTTGACAAAGAAAAGATCTTTCCCTACCTGAGAGAGGACTACCCTGTGGGTGGATATACCTCCTCAGACATGAGTGGGCTGTCACGTCATCGACCAGTAGCAATTCAAGTACTGGTAGTTGGGGCAATGAGGATGCTCAACATGCCCCGTATACCCCGCAACCCCCACCGCTTTTTAGGTCTCGCCTGAGCCAGCGCATGCGCTGCTCTGGCGAGACATTTAGTGAGTGGGCTTTAAAAAGCCGACCACAGCTTTTTGGGCGGCATAGAGCGTGCGGTTACGTGCACAGTAACGAGCAGAGGCGCCATCTGGCTTTCCTCTCTCGTCATGGTGCGCGCACCTCGCACACCACTGGCCAGACGTGACGCTGCAGCTGCTTTCACTTTCGCGCGCTAGAAGGGATGGCAACAGCGCGCAATCGCGATCTTGATCAGTTTCACTTTCACGGCCGCGTCACTTTCACGGCCGCGCGGCCAATGCTTGTTATTTTTGTCCCTGCTTGCATCTCTTTGTCGGCCCCTTTGCTCCCCGTGTACCTCTTTCCTCTGTTTCTCCCCGGCTCCCTCCCTCTCTCTGCCCCTTTCCCTCTCTTTCTGCCCCTCTCCCTGTGCTCCCCCTGTGTGCCTCCCATTCCTCTGTGCCAGTCTCTTCCCGCCCGGCTTCGCCAGCTCCCCACGGGCACTGATGAAGTCTTCAGGCCTGCAGGACTCGCCAATACTTCCGAATAAATAAACACAGATTTAGCGTTGGCGGCTTTCATTACCCCGGGTGGGGGGTGAACAGTGCATCGGATACAAACATCCCCACCCACATCTCCTTTTTTAATATGCTTTTTTTAATTTGCTTTGAGGAATGACTGACAAGCCTGACACCCGATTCGCTGAGATTAATAGAAACGACACAATATTTACGCGACGCCGACGAACAATTATCCTGCCATCTATCTCTGAGATTATCTTCCTGATTGAAAACTACTCATGCGTGTAATCGGAATTATTTGGAATTAGAAGGGAATTTATGGCCTTGCTCCTACTGTCCCGATCCTGTCCTCCGTCTTTCTCTGTCTCATTATCCTTTTTTTCTCGCTCCCTCCCCCTGAGTCCTCATATAAGCACCTTCCTAACTCCTTCCTTCCTTTCTTTTTTTTCTTCCCCTCTTCCCTCCTTCCTTCCATTCTTCCCTCCTCTCTTCCCTCTGTTCACTTCTCTCTATCCTCTGCTCTCTTCCTTCCTTTCTGCCATCCTACCTTCATTCGTTCCTCCCTCCCTCCTGCTTCATTCCATCCTTTTTTTGCTCTTTCTTTCCATATTTCCATGTCCTCCTCTCTTCCCTCTTTACTTATACCCTCCTTCCTTCCTTCCTTCCTTCCCTCCTTCCTTCATTCCTTCCTTCTATTGTTCCTCCCTCCCTCCTGCTTCATTCCATCCTTTTTTTGCTCCTCCCTCCCTCCTGCTTCATTCCATCCTTTTTTTGCTCTCTTTCCATCTTTCCCTGTCCTCCTCTCTTCCCTCTGTTCCCTCCTCTTTTCCTACCCTCCTTCCTTTCTTCCTTCCTTCCCTTCTTCCCTCCTTCCTTCATTCCTTCCTTCTATCGTTCCTCCCTCCCTCCTTCCTTCCTTCCTTTCCCTCGCCTCTCTCTCATCACTCCCTGCCCTTTCCTTTCTACCCTCCTGCCTTCCTCGTCTACAGAGTACATTGTGGACTGTGTAGTCGTGCATCTGTGTGTTGTGAATCCTGGAACATCTCCCTCGCAGCAGACACCGCAATAAGTCACAACGATTACTAACCCCATAAGACTGGGACCTGGATAACTAAAAGCTTGTGGTATCTGATGCGTGCAACGTGCAAGCGCAGCACTATACTAACATGTCGCAACTCAGGAATTAGGTCGCTACGTAGGTGGGCTTGAACTCGGAATGCCCAACAGATAGAGAGCTTGTGTCATACTCTTCTGAATAGGACATTTCACAGGACGCACACTACAGGGTAAGACACTGCATGCTTGCCATTGTTTTAGTTGCACTGTAAGAGGAGCCACATACAGCAGTCAAGGATAGATTGTACATTGTAATTCAGACGCAACGTTCTGGATCTTTAAGCCGGTCAATAATTTCCTCATATCTTTCTCTGGAGTTTGCTTCTCAGAGATGATGGTACAGTGAGGACAGATAATGTACATTGGAGGTATGCAAGACATGTTTTAAATTGAAACCTATATAGACGATCATAAGAAAGAACAAGCATTGGCATAGCCAATAGGTCTCGCCTTTGGGACCTTATAAGTATTTAGTTATCCAGCACAATATCCTTGGTGCAACAACATCAAGTGTTGCATGGCTAAACACTTATAAGGTCCCAAAAGCGAGACCTATTGGCTATGCCAATGCTTGTTGGATATGGGATGAACACATAACAGGGACCACCCCCTATGTGGCCACAAGCATAACTAATGTACCCTCAAGGCCCTCACCCTTCCTTCCAGGGTCCCTTCCAACCCCCTCCTTTTTTTAGGTCGAGCCTCGAGTAGCGCGCAAGCGCTGCTAGGCGAAGACTTTATGTTAGGGGGTTTCAAAAGCTGACCAGACGCTCGTGCGTCGTGGCCTTTTTCCTGCGGTTACGCGCGCAGGGCCGACATCTGTTTCCAATTATCGTAATTGGAAACAGATGTCTGCCCTGCGCATAATCGCAGGCAAAAGGCCATGACGCACGAGCGTTTGGTCAGCTCTGCAGGCTGCCGCGCTCGCGTCGCCCCCCCTCCTCCCCACTCGTGCCTTCAAATGCTAGTGTTTATTCCTTTGCTGCCAGCTCGCCGTCTTCGCTGTACAGCCTGCGCCGGCTGAGGATTCCTTCACGAGCGTCTTGTGACGGTGCCCGGGCCAGTGCTTGTTTTTACAAGTCCCTGCGCATTCAAATATGCACTCACCTACAGAGCTCTACATCGTGTATCAATAGTGCCCTCTTGTGGACCTTTTTGAAAATATATCGTAGGGTAAAAGATTTTCGGCCCAAAAAAATTCAGAGCCGTTCGCTATGATAAAAAGACACATTTCTGTTTTTCTTTGATCAATTGAGTGTCGTGGCTTTTAAGAGAAGGATCGGATTTGGATTTCAGGAAAGATCACGGAGAAGAGCTGTCTGAGTCAGTTCTGAGGCAGCATGTCAATTATTTGTCTCTAGAGAGGTTGGACATACGTGACTCATATTTCATATTTGTAAATGGTGTGTAAGATGAGGCACCGGCCTTGCTTCATGTCCCTGTGACTCTTGCTTGTGCACATAATTTATTAGCATGCATGACAGTAGTTTAGGGCCTGGAAGGCAGGCTTCTTTAAACCTATTAGGGGCACTCCAGAACACAGGTCTGTTACCTTTCCAGTTTAAGTGTGCTTGCTTAACTGTCAGATATTTGTTGTACTTTTCTGCATCTGATGTTAACAAGGCAGAGAATTGTCCTCTCTGCGGTGCTCAGCTTTCACAGCGGTTCAGCAAATGTAAACGACCTTGTTCATCTCTGTATCAAAGAAAGTGACAGGTACAATGGCGGCGGCTTCCACGCCCTTCCTCAAATTAGAGGGAAAGTACTGTCCGTCATTAGGTGTACCTGAAACAAACGCGGAGCATCAGCAGACCTCTTCTTGCTTCAGGCTACCGTGTAAAAAACAGACATAAAAGGCACTGCAGCGGTGCAAAACAGATGGAGCAGTTGGTAGACGGATGCTGCGAGCACCCGGGGTGTGTGTTATCTTCCTAAGAAGCATGAGACGTTATGTACAAAGTGATTGTGGCTGAACAGCAAAGGCTGACGACCCAATGTCAGTCCAGGGGGCAATGACGGAGCCAAGCAGTCGCCACACCTTCTCCGACTTAAGGCCTCATGGCACATGGGTATGTGGGGTGGTACATGAGTCAGCATCAGTATTATAGAACAAACAGTGCTGTACATCAGCCGGGTGGGGTCTTAGGCCCCTACCTGGCACGTGCCGTATCCATGACCCTTTAATGACCCCATATGTTTTACAGCAGAGTCACCTGGTGCCAGCAGCCAGAAAGGCAACTACTACTCATGCTTAACCACATCTCCAAGAGAAAGAGTGATGGATGGCTGGCGTGCGCACACAGCTGCCCACTGCAGAACCAATGACGCAGTAATGGCTGCACGCGAGGGGAGTGCACCTCAAAGAGAAGAGCGAACACTGCTGAACCCTGCAGGTTAAGAGAAGGTGAACAGGGGGCCTGTTGTTGCCATAGGTGAAGATAAAAGATGATGGGGCCACTCCAGCGCTGCCCAACGGTTCACACATTGGAACTAGTGCTAGTGATGCTCATGACGGTGCGATCCATCCAATCAGATGATGCGGAGATGTCTGCTCTGTTCAAAGTAAATAGCAGTGCCAAGACCAGGCGATCTGCGAAAGCGCTGGGGACCAAGATGACGACAGACTAACCCCCTCTCCCTGGCCTGAAGTTGAACCCTACCTCGAGGGGCATTCTCCCCAATGCTTGCTTGTAGAGGCAGTGATGCCACCCTGCCAGATGTTCCAATGGTTTCCTCCAGTGCAAGCGCTTTTCTTGAACTTGCTTGGAACAGCTGCACTGGAAACTCAATCCAATCATCAACTAAGCATCACTATCCATGCGTGAATAAACAATTGTAAGCAACAGTAGAGTTGGAGACCAAGGGTTGGGAGAGACAGTAAGTAGGTGATACGGTGTGAGAGAGCAGGATGGTAGTCCCAGGCTCCCCTCATTACCCACATATGAATGACAAATAGTAATGAGTAAACAAGAGGGACACTGGAGACCATGTGGAGGATGGATAGATAGACGTGAAGTGGGTATAGCGGTAGGGCCTGGAGGTTTCAATCTGGCGACACTACACATGTATAAATGAATATTAAAACGTCACCCAGGGTAAACCCGGAAACCGTGTAGAGTCTGTATTTACAGAGGAGCCTGGTGATTAGTAGGCTGGTGGGCTCATCAGTCTCAAGGCTGACTCCCTTATGCAATAATGCAAGTACGAGTAAAGCTGGAGACCACACAGAGTCTTTGTATTGAGAGCAGCAGGGAAGGGGCATGTCCTGGTCTGACAGTCCTTCTCACCTATTCTTATCTCTAAATAACACTGAACAGGGATCTCTCTTCAAGCTTCCAGCTTGGTGCCAAACACCTTGGGCTTTTTATTTGTGCTGACAATGGCATAGCCAGTATGGCCTCACTCCTGAACAGCTAAGCCCAGGAACTTGCCAGCCAGCATCAACACGCCCTCACTCTCTCCTCCATGACAGAATAACTTCCCCGCAGTACCCAATGACCACCTCCAGACAACAAGGCCCAGCCAAGCCTGGTGAGTGCAACTTTCCATGGCATAAGCCACACCTCAGACAGCCTCCTGTCTCAAAAAACCCAGTCATTACATCTACAAAGAATCCTCTTAAGTAACGGGTGGTGTTAGGACTGGGCTCCTGGGTACTAAGATCACCCTCTAAAAATGAAAGAACTTGACCTGCAGAATATTAGCAAAGTTCTGCAGCCGGCGCTTGCTTACTTAGCTATCTCAGAAGGGTGGCTAGCGACAAAGATCAAAAGAATGAATTGCATTCTGGTACTTGGAGTCTTGTGTTTATAATGGGGTAAACAAACTCACAAGCCCCACAGAGCCAAGTAAGAGGAGAAAAAAACATGATATGGATGAAATACGGCCACCTGTCATTGGGCAACCTTTGATCACCGCAACACACACAGGCCCGGCATACTCTAGAGTGGCTGCAAGGGGGCAGGATGGCATCACACTTAACTTAATACAAAAAGCAGATACACTGAACACCGGCTGTAGTTTGATGGCTACTTGTAGCTGTGTTACAAACTTAGTAAAGTGCCTAGAAATCTTGGCTAGAGTATATCTAGCACTGTATTAGCATAGCCAATAGGTCTCGCCTTTGGGACCTTATAAGTGTTTAGCCATGCAACAGTTGATGTTGTTGGCCCAAGGATATCGTGCTGCATAACTAAATACTTATAAGGTCCCAAAAGCGAGACCTATTGGCTATGCCAATGCTTGTTTAGGCAGAGACTGGAGCAGAGGACGAGGAAGAAGGAGAGGCAAAAATCAACAACAACAAAAAAGAGTACATTTGCAAACCCAACAGGTGAACACGCAACGACAGACGAGGAGCCAGACCGGCAATCAAAAGAAGACAACCTCGTAGTGAATCTATCACATTGAGCCTTGTCCGATACAGAAACAAAGGTTCTGCAAAAGGCCCTTGGCTTCGTACCCACACCCAAGACGGACCGCTTCAGGACAAACTGCGAGCTCCAGCAGTTCCTCCATAAGATCCGCCTGAAAGACTTCTTTCATGATAAACCCACTCTGGAAACCATCCACCTTTACCCCCTTCTCAGGGATGGTCGCTCCAGAAATCCTGGTTTTCGAACAAGCAGTGCTTCGAGAAATCAATACACTCCCTACAGACTCTCATTTCCATAGTATGTCACGAATGGAGGAACAAGCTATGTTTGCAATGGCTAATGACAACACCATAACTATAAAACCGGCAGACAAGGGCGGGGCAATTGTCAATATGGATACTACTGAATATGACGCTGAGTGTTAGAGACAACTGTCTGACCAGCGTTATTATACACCCATGATACAGGATCCATCCCAGAGACTCACAACCACCATCATCTCGATGGTTGACTCGGCAACAGCACAAGACTGGCTGACCAAGAATGAGACTGATTTTCTGGTCAATACCAACCCCAAGACCCCCGATTTCTATACTCTCCCTAAAATACACAAGGGTATCTCGCCACCACCAGGGAGACCGATTGTATCAGGAATTGGGTCCCTACTTGAGCCACTCTCTATCTTCTGTGACCACTTCCTAAGACCCCTTGTCCAAAAAACTCCCTCCTTTCTCAAGGACACGAGGGATGTTCTAAATCCGATTACGGAGATCAGCGAATCAGAGGTCCTGATAGATCTTCTAGTGACTCTCGATGTAGAAGTCCTCTACACCAATATCCCTCGCGATGCCACTCTAGAGGTAGTAGAGCAGATATTACTATCTGAAACATGGACTTCCCCCACACCTGTAAGCTTCATTTTGGAATGTGCAAGCATAGCGCTCAAACAGACCTTCTTCCAATTTAGAGATAAAATCTACCATCAGACACAAGGTACTTCGATGGGGAGCACCTTTGCCCCAAGTCTGGCCTGTCTGTATATGGCGAATTTTGAGAAGATCTCCATCCAGGGTGACCAGAACCCCTTCTCGTCTAACATTATCGTGTTGCGTCGGTACATAGACGACATTCTGATACTCTGGAAGGGAGATATGGCCATGTGCGACACATTCTACGACTGGATCAATACTCTTGACCTTTTCCTTCAATTTACCAAATACTGTGTCTAACAACAATCTACCCTTCTTAGACCTTCTGATCACTCTTCAGGAAGGTCACCTCCACTCCACCACGTATAAAAAAACTACCGACTGCAACAGTCTCTTACGATATGACAGCCACCACCCGAAACATCTGTGGGATAACTTATCTTATGGCCAATTTCTATGCTTACGTCGTAACTGCAGCGCCCTGGCTGATTTCGACCAGCAGGCTGAAAATCTGCCAACTAATCTTGAAACACGCCAATATCCAGCAAACATAGTCAGGATGGCACGCAAGCGGGCACGTAATAACAATGGACCCTCTCTTTTGGAAACAAAACACAGGAAGATATTCTCACATGTGTAACATCATTCACACCCCAATCAAATCAAATAACAAGAGCGATCAAAAAACACTGGGGTATTCTGCAGACTGGAGGGCGACAATAACCCCCTCCGAGGTTCTCCTTCAAACGCACATGGAATTTAAGAGATACCATAGTCCACACAAGACCCAAGACGTCACAAAAACAAACACAACAATCTCTGTGGGGTCTACCACCTGTGACTGGACATTTTCCGTGTGGGTCCTGCGGGGTCTGTGCACTGACAACAACATCCAAAACCATACAACTTAATGAGCACCAGACATGGACACAACGATCGCACTATAATTGCAATTCCACGCACTGCATCTACATGATCACCTGCCCATGTAGTACGTAGGTATGACCGCACGCATGGTGAAAACCAGAATAATGGAACATCGCAGCAATATATGCTGCAAAAAACTGACGACCAAGCTGAGTACACATTTCATTGAGACACACCACTCTCCAAACCACCTCTCCTGGACAGTTTTGGAAATGCATCCACATGCGACCAAACACTACCTGTTCCAGAAGGAGCAACGATGGATGTTCCGCCTATCTACCCAGATCACAGGTCTAAATGATGACATCCCCTGGGGAGAGATCCATAACTGACACCAACTACACAACTGCATTTGTTCTGACCTGCCCCGCAACACGACATTTGGGTAACCCGCCACACCAGCTTTTACCCAGTTTCTATGTCACTGAGAACACGGGCAGATCACCTTCTGTCCATGACTACATGACTCCTACATGCGTGTTGTGACCAGCCATATCAAATAACTGCACCCTCTCATGTGCTCTATGAGGCCCATATGCATATATATCAAGATTGTCATATGGGACAACAGGATCACTATGAGGAGCCCACCCCCCTTTTTGGACAGATTCACCTTTCCAATATGACCACCGCCTTTCCCACACTCTTCAGGCATCTTAACCACTCCAAGATGGCCCCCATTTCTGTACCTCTAGTAGACCCAATATGGCGCCCGTTGTGCTCCACACGCAGAGACTCGACCCGGTCCAGTGGCACAGCTAACCTTTCACCGGATGCTACTAGTACCCCGGATCACGAGATTGCTCGCACTCAAGCCGAGCACAGCAATGGGTAGGTCACACGCTTTCCGCAGTGATCTGGAATCGTAAGTACTTCCAGGAGGTTCCACCCCTCTCTTCCTTTATTATTTCTTCCCCCTACAGCTTGCCAGCACCTCGGGCACTGTACAATTATTTCTTGCACCATTTTTCCATAGGCGGGAGGATGCTTTTGCGCAACTCCGCTTCGGCTCATTGGAGCCACTTCCCACCGACTCTAGCGGTAAGAACCTTTGGCATTTACCTCTGATCTTACCCCGTATAGTGCATGAGAGCTTAAGCACATTGTTGATGATTTTCCAGAACCTACCACACCGGTGTTTATGTATGTTTCCGATATGGATGTAACCACACCTCGCCGTAGCCACTACCACCATAGTGGCCTGTATTATCAGCACGAATGTACGGCACCTATACTTGCTAGCAATAAAGATTTAGGAGATGTGGCTTCTGCATTGCCCTATACAAGATCAACACGAGAAACTTCATTGGTATATATTTATCTGTATGTTAACATGGTGGCCACTACCACACCCCGACATCAAAGTGGCCTGTATTACAAGTATGAATGAGCGGCACTAATGCTGTCAACGAGGAGCTCTGAGGAGATGTGGGTTCTGCATGTCCCGACTTAAGATCAATACGATCTACTCCATAGTACCCGCTCTTTTCTCACGACCGCTCACCTACAGCGATCACTCACCCATACTAGTTATCCCTGGACAATGATCCGGATGCACCACTAGACCAGTCTAGGCACTAAACATGAGCATGCACACCCTGTTAGGCACAGATACCGTTATTGCATTATGTATGTACAACTGTTGTACCTTTTTTATCCCTTTCCTCCCAACCCCTCTTCTCTCCCTTCTAGGTCGGTATAATTGTTGATCGCATTAAGGTATACTCTATATCATTTTTTGCGCATGGGACAGCACGGCACAAAGCAAGATATATGCATTCAACTGTCCCCTAGTTAGTTTTCTCACGGTCATGACGAATTGCCTTGATCTTTCCTGACTTTACCGGCAAGAAACATGTTGACCATTACCTATACCTTGAGCTAACGTGGACCATTATAACCACCTAAGCCAACACCTGTTTTTAATATAACTTATGGTTCAACACATTAAAACCTGATTGACAAATCCCTAAGAGTTATTTTTAATACTTTTCAACACTCTACTCACACATGATACCCTCACCATCACACTCACACTTCACAGACGGCAGCTAAAAAGAACTCCGGCAAAGAGCCCCCTTGCGGGGCCCGTTGGGCATTGCAGCGCCAGCCCAACCAGGAGCTGCCCAATGATGAACCATGACATCCCTTGGGGTGTGTGAGGGCTGTTGCTCCTGAAGGATCAGATCCCTTAGACTCGATCATTCAGGACCCTACCGACCAACCATTAATAGGAACTGCACACCCTTTTGTTTCTATATCACCCACAACAGCATGGGGCACTATAATTTCACTCTATGGTCTAATACCCCTTGCAACATCTCGCAACATGGTACTTATTTTATTCCACAGTGGGTTACTTCCCCAATCAACTTCTCACATCAGGCTAATATTTTTCCCCACCTCAGCATATCATTGAATACTTCCCCATGCAACTTCTCACAGCATGGTACTATAGTTCTCCGTATTTTCCCTCAACGGGGTACTCCCCGATGTAATTTCTCACAACAGGGTAATTAATTCACTTCCCCAACTTTGCATATGATGGAATACTCCCCGCATACAACTTCTAGCTACAGGATGTTGCTTTCTCCAATTCACACCAACAAACACTCATGGACTCGTATCTCTCAGTACAGGGTACCACTCTCCTCCACATCCACAACACTTGGATATGCACAAGCAGCATGTATCTGCACAACACGCAGATGGGTACTACATCCTCTTCCCCAAACTGCTAGCTAGACTACATACAGTATCGAAGGTAAAGAGTCTCGCAGTACTACCAAAACATTTACTTAGTACCCATCTCACCTGTTTCAGTCCAATTAAAACACTGTCCAACACAAAAAAGAAAGACTGTAAAAACGTAGCTTTGGCAGTACGTCATATGGTATTGGACAGTATAAATGTATGTTAAAATGCCCAGATAGTTAGAAGCTCATAGTGTCATAGACTCTGCCACACAATTTACATTTAATCACATAAATATACATTTACTAGAAGCACAATTTGAGACCTCTTCCAAAATAATTTAGCAATCCCTGGAGAATAAAAGCGTTCTGTCTCCCGTCGCCAGATAACTTTAGTGATCTTGCGTATGGCTTTGTGACTACCGTAGCGGCTTCGAGTTTTCAAATTTCATCTTGGTAGCTTAGCTAACTCCTATGCAAGAAGAGGAGGGTTTTGTAAATAGCCAAGTCCAAAGAGAGCCAACTGTCTTACGTGCTTTGTATTTCTTACTGTAGTCCTTTCTATAATAGTTCAGTCTAGCAAAGTGTCACTGATATGGGGAATTCCGTCAGCTGGGAGCTGGATGGCTGCGCATGCGCAAGACAGACTACCCGTCAGTTCCAGTCGTACGTGAGGGCGGGGCTGTCTGCACGTCACTAGTTACTGGGATCCTGACGTACGGGTCAGACTGCTGCTGCCATAGAGCGGAGCGAGACTCTGCCTACGTCAAGTATAAATATAGGCGGTCCGTGGAGACACGCCCACCAATGACGGTACTCTATATGAGGCTCGGCCTGGACGCGCGGCGTAGGAGACCCTGGGGGAAAAGACGTGGGCCGCTGCGGAGACGCGCGTATAGACTAGTGAGAGGAGCGAAGCCGTTTCCGAGGGTCAGCTGAGCCTCGTGGAACTTGGACCGTGTGGTTTTCAACGTTTAGCCGTCAGCGTATGGTGAGCCAGCAAGAAGCGTCCAGGACCTCTGAGAAGCGGAGTGCTGAGCAGTCGGGTCGGACACAGCGGGCAGGATGAGTTCAGGCACCCCCTACATCGGGAGCAAGATCAGCCTCATTTCCAAGGCCCAGATACGCTATGAGGGCATTCTCTACACCATCGACACCGAGAGCAGCACCGTAGCACTGGCCAAGGGTGAGGTTGAGGACGGGGTCTTTTATTGGGGTGGGTGAGAGGTGGACATCTGTTGGAGGCTTGGGGTGCGCACTGGCAAGGGTATTGGATTCGGGTGCGTAACAGAGAGATGGAGCAACTCTGCGATAACATTGGGGTGCTGGAGGGTAAAGTTAAGACGCGTAAAGGTGTGACACATTCCGAGTAGCAGAACTGGCCGAGCGTGAGCTCCCCGGCCATAAGGCTCGGGTGCGGCAGGTAAACATCGGGGCTTGGGTGAGTCTGAGGCGCTGCGGCCTTGAGCGAAGCTTCATCAGCGCAACCAATTGGTACTCGGCTCCACAGGTGCTAACCAATCATCATTGGGACACCTGTAGAGGCCAACCAATTATAACCCACTCGCATGGCCTGCTCGTGCATGCGTCATCACGTTTTCAGCTTCACATGAGGACGTGGGAGGCGGAGACTATAAATCACAACACCACCTTTAGGGGTGGACTGTCGCGCGATCCTTCGACGGTCAGCCAATCAGGCGAGCCGTAGGATGAGTGCCTCCGTCTGTGTGGGTCTCCAACACTGGTAGTGCCCGGCGGCCAGTCTGAGCAGCAGAACGGAGTTCCTGTGGAAGAAGGGCTCAGTCTGCGAACGCGGCTGCCTTCCTCCAGTCAGTTTAGTAATGATTGGTACGGGGGCTTCCGATGTTGAAGCCGATCGTCAGCCCTCCCTGTTCAGATCTCATGCTCGGGTCTCTTGAGTATGGTGTGCATTTCAGCCGTAGGTAATCTCTCCATGATATAGGGCAGGTTCCTTTGAAACAAGGTAGCTATCTTGGCTCCAGTCAGCTTTCTATGCTATATACTCCTGAGCTGCTTTTCAAAAGAAAATGAAACATCCATGCTGCTCACCATGCAAAAGTTGAGCAATGGCTATTCCTGTAGCTGCGCACTATATAGACATTGACAATTATTGGAAAGATTATATATTGAGTTTAATGATTATACATTAAAGACTACATTGAAACACAAATATACATCTGTTTAGTATCCATGCAATGACATCTTAAGTCTGCTAAAAATGTGAAGTGAGCAAACTATAGACAGCATTTACTAATTCAGGAAATAAATGTTGCATGAATATGCTTTCTAATAGGACAGCTGCGCACTACCCCTCTCCATGTAGTCAGTCATTCACTTAAGATTTCAGTGGGAGTCAATGGCACAATAGGAACTGGGCAAGATTATTGGAAAGAAATGCACGAAGGGAAAGAAATGAATACTATTATTTTGAATAAAACTGATGGTTATAAATCCACTGCACTGCTTCTGGATAATGAGCTATGTCATGGTAACCTATGATGTAAAGCCATGTGGTAGTCTGGAAAAGTTAAGATTCTTGTACAGAGCTGTGATGCACTTTATTTAAAGCACCAGGGTTGTGGAATTTAATAAAATATCTACTTGGAGGGAAAAGTGAACTTGCAAACACTCAGATTTTCACATGAGCAAATCTACACCTGCATATTTGCTCATGCTAAAAAACAGTTCACAAATATTTTCTAGGAGTACTATTTCTTGTCCTACTTCTGTAAAGTCTTGTGAATTCACGAAAGCCGTATATCTGCACTTAATGCAAGAACATGGGTGCACTTTTGAGACTTTATTTAATAATTGGGCCCCTAATTAGGTCTGGCGTTAACCATGACCTTTAGTGTTTATTAAAATTCTGTCTTTCTGTGTATCGGCTAGCTTCACTGTGAGTGACAGCATTCTGTTCTTTCACAAGGAGCATATTGAGTCGTTTTGTTCAGTGCCAGGAACTACTGTGGCAATGTGTGCTTTTTGAGACCCAAAAAATGTTTGCTTTTGCCAATGTCTGTTATAATGGTGAGGGCCCGGCAGCTCCCGCACCAATAAGGTTTTACAAAAAGCATGCCAAAACAAGTCACTCATTGACGAAACCAAAAGGCTGACCAACAATTTCAGACCTACTGGCTTTACCAATGCTTTTTATTTTTGTTTCCCATTATCTTATTAAAACTGGTTACACTGATTTTCCATTATGAATATTTTTGGGAAATACTATTATACATCCATTTTACTAAATGATGCTGCAAAGAAATGGTACTTAAAATTTTACAGTAGTTTAGCGAAATATTTTTGTGGACATTTTATTTTGAAAGTAAAGCATCAATCTCGCATTCAAGCTTCTGCAAATATTTGCATCTAGTCAGAGTATTCTGGGAGCATTACACATAGCTTCATATTGCTAAACATTGAAAACGTGTGTACACACTTTTATACTGGAACCACTGTCAATAGTGCAGTCTAAGCTTACAACATTTACTTGGAGCGCTCACCCTAATAATAAAGGTTTTGCATTAATGAACCATAAATATAAGTTTGAACAGCATTAACACATGAAAACAAATATTACCTTAACTGCAGGCAATGCCTTTCCTTGATCCATAATGTGGTACTGTAAACTGGCAGCCAAAGGGTTTGTGCCTACTTGTCCCCAGGACAAAATACACATGAAAACGTGTTGCCCTTGACCCCAAACAATATGTCCCGGCGTCGGGCTATAGGAATTCCACGTCCCTGAGCACTATAGTTAATGGATGTGTTTCCAAACTTCAGAGATTTATTTGTTGGGTTTGGCTTCACATTGCAGTCCGTCATCTGACCTTATGTGAGCAAATAAAAGAGCTTTAAGAAGCACACCTGCGAGAGGGGCTTATTCTCCACCCCTATATACGGGATACCTTGAATACAGTATTTGGGCAGAAGTTGTATGCTAACATTGAGAAACAGTGCTCATCATGCTCCTGAGGGGAGTTCAGCCACCTAAAAAGCATAACTATGTGGCAGTTTGCAGTGGGAAGACTCATCTGCCATGCTGTAGTATTGACTAATAATATTTCTAAAGCGTCATGACATGCTCACTGTGTGTATTGGATACAGTGTGGTCCATGTTTTTATTGTGGACTAATCCTGCTGGTGAATAGAACTTCTTAATAGGGATGTTCCCGCTTTCAAAATGGCCATGGCACTCACAGTAATGCTGCAGAGGCATCTGTGCATTGTTTTTTTTTTTTTTTTTTTCACGATTAAAAAGTTCCTCCGGGATTAGTGCTACTTTTCCCACCCACAACACATCGTCTGCCTGAAGTCCCCACTCTATTCCCTCACCAGCCCACAGCCTGTTGTATTGCTTCATGCTTAGCCTGTTGCGCCTGGTTCAACCTTCTGCAGCCTTTGACTGCTTTCTCCTTCTGTACCGCATAACCACTCGTTCCCAGCTCATAACCACCGCCTCAGACTGATCCTCAATCCCGCACCAAATCCTTAGCCCTGATCTCAGTCCTATGGCCATCCCACATCCTCAGTCCACTCTTCTCTTGCACCGGCCACGTAGTTGCATATGGATCTGACTAGGTATTTAGTGCTATGGAAAGAGCAGGTATTCTGTAGGTGCCATTATATAAATGTGTATATTCATGAGAGCTGGATACATTTTAGGTCTAGTCTGCTACAGCGCATGCGCTGCTTCAGCGTGCACGCTCAGTTGCAAGACTTGTATACAACAAGGTGCTTTGCCAATGCTACTTGTTGTGTGCAGCATGAGACATGTTCTCATGTAAGTGATGGGAATAGTGAGTGAATGCAGCATCAGTGGTATGAGTGTAGGGTAAAAGGTGTGCTGATGTCAGTGCAGGGCAACCTTCATGAGTACAAGGTGAGCACAGAGCCCATGTGAGTGCTGGGTGAGGAATGCTTAGTGAGAAGAATGACTGCTGGGTGAGCATCAAGAGTGAAGGGTGAGCTGCAGGAGTGACTGAGCGCATAGTGAGAAGTTAGTGCACAGTGAGTGGTGTCCCAGTGACCCGTTGAGCTCACAAGCAGAAGCCAGGACTGTTGGACCTACTCCAGGAGACAACAGTAAAAGTTTCTCCAATGATACTTGGTGCTTAAACCACAAACTCACCCGTATTGCAGCATACTGAATAGCAAAACCTCTCGGGTGATCTGGGAACTGTAACAATTAGTTGGTGGGTCCTTAAACAGTCACACCTTAGAAGTACCCCACTCCTGCTATCAATATGTAGCGATGAGGTGGGCAAATAAAGCGTGGCGCAAATAACTGAAAAACAGTCAGGAAATGAATATATAAATTCCAAGTAGTCTTTATTCAGTGAGGACCCACAACAACCTCCGGTACGCAGCTGGCTCTGTGAACGGCAGGTATCGTTCTCAGAACGTTGCAACCACCTGTGCACCAGAAGCAACCAAAGATCTAAAATAGAACATTGTAAGAGCAATCATAGTAAAACTGAAGTAGGACTAGGAGATTAGGGCAGCACACATAAATACATATGTAACATATTGCTTATTAACAGTGCAGGGCTACTATAGACCCCAATGGAATCCCTCGTACTCCATTTACTTTTTAAAATAAGCCCTTTAATTGAGGTGTAGTGGGCAGCTCAGATCCCTGAACCCCAGTTCAACTGCCCTGCTCCTAACCATGCCCATGGTTATTGCCATTTGTACAGAGCCATCTCGGTTGTTGGGGAGTACCCTTGATGTCTGATACGGGATATGAGGTGCTGCATGCGATTAGTAAGGACTGTATGTAAGGTACCGATTGGGTGTGGTTCTTATGTGCAGCACAGAAAGTAACCAGTTTCCAAGCATGATGGTGCGTGTTGTTAAATAGGGATGCTGAAGGATAATAGTTGCTCCTCTGAGAGCAGCCGGCAAATGTCACTGTGGTACTTAAGGCCAGAGGACTTTACAGCTGTTTCTGGGAGTGCTTTATGGTGCAGTGGCGTGGAATTCTAGACCTTGCAACCCTGTGTGCAATCACACTTTCATGCCTCAAAATGACATTTATTTCTAATCTATTTTAAAATAAAACTTGCACAAATAATAAACTAACAAACGCATTAGCAGATTAAATGATGTAAACTCAGAACATTGCTACAGTGGACAAAAGCTAGTAGGTTGAAACACACATTGCTTTGATATGCAACTTTGTATATTTAGCCACAAGATACAGGTTTCACACCATGTAAATATTGCTGCTTTTATGTATATATGGGTGTATTGCTTTAGGGGTTTGTCTTTTACTAAAACTTTACTAAGTTTCCTGTGTGTAATATGCATGGATATCACTACATATTTAGATACACGTGTATATTAATTTCAGCTATTAGTTAAAAAAAACAACAAAAAAAACAAATCTACATCTGTTCTCTTTAACCTTCGCTCCAGTCCTAATCTTGGTCAAATCCCAAGTCTTTCTGTCCACTACGAACCCCAAACATTCTTTTCAACCCCCCTTCTTTTTTTAACCAGTTCACCCAACTAACAGGTGCGCTTGTCAACTATTCCCAATAAAAACTTGCAATGTCCTTTTTCTAATTCACTCCCATTATTTTATTCCTCAAAATACTACTAAATACAAGAGGGCACAAACTTATCACAACTAATCCACAAAGAAATAAGGAAGCACATATTACTAATCTACGAACTATTAAACTCTAATCTTGGGATCTATACATTGAAATTACAATTACAGCTTCAATAATTTGCACCTTCTTTAGGAAGACAACTGGGGATGTGATCATATTGAGGACCTCATGAAGGCTATGTAGCTTAGATCTGAGTTGTTTGTAAGCTCACCGATATTACTGGTTACTGCCTTATGGAATGCTAAAAATGTTTCTCGTAGCTAGGATATGTCGGTGTACCATCATTTGAAGTGTTTTCTACATGGCTAGATGTGCAGGGTCTAAAACGGTTTACTCTCTCGCCTCGTGTCTTCATGTAAGCAGAGCTTTGGTTTAACTCTTGCAGTTATTTGTTTGTGTCCACATTGCCACTAGGGCAGGAAGGTAGGACCTCTGTGCACTTCAAAGCTTTGTTTGGAGTCTCCCCCACTTCAAAGGCACAATTCGGTACTGGACTCCTCATACCATGACTTTAATACACTTCTGGACCTGTGAATACTCTGCCAGGAAGAACTGCTGTCTGCTGCTTTGCTGGACTCTTGCCTGCTGTGCTCTTGCCTTGCTGAGCTGTCATGCCTGCTGTTCTTCTGCCTTTGAGAAGGACTTGACCTGCAACACTTGAACCCAGAGTGACTCAAAGGGCTTGCTAGCTTGCCTCCTGTTCTAAGTCTCGGGGATATCAAAGACTTCAACTCATCCTGCTACAGCACCTGAACTTTGCTTGCTGCAAGTCATGTCTTGCCCTGCAAAGTGGTGCAAACCCAGTCTGGGGCCTTTGGAACCGAGTATAAAGTGCTGCTACAACCAGATCCCACTCATCCTCATCGGAACCAGTGCACCCTTGTAGTTGCGTGGTGCAGACCCGGTGCATCGCTTACTGCTGGGGCAGCAGCCGCACATTGCATTCGGAACAGACTTCTCGCTGCAGTTGCATGGAGAAAATTGATGCATCTCCTCTACTGCATGGCTCGACACACTCATTGCTTTGGCTGCATCTCGCATCCTTGTCAACGACGCATCCCTGATTAACTCCTGTCTTATACACGTAATGAACTGGATGGCAGCAAGCAGCCTAAATCTAAACTGTGATAAGACAGCGGTGATGGTAGTGGACAATAATCCCACAAGGCTGGATGGAAATGAACTGGCCAGCTGCCCTGGATAACCATCCCACCCCCAAAACCGAGGTAAAAAGTTCAGGAGTATGGCTGGAGGAGAAACGGACAATGGAAGTCCAGGTTGGGAAACTAGCAGCCTCCTGTTTCGGCCTGCTTCATACTCTCAGACTTCAGAGATGGTTACCAGACTCAACACCCAGAAATTGGTGGTACAAGGACTTTTAACTTCTCGACTGGACTATGAAAACTCTTATATCTTGAAAGCTCTAAGACAGTCTTAAAAAGATTGCAGCTTGTACAAAATGTTGCAGCACGCAACACCCAAAAAATAACCAACCCCCAGTCAGCAAGGACAGCACTTGCAGCCCTGCATTGGCTCCCCGTAGGCAAGAGTCAATTTTTAGACTGTCTTGTACATAAAGCGATCCACAAAAAAGGCTCAACACAGATTCAGGACCTTTATTACCTTTTTATAAGCCTGTGAGATCACTGTGTTCTAATCAGTTAGTGCTCACTGTCCCCAGAATTAAGAGCCAGAGGTCGCTCTTTTGCTCTTATCGCCCAGAGGCTTTGGAACTTCCCCCGCTGCATAGGAGACAAACCAAATCAGAACTGAAATTTAGGAAACTACTAAAGACTAGACTGTTTGAATAGCTACTGCTGGATAGTTGGCCATGTGTTTAGCTAGCGCTGGGGGACCCTTATGGGTAGACATGCACTCTATAAATCATAGAATAGATGGTACTTTGGTTCAGAGAGCCCAAGTGGGTCTCTATCGGGTCCGTGCTCCATCACACATCACGGTTGGCCTGAACTTTTGACCTCGGCCCAGCACAACCAGATAACCCATTTCAGTGCTTATTCAGGGCTAGAAAAATCCCCTCGCTATGGAGAGCCAGATTTAATCAGGACAAGCTATTTTTAGGCCCTACCCTCCCTTTCTGGTGAGTAGGAAGACAAACTGACTTTTGACCTCTCTGAAAGCGGAGCAAATGTGACAAGATAACAAGATTTAAAGGCATCTTTATTGCTCAGAAAGTGGATGTGCAAGAAAGATGCCTTTAAGTCTTGTCATATTTGCTCCGCTTTCAGAGATGGAGGTCAAGTACATTACAGTTAGGTCGAGTAGATTTTTCAAGTTACTAGGTCTGCATATCTAGTAAACTTATTTTTCGAGCCCTGTTATTGCTTCTTGGCGCTATTTTACGTTCCTTAAAAAATTAATATCTCGACTTCTACTTGTTGGTTTTTGTCGTTTTGGTCTTGTTTTATTTATATTCTCAATTTTTCTAATTTCTAACCTATTGTGGAGTCTTTTTGTGGTGTTTTCACTGTTACCGTTGGAAGTGTTGCGCAAATACTTTACACATTACCTCCTAAGTTAAGCCTGACTGCTCTGCACCAAGGTACCAGAGGGTGAGCACAGAATAATTTAGGGTGTGTTGTGACTTACCCTGAATAGCCTACCTCTGCAAACCAGAAACCCAATTTCTAACAGTTGGCCACTTGTTTGACCCTCCACCCTCTCCCTGTTAATTGACAAGACTGAGGTACTTTTGTAAAAGCGGTTCAAAGATCAAATGGGCCTCAAGGTGCCATGAGGTTACAAAATTGCATCCTAGTAAACATTTGCCATAGGGTGACTGTTTTTGAAAATCTAGCATCTAATTAACCACCATAAAAAATGTTTGGATTTGATGCAGGAGGTGCTGCTATACCCTTGCTTAATGTGTATCAAATCTTAGCTATGCTTTTTCCTTTAAGTCATATTATTGGATTAGTTGCCCACGCTTTAGAGCAAAAATTGCTGTTAATTTCCATGCCTGTAATTGTAGGCACGTGCCACAACAAGGTCCCATAATGTGAGGGTAATTAAAAGCAACTATTGCTTTGTAGGTAAAGTTAATAAGGGTATCGGCACAACCCCTTAAAAGAAAATGGGGACGCTGTAGTAATCTCTCATTTAAAGGATAAGGAAGAAAACAGCTCTGTTCTCCTCCTGTGTCAGTCATCTGCCTCTTCTGATAGAGTTGGCTGTCTGTGCTCCTCGCATTAGATTCCTTGAAAGGGAAGCCGAATCAACCAAGGATGTAGACTGTTTAGTGGTTTTTTTATTTTTTTATAAATTCTTTTTTTTAATTTGGCTTCCCTCTCCGCAAAATCAAAGGGAGGAGCCCAGATACCTGTCTGAATCAGAGGTTGCATTAGAGGAAGCTTAGGAATAGACTAGGAAAAATGGAGCCATCTTTAGGTCTCGCCTACAAGACCGCATAAGCGGTCTGGTTGCAAAAGGCAAATTGTGAAAAATACAATGGGCTTAGAGTACAAATATGACTTACCCGTGGTTGACTTTCTCCCTCATTTGCTTGCGTCTCATTTGATGGCTTGCCTTTCTCTTATGCTTGTCCCTCCCGTGCAACATAGCAGATTTAAATTACTTTTGACTGACTTGTAGCCTTCTACTGCTCACTTCTAGGGAACTACTTTTTAGGTCAAGACTGGGCAGCGTATGTGCTGCTCTGCAAGGCATGCTGTAATCGAGACTGGCTTGAAGCACCTCCCATCTTTTCCATTTGTTCCTGTTTGTGCCCTTCATAAATGCTTGCTTTTGGTCAGCATGCTTAGTTAGTCCCACCTTTTTGTGTTTCATACCCTCCTAGGAGACTGCTCCCGTTACATGTGGTCTTGGCTTTTTTTTTTATATAGGTTCCGTTGTGCGTGCTATTTTTTTGTTTGCCTCAGCTTGTGTATCAGCACAGCACCTGCTTCACGGATGCCGTGCTTTGTTTCGGTGTGCATGGCAGGTTTAACTATGAATTTAATTTGGAGGCCGTGTGCCTTTTAACGTGCCCACTTTCATTTTCCCCATCGCGTCTTGTTTCTTGCTCGTGGCAGCCTGCTCGCCCTGAGGTCTGTCTTCCTTCACCCCGCCCCCACCACCCCTTCGACATCTCTGTTTGTAATTTAAGTGATTTGCCCAAAATTACAGGATGTTGAGCTGACGCAGAGACTCACTCCTGAGTCAGCAGCTCTGACCGCACGCCCATCATGGCATGTCTGATAGTTTCATTGTTTTTTAAAAATGTTGCCTGATGGAGTCATTTATAAGCTCAAATGCTGTTCCAGTCACATTGCGTGCATTCTCTCCACTCTCTCACCACTTTCATTTTCACCATTGCATCTGGTTTCCTTCTTGTGGCAGCCTGTTCACCCTGTGCCGTCTTTCCCTACCCCTTCACCCCGCCCACACCACCCCTCTGATATCGTTGCTTGTATTTGACATGATTTGCCCAAAATCACAGGACATCGCTTGCTCATTATTGACTCTACAGCCTGAAAGGTCTGAGGCCACTCAATATGCTGCATTACTAAATCCTTATAAGGTTCTAATTAAGGTGAGAACTATTGCATTGCAAATGCTTGTTTCTTTCTGGTTATGCACTCCAAGAGTGCTTGTGTCTTCCAGCTCTCCCTCCTATGCCTGTTTTGCTCACGTGCTTTTCAACCCGCTCTCCCCCAAATTTCCTTCTTCCTGTTTGTGGTTTTGTTTTTTTCTTTGGTTATCCGTTGACCACCCCACAGCCAGCCTCTTTTAATGTGTGTGGCGTAAACTGCTACCAGACTCCACCTTAAAGGGGTTTTGTTACTTCAGTTTTTTTTAAATTAACTTGTCAATCCATTTTGGCAAATTACAAAAAAAATCACCCACATTTTGTGCTTCTGTGTGGTGGTGTGCCCGCATAGTGACAAGTGCCCTCACCTGTGACGTCAGCCAGTCTGCGGCTATGACATACTTTTTTTTCTTTCCATTTTTTTGTCTTGGTTCTTCTGCGCTGTACAGTTTCACCATAAGGCATTGTCAAAGTCGAGATTTGTTGGCTGTATCAATGCTTGTTATCAACCGGTGTTGGAAATGGCCCTTTTTGCAGGGTTATCCCCAAACTCTTTGCTTCTTCCTCCTATTTTTTCCTGACCTGCTGTTGTTGGTTTTAGGACTCTGGGCACTTTATCACTGCTGATCAGTGCTAAAGTGCATATGATCTCTGGGTAAATTGTGTTATGGATTGGTGTTTCCCTAATTGGCATATTTGATTTACTTGTCAGTCCCTAGTAAAGTGCACTGAGTGTGCCAGGGCCTGTAAATCAAATGCTACTAGGGGGCCTGCAGCACTGATTGTGCCACCCACATGAGTAGACCTGAAAAGGTAACTCAGACCTGCTGCCACTGCAGAGTCTGCGTACAGTTTGTAACTGCCATGTCACATTGGCAAGTGCACCCACTTGCCAGGCCCTACCCTTCCCTTTTCTTACATGTAAGTCACCCCTAAGGTAGGCCCAAGGGTGAAGTGTATGTGAAAGGTAGGACATGCCCTGATGTGTGTGGCATGTCCTGATAGTGAAATACTGCCAATTTCGTTTTTCACTATTGAAAGGCTATCTGGCCCATAGGAAAGCATGGGAGTTAATTTATAACATCTTATAAATATAACTTCCCATTGGGACCAGATAGAAAAATAAAGTTTAGTATGCCTGAACTCAGAATCTAAAGATGCATCTTTTAGTAAAG
This sequence comes from Calotriton arnoldi, assembly GCA_963921515.1. Classification (NCBI taxonomy): domain Eukaryota; kingdom Metazoa; phylum Chordata; class Amphibia; order Caudata; family Salamandridae; genus Calotriton; species Calotriton arnoldi. Next base: position 91,817 of record CAWUFW010000023.1, read on the forward strand.
GTGATTTTTACATTCTGTTTGAAAATGCCACTTTTAGGGAGTAGGTATTTTCTTGCTTAGCCATCCTGTGTGCCTCTGCTAGGATGTGTATTGACTGTCTGGCTTTGGAGTGACAGGGGTTGAAAAGGTGCATTCTCTCAGACGGTCACCGGGGGGGGGTTGTGTGTCCTGCCTTTCCTGAATGAGTCGGGCTGGGCTGAATGGGCCTGGGCTGCATTCAGAGTAGTGGGAGGAGGTTTCACTAGCATCTGAATAGGCCTGCTCTGCGTTTAGTGGTGGGAGGAGGTTTCCATTGCACCTGAATAGGCCCTGTCTGCCTCCGACAATGCTGTCTCCACCTCCTGCCAGGAAGCTGCACCAGAGATGACAGAACTGGTTCTGGCTGGGCACAGACACTCTGCCTGAGAGGACAAAGGATTTTGAGCTAAAAAGTGGGTCCCAAACCCCTAAACCTTAGAACTCTTTTGGACCAAGAAGACTGCCTAGAAGAAGAGCTGGAGAAGCTGTGAGGAGGAACTACTACTTTGCTGAGTGCTTTGCTGTGTTGGCCTGCAGTGGCTGCTTCTGTCTTGGGCAGTGAAAGGACTGGACTGAACTTTCTGCAACTTCTTTCTTTGAGTATCTCCAAGGGCTTGAGGTAGAGCTTGCTCCCTGTTCAAGAAGTCTCAGGAACAGCAAAGACTTCAAGTTCTTCTGCTATCAGCACTGGGGACTGTGTGTTTTGGGCTGCAACAGAGGAAAAACAAGCATTTGCAATGCAATAGGTCTCGCAATTGCGAGATTTTGAGCTATTGGCATTTGAAATAACAATGCCTCCTATTTTTTTTTTTTTTTTATTTATTTTTTAACCTGCAATAATAAAAGGCATTGCCATTTACAATAGCAGTAGGTCAACGTTTTTAAAATGTGAGACCTATTGCATTGCAAATACTTGTTATAGACAGGAAACAGTCAAATTCATACAACTCTAGGCATTAAAATCGCGCGTTCAGAAAGAGGTACGTTCTGGTAATGTATGAACATATGCGCTGTTAATATGTAACAAATATATGCAAGGGTGTGAGCACATTCACTAATGTTCCTTCCCATGTAAACATAAAAATCAAAAAATATTGATTGCTCCCTCCCGCATCCCCATATTTCTGAAAAGCTGCAGAGTACACAGAAGGCTTTCCAACTCAGTGGGACAACAGGTATATACAGAAAGAAAGCGAGACAGAAAAATAGAGGGGAGAAAAGGAGAAGGGGGCAGAGAGAATTGGAGAGAGTGAGGGAGAAACGGAGAGAGCATGTTTGTTAAAGAGTGCGTTTCAGAGAGAGAACAGGGGTGTCAGTGAGAAAAAGCAAGAACGTGTAAAATAGAGTGCATGTAACAAGGAGAGAAAGAAAAGACAGTATGTGTCAGAGAGAAAAAGTGAGTGAGGACGTGTGTGTTAGAGAGAAAGATAGTTAAGAGAGAACGTAACAAAGATACACCGAGTCCCTATGTTTGTGTGTTAGAGAGAAAAAGCGACAGACCGGATAGAAAGGGAGGGTAAGGGGGAGGAAGAGCCGGGAAAAGAGACCGGGCGAGAGAGAGAATTATTGTCTTTGTTTCCAATGAACCCCTTCGATCTGTTTCGTTGTTTCTTGGCTCATCTCACTTACTCACTGCTTTATAAATGAGCACTTATTATGTGTTGGTATTGCAATGGTTCAGGACTCCCATCTTTGGGCTAGTCGCGGCCTGCTGCAGCGATGCCCTCACTGAAGAGGGGTCTGAGTGACTTGTAAGAACCACGAGGCACATCTGTATAAGGCGTTTGTCACAGATGCTGACACCCCTCTCCCAACTGGGCTTCACCATCCTGGGCCCTCTCGGTCCCACAGCTTGTCCTGTCCACTGATCGCCCAGAGGATGGACGGCCTCAATATACATAGTTTATTTGTTTGCGCGCACAATAAAAAGTACAAGTTCCTGGTATTCAGGCGGAGGGCGCCCTTACCGATGGTTGGGGGCAGAAGAGGCAGCCGAGGGCTGGAGGACGCTGGCACCGGAGGCTGGTCGCCACCAAATGTTCCTGCTCCGACGTGAAAAATTCAGGCCGTTTCGGTGTACCCAAACGGCTCTTTAACTCCTTTTCGGAAGCCCGGGCATTCCCAGGGCAGCTGCTAATGAATTTCTGCTCCAGCGGCTCAAGTGAAGAGGTCAGAGGAAAGGGGAGCGCGGAGAGGGGAGAGGAAGTGACCGGAGACTGGGGAGAGGGGACACCGAGCAGGAGGAAGGGAAGGCTAAGCAAGCTAGCTGGGTCAAGGAAGGGGGAGAAAAGGAGCGCTGGGACGTGGAAAGACACGGAGTGGGGTATGACAGATGGGGGGGGGGGGGGAGAATCCCACTGTGTAGGGGTCAGAAGGCAGATGGAGAGCAGACGAGACCTGGCATGAGGGGTGGTGGAGAAACAAGCAGCAGCTGAGATCACCAGAGACGCTGTGCGTGAGCAAAAGAAAAACAAGCATTGGCATAGCCAATAGGTCTCGCCTTTGGGACCTTATAAGTATTTAGTTATGCAGCACAATATCCTTGGTGGGGAGGGGGGAAGTTTTGTATAGATTTGTCAAATGATGCCAAAATTATCAGCAATTGGCAAACCCAAAAATAATCTTTCTTTGGAAATGCAGGCCTACCTATAACTTCCCACTAGCGACCGCCAGTGGGTAATATATATATATTTTTACACACACACACTGTAATACTCCCTTCCTGTGGCGACACTTGCATATTGAGTTTCCCACTAAGGCTAAGAACTCTATGAAAAGTAGAAACATGTCCCTGTGACATCAGGAACAAGATATAATCGTAGAAAAGGGACAGCTACAAGATGGTGAGACATCTGGTAATATTTTCATGAACTGGAAAGCCTTTAAAATCAGAGGATCAAGTGGCAAACAGTTAGGCACACTTCCTGTATGGTAGTATGCCCAAAATGAAGAGAATGACTGGCCCAGGGTGAAATTTGCGATGTATATCAATTAAATCTAACAAGAAAAACTAATTAATGCCAGTGCAATTTACCTACAACCTAGCAATGGATCTTCGGTGTGAGTAATTAACACAAACCAGCCGTTTGACTGCACAACGCTACAAGTCTTTTGGGTCACAATACCTTTACAAAAATATGAACGGCATTAAAAGTGACTATTTGTGAGAAGAAAAACTGAAGAAGGCGGCTTACAAACCTGGGAAGATGTTCCAGTTTTCTCTGATTGATTGACCTCGGTGATATTCTTGTTTACTTTCATTATTGCACCATCCCGCCTCTCTACAGGTATTCCCAAAGGAGCGGCAGATGGCGAGGTAATGTAGCTGCAGGGAATCAGCAGTATCTCTCCAGTGCCAAAATAGCAGCTTTATGAGAAGCTCTTGCCACACACCCAGGGTTGGCAAGCCGAGAAGAGAAGGCACACTGCACGCTCTGGGGCACGCAGTGAAACTTGTTTCAACCCCTCACCTATTCATTCCCTCACCTATTCATTCCCTCCTACACGTGCATTACTGACTCTGAATACTGCCTGCTGTGCTGGACATGGAGCTAAAATGACAAGTGCTGAACTGAGAACCAAAGGCAAATCCTGGTTAAATAAAAAACAGTTTAGACCCGCTCCCTGTTTCACTGAGCAAGTGAGCCCGGCCATCTGCTGCAACTACTGGGGCGAGAGAGCACTGTCTCTTCCTTCTTCATTGATTAGTCTCTGTGGTGTTCTTCTCTTACCTTCCTCTCACTTCTTGATCGTTCTCTCCCTTCCTTTTGCTGTTCTTACCTTACTCTGTCTCGCAGTTAAATTGGCGTCTTTCTTTCTTGTAATTGTTCTCCGCTTGCTATCGTTTCTTAACTGGATTTTTCTAATTCCAACAGATGCTTTCTCGGTCACTTCGCATGTCTCTTCCGTTACTATGGCACTGATTTTTTTTTTTCCCCCTCAAATTGTGTTTACCTTTTCTTCCCATTTGGCTCTCATTATCCTTTTGCTCACCTCTAGTGTTTAGCTGTTTTCCCTCCTTTCTTGTGTTGTCCCGTCTCTTCCTTGCCTTGTGCTAGCTCCTGGAATCCCCTTCTCCTGCTTATAGCAGCACGCCCTGGAAACAGGCAACCCTGTCTGTATTCTAGCAAACACTAATGCTCCTCGTTCGATAAAGCTTCACATTATGCATGCCTCTGCTCAGGCCTGTGTGGTTACAATACATCTACCTCCCCCACGTGGGGCAGTGATTGGTGGAATAGGCGTGACCTGGGCCCGAGACCCACTGCATACTGTAACGGTGTAACCTGTAAACGGTGGAAGGTGTAGGCGCTATATGGACGAATGACTCCGCCAGGTGAGGGCTGGCCGGGACATCTCATAGTCAATGTGGTTCTAAATATGTGTTTGTCTCTGATAATGCCGCACTTTTTAGTTGTATTTAACGTTTTTGTATTCGGCATGGAAAATGCTTATAAAGCCAAGTTAAAAAAATAAAGAAAGAAAAGGTCTACCTAGCCCATCACATACAAGCACAAACCATCGACATTCATGTCAACTGCCGCTTCTGGATGTGTAAAATGGCCTCTTTATAAAGAGCGCAACCAAAATTTAATTTAAAATTCGGGTAGTATGCGTCTGGTCACTGTGCACACCTCGACTTGGAACTAGGTAAAACGTAGAGAAGAGACATCATCTATTTTCTTCGGTTACAAGCTTGTAACAGAGCTCTAATCCACAAACCTCTGCCCTAGACAGTCACACAGCCAATGCCGGGTGCTGATGGCTGTAACTGCCATCTTTTACAGCTGCCTGACCAAACCTCAAACTATAAGGCAGTTCCCTCCACGCACACCAACCACTGCCGCTCTGCACTCTGTCCGTTTACCGACAACCGCAGCCCCGAGTGTTCATAAAGGGAGAGCGAGGGGCGGAGATCCCCCGCGCGGGCGCTTCCGTGTTTACACTCCCTGGAGTACACGCAGTCCTTGAGGATGCCTAGGCCTTTAGGTGCGTCTCGGGCATCAGCTGTGTTTCAAAGTGGGAAGCTGTGAGATACAAGTCACAGTGCAAGCTCGTGTTACGGAAATACCCGATGTAATCATTGTTTTCTAAGACAAATACTGGTCTTGTAAACACAGGACTTTCCTTGCAGTGACACGATGCATAGCATCTCCAGGCACGTCTACACTGTTCTTGCTACTCACTCCGACTGGGTATTTTGGGTTTCTCCTGTTGGCACAAAGATTAACATAACATGAAGCACCCACTGCAAACTGATTTAACACTTTGGGAAATGTATCCGTCGCCAGCCTGTAAATGCGCATAAAAAGATGTGAGGTCTCCGCATCGGAGTGAAGGCTTCCCGCCTCAAGGAAAAACAAGGACAACAATGGAGGAGCAGGGGCGAGCGCGGCAGCCTGCTCAGCTGACCAGACGCTCATGCGTCATGGCCTTTTGCCGGCACATGTTTCCAATTATCGCGCCCGCGTCTGGGCACGATAATGGGAAACACATGTCTGCGTCGCGCGTAACCGCCCGAAAAAGGCCACGACGCACGAGCGTCTGGTCAGCTTTTCAAACCCCTTACTTAAAGTCTCGCCAGAGCAGCGCTTGCGCGCTACTCGAGGCTCGACCTAATGAAAGTGAAAGCACGCACTTTGCACATAAAATAAAAAAATTGTAAAGTGAAAGTGCGCCATGCGCGCGTTGTGCCTCACACACAGTACTACACCAACTAAAACTGTATCATGACTGGACTGATGCAATGCCTGAAACGCCGCGAGCAAAAGAGACACCGTGCACAATCTCCTGTCCGGGTGGGCGAAGGTAGGGAACAAACAAGCCTCCCTTGCAATCAAAAGCGAGCGTTTATGACGCGTGCCAATCAAAAGCATAGGTGGAGCTTCCACCCCACTTCCAAAGCAAACCAGATGACAATAGATCTCGCAGAGTGGGCAGCGCATGCGCTGCGACGCTAGGCGAGACCTAATAAATGGAGGCTTCAAAGGCTGCCTGCTGTTGATGTCCTGAGGAGATTGTAAACCCCATGAACATCAGCAATGTTAAGCCTCAAGACAATGAGTTGGAAACACACTCATACATGCTAATAGACCCAATTCAGGCAGGAGACCCCATATTTTTTAACAATACAAACGGCTTTATTTTAGCTGGCTCCCGCCTGAAATTGCCTCTGCTTCAATAGAGGTCAAAGGGAAAAACATTCACCCGATGTTTTTTTTTTTGTTGTTGAATTTTTTGAGGTTTTTTTCTTCTTCAAAATATCCCACTTTCCTGTTTTGAAATGCTGGCATGTATGCACTCTCCACAGAAGTTTCCAACTGACATTGTCTGCCACCGTGAGATATCAGCTCCTCACTCGGTGACCGTGTGAAAGGAGCCAATACCGTGTGACACACAGTAGAGCCATGCGAGTTGCCAGGTCTAATATCTGGATGCAACAACCGAAAGCTCAGAGGAACCAAAATACTGGTCGGGTGGCACACTATGGGAATCATAGAAATAAATACCTACCAACTCACACGGTGCCACCGTGTGACACACAATATCGGCTCAAATCACACGGTCACCCGTTGAGGAGTCGCTATCACAAGGTGGCAGGGAAAACCCGCTGAAAGCCTAAGCTTGTTTGATGAGGCTTTGTACTGCCGATGTCCATTAGAAGATGTGAAAACATCCCAGGTACCAGCCACTGCAAGCTTTTTTTTTGGGGGGGGGGGAATTGGGGCCGGGTGGGGTTCAAAAGTATCTCTTACATACTTCTGGGCGTGAGGCCCCGCCCCTCCTCAGATTTTTGTTTCAAGTTGACAGGTATGGAAATGTAATTTGTGTTTAAGCCACACCTTTAATTACATAGACCACGCCTCTTTGGAGAACCACCTCCCACATACAGTGCTTTAAATGGAAGAATAGAAGAGTAGGTACTCACTATCTAGAGGACCTTTTTGCTCCTGAGAAGTGCCAATACTCTCCCGTTAAATGTACTGCAGCAGTGCTTGTCCATTTAAAGCACTGCCTTAATCTGACAAGTATTTGCAAATGTAGACAATTCATAATTGCAGAATGACTTTCGGTGTGTGCATGATGTCTGAAAGGATTTTACCATGAAAGCGGTAAGTGTTTGATTAAAAAAAAAAAAAAATCGGTAACTGATCAGCAGGTCGGTTCCGCGAGCGATGGAAAAAAGATTCGAAGGAGCAGGCGTTAATAAAACAACGCACCATCAGATTTATTAAAATGGTTAAAAGAACTGCAGTGATACATAAAAGGGGCCAATGTTTTGGCTCTGATGCGTGGGCGGTGCACATGCAACTGCTGAAAAATTCACCTTGCTCAACCGCCAATTCAAGCAACTTCAAATCAGAAGTGACCGGTCTGACTGCAGCTTTGTGTTTTTATAGCGAGCAAAGCTAAATACAGGGGTGCATGTTAGATGGCAACAACTAATTCGCGGACCAAAAGGTATTTAGTAAACTGAAGTTTCAATGCAACGAAGTATACAGCGAGAACACACCCACAACTCTCAACTGGGCACCAAGTATCCTTCCAAATTAATACAATCTTTTCTGTTTCAACGGGTCATATTAGGATAAGTAAGTAGAAACCCTTTCCCGGCAATGTCGCTACAAAAATATTTTCAGTTTGAAAAATACAGTAAAACAGATTGTACGAGACGTCCACTGCACAAGGCAGAAAGGACGTGCGAGTCACTGCTTCTCCTGATTTAAACACCCATAACATGCTAGAGACGTCCAGCAGGACACTCGGCCTCTCTCTGATCAAAGATTGAAGCACAGAGTGCCCTTCAATTATTTTACTGGTGCAGTGACAGCTAGTCCTCAAACAATTTTCCCGCCCGGGCTCCTCCCCTCGTCCACCGTGCGATGGGGGAGATGCAGCATGCCTAGGAGCAGCTTCAGTTTGACAGCCGAGGACAGTCCGTGAAAGCAGACGGATGTTGTCGATGACTGAGGCGGTAAGGAGGGAGGCGATACTCGGCGGCGCCCATAGCTCGTCCACGGATCCCAATTTGTTGTGCAGCCACAACCCGGTGTCGCTCTCCCTCATCTACGCCATCTTGGAACAAGTCCGCGAGAAAAAGACGCTGTGAGGTGCGCGTGCACATCTGCTGTCCGGCCCCAAGCTGACATCGCCAGAGAAGAGACGGCGTGCGCGTGCACATCGCCTGTCCGGGCGCGCACATGTTTTGTCTCACTTTGCGCACCAAACCTACAACAATAGTCTCGGCAAAGCAGCGCATGCGCTGCGTTCGCTAGGCGAGACCTAACCAACCTGATACCGTCTACGACGCCGCTGCCAACTCCGTGTCCTGAAGCCACCGCAGATGGCACTGCTACACCGCGACCCTGGTCTCACCGACGCCATCTGACGCTGCCACCAAGCCGTGCTCGCACCGCGACCTGTGGGCACCGCACTCAGCACTGGCTCGCTTCACGACGCCGCCTTGGTATCGCTGCCGCTTCACGCCGACATCTGTGCTGCTGCTTGCACCGTGGTTCGAGGGCACCGCTTGTAAAGTTACACAACGCACCACCCTCATCCCGCAGCCTTGGCCTGCCGGCGCCATCAACTCCAGTTCGTCAGCCGACGACAGCACTTCAGCGACGACTACGCTGCTTGCACCGTGACCTGCCAGCACCGCGACTAGCACGGCATCACTTCGCACCGCGACCCTGGTCTTGCCGACAACACCATCTGACGCCGCCATCGAGCCGCTGCTCACACCGCGACCTGAGGGCATCGCACGCCGCACTGCTGCACTTCGCACCGCAGCACCAGTCGCCCGCCGACCCAAGCGCTCCTGACTTCAACCGCGAGGAGTTCGATCTGCAACGCGTGTAACTTCGAGGGCCCGACGACTCCTGCACTGACCTCCGGAACCGACGCTGTGCTTTCGGAAGCTTAACGAGAGGTCGCCGATGCCCTGCATTTCTAAAGGTACTGTTTTGCTGGTCTCCCCGACACCGTAGCTGGCCCGCGACCCCACAGTCAGCCAGAACTGTTTGGATTTGTGTGTTCACGACACCGTGATATCCCCGGACAGAGCTATCAACTTCAAGGAACTGTATTTCAAGGTTATTTTGCTAATTGAAGATTTCTAAGTATTGTGGATTTTTATAGTTTTTGGTCTTGTCTTAAGTATATAAAAATTTTGGATATTTTTCTAAACTGGTGTGGTGTCCTTTGTAGTGCTTACACTGTATTACTGTTGGTTATATGCAAATGCTTTACACACTGCCTGACTGCTCATGCCAAGCTACCAAGGGGGTGAGCAGGGGTTTTTAGGAGTGTAACTCCCTTATCCTGACTAGAAGGAAGGGTCCCTACTTGTACAAGGGTCAAACCATTGCCAACTAGAGACCCCCCTTTTCTAACAACCGGTCTTTAAAGTAAGTACCATCTCCTACTACCACAGCACACAGGAGGGACATTCGAAGCTGGCAGCAAAGAATGCTGCCTTTGCTGGCTTCTATGAATAGCTATAGACTGTAATAGGAGCATTTGATTCTCCAGCTCCCAGTGCTCATCCAGAATGCTAGTACTCCTAGCAGTATCTGGATAGCATAGCGCACTGAACCTATAAAAGCAAGCAGCCAGTATTTATCATCAAAACAGCCACCTACTAAGGGCTTTCTGGAGCCTCTAATTGACTCCTTCCTGTCTCTGGAATGAGCTGCCACTTCATTCAGAACCTGGGGCCAAGTACCGAACATCTCCGGTCACCCCAGCGTTAGTTTGGTTCGGAGATTGTAAGAACAGTAAATAACTTAAAGTGCCAAGTAAAAAACTATTATCTGAGAACAATAGGTATCGAGCATCCTTAAAGGTGCAAAAAACTCTTGAAGGTTCGTTACGTAAACAGTTATAGTGGCCTCCAGAATTTGAAAGCAACACATTTTCCATATAGGATGAGTTAACAGTCTCATCATGCCTCACCCTTCTTAGAAAATAGCTGAAGCAGCAATCAATTCTTATTTTCTAATTTGTCTTGACTTTTGTATGTATTCATGGGGCGTGGAAGGGTATGTGATGTAGTTCTATAATGTAAACGCAGTAAAATCTAGTGTCTCTACCCTGTGTCCTTACATCCAAAATGACCTTTCCGTTCAGCACGAACAAATGTGAAATCACTGAAGCTGCGAGCAATTGCTGTTTTCCACCTATATTTTGAGACAGTTAAAGGTTTTTTTAGTGCACGTTTGTTTGAGAGGTTTGTGTTACTGATGCCCTTCAGCTACAGTTAAATAAGGCTTTACCAGTGGGGGTAGTGCAGCAGCCTTTCTTCGGTTCATGTACTGGAGGTTGCATTGTCGTGCCCTTCTTTCTATGCTGCACTGCCAAAAGCAAATTGCAAAGCCAATGGGTTCCTAAAGGTACACCCTAATGGCTTTGTCAGTGCTTATTGATTTTGCAGCTGCACAAATCTAAATTCATCTGGTATCTTGTCAGCCCCATGCTCTCAAGCTGTATTTGGGATCGTCTCGCATACTGCGTGGCCCTTATGTTTCCAAGGAATCAAGATCCAAAGTATGAAAACCAAAAAGACTACACTCTTATAAGTCTGAGTTTAACAACTTATTTACTGTTTGTACTGTGATTGTTGAATATATACTAGAAAAGGGGGGGTGTTTCAAACACAGGGTATATATGGGGCGCTAACCTGTTCTCGTGACTGTATATGAAAAGAATGTATCAGTGTGGTGCAACACGTGAGGGAAAACACCTGAACCCTCAATAGTGGACGCGAGTCCGTTTCACACAAATGATAACAGGCCCTGTGCGCACACATAAAGTTTTACAACACACAGTAGACGTTGTATGCGAATGATGACAGGAGAAACGTTCTTCCGATTTTCCGATATTCATTTAATGAAGTGTGGATTCATATGCCAGCCAACACGTGTTTCGTCAATGGGTGTGTAACCCTTGACTTCAGGGCTCAAACGCAATATGGTAGGACTTTAGACCTTATGACTGGTGATAATTCCGACCCAGCGGGTCCTATCTGTTAATCCAAACCGGCGAGATCACTTCTTTATCAATAGAAAATCTTAAAATTCAGGTGTTTGTCAGCGTATGTGTTTCCCTCGGTGTATTTTATATTAATGGGATTTCCTCATCATATCGTGGTCATGCGTGAGTATCGCTTCCTGAACACGTGGTTCGGAGGACCGGTTTACTCGGTGCCGTAGTACAAGCCACGGGTGCACTCTCCTTAAGTTGGCTTGCGGTAATTGACACCGCGTATTCATGAGAAGGGATTCTAACTGGTAGAATCAGAAGAAAAATAAGGACCACTAACTAGTGTTGCGGAAATTGAGCATAAGATAGACACGCCGTGGTTTGGAGCTGGTTTACGGTGAATGACACCGCGTGTTCAGGAAGCGATACTCACGCATGACCACGATATGATGAGGAAATCCTATTAATATAAAATACACCGAGGGAAACACATATACGCTGACAAACACCTGAATTTTAAGATTTTCTATTGATAAAGAAGTGATCTTGCCGGTTTGGATTAACAGATAGGACCCGCTGGGTCGGAATTATCACCAGTCATAAGGTCTAAAGTCCTACCATATTGTGTTTGAGCCCTGAAGAAGTCAAGGGTTACACACCCATTGACGAAACACGTGTTGGCTGGCATATGAATCCACACTTCATTAAATGAATATCGGAAGAACGTTTCTCCTGTTATCATTCGCATACAACGTCTACTGTGTGTTGTAAAACTTTGTGTGTGCACAGGGCCTGTTATCATTGTTGAATATATGGCACACAGTACATATGTTTTTTACAGTTTAGACAAGTGCAGCTTTTTATTTTTTTTAAACCTTTACTTAGGCCTTGTTTTTCCATGCAAACTTTGAATTTCAGGGTTTAGTTTTTGGATTAATGTCCCTCTGAGTTTACGTAGATTGATTCAGTTAGTTTTGCAAAGTTTTTACTCAATATAGCTGCACCCCGTTGTGAACTGCTGCATGCACTAATGAAGCAGCAGAAGGGTACAAAGTGGATGGTTGCAGCTGACCCCTCTGCTGAGACAAAGTAGAAGTGAGGTAGGCCAGATTAAGCCTGCAGTCACTGGTGGTTGTGCGGCTCACCACCTCTAACACTGTCCCTCTGCTTTACTGCACCTAAGACCCTTCATCTGATTTTCATCATTTAATCGTCCTGTGCTTCAGGGATAAAGTTATACTAAACTATTACTTGGAGGATCGCAAATCTCCTCTCGAAGTTTAAATAGATCGTCTCCAAGTCTGTTAATGGTAGGACATTTGCAGACCTGCAGAAATAACCCGAACCTCTATTTACTGAAAGTATTATAAACCTAACAATTGCTCTGCGGCCCGACTATGCAGTCAGTTGTCAGTCGGTGGACTTGCTGTCTCTGCGTTGCTGTACCTGCCCACTGGCGCACAGCTGCATGTTGGATCTCCTTTATCCTGGCTGGTGTCTTAACTCTTCCAGATTCCATCATGTTATGGAGGGCAGGACATGCTACAGTTTACCCACCCCTTCGGAGTACTCCTATAGGTCTGCAAGACTACACCTGCAAGCCATGCAGTAGTTGAAGCAGTGTCTTGGGAGTGCAGAACTGCCACTCTTGCGGAATATGGGTGACAAAAACTGGTGGCCTTACGGCTGTGCTGACTTATTTTTAATGCATATCTGATGCTCTGAAGATTGCATTGTAACTTATACCACTCTTCCTTCACTTGCCAGTGGGATCCTGTGGAGCAAGGTATTCAGCCTGTCAAAACCACTTTCCAGTGCAAGCGGCTGTGCAGTCTTGCACATGTAGGCACGGGAGCGACATTAATTGGCGCCAAGTTGTAAATTGATATTTAAAATATAGTAGATTGTCCTGTTAATTTTCCTTATGGCTTTTTCTTTCAAGTGAGGTCTTTTGGCACTGAAGATCGTCCTACAGATAGACCTGCTCCCCCAAGAGAAGAGATCTATGAATATATCATCTTCCGTGGAAGTGATATTAAGGACATTACTGTGTGTGAACCTCCGAAAGCCCAGCATGCTCTGCCCCAGGATCCTGCTATTGTCCAGGTATGTGCTGAGAGATGGCCAGTTGGGAACAATTTTCAATCACTGGATGATCATGTGCTTCAGTAGTAGCCTCGTGTTAATTATGCAGTATAATCTATTTTGCTACATATGTGAACACCGGTGTGTTTTTAAAACTGGATGCCACTATACACGCTAAAACTTCAACCTAAATAATGGTGGTAAGGACATGACTCGAGCTATTTTATTGTACATGTTGATAGTACTCTATGTCCCACATTAAACATAACAGATAGGTAGCCTGCTCCCCTGCGGGGGATGGAGGAGAGGTGTTTGGTTGTAAGTGTTTTGTTGCAATCTGCCTTATGCAGGACTTATTGTATATGCATGCAGTGGTGGGAGATGCAGAGTGATAGTCCTACTGAGCATGGGACCTGAGATTGCTGTTGATCTTGGAAATCCTATGGTCAGAACTGCCTTGCTTCGGTTGCTTTTGCACGTAAAATTGTGTTGGTAGATTGCTCCTTTATAGCCCTTAAGTTCAGTTTCGAAAACTGAACTTGAAAGCAATTTTGCTCTCCCGATTTTGAGTGGACCTCCATAACATGCACACACTAAAATACAATTTCCCTATGACTAAATGCTCCGGGTTCTGAGGTTTTCTTATTGGGATACAGGGATTCTTTTTTTTTTTTTTTTTTTTTTTTTTTGATGGTGGTGGGCACTTTGCACTCCTTTTCAGGCAAATGTGCACGTGTGAACTGACCGATGCAGTTACTCACGGGGCAGTGGAGCCCTGAAGTGTGCTGACCTTTTGCCCTATCCTCTAATGGATGGAAGCAGATTGATGTCACTGCCCTCTGTGCATAATCATTTACAGAGGGCTGGTGTATGTCCCTTTATGCACATGTATATATGTATGAATGAGTTTTTATAAGATCCTGTCAGACCGTGTGACTAATATCTGCAGGTAAGAAATATTACAAGGCAAATCCTCTACCCCAAGGTATCGTCAAAGGGGTATAGCTAAGCTAAAACCCTTGCCTGCTAAGTTAATCTGAGATTCTGTGTAAGAGATGTCTGCAGGCTGTAAAATGGTTCATTAACAGTCCACGGCTTAAGTCCTATTGGTTTTAACATGCATTTGACTACTTTTGTCATAACGCTTCATAATAAACAAATCGTACATATGGCATCTGGTATTAACTTTTTGCAATGAACCAATCTGCCTATAGCCTTTATCACTGGCTTGCTACCACTCTAGCTCAGGCCTGCTGTATTGAGCAGAAGATTTTCTGCAAGGCAACCATCGGACATACAGTAATGACATTATAAATACGTACACAATTACAAGTGTCAACAAAAAAAAGAATCCCATGGGGGCCTAATAAAGATGATAGAGTACAACTATACTGTCCCCAACGGTTTCAGAGGGGGATAATCGACACTAAAACCTTTGCCTACCACAGTAGTCTGTAAAATCCCATGTAGAGGAATGTTTCTCTATGGACTTTTACAGAATAAAAACAATCCACCTTTACATGCCTATCGATTTCATATGCTTTTCACAATAACTAGGTTGGGCCCACTGCCTTTATCTTAACGTTTCTAAACTAGTTCAGCCCAACAGCCTTGATCTAGTGGCTTGCCCTCGTAACCAAAACAGTGATGCTGTATTGAGCATAAGCTTTTCCACAAGGCAAAAAGAGCAATACATGTATCCTGCTTTAGTGTCTGCTGATAACTGCCATTACAGCAACTAGCAGAAACCGTGATGGATAAAATACTTTAAACCTAGCCACTGGTGCTTTTCTGGGTAGTACTTTATATCCACTTCCATTACAAATGGGGACAGGTGTGATCATATCTTGCCTTGGAGGTGCCTCCCATATTCGCACTGCACCTTTGGTTTGGTTTAGTTGTATCCACTTTTCCCTTGTTAACTGTTGCAAAGCAGAAGCACCTCAAATCTGTTTAAACTTTTTCATGCATCTTTCTTGAACTTGTAGTAATTTTTATGTGTTATTAAATGCAGTACTGTCTCTACCACCTTCAGTTCTAACATGATGAAGCTGGCTTGAAAAGCAGTGGGTTATCCCTCATTAGTTACACAGCGGGAATTCTTGTTTATACAGACTTTCACGCTGCATTATTCTCTATATTTAGTATTAAAGACTTCTGTAAAATGAAATTACCCGTGACATTTAAAGCGTGGCTGAGTTGGATATATTGATTTTTGATGTGCCATAAAGGTGTGGGAGTAGGTATGCACCATTAGGGATGTAGCTGCTGTGCTAGTATGGGGATAGCCAGCTTTCTGTCTTGTAGTGGGCTGTTCTGAATACTGGTGCCACTCTTGACCTCTCTACATCTAGCTATGAACAGACTGTGTGCATTGGTAGCACCTGCAAGTTGTTGTGCCTGTGAAGCCTGTACAATGCCAGCTTGCTTAACAGATGAAGGATGTCTTAACGTTTCTCCTCCAAGATATGGTCTGTAACCAAGCCTTTTGTAAACGTTTTCTTGTAGTCCTCCTTGGGCTCCAGCTCCACACAGTCCTTCCAGTCCTCCATGCCATACAGCCCGTACAGAGCTATGCCATCTTATAGCCAACTTGCTGCCAGCTCTTTGCTAAGTCAGCAATATGCAGCCTCTCTCGGTGTAGGTAAGTAAATGCTAAAGTGATCCAATCTTGGTGATGGCCACTGTTTCATTGTAAAAGTAGCCTTGCACACAAACTCCAGTGGTTGCAATACGTCATTCACTTAACCGCAGTAGTCTTTTAATGCCGAAGTATGTTCGTTTTTTACGACTTTCAAATTCTGAAGCTCAGTGCATTTCTTTTGAAATACTGCTGCAAGTATAGGCCACAGTACTGTGCATGATGGCTTTCAGATATTTCGCTAATATTAATCACACTGTTTGCTGTACAAAAAATCTTGCATTTGTATAAGTGCAACAACTGCCTAGGTTAAGTATTTAATGAGCAGTTTCAAAGGTTAAACCATGCTAAATTTAATTGTTCCCTCATCTGGGTTCAACAACCTTAACTTGGACCCGAAGGCAATACAGAGGAGTCCATCTGCCTTGAGGGCACTGCTACTTGGCTGACAGTTTGGGAAGTTCTAAAGCACAGTGCTCCTGCTCGCTCTTCCTCGGAATCCAAAGAGGCAGTTGTCTTTCCCTCTCAATCTTGTTTTACACCAGTCTACTTGTCTCTTCCTCCTTGTATTTAATTTTAGAGAAATTGGTAAGCCCAGTGGCGTCTGCAGCTGCGTCGAGCTCTAGCTCCTCCCCATCTCCGCAGCCTGTGGTGACAGAGCGGGAACTCCCACCAGAACCTCGTCCTACCCCAGTGAAGGGTAATTGCAGTTCAGGAATCCCATGTTTGGGGTGGGGGAGGAACGCATGTCTTTGCTAAGTTTTCGAGTTTGCTTTTTAAAGTTGCTTTGAGATTGACAGTATTTGTAGTAACTGGTTGCTTAGTCTCATGTGATACCATCTGCTCTTCAAAGCTATGGTGTGTACTTCAGTGCAGGGCATTGCATCTCAAAAGGTGATTTCTGCTGGGTGAAGTTTTTGATGTGCCATCATAATTTATATTACCTAGCTTTAAAACTTTTTTTTTTTTTTTTAATCCTAGAGAAATTTGCTCAATATATGTAATGTCTTTATGAAAGTCACTGAGCTTGCCCTGTCTAAGATGTTATCACATCACTGGTAAAGTGATTACTGCTTATTCTTCTGCTACTTATTGATTCTAACGAGTGCCTTCTGAATCTGACTTCGTTCTAATGGATTCCTGGTTCATGTCGGATCTCTGTTTCTTCTACTTGGTCAGTGGTTACTGTCATTAATGAATGTTTCCCTGCCTGTTTAGTTGTATAGGCCGAGCAAACTATTCTAAATGGATTGTCCATGAGGCTTTAACCAACAGTCTATCAAATTAAGCAGGTATTTTGGCTGCACAACCACAGTGCAACAATAATTGTCATGGTTGCATGCTGCTGGAGTCTGTTAACTGGAGCACCCACTTACATTTTTTTGAACAATTACTGTCAGTCTGGAGTAACCTGCATGAGTCTGTTTGACAGCTTACATATTGGCAACATAAGCAGCAAAGCATTAAATCTTAAAATTTAGCTCTTGCAAAGCCCCTGAAGGAATATGAAGTCACAATGTTGGGTTACCCTGTTTCAAATTTGGAAAAATTGGGTCTTGAAGATTTTACTTTGTGATCCACATGTGAACTTATTTTGGGTTCTTCACAAAACTTTTACGTTTGTGCTTTGCACTCGAGGATTTGTCTGCTCGCTTGCCAATACAGTGAGAAGTAATGTTATAGGTTACTGCTTTGCTCAGTGATTTTTGGCAAGACTTGTTTCATCCCCCAACGCTTTAGGAAGTCACGTCAGATTACTGACTTCAGGAAGCATGAATTAACAATCTTCTACCTCCAACTAAAAGGATCAATCCTACTTGCGTTGTGTTGATGTGCTGAGTAAATTTACATAGACTGCATAAACTAGGCCATGATGAAGCAGGTCAGGCTGTTGATAATTCAGATGTGCATCCACTTGCATGGCTTGGGCTAGTCTTCTGCATTGGTCAGCCTGCTCTAATTTGATTTTCCATAGGAGCAGGATTTCCCTCTGTCCCTGTACGCAAAAGTCCAATGGTGGAGCAGGCTGTGCAGACTGGCCCATTGGACAACCAGAAAAAACAGCAACCTGTGGTAAAGGGTCCTGTGGGAAATCCTCGCAGCAACCGGCAAACCCAGCTAATAGGTAAGTATGAACTGATAGTGCAGGTTGACGTTACTGGTTCAAGGTGCATCTTGGTGATGGTGAAATGTGCGGGCAGTGACGGCAGTGTGCTTTACTTTTATCCCCTATATTGAATGAATTGTGCTGTAGTGCTGATATTGATACAAATTGAGAATCAGTTTCTTCCTATAGTCAATCGAGTTAACGACTTTAAATATACTTTCTGATGCATTGGAACATTCATGTATAAGCAAAGTGTGTTGCAAATATTTATTTAGGATGTCATTAAATGTGAGTAATTACCATTTTTGGGAGGGAAAGGTTGAGTGGCATGAAATTCTTGCCTTGAAAGATGAATTCTAGCTTACAAGTTTTTCTGGGGCCAGTGTGATCTTCTTTATACTGGCTTTCAGTTGATTTGTACCTCTGAGTGAACACAGCTGTTGGTATGAATAGTGCTGTAATAATGGAGCAGTTTGTAGTTATCTGTATTTCTGCATGTTGTCCTGTCAGTGCTGTTCCTGAGCTGTGTAAGGCATACTCAAATGGTGTAATTCTTTCATATGACATTGTGTAAAACAGAACTGTCAAATACATCATATATACAAAATAAAATAGTTTTAAGTTCCTGTAATTCAGTATGGGTAAAAGCAAGTAACATTACATATGAAGTGAAACCTCTGCATATGAGATCCAGGGTAAAGCAATATGAGTAACCACCTTCTGTAAGCCAGTAATGGAAGGTATCAAGTAATCTACCTCTGCAATCTAATGCAAAGTTAAGCAATCAATCTTTCATCTCTCAAAGGGCAAATTAATTATGCATCTAATTCTGTGTAAAGAAATTACTTGATCCTAATTGCAGGCTCTGTGAAGTTAAGTAAATGGCAAGTGATTGGTGTTCATTCCACATAGGCTGTAGTATTCAAAGCCATCTGTGTTGTAGTGCAAGGTGAAGTAATTTAAGTACTCTCCTGTAATGAGAAACTGGTGGTCTTTTGTTATGTAATGCAACTTGAAATCTCAGATGTCCTTTAATCTGAGCAATCTGTAATGTTTAACCTAATACAAGTCAAAGCAACAAATCTCCAGACCAGTAGTCGTGCAGGTTGCTCAGTCTAGCTTTGTAATCCAATGTCGGTTAGAGTAATCTGTTCTTTAGTAATCTCTTGCAGGTTTAGTACACTGGAATTAAATCTTGTACAGGTTAATTGGAATCTTTTCATTAAAAATTGAATAAGTGCAGGGCAAAAGTAATCCTAGTAACCTTCTCATAAGACCTTAGTTATTCAAACCTGCTATTTCTAGGGTGTAATGCAAGATGAAGTGAAACGGGCACCATGTAATCCAATGCAGGGTTAAATTATCAACTGATAATAAACAGAGGTCACTTAAGCAAACTAATTGAAGTAATCACTTCCATGAAGATTAAAGTAATCGGTTATCAGTTTGTTCTAATGCACAGTGAAATATCTCCTGTAGTGGAACAGAGTAATTGGTGATCTATATTTTTAATGTGCAGAATCCATCATCTTTAACTCTTTAGTCTTAAATTAAAACATTCTCTTGCGAAGTTAGTGTTACTTACTAGTAGGAACGCTGGGTAGTTCCCGATCTTTAAATAAGGTACATGTGAGCGATCTTTTCCAATAAAGTGTAGTGTACTTGTTTTTTTTTTTTTTTTGTAGTACCATGTAGATTAGTCCAGAGTAATCCTCTGTATTGTAATGCAGGCAGATTCTCCTAGTTAACGGAATAACCAGAGATCCTGTATTCTAAAATGGGACTGTAGTAATTTAATGCAGGATAAAATCAAAGTAGCTATCTAAAAATGGGTAAAACGAACCTAGATTTCTACTTCTGAGTTTAGCACAAGGCTAAGTAAACAATCTCCATAGACCAGTTAAATAAATCTCTCTTCGAGTAAAGAGGAACCTTCTGCTAACATAGGGTAATGTAATCGAAGTTCTTGCTTCATTCAATGTAGTGTAAAGTAAATGTGTCGTTCTTTAAACTAATGCATGGTACATCATTGGGACATTATGCATTGAAGTAATGCATAGGGAGCTAATTGTAGTAATCTTATGCAGGCTAAGCTAATTCACATGACCCATCCTCTAGCCATGGTAAAGTAGTCTTATATTTTTTTTTGCAGACTCATGCAGGTGGTGTAACTTCATTCTGAAAAGGTTTTCACTGCTGCTATGCTGTTCTTTTGTGAAGTGTGGGGAGTGTGCATGTGATGCCCAATTGCTGAGTTATGCAAGGCAAAAGCTTTAACTATTGAATTTGACATGTGTATTAGATCTAACTCAGACTTGCACTCGTACAAGTTGCGTTAAGCGTGGACTAGACAAATGTTTATTTGTTCATTACAAGTTAATATTTGAAGTAGTAACGCTTTCTTTTTTATTGTATTAGAAACAGTTCAACCACCAGCTGCACAAAGTCAGTTACCAGTGAATGATGAGAATCAAAGACCTCCAAGGAGGCGGTCAGGTAACTTCAATGAGAATCTTAATCAGATTATGCTAATCACTGGAACTGAAGTGTTGATCATGAAGACAGGGCAAGTTCCCAGTAGTTGGTGAAATATAGAGGAAGCTGCAGTGTATGGCATGTTCAGCATTATACTACAGACTGATGCGATATCCTTCTACCTTTGCTGTAGTTTTAGTAAATCTTTCTTAAACAAAATTAATTTGATCTATAACCTGCATTTGTGTATGTTTGTAGCATGTGTAGCTGTAGTACTATGCATACTACCATTTAGTGTTGGGCTCGAATGTGTGCTACTTGTTTTTCTTCAAAGAAGGTTTCGATTCATGAGGTATAGTGACTCCACCTATTGCTGGTAATGTGCATGCGAATCGGTTCCGTTGTGTACCCCCTCACCACCCGCCCCAGCTGTCTGGTTCAGACGTGTTGTCACCGAGCTCCGGGTTGACGTCTTGTGGTGTTGCCGGGCCAGCTCTGATCCTCTACACTGTATAAAACCATTGTCACGTTTTTGCCTGGAAATGTCGTGTACCGATCGAGCAAGACTTCTCTGCGTCCTATTTGGGGCATCCCCCTGCTGGGGCCTTCTCTGCAGTTTGACACTGGAGAAAGTTCATTTGTCTGTCATCAAGATTTATTGTAATGGTTTTCCAGTAACCAATCAATCATCTGTTCATACAACAATAACACAGATAAATAAGATTTTTTTTAAAAAGAAACAATATACAAGGCACAATGACCTTCACTGTTAAGTTTGGGGGGGAAAAACTACACTGTTGGCCAACATTAAGTCGCGTCATACAACTTCATTAACGCTTAGAATGAAGAACTGGGAAGGCCGGATGGCAATTAAGAACAGTAAAGTGCAAGAGTATGAAGTCTTGAATCATTCTAAACAAAGTGCAATTGATTTTGATAAGACACTACCAGAGCTGAATGGACATCTACCCCTTGCTAAGTTAATAGAATACACCTTCATTAACACGTTCAATGATGAGATGAATACTTGTTTAAAAAAAAAAAAACATGAAAAGGCCTGGCAGCATTTAATCAAAGTGCATTGGTATAAAGTCTTAAATCATTCTAAACAAATTGCAATTGTTTTTAATGACACTACCAGAGCTGAATGGACCTCTAACCCTCCATTAATTAATGGAGTTCAAAACATGACTGGCAGCGCCATATAGTCGGTAAGGTACATTACTGTTAACTCCCAGATGCTGAACATCTACTGGAGCTCATTCAGCCTCTGTCAGATCTAATTGGGCATCTAGCCCCATTATAAAGTGATTTAAAATAACGCTTAGATGTAAGAGCTGAGTGGACAGTTAACTTTCACAACTACAATATTTTTTATTGAAATGCCTTAATATTACAAAAAGACCGTTCTTCCAGGACCGTTTGATCAGAGACCACACTCTGAAAAAAGTACTATGTAGTATGGAAGATGGGGCTTTCAATATGCATTAATCAGCAGACCAAAGCACAGCCAAATACATGCTTATCTGCTGTCGGTCTGCAATATGCTGACTGCCCTCTCCAAGAATATGATTAACCTGGCCAGTAGCTATGGGTATGTGTGCTGCAAGCTGACATTGCAGCCACCACTGTCCTTATTCTGTCTGTCCTAAGCCTTCTCCGCCCGACGACTCCACCTACCATGAGTTCCTCCATAGGGTGGTCCATATACCCTAAGGTAGAGCTGCATAAGCTACCGGAGGTAGAGGTCTTGTTGGAGACACTCTTCCACCCAGTGCTCCATGCAGTACCTCCATGCTTAAGGGAATGTTTAATCCTGCTCTCAACATACTTAGAAGCCTGTAAAGGCCAGGGTTATCATCAAAAATTAAGACGCCCCGCTTTGATCCAGTATACATTAGGGAACAACTTCCACCGGACTAGGTTGTCGCCCATACCACCCGCAAACGTGGCAGTGATCAGGGCATGAGTGATACACCACCTCCAGACAGGGAAAGTAGGAAGATAGACATGGCAAGTAAATGTCGCTGCCCAGTCTGACACTTTGGCACATCACCAACGCTGTAGTTTTGCTAACCCAGCAGGGCGCACTGGGACAATGTTTCTGCAGCTCCTCGCAAACCAGAACAAAAGGAGGGGACAAGAACTTGTGGCAGAGGCCAAGCTCCTCTCCAACATCAACATTCAGTGTGCCCTTGATGCTGCTGTTACCGCAGCCTGTGGGATAAATTAAAGTATCTTCGTCGACGTGCTTAGCTGCGTGTTTCCGGCATCAAGCTGGAAGTCCAGCAGCACCTGCTCAACATGCTGTTGAATGGGGAGAAATTCTTCAGACCGCAGGTTGACTAGATCCTCAAAGATAAATAAGGCTACTGAAACTGCTAAAGGCATGGGAGCACCTCAAACGCCTACCTGTGGTTCTTTTTGTCTGTCTCAGTACTGTGGGGGTTCCAAGACAGCCTATCCGGAGGAATCTACCTCTCTCCAAAGACCGCAAACGCAGCAGCCCTCTCTCCAGGGCTACTAAAGAGGGTGGTTACAAGGGCAATAACTCTAGAGGCAGAGCCACCAAGGTTCCCACCCCTGCAAAGCATTGATTCACTTGTGCTTTCCCCTGAACACAACACCTTTTGGGTGGGGGGCCGGGGGGGTGAGGGGGGTCAGACTGAAGGTGTTTCTGTCCCGGTGTTTAGATATTGCCTCTGATCAATGGGTCAATAATATCATAAGCAAGAGTTGCTGTTTGGAGCTCACAAACACCCTCTCACCAGAACATCAGTGTCTCCAAGAGGAAGTGGAGGCAATTATTTGCAAAGGGGCTATAGAGCTCATGCCGCTTAACCACAGTGGCAAGGTAGCTGTACTCACTGTACTTTCTCATTCACAAGGACAGGCCGCAGGCCCATACTTTACCTCAGGCCTCCCAACAAATGCATCCTGTCAGAGCACTTCCATATGATGACAGTCCACAATGGCATCCTCTACTACAGCAAGGTGACGTCATGACCAGCCTCTGAAAGACTGCTACTTCCGTATCCCCATCCACCCTGCACACCATTGGTTCCTCTGCTTCGTGGTAAGTGTACATTATAAATTCGAAGTGCTGCCCTTCGGGCTCCCCACAGCACCCAGTGTGTTCACAAAGTGTCTTGCTGTGGTAGCTGCTTATCTCGGGAGGAACGGCGTCCACATCTTCCTTTACTTAGACGACTGGCTGATCAAGAGCAAAACCGGATAGCAGTGCTTAGTGGCTCAATACACAAGCCACCATAGTCTCCTGTATGGCCTAGGATTTACATTCCAATACCACAAAGGTCCCACCTTCAGCTCCTTCAAACCCAGCCCTTCATGGGGGCGACTCAACTTTTGTAAGCCTACCCCAGCCATGCAAGGGTGCGAACTTTCCAATCACTGCCCCCCCTCCTGACCAGGTGGTCAAGTAAAGGTCAGGACAGTAATGCTCCTCATCAGTAATCAGTATGATGGCCTTTTATTTTGCCATAGTTCCCCCTTGCCAGGTTACACGTACCTGTTGCAGAAGTGCCTAGCTGCAGTGGTCTCAGTCATAGGTGACTGGGAGGATCTAGGGTTAAGCGCCTGCACTCCTTACTCTGCAGTTTTGGAATGACGACCACCTGTTGCATTGCTGGCCCTTTCGCGAGCCTGTGCCCCAGGTAACCATCACAACGAATGCTTCCCTCACACAGTGGAAAAGGGGAGTCACACTTACAAGATTTAACCATTGAAGGGGTGTGGACACCCCATTAAGTCTACACATCCACTACCTGAAGCTGCTTTCCTTTTAGCTAGCCCTCAGTGTTCCTGTCACATCCAGCAAAAGATGGTCCTAATTTGCACAGACTTGACCATGTGTTTCACATGCAGAAAAGCAGGGTGACTCTCTCCACAGTTGTCTGTTAGCCCAGAGCATTTGGTGGCGGGCACCATCACAAAGTCTCTACTGGGAGTACCTACAGGGAGCAGACAATTTTGCAGACCGGCTCACCAGTATGCAGCAGCAAAGCCACAAGTGGGAACTCCACCTAAAAGTCCTACTCAGTACTTTTTTGGACTGCTTTGGAAAGGTCACTCATCCTGGTTGCCGCTACCTGCTCCAGAAAGCACTGGTTCCCACCTTGCTAGACCTCTCTAGTGTCTTGGGAAGCTGCCCAGCAGGCCGGACCTTCTCCGAAGAGCCACAGCTTGCTGAGACATCTTGGCCCCAAGCAAATAAATCTTGTGGTTTGGCTCCTGTGGTCTTAGAATTCGGTTGCTGCTACCTACCCCCAGCATGTAGAACAATTGTGAGGGAGGCCCGCAGGCCTTCAATGAAAGCCTGCTATTCAGCCAAAAGGGAGAGATTTGTACTCTACTGAATTCATAGGCACGTCAACCCTTTTCACGCAGCAGTCAAAGACAGTCTGTTACCTGCTTCACCTGGAGCAATATCTCCTCGATTAGACTTAATTTAGCGGCTGTTGCTGCTTACCTTCAGAACCGAGAACACATTGCTGTTCAGGGTTCCAGTTATTAAAGCTTTTATGGATGACTAAGTCATCCTACTCGGGGTGCCTCCTGTCCCTGCCTGGAATCTCCTCTTAGTCCTCACAACTTATGGATTCTCATTTTGAATCACTTCACTCATGCCCTCTACACTTCCTCTCCTGGAAGGTAGTTTTCATAGTGGCAATCGCCTCCCTTAGTCGTGTGAGTGAGCTTCAGGCACTTAGACTACATTAACTTTTCTTTCAAGTTCATACCGATTTACTAGTCCTTAGAACAAATTCCCAATTTTTACCTAAGGTGGTCTTTTCATTCCACCTCAGTCAAATTTTTGGACTTCCAGTGTTCTTCCCTTGTCCAGAGTCTAGATGTTGAGAGCCCTCCTGTATTACATTGACATGACAACCCTTACGAATGATATAGCACCAAAGCTAAATTACATTTACCTACCTCTCCCAGACCCCACTCTTCCCTTAAAATATGGGCCTCTATGGCGGCCTTGGGTAACATCTCAATACCTGGCATCTGCATAGCAGATACCTGGTCAACTCAGTTTCACCAAGCATTACTTCGTGGATGTCATAGCTCCCCAGCAAGCTAATGTTGGCCAAGCTGTCATTCCTACACTTTTTCAATCTTGTGCATCATCCTCTGGCTAGCCACTGCTTGGGGGGGGGCTGCTTTACAGTCTATGCATAGCATTTGTACCCACATCTACACATACCATGAAAGCAAAAGGTTACTTATCCTATAAGCATCTGTTTGTGACATGTAGTGTTGTAGATTCACATGCGCCAACCCTCTTCCCTGGAAACCTTTGGATGTTGTAAATAATTTTTCTTCGCATGTTAATCTTTCTACTCCATTTCCATCCTTATCCGCCATGCGGGAAAAACAATCTAACAATGGAGCTTATGTTCATGTGTATTACCAGCAATAGGTTGAGTCCCTATACGTCGTGACTGCAACTTCATTGAAGAAAAACAAGTTGCACACATCCGAGCCAAACACTAGATGGCTGGAGTATGCACAGCATGTGAATCTACAGCACTACATGCAACAAACCTATGCGTGCAGGGTAAGTAACCTTTTCTATATAGTGCTTTTTAGACAAGTGTTTTGTCAAAAGCTGGCTTCCTCGTGTGAAAAGGAACTTGTCCATTTTAGCGGTGAACCAGTGGTATTCCAACTGATTACCTTAATATTACATGGATTTCTGCAAAAGAAGTCGACAGATTAGAATTGTAAATGCCCATGGTTTTTAATCTAGTGGTAGGATAGATTGCATAGTATCTGATACCCATCAATAGGATAGGTCACTTAAAATGTAGTTCATTCTAGATTCTATTCTAAACTTATTGATCAAGTTTATGGTAGTCTTGAGGTATATAAACTTTTCTTTTAAAGCTAGCAGTTTCTCACTGTTAACTCTTATTGGCATGTGATTGTCAAAAATAGATTTTTGGTATGATCAGAGACCCGTTTCAAAGTATCTCGAATACCGCCAATGGTTAATATGTATTCTTCCGCTTAACTTCAATGATCTTTCTTTTAATACTGATACGGCTCGAATTCTATAATAGATTTGGCTAATCTAGCTTGCTCCATTGCAGGTAATAGGAGAACACGTAATCGTTCCAGAGGACAAAACCGGCCAGTCAGTACAAAGGAAAATGCAATCAAATTTGAAGGAGACTTTGATTTTGAAACTGCAAATGCGCAGTTTAACCGAGAAGAACTTGACAAAGAATTTAAGAATAAACTAAACATTAAAGGTTTGCTACCATCAACTTTGAGACTTTTTATCTATTTAATTGACCAGTAGGGTTGGTAATGTTTGGAGGGTAGGGGTGCTGTTCTAGGACAATTCCGTATTAATTGTTTTGGTGCTCATTCCAGAGGTGTTTTGGCATATATTCTGAGGAGCTGTATTGTTTAGAGTTGACACGGACTTCCCATTTAGGGTTAACTTGAATGACTAGTAACTTTGTGTACCTCGTAGGCTGGCGTTTGAAAACGTTTTTCTTGTAACAACTGGAGTTTGTAGGGATAGCATGCAGGTGCCAGTTTTAATTTTTTGTTTTTGTGCAGTACCTTCAATTGTGATCGTAGCCGGACAGTCACTCCATTGCTAAATTAGTCCTAACATTTCCAGGATGGGGTTATATAGAGCTTTTTTTTTTTTTTTTTCTGATACGTGAAGTCTCAGAATTGCATTTTAGAATTGGCACACCTTTTTACCCTGGGTAATTTGTGACTTCTACCTAAATTGCCCTTTCTGTTCCTTGTGGGTTCACACTAGATTGATCAGGGAGTTAATGCAGCCTAGGTTTACTTTTTGACCCTCTACCGCAGGCTAATCCGTATGTTGAGGTGCAGATCTTTACGCTGTGCAGAAGCGTAGTGCTGTTCAAACGCCCTCTATATAGAAGGTATTACCCGTTCAATTCTCTGCCATTTCTGTGAGGAAAAAAGTGGGAGCTCTGCTACCTTAGTTGAAGGTCTTAGCATTGCTAAGTCTGTTCACGGCTGAGATCCCCCTCAGTTTTTAACAGTTCTGATGATTGTATCAGGGTATTGGGCAAAGGTACAAGACTGGGTGCAATTGGGTACTGGCTTACTTGTCATTGTTTGGCGTCTGCATGAGAATTTATTTCCCAGTAGGAAACTGTGTGCAGGCGGACCGATCAATTCCCTATTCTCATCCATCCTGATCCCCTCTCGCGCGCGCCCCCCCGCATTTCTTTACACTCCTAGAACATTTCTTGCTAGCAGGCAGTGGCAATTGGGGGTCAGTTAAGCGGTCGCTGCACTTTGTCTCCTTTCTACAATGAACTTTTCCAAAGACAATAGGCCTTTCCTTTAACTTGTGGGCATAGGCCTATTTGCCTTGCCAGTACTTAAATGTTTCAGCATACTTTGTAGCCAAAAGCATTCCAAGGTGGCTGTCCATGCATGCGAAAGAATGCAGATCCTTAGCATGGGCAGCTATATTGGAGTGGGGTCTGTAAAATGCAAGGTAATTACTGTACATGGGCTTGCACATGTATTGTGGCAGTCTTGCAGTGATTTATTTTTTTGTTTGACAAACTATTCCAAGACGGCAGCGAATGTGTACACATGCATAGTTGGTCATCTTGGAATGGTATTTGTCAAGAGGTGGATGAGAAAGGAAAGTTGTGAGTAAGTATACATGCTCATATGCAATTCTAAAACTAAAATTATTTACTGATATCACTAGTGGAAGGAAATAGCTCATCCATTTTAACAATTTAAAGCATCGAGTGGGAGAAACTCGAGAACAGTGAGTCAAGACATCGGACAGTGAATAGAGTCCAGAAAAAACAATATTGAGCAAGGGGCTGTCCCTACATGATGGGTCTTCCTAAAGACCGCTAAAGCGGTCTATTGACGAGACCTAAATGGTCAGGAATATTTAGCTGCTCCTACTCTCCCAGATAGTGCTCCAGAATTGAAAGGATTCCGGTGAATGGTCATAGTCCAGTTAGGGTAGCAGTTATAGTCTGTGAACTTCCCGACTCATCAAACTTAAGATTGATAGCCAGCGACCTGAAATTCTGTATTAAACTGTTACTAGTGAGTAGTTTGCATTCAGACAATTCAACACTGGAAGAGTGAAGGCGTCCTGCCATTTCTTGGAAAGCACATGGCAGCTTGTATAGCTTTGTGCCATAAAGGGTGCAGGCTTCTAACATGAACAACTTGTGCACACACAAGGAGGATGGCAGCTAGAGTGGTGCTCGTCCGACGGTCACTTTCTGATCTGCAGTCCAGCAACCTAGCAGAAGTGGGGACTTTAAGACGCAGCATTGCACTGCCTAACGTGCAGCTGAGGGTGGAACAGGATTTGTAAAGTGTGTTCACCCGTTGAGACATTTTGGGGCTGGTTAACAGATATTTAAACAAATCAGTGCTACTCATTTTATCGATCTTCGTGGAAAGGCGGAGTATACCAGCCATGTTTCAAACCTGCGGCCATGAGGTCAGAAGAGATTCTGGAGTAGATGCATTGGTCCACTGCGGCACCATACCTAAGTGGACCAGGTGATGGGCAGGAGCTGGGTCCCATAAAGGGAACTTCATTCAGTGTTTTTCCTTTGTACTGTTTACTTATCCAAAACATGTGAACATGAGCTATACTGAGGCAGAAGGTTACTAGCCTGTAACTACTGTCTTTCAATCTAGCATCCTTAATGTTTGCCACCTCCTCGTGAGTTTTTGCTATGATCATCACTTTTGCTAAGAACATCTGATGGAAATGTCCTGTTATGTTGGCAGACTGCTAGTCTCTCAACCTCACTAGCTGCCTGGCAGATCCAATCAGTAAAGAGGGTGAGCTGGGGTGTTGTAAAATGTATTACTGCAATGTTTCCTCTTACTGAGTATTTGAAGCAGCACATTTGAAGCACGTGAACCTCTGACAGCTATAGAGAACTGAAGTTGCAGAAACCTTTTTTCTATGATGTGGAACTGTTGAACCTAGATACTTTTTTATCACGATTCAAAAATGTAGTACAGGTGCAAATCCTTGACTGTCCTTAATGCAATTGCACACCTGAATGCACTAGCTTGTGTAACATGCTTCATTCCTTATTTTAGATGACAAGCCAGAAAAAGAAGAGGAGAAAACAGATTCTGGTGTGGAGACCCAAAACAGTGAGGGTGTCCCAGAGGAAGACCCTCTGGGGCCTAATTGCTATTATGACAAAACAAAGTCTTTCTTCGACAATATCTCTTCTGAGATGAAGTCCAGGTAACTTTCCTCAATTTATTTTTTTCAGGCACGACTACTATGCTAGAACTGCAGGTTTGCGTAAAATGAAGTGATTTTTGGCAGAGCAATCAAGAACTGGCATGCATATCTTAATCCATTTTCACAGACCGGTGAGCATCTTGCTGCCGTTCTTGGCATGCATATATGCGCAGTACTTGCATTGATACATCTCTGACATGGATCGAGTACCCTGCTCTTGTTTGGTCCAGTTTCAGGTATCCTACCTATGGATGACTTTCGATCAGAGTTGAGGTGAGCCTTATGGCTCAGTAAGCCGCATATTCATGAATGTAATAACTGGGATCCAGCTTCCCAAGTGTCCTGCTCAGCTACAAGTTATTGGTTCTGTAGCATAGCCTGTCTAGCTGTGTGGGCCTAGCAATGGTGCTTTCAGATATTACGTATTACTTATGGATTTCTGTAGCAAGCTAGAATTTTTAAATGACTGACTTGGGTGCCTGTCCAGCTTGCTGTGTGGAAACATTTTTTTTTTTTTTTTTATTTTTTTTACAAATGACACTTTTTTTTCTGTTGCTGCATTGGTCTGCAGAATCTCATTCATGCGAATTCCGGTTACTTGGTTTTTCTTGGGCCAAAGCCTTCAATTAGAGCAAATTTTGCAGGGATGGACGAGCTGCTTCCATTAAAGAAATGCTGCCTATGCTCGTGTGTTCATTAACACCAATGCCATAATTATATTTGCCCTTTCAACTCTGCTAGCAGTTCACGGCCTCCCTTTCACATTGCACGGTTATAATGCATCCTTCATTCCCTACTCACTCACTGTCTCCAGATCCGTGGCTCTTTTGGCTAGTGTGTGGTTATAGATTTAATCTTTCAAGGATGCAATCGTTTACTCCTATGAGATGGATTGGGTCGCTTAATCGTTTTAGTGCAAAGGATTGATCTTGGGGATTTAACTTGTGGGCACGGGAACATGAGGTTTTGCAGGCAGCAAGAAGGATCATTTTTAGAAGGTGGTTAACAAATATCAACTAATATCCACATAAAGATGGCTTTCCCCAGATTTCTGGCGGGTGCATCTAATGGGGTTTGTCACTTTCAAGGTGCAACTTGTCCCTATTTCAGTGTGATATATAAAACTGTTCCTATTTGATTTGAGGCAAGAGCTGATTCCTAGTTCATGTTTGCTTCTACAACTATCATAACTAGTCACAAGTGTGGTACAGAATGGGCCTTCAGTAGATGGGCAATGGGGCTAAAACAATTGCTGATAACCAACATTGAAGTAGTGTGACAAAGTGGTCTCCCTTCCAGCTGCGTAAATGCAGTTTGAATCCAACTAGTGATTGAGCAATGTCAGTGTTTGAGTTGTGGTCAGTTGTATTAGAAGTGCATATAAGTTTTTTGGTACTGCAGAACGCCGGTGGGAGATGCAATTGAGTGCCAGTTTTTGAACAAACTGCCAGCACTTGAGCAGTTGAAAGTATCTGGTTCCATACCCTTCTTCATAACTATTCAGATGTGGGAACTGGTGTAATTGGATGATCGGACCAGGGGCTAGAAATATACACATTTTGCCCCCCAAAGCTGGAATTTAAGAAATTCTTTACAAAATACTTAAAACTTTTTTCATCAGAAGCTAGCGAAGAGACGGTAAGAATGGTCTTGAGTAAGCTCCACAGTGGCATTTTGAGTGAGCTGCAATTTAGAGAGGTGGCTGGAGAACACGATGTAAATACAGATGCCAGTGTTCAGTCTCGGAAAAAAGTATTCGATAGGAGGTCGAAGTGGTACAGTAACCTTTATGCTTCTGTAAAAAGCGTTCTAGAACCTTAAACACTGTCTCCACTTGGCCAATTAACGATACTCATGATGCCAATATTCTAAACTCTGGTATGGACTTGGGACAACAGTTCAGATTGTGGTTGGAGACGCTTGGCAGTTTAGGGATTCACAAAAATAAATAGTGGCCTAACTTCTAATCTTTTTTAGAATTAAATGTGGTAGAATATTTCTCATCAGTGTAGCTGATAATCATGAATATTTTCTGCATGCACGAGGAAGACTCTAGACTGATATATTTACACATTGAATACCAGAAGAACGTCTATGTAGGCTTGGGGATAACTTTGAATTGTAAAAGTGCCACTTAATGTGTGTTCTTTGAAAGAATTAATTTCAGCAGTGTGCCACAGATGACTTGCTGCTGTGAGTGGGTTGCTGTAACTTCACACTTCCGAAGCCTATCCTGGTAATGGAGCAGATTTGAGGTGGAAATTGGCAAGCTCCTTGTTTAACTGGGAAGGGGGTGTGGCATGGGAAGGAATCATTTGGATGCTTTATTAGTGGTCACCCCCCCTCCCCCTTTTTTTGTTTTCTAGGAAGATCGGACTAAACATTTTATCATGCGCAAGGGGCCACTACAACTTGCAGGTGTCCCATGGGATGAAAGGGCTAGCGAGAGCTACACGAAGTGATCATTTGAGAAATAGTTTCTCCTTTGATCCATATAACAAAAGTTGATCCGATGTTGGAACAGTAGAAAATGTTCAACTGCCTGTGGCATGGTGAGCTCCTGGATCATAAATTTGTTGTAGTAATAGGTGCCAGAATTATTGGCGTATTGTAGTACAATTGGCCTTGTTTTTGGTTAGATCATCCTACTTAATATAGCTTTTGGAGTTGTATGTTGCCAGCCTGCTTGGGTTGTGGGTTTCCAGTTTCAAGGTTGCTAATGAAGGTAAATTCAGTCTCCTGTTCCCGGTGCTGCGGGTGATAACATCACAGGGATTGCAGTGACCTTGGTGTGGGGGAAAAGGGAGAAGGATAGATCTATACTCAATAAATTGACTAACACTCCCGATTCCCATAGGAGCATACAATCCTGCGTTTGTTTTGCATCAAACTACAAGCCTCTTTAGTTGCATCAGTACTGCCTTGTGTTAGTGATGTTACTATAGTGTAACTTCGGGGTGTGACTGCTATGTTTAGACTTTCTCAAGGGTGTGAACAGGTTAACTGGTTTACTACCTGGTGTTCGATAAAAGCTGGGTGGAATTGGTCAGGCACTTGGCAGATCTAACTTTATTTTCGTTTTTCAGTACGGAAGTTAAAGCACTTGTGAGCTGGCTTACTGCTGCTTTCTCACTAGCCTCTTACATGATATTGGATAATTGACGTTAATATGGAGCATGAGGTAGTTTTGAATTAACATTTCTACTTATGTACAATTGGTGAAAACAGTGGTGTGCAACATAAGGCTTTTTCTGTTTTGGCTGAAAAGTTGCCCATATTTGTTTCACCCTTGTCAATTTCTTGTACATGTTTTATTTAGACTTTTTTTTTCCTCACCAGGCGTACAACTTGGGCTGAAGAACGGAAGCTGAATACAGAGACATTTGGGGTCTCTGGCAGGTTTCTCCGTGGCCGCAGCTTCCGTGGTGGATTCAGAGGTGGAAGGGGCGGTGCTACCCCCAGAAGAAACCAAACTACCCAGAGGGCTGGAACAGGAAGAGTGTAATGGAGGCGTGTGGTTCAACGCTCTAGTACTCTTGGTTTCTGAGACGGACTTGGTCTTCCATACATTTTTTTTTTTTTTCATTTTTATTTCATGTTTGCTTCAAATTTGAAGTTAACACTATGGACTCTTCTGAGTGGAACAGTACGTCAGTGTTTGCTTTCGTTTGGTGATCTGTGTATAGGAATAATGGCCGTGCTGATGGTATTGTGGGGAAGTAATTGGGTCATTTTATTTTGTATTGGGGCTGCTTAAAGCAGGAGTAACTTGAACTTTGTACATTGAGCTTCTACCAATCTTCTGCAATGGCATCTAGTTAACCTGCATTTAAGATGCCCCATTGTTCTGAGACTTCGAAGGAAGAGTCATCTTTTCGTCCTAAGTTAGACAGAAGCCAATAGGGATTCTATAAATGGGGCCTTAAACACGTTTTTATTTTTTTTCCCCCAACCTAAAGCACTTAATCCATTTTCAGCTGCAGATCCAGCTGAACAAATGGGTCCACAGCATTAACGGCCATCTTTGTCGTTTCTGTGGTCAGGAGGTTTAGCGATCTAGTTTTGCAGCCTGTATAAAATGTAAACTGGATTGAGTCTGTGGTTTTTTTTGGGGGGTTTTTTTTTTTTTTTGGTGCAAGTGTATAGAACAGTCAACCCTTCAGAGAAGGTAGAGTTGCAGCATACCCAGATGGGGAATCTACTAATCTGTGCAGACTGAAGAATGGCATGCAGGTTTCTGCTCCCACCAAACTGAAATGTGGTTGTTTTACAAACTGCCCCCTGCCCTCTCCCCTCTCCTTTAACTTGTAAATAGTTCATGAGGCAGTTTTAAGAAGCAGTACAAAGGCTTATCGCATGAATCAATGGCTCAAATTTTGTTTAAGCATGTCCGTTTAGTTGCAGTTTTTGTGAAGGCAGCACTATTTCTAATTGACACCTCCTTAAAAGGCACTGAATTTAAGTTGTGAATCTGTTAAGCGAATATAAAGCTTGCCTTTATTTTTGTAGAAGGTAATTTGCTAAAATCCAATTTAGTACACTGCCATGGGGTCTTCTGTAAATTGTAATTTGGCAATAAACATTTAGAGATGTTGGTAGTTTGTTGGTACTTTAATAAACTCTTTTCAGATTTTTAGTTGGTTACAGCAAATATTTGCCACATGAAAGTTATTATAGGTTTGCATAATGTCATCCTCTAATGGCTGTGTGCGGAAGAGGAACTTGTCCCGAGTAGCACATTCTTCTGAATTCACCCACATTTTGGATGTCCATTTTTTTTTCCTCCCATCTAATTTATTTTGTTGAAAGAAAACAGAATTTCATATCGTTGGATTGAGCGACTACAAAACTTCAAATTTGCCTTCCTTCGGTAGTGGGCAAGACTCACTTTAATTTATCCTGAGCGTTTGCTATGAATAGACTTGTATGTAATGTTTGTGTTGTAACCACAGCACTCAGACTTGAGCACACCTTCTACATCTTCGAAAAAAGAACTTTAATGCATTACAGTAAAATAATGGGTGATTTAAATAGGGCATTAGTACTGTGCTCCAATGTTCGTCTGGATCGCCAACTTGGATATTTGGAAAGGAAATAAACATCCAATGAACCTTGCACTTTTATGTTACAATTTACGGTAAATCTTAGAGTATGCATTTGCTTCATTTTTGTTTGACTTTTTAATTAATTTTAAAGTTATCAACTACTGCCAACTGTGCAGCACTTACAATAGTCACAGAACAAGATGAGCATCATATGGGACATTCCGTTGTAATATCAATAACACTTTCACAGGAGACAGGTATCCAATGGTTGAATCCTCAGATGTCACTGTTCGGCGCCATATACATAAGAATCGGCACTTTTACAATTCTGCGTCTCAACTCGCCACTTAAGTGGAACTTCAGGGGTCCTCTTCCACCCAGGGCCATCTTGAAGCTTTTCATCCCTCCTGCTATGCCTCGCATGTCGTTTCTCTGCCAATGACCACTCTACCACATCCCTGTTGCAGAGTTTTTTTTTTGATGGGGGCCCTCTGCCCCCATCCAGATGACAGCGATCTGCCACCTCGCCAATACCAAGGCCAGCTGTAAAAATGTATATGCTGTTTTCTGCCCCTTGGGCCTGCAAATGTTCCCCAACAGACAGAACTGTGGTGTTGGAGTACCCCGTAGCGCCCTAGTAAAAGTAAGTATTCGTAGCATGTGTTGGCTGCAGATGCACATGCTATGCCTACTCATGCCATCTAGTGGTGGGCCTGGACTTTGAAAGTGGATTTTCTCGAGGAAGCTTTATGATCGGTGTTGCACATTGAAAGGACGAGTATTCTCGATCCTGATTGGGTGGCCGGGCATCAAAAATTAGACTGTTCTGTAACTATTACGTCACCGAAGACATCTACTCTGACACAGCCTTCGACACCAAGGCATCAGTCTGAAGCAATAAAACCATTGGCACCAAAGAGCTCCAAGACACACATCGGAGCCAAAAAAGCATTTGGAATCGATAGTCTAAAACTTCAGAACAGAGCTCTGGGAAACTTCATGGACACTCTTCTAAACAGAAGAGAAGCTGTGGTTCTAAGGCACATATAGTTTCCAAAAGCATAATAACTGCCCACAAGAAACAGACACAAAGTACTAAAACCACTGAAGATCAAGGGTTAGTATTTGAAGGACTACAACAGTTCATGTAACAAAAGAGGAAACTACAAAAAAAGACAGAAGGACATCTTTCTGAGCCTCCACAAATGATTATAATCCAAGAAACTAGAGGCACAAGTCCTATAGTTTTTACTGTACCTATTTCACCTCGCACTCATTCACCATCTCCACCAGAAGAGGGAGAAATACAGGACACTGATTCCCAGGGTACAAACAATACTGATGGCACACCTGACCCATGGGAAGACTGACGTGGTGCTACCAGATTATGACATAGACCCACCTGTGGCAACAAAGCATTCTCCCCCTGACACTTTTTTCCTTTCAGTGTCATACAAAGAGCTGCTGAATATCATAAACTTCCCCATGCGTTCAACAGAGGAAGAAAGTGACTTTCTGTTTGAAACACTATTGTGTGAAGAAGGAACTATTCAGTATTTACCCATGATGGGATCCATCCTGAATGTGGCTAAAGAGGTGTTCAAGGACTCATTAAAATCAAGAGTCCTAACACCACATATTGAAAAGAAATATAAAGCCTCACCAAATGCCCGATAGATATTCAAGGTCATCCACCTGCAGATTTCCTTGCTTTCACAACTGCTAGGAAGAGCTGCTGCACAATGCACTGGAGAAGCACCTCCTCCAGATAAGGAAAACTAAAGAATAGTTGCAGCAGCAAGTTACTACAGGCCATGCAAACCATTGGAGGATTGAAAACTGTGGGACTCCTCTCATGCTATAACAGAGCTGCCTGGGACCAGATTCAGGAGCTCATGCAACATCTTCCAGAGGAATACAGGAAGAAGGGAGAAGATCATTTCAAATGCTACCATCAAATGTGCCTTAGATGGAGCGGACACCGCGGCTAGGAGCATAAACACTTCTATTATGTTCAGAAGGTATGTGTGGCTATGCATTTCTGACTTCAAACCTGAGGTACAACAATATATTTTAAATGTACCTTTTGATGGATCCCTTATTTTTGGGCCTGCAATAGATCAACTAGAAAAGATTTAAGACACTGATACTGCAGTCAATGGGTGCTTTACAGACAGCTACACAAAACACTACTTTTGGAAGTATCAGGGTGGAGGAGCTGCAAAAACCTCTACCACAGAAAATACTTCCCTTCATTGCCAACAGGAGCAATACCATCAGCAAGGGTATCGGAGAAGATACAAAAACCAGGGTAGAGGAAGAGGCACACCCAACAAGGGCTCCTCCCCTGCCCCCGCAACAAAATGACTTGCTAGTACTACCCTCCCAACCACTAAACACCTGTCGGAGGAAGGCTACAAAACTTCCATCTATTGTGGCAAAATATTACATCGGACTGATGGGTCCTAGACTTTATCAAACAAGGATATTATGCAGAATTACTTCAACAACCACCAGAAAGGCAGGTATTAAATCCACAACATCTAAGCCTGTTCAAAGAAGCAAAGACATTACTGCAAACAAAGGTCCATCAAGAGTCCTATACTAATACCAAAAAGACAGAACCCTAAGATCCATTCTGGATCTACAGCCAATAAATCGCTACATACTGTCAGAACAGGTTCACATGGTCACACTACAAGCTGTAATACCACTACTTCAGAAAGGTGATTTCATGACCGCATTAGACTTGAAGGACACTTATAATACATCCAGCACCCAAAGTTTCTGAGATTTGTGGTAAGTGGACATCATTATCAATTCAAAGTACTACCCTTTGGAGTTACAGCCCCAAAAGGTATTCACAAAATGCCTAGCAGTAAAACTAAGGAGAGGAAACATTCATGTGTTTCCTCATCTCGACGATTGGCTGATCAAGAATCCAGACAAACACAAATTTGTAGCAGACACCCAAAAGAGAAATTTACTGCATCAATTGAGTCTCTCAATCAGTGTGACAAAATCACATCTCCAGCCATCCCCAATTCAACCATATCTAGGGTCAATTCTCAATACCATTTCAGGAACAGCATACCCCAACCCCCAGAGGGTTCTCAATCTCCAGAACCAACTGGATCTTTTTCAGCCACATCTACCAATGAAAATCATGAAACTTTTAGAAACGATGGCTTCTTGTATAGCAAAAGTACCTCTTTCTTGCATACACATGAGACCTCCAGAAGTGATTAGCATCTCAATGGTTGCAAGCGGGAGGAAATCTGGAAGATCTAGTGTTTGTTTCGCCAAAGGTTCATCGGGCTCTATCATGGTATTTGTGTGTGGGAAGCAAGAGGTTTTAGTATGAGCAGATATGATCTCTGAAAGCACCAGTGCTCAATTTAAATTCACAGTGGGGGAAAAAAGGGGGAGGATCACGGCTCATCATTGCCCTCTTGTGGCAAGCTGCTCTGGGAGGTGGGTGTCGGGGGTATGGCCTTGGACTGGTTCAGGAATTATCTAACGAATCGAACCTCCACAGTACAAATAGGCACCCTGGCCTCTTGCAGTCGGTCTGTAAGCATAGGAGTCCCTCAAGGCTCCATCTTAAGTCCTATGCTTTTCAACCTGTACGTGACGCCCCTGGCCAGGGTGATCAGGTCCTACGGTTTTGATGTGGTGTCATATGCTGATGACTCTGCTATTGATTACCCTTGGCCCTGACCCCACTGACACAAAGATCCGTTTAAAAAACTGCATGACCCATATTGACAACTGGATGCGTACCAATCACTTACAACTTAATGGAAGTAAGACAGAGGTCATTCTTTTTGGTAATGCGGATGAATACTGGTCTAGTGACTGGTGGCCTCAGAATCTGGGGCCGTGTCCATCTCCCAAACCTGTGGTACGGAACCTCGGAGTGATGATTGACAATAAGCTGTCAATAAAAAGCCATATAAATCATGTAATGGGTATCTGTTATGGTGTTTTGTGTAAACTACGCAAAATCTTTCAATGGATTCCCATCGAATCCAGGAAACCGCTGGTCCAGGGACTTATAAGTCGTATTGACTATGGTAATACCCTGTTGGCCTCCATAAATGAAGAGCTCTACTCCAAGCTTCAAGTTTTGCAAAACACCGCTGCTAGATTAGTATTAAACCTTCCATCAAGAGCCCCATCAGTGCCCAGTCTGAAGACTCTTCACTGGCTCCCTATTAAGAAGCGATGCCGCTTCAAAATCCTCTGTCTTGCTCATAAGAGCATGTATGAAACCGGGCCAAGTTATTTTGCTAAGAAACTTAGCTGGTATCAGCCAAGTAGGACACTTGGGTCAAGTACTAAATGTCTCCTCACCCCTTGCAGAATCCGCACCGCCAGGAATGGTGGTCGATCCTTCTCCTTTCTCGCACCTGCTTTCTGGAACAAGCTTCCGCCACATCTCCTTTCCATCACGGACCTAAGCTTTTCCGTAAGGAACTAAAAACCTGGTTATTTGACCATCTATAATGCTTGCATACCCAATCGTCAGTCCTCACGGAGTCTTCGCTAGCGTCATGAGACCCCATGGTGATATGTGCGCTTAATAAGTTCCTCTGACTTGACATGGTGGAACAATCACTATTTTAGCAGGGAGAGCCTTCAAGGATCCAATCCCACAAATAACAATCGCAACAGATGCATCACTTCTGGGATGGGGAGCTCATATGAAGGACATTGTGTGAAGGGATCAACATACCGGTTCTCCAATTGCACAACTACACATCAACATGTTTGAAGCTATTTGCAATTGCCATGTCTCTCAAAGCTTTTCTCACAAACATAACAGGAAAGACAGTCCTTATACGCACAAGACAATATGACTGCCATGTATTGCATACAAAAGCAGGGGGGTGGGTTCGAACACATTCCATACCATTGTCACAGTTAATATGGAAATGAGCCAACAATTGCAAAATCCTTCTCCTAGCACAATACATACCAGGAGAGGAGAACACCATGGCAGATCTCCCCAGCAGAATACACCAGCAGGTGCATGAATGGAAGATACACAGTATGTTACTACCAACCTACTTTCAAAGGTGGGGAATACCCACAATAGACCTGTTTGCAACAAAGAAACTCAAAATGCCAAAGCTTCACATCCACACCCACAATCTAAGGACTATGCTCTATGGATGAACTGGTCGGGGATATTTGCGCACTCTCTTCCTCCTCCCCCACTACTACCTTATGTAGTCAGGAAACTCAGACTTCAATGACTCATTCAGATCGCAACCAAATGGGCCTGCCAACCATGGTATACAACACTATTGGAGTTCTCCTTACAACCTCACGAGAAGCTACCAAATTATCCAAATCTTCTAACACACAGCAACGGCAGGGAGAGACATCTCAACCCTCAACAGCTTAATCTTGCACCTGAGGTCTTAGAATGTGGATAACTCAATTTACCTGAAGAATTTATGACTCTTTTAAGAGAAGCAAGAAGACCTACAACAAGAGCATACTATGCAGCTAAATGGAAGCGTTTTGTACATTGTGATAAACAACACATTAATCCTTCTCCAACAGAACAGCAACTAATATTCGATCTGTTCCATTTACAAAAGTCACACTTCGTATGCACCTCAATACAGCTACATTTAGCAGCTCTTGCTGCATATTTACAAAACAGAAAACGCCAATCATGTTTTCATATTGCTGTAACCAAAGCCTTCCTGGAAGGATTAAAAATGATCACTCCACCACGTACACCACCAGTACCAGCGTGGAATTTAAACATTGTATTGACATGGCTTATGGGACCAACATTTGAGCCGCTACACAATTGTCAAATACAATTTTTAACATGGAAAGTAGCTTTCCTAGTAGCAATAACATCATCTGAAAGAAACACGTTAGTTATAGATTCCTTACCTTAGAATTACCCCCAGACGTCAGACTGGATCGGGAAAGTTTTTTTGTCAGCAGTACCTCTGCGCGTCGGAAGGTGGTGTCGGTCGGCTCTGCGTCGGTGTCGTGGTCGCCGGGATGACGTTGCCGCAGCTACTTGGACGCCGCCCTCGCGCGCTGACGTCAGTTCTTTCTTTTTCCGCGCAAGCCAGTGCAGATCCGGGAAGAGCGGTACCTCCAGTCATTTTTTGACTGACTTTTTGTTGACTTCTTTTTCGAGTCTTCGACTCCTAGGGTGCACGAGGGATGCCCGGCTTCAAGCCCTGCGGTTCCCGTCATCGGATGATGTCGGTGACAGATCCGCACTGTGTGTTTTTTTGCCTGGAGCGCGACCACGACCCAAAGTCGTGCTCCGACTGCCGGTCGATGGTGCCGAAGGCTTTGCGGGAGCGGTCCCAAAAGCTGCTTAAGCACTGGCAGTCGGCTACGTGCCGTTCGAGATCCCGGTCGTGAGGGAGGTCGAGGAGCCATCACCATTCGTCCAAGTCTTCAAAGTCTTCGCACTCTGGGCCGGGTAAGTCGCAGAAGCACTGTCGCCCTTCGACTTCCCCTCGTCGGGCAGCCACTCCGACGAGGGATACGAGTGGTGCCCTTCCCGCGGCTCCGCGTGCTGAGCCCGACGAGTCGACTCTGCGTTTCCCTCCCTTTCAATGACCCGGAGCGACTCCCGCCCAGCTTCGTACGTTCTACGAGGCGATGCATGCCATCTTTGGGCGGACCGAACCCGCCAGCGTGCCTTCGGGCCCCACGGACTCGGTTGGGGGGCCTAGGCCTTCTCCACCATCGGCCCCGGCATCGCAGGCCCCCCCCCCCTCTGGATCCAGATTGGTGCTGTTTGACCTCGTTTCAGCACCACTACAGCATTCGATGCTGGTTGGCCCCGGCCTCTGTCCTGACGTGGACCCCGGCCTGGACCGGCGCCGCCCAATGCCTGATCCGGCGCCGAGAGGGGTTTTTGTGCCCCTGTTCACTCCTGGGGCCCCTTTTCACTCCTGGGGCCCCTTTTCAACCAGAATGGCACCCAAAGGAGGAGGACTGGGAGGGGTCAGGTGACCCTTTGACTGACCAGTTGGACAGTGAACAGGACTGGAGAGAGGAACTGGGGATGCCAGTGTTTTGGACACCTCCCTGACCGTGGCATGTTGTCTCCTCCTACTGTGGCTACGGAGGAGGGAGCATCATACACAGTGGTGTTGCGTAGGGCGGCCGAGGCTCTCAACCTCGAGCTTCCTACGGTGGCAGTCAGGACTAACCTCCTGACAGAGGTGCTTCAGCCGGCTGCGAGCTCTTCGGAGCCCTTGTTGCCGTTCAATGAGGCCCTCACCGACGTCCTTTTGGGCACGTGGTCCAGGCCCAACACGGGGGCTCCCGTGGACAGGATGATTGCCCGACGCCACCACCCGGCCCCGGGCGACCCCACTTTCCTCTCCCAACACCCCACCCCGGAGAGCTTGGTAGTCCAAGCCTCCACTTCCAAAAGCGCATTCCCTACCGCTCCCCCGGAAAGGGAATCCAAGAAACTGGACCACCTTGGGAAGAAAATGTTCTCTTCCGCCAGCTTAGGACTGCGGTCGGTAAACACTGCATGTCTCTTGGGCCGTTATTCCCACTCTGTGTGGGATACGGTGGCGCAGGTGCTGCCTCAGTGTCCGGAGGAGGCCCGGACAGTGCTCTACCAGGCTGTTGCCGCCGGGAGGGATGCAGCGAAGTTTGCCATACGTTGTGGGCTGGATACCGCCGACTCTCTGGGCAGGACCATTTCAACGTCGGTAGCACTTCGTCGCTACGCCTGGATGAGGTCGACCTGGCTTTTCAGGGGATGTCCAGAACACCTTGATGGACATGCCCTTTGATAGCCGTCGCCTTTTTGGTGACAAAGCAGACAACGCTCTGGAGCGTTTCAAGGACTCCCGGGCTACGGCCAAGTCCTTGGGCCTCTCCACCCACCCTGCGCAGTCTGCTTTTCGCCCCTTTCGTGGCTACGGAAGGGGTTCCCCGCTACGTCCCGCCCAGAGCCACAGGCCGCAGCAAGTTACCCATCCTTTACAGGGCCAGGGACGTGGAAACAACCGTTGTGGTTTCGGGGGCCAGCAGGCGGGCCAGTCCACCAACCCCCCCCCCTTCTCCGCAGCAGCCTCCAAACCCTCCTAGTCTGACCTTTCAGGCCCATCAAATGCCAGTGGGCAGCAGGATTCGCCATCACCTCCCCCACTGGCGCACCATCACGTCGGACAGGTGGGTTTTGCAAATAGTCCGAAGGGGCTACTCCCTCCCCATCGAGACTACCTGTCC
The DNA here is from genome assembly GCA_963921515.1 of Calotriton arnoldi. Taxonomy (NCBI): domain Eukaryota; kingdom Metazoa; phylum Chordata; class Amphibia; order Caudata; family Salamandridae; genus Calotriton; species Calotriton arnoldi. Next base: position 134,695 of record CAWUFW010000023.1, read on the forward strand.
AGCCATGCCACCTCAATACCACCGCATGTCGGAGGATCACCTGGGCCTTCTCCAACAGGAAGTTTTGGCATGCTTGGCCAAGGCAGCCATCGAGTGCGTTCCTGTCCCAGAAGTAGGTTGTGGTTGCTACTCCCACTACTTTCTGGTCCCCAAGGAAGGACAAGTGCCTGCGTCCTATCTCAGGAACGTCAACCGCTTCCTCTGGAAGGAGACGTTCAAGATGTTGACGCTCTCTCAGGTCTCGTCTGCCCTTGACCCGCAAGACTGGATGGTAGCGTTGGACTTTCAGGACGCTTATTTTCACATCCCCGTCCTGCCGGCGTTACCTGCGGTTCACGATAGGCCACGAGCATTTTCAGTTTACCGTGCTCCCCTTTGGCCTAACCAGTGCCCCTCGGGTGTTCACGAAAGTGATGGCGGTGGTCGCAGCTCATCTGCGCAGATCGGGGGGGGGGGGGGGGGGTTTCAGTCTTCCCCTATCTCGACGACTGGCTGTTGAAGGCAGGCTCGCCTCAGGCAGTTGTCTCCCACCTCCAGACTATGGCCGACCTCCTGCATTCGCTGGGGTTCTCCATCAATGTGCCGAAGTCACACCTGATTCCCTCTCAGAAGCTCCTCTTCATTGGAGCGGTTCTGGACTCGACGCGGTTTCGGGTCTATCCTCCCGAACAGCGAGTCTGGGATATTCAGGCTATGATTCCGATCTTTCAGCCTCTATCCTGGGTTTCGGTCAGAATGACTGAGGCTGCTGGGCCTCATGGCATCCTGCTGTTCGATCATGCCAGGTGGCATAGGCGGGCTCTGCAGTGGGACCTGAAGTTCCAGTGGGCGCAGCATCGGGGGAATCTGTCCGATTGCGTCCAGATCTCGGAGGGCACTGCATGTCCATTGCTGTGGTGGCTAACGAACCAGGATTGGGTCAACGACAGTTCACAGTGGTGACAGATGCATCACTGCTGGGATGGGGTGGCCACATGGTAGAGGTGGAGATCAGAGTCCGGGCTCCACATCAACCTTCTGGAGCTTAGGGCAATCCGTCTTGCACTAAAAGCATTCCTTCCCTCTGTCCGGGGAAGAGTAGTGCAGGTGTTCACGGAGAACACCACCACCATGTGGTACTGCAACAAACAGGGCGGGGTGGGTCGTGGACCCTATGTCAAGAGGCTCTCCATCTCTAGACATGGCTGGAACATCAGGGCATATCCCTGGTGGTTCAACACCTGGCAGGTTCCCTGAACGCCAGGGCAGACTAACTCAGCTGCATGATGGATCGCAAAGGGCGTCTTCATTCGGAGGTGGTGTAAGGTATCTTTCAACAATGGGGAGAGCCTTGGTTAGATCTATTCGCCACCGAAGAGAACGCGCAATGTCAGCAATTCTGCGCGTTGGAATTTCCAAGGTGGCACTCGCTAGGCGACGCTTTTCGTTGCGAGTGGAGTTGTGGTCTGTTGTATGCCTTTCTGCCTATACCACTTCTGCCCAGAGTGCTGAAGAAGATCAGGCGCGACCGGGCCCATGTTATTCTTGTGACTCCGGATTGGGCACGAAGAGTCTGGTATCCCGAGCTGCTCAACATGGCCATCGATCCTCCGATCAGGCTGCCTCTTCGGGAGGATCTTCTGTTGCAGCAGCAGGGGACGGTCCTCCACCCGAACCTGTCCAGCCTCCACCTCCTTGCGTGGAGATTGAGCGTTGGCAGTTGACGTCTTTTGACCTGCCTCCTGAAGTCTGTGATGTAATCTTGGCAGCCAGGCGTCCCTCCACTGAGACGGTATACGTCTGCCGGTGGAACAAGTTTGTGGCATGGTACACAGCAAAGGCTGTGGATCACCTTTCTGCCCCTCTTTCTGAGTTCCTCTTGTTTCTTCTTTCTCTAGCCCAGCAGGGCTCTGGGCACTATCAAGGGCTATCTTTCGGCCATCTCTGCCTTCCTTTGGCTTCCCGATCAGCCTTCCCTTTTCAAGTCCCCAGTTGTAAGCTGCTTGTTGAATGGCATAACTCATCTTTTTCCTCCTATTCCCTTCGTTATGCCTCAGTGGAACTTGAACCTGGTGTTAACTTATTTAATGTGTGCTCCCTTTGAGCCGCTTCATAACTGTCCCTTGTGGCTCTTAACTCTCAAAACTGCGTTCCTGGTGGCCATCGCATCTGCCAGGCGAGTGAGTGAGCTCCAGGTGCTTTCTTCTAAGCCTCCTTTTCTCGCTGTACAGCCGGACAAAGTTGTCCTTAGAACTCGTCCATCCTTCCTGCCCAAGGTTGTCACTGCCTTCCACATCGGGCAGACTGACACTTTGCCCACCTTCTTTCCGCCTCTGCATCCTGAGGAAGAGAGGCTCCACTGTCTGGACCCGAAATGTGTGCTTTCCTTCTATCTGGATCGCACGAAACAGTTCCGGGTGGACGACCAACTCTTTGTCGGCTACGTGGGAGCCAAAAAAGTCGGGCCGTACACAAGCGGACCATTTCTCGATGGGTCGTTTTGTGTATAAAAGTATGCTATTCTCTGGCTAAAAAGGAGCCTCCAGTGGGGCTACGTGCCCATTCCACCAGGGTGACGGCAGCCACTACTGCCTTGGGGAGAGGAGTTCCTCTAAACGACATCTGTCAGGCGGCTACGTGGGCATCGTTGCACACGTTCACCAAACACTACTGCCTGGACAGCCAAGTCTGGAGAGACTGCTTCTTTGGCCGTTCTGTTCTCCAGGATTTTCTGGTGTGATCTTGGTTCGCAGACACACCACCGGGGTTGGTATTGCTGGGGTATCTATTCTAAGGTAAGGAATCTATAACTAACGTGTTTCTTTCAGATGAACAAGTTACTTACCTTCGGTAACGATATATCTGTGAGAAACGTTAGTTATAGATTCCTTACCACCCCACCCATCCTCCCCGTTCTGCGAACTGATTTCTAGGGTTAAGGACATCCTTTCAGGGCCCTAGTTTTGTGCACCAGTGGTCAGTGTCTTGCATGGCTCTGTGTTTCTGGTGCAGAAAGTCGTGTACAGAACTGATGTCAGCGCGCGAGGGTGGCATCTAAGTAGCTGCCGCGATGTCATCCCAGCGACCACGGACGTGGAGCTGACTGACGTCACCTTCCGACGCGCAGGGGTACTGCTGATGAGAACTTTCCGGATCCAGTCTGAGGCCTCGGGGTAATTCTAAGGTAAGGAATCTATAACTAACTAATGTTTCTTACAGATGTATCGTTACCGAAGGTAAGTAACTTGTTCATTAAGAAGGGACAGGGAAATATGGCTCTTCAATGGTGAGAGCATGAATTTCAAAGTCTTCACAGACAAAGTGCTTTTATGTACTAAGCCCACATTTTTACCTAAGGTTATATCACGTTTTCATTTAAATCAAACCTTGGAGCTGCCAGTTTTCTTTCCAAAAGCACGAACTGTGCAGAACTTTCCTTACACACCTTAGATGTTAAAAGGGCACTTGTGTACGATGTTGAACGTACTAAACCCTTCAGAAAAACCAACCAACGTTTTGTCTTCTTTACTAATCCAACAAAAGGAAATGCTATATCCAAAGCTGGTATAGAATGGATTGTTCAGTGCATTCAAATGTTATGTAAAAGCAAAAAGTCCATTACCACATGCACCAAGAGCTCATTCAACAAGGAACAAGCATTGGCATAGCCAATAGGTCTCGCCCCTGGGGCCTTATAAGTGTTTAGATATGCAGCACATTATCCTGGGTGTTGTGCTGCCAGGGATTGAATAGCTATACAAGATGGATGGTAAGCAATTGAAAACCTCACACTCGTCCAGAAATAGGTTGCTGAAAGCAAAAATATTTTTGGGTCGCAAAAATGACATGTTGCCACCAGTGCTTGAAATGGAAAAATAGAAGTGCAGGTACTCTGTAACAGAGTACCTGCTTGTTTCTGAGACGTGCCGGTACTCCCCAATTAAAAGTATTACACCTCTCTTGAGAAGTGCTGGTACTCTCCCTCTTAAAATAAAAAAAGTGCTGGTACTCTGTACCGGACAGTACCAGCCCATTTAAAGTACTGGTTGCCACTAGTCTCTGAAAGGAACTACTTTGTGTGCGGATGAGCTGTCCCATTGCTCCAAACTGTGTGCTGAAGTGGGCAGAATATGAATCACTACAAAGGACCAATGGACAAAGCATACTGGCTGAAAAACCTATATGCATGAATGTTGTATATATGTAGTTTTAGTAAAATCAAAAGGTCTTTGGTAATGTCAGACCTAAGAAGGATCACTCACTTGGATGTTCTCAAAGGGCAGATTATCTGGCATTAGGTGGATAGTTTTGAGATTTTAGCTCCAAATGTCTGGGACACAACAAAAGACTGTGATTTACTTTGTCACCTTGTCAAGATTTCTGTTGCAGCACCCCAGCAGACAATGTGAAGTTACAACCGCTGCTGGGGGGGGGGCCCCATCTGCTGCATGCCTACTCATCCAGGTGGACATTTAGCTTTGATATAATTTGCGTCAATCATTTACCAATAACCACAATCCTTTTCTCTCTACTTCCTACCACTTTAAATAGCCAAAGCTTTCAGTGCTATTGGAAAACTGTTAATGCTTTGCATGCACCTCTGGTGACATAAAAATGTTAAAGTTTACAACGAGAAATGTAAACACTTGAAATTACGCTGCTTGACGAGATTCTCTTATGACACACAACTATATTTTAAAACAGGGAACATGGACCACGTTATTTAACATGAACTATTCATTCCTTGGTTCGAATAACATTGTTATTGAAGATAAATAAATCAAATGCTGAGCGCAATTCAAGGTAATGCTTAACTCGTTTTCTGTATTTCTATTGATAGTAAAAAATGAAAAACCATGTAGGTGCAGGATAAGATAGTGCAGAATGCATAGTCATTGCAAGGGATTCCAAAAAACAATGAAAATAAAACCGGAACAATATTACTTTTACACCTGTAGGATGAAGGTTTCTGGTCCGCATCCTACTACTGTGTGAGAACACATACTCTTGGTCTGATCTTTTGGTTCCATTGTGAATTGAACTGTTAAGTAAAAAGTGCACTAATGAGGGGAAACCTTTGCCCACTGTTAAACTGCTTAAAAATTACAAAATAATGAAACGATACTATCACAAAACATGATGCATAATTTCCCATTTATTGCCTCATAAGTGCAGGGGCCCTGTACATATGTAGTACTGGCAGTTGTCTGGCCTACAAGTGTCACACTTTCACAATGTGTCACCCGTTTTGCTAGGTCGGTCGTCCTCACTGGCCTGAAAGGTCAAAATCTGCCTCCCTTTCCTTGAGTCTCAGAACGTGGAGAAAACATGCTTTTCAGGCCTTCAGAATGGCACACGAGAGTACAGACGCCCAGAGCAACTGCTCGGAATGAAATAAAGGTATGCACATTATAATCGCCGCAAAACACATGAGGGGAATGATACCGAACACTGGGAGTGTTAATCACCCACGGTTGCAGGTTTGACAACAACAACTGCAACACCGTGGAAAGATATTTAGAAATCTTCACAATGCGATAAAGGCAAAACCAATCGTGCTGTGTAGAAATAAAGGCACGTGTGTTGAAGTGCTGTGCTAGCTTCTTAAATTTAATGTTAAAGTGGCACCGTTCATAAATAAATAAAAGCGCTCAAAATCATGAACAATTACCAACAGATGCTTCGGAAGCAGCAAGTAGGAGGTGTTGGGGGAAGGCACGGATGATTAAGGGAACTGGGTCTGGAGGCAGCGCCCTGCACCCACGATTGGCGAGGAGATGGCACAAAGAAACAAGCGCGGCCACGCTAATTAGAAACAGATGGCCGCTGCTCGCTCCCGCAAGGTGGATGCCAGCCACATGCATGAGTCTCCGAACAGTGCAGACGATTACAAAAGGTCATCTCCTAGAGCAGCGCATGCGCGCTGCGCTAGGCTCGACCTAAAAAGGAGCAACCATGACTTTTTTGGGGGGTGGCGGGGGGGGGAGAGATATCCCATTCAACGATATTTGCAAAGCAGCAACCTGGATAAACCCACACACTTTTACAAAACATTGTGTGGATGTTCAATCAAGACAACAAACTCAAGTTGGACAAAATGTCCTTCAAGCATTATTTCAAACCACTGCACCATCTCATGCCTAAAGCCAGTGTGTGGAGGGATACTGCTTTACAGTCTATGCATAGCATGTGTATCTGCAGCCAACACATGCTATGAATGAATTCTGTTACTTATCCTGTAAGCATCCATTCGTAGCATGTAGTTCTGCAGATTCACATGCACCCTTCCGCCTCCCCGGCAGGTATTAGATGGTGACAAAATACCTACAAAGCAGCATGTCTAACAAAAGAACGCTTACGAAGCTGACTATATCCTCACTCCTTTCATGGCAAAAAGCAAAACTTTCTGAGGACAAAGACTTTGACGTGTAATGCCTTGAGTGTGCAACGCACGATGCCGATCATAAAGCTTCCTTGAGGAGAAACAACTTGCAAAGTCCGGGCTCAACACTAGATGGCAGGAGTATGCATAGCATGTGAATCTGCAGCACTACATAGCCTGTTGTACATGCTGGAGGCCAGCTGCCACCTGCTGCAGGAACTCCGATGCAGCTTTAACACAGCATCGACCGCCGAGGTGCTCTCCCCAATTTCCCGGCTCATCTAGGCTGCTCCAGCAACGGTCACCGCCTCGGTGGCTCAAGACTTCCCTTCCCTGTCTGCCAGTCAGCAGGGGCCCCAATGCACAAAATGCTTCATGCCATTATCTGAAAATTGCAGCAGGGCCACTCCTGACCCACCTAATCCTGTCTGCCATCTTGTAAGGCCATGCCCCTTCAAAACAAATACTTTATGTTTCTTTTCATTGGCAGGGGGGAATAACATACAAGTAACAGTTGAGAATTCCAACTTAAATGTGCAATTGTGTTCTACCAGAAAGGAAAGCCCAAGGGTGAGCAGTGTCATAGCGCCTAAGAGTCAACCACCGAAAAATAATCCAGGAAATTTATCAGATATGAATGTTAAAAACAGAGTTTTTCGAAGTTCAGTTTGACAAATTCAAATCCAAATGATGTCAGTCCATTTACTTGCCAGGGGAACAAGTAGATGGTTTTAGTTCCCTATCCTTTGTGCTAGACCATGATCATGAAGTAGGTGGACACAGTTGACTTCTTGAAAGGAGTGTATCACTGATCAACTAGTACAATACGTAGCCCAGCCCATAATGGTGCGCTCATTTGGACCCTGTAAGTGGTGTGCAAGGATCTTAGGACAATGGCTGTTCTAAGGTGATGAAATTAAAAAAAAAGCAAACCTATGAATATGCGTACTACAGAATCAAAACCAAGGATCGTCCAAAGTGCAGCATGGTAGAAGTCATACCCTTTCTAGAAACTAGCCCAATTTAGGATTGTGACTGCACTGTTAAGAACACAGCAGAGAAGGTACTTGAACACAGCGAGTCAAATGAGCATATGCTTATGTATAGGCTTAGTGACACAGAACAAAGATTTTTACCTTGAAGTTGTGCCTTTCAGAGAGAGGTTCCGGGACCTGCCCCTTGGTGTGTAATTCTAGAAATCAAGCAGAACTGCATAGCAAATGGTAGTGATTTCCACCCCCCAAATATTTCAGAGTGGAATTATGGGAGAAGAACCAGCTCAGCAGGTTGAGGAATACTACACACCCAAGAACATTTGGCAAGCCTATGTGTAATAAGTGCAAGAAATGTTCATTGTGTGAGGCACAGTAGGCAGTGATGGAAAGGCGTACAGGACCTCCATGCTCCTCTCTATCCAGAATGTGCCTCTGAGAGCCTTCTTGGAAAATCCAGCATGCAAAAGTTTTGACTTTGCATGCTCTTGGCAGTGACAAAGATCTAGACAGGGTGTTCTCCTTTAAAGATGCCCTGTCTCACCCCGGGCTGTAACTGCTGTTGAAGATCAGCCAGATGCTGCTGCTTGACCTAGTCTACCCTGGCATATAAAGACCCTGCCAGGTGGTTCACAAACAGGGAACCAAAAAGGTCCCATTGGTCACTGGTGTGGAAACTGCTCGGTCTGCTTTCAGACTATCACAAGGCACAAATTCAGGTGCGAAGGGGTCAACCTGCGCTACTTAATAGTCTCACAGAGCTTTTCAATATGTCTTCAAATCTGGAGACTTCCTATCAAATGGAAATCAGCAAGAGTTAAACCTGTTCTAAAAAAACAATTGGCAGATCCGAAAGAACTCAGTAACTCTCGGCCAATATCCCTGCTACCATACTTTGGGAAGGTAATTGAATACCTGTTCAACAAACAACTAATGGCTTATCTAGAAAGCCATCAACTGTTTGACCCTTCCCAATCAGGTTTCAGGGCTGGTTTCTGTACTGAAACGTCCCTGGTGGAGGTAGTGGATAACATAAAACTCTCTTTAGATGATGGGCAGTCAGCAATGCTGGTCCTATTGGACTTATCAACTGTCTTCAACAATCTCTCACGCAATCCTAATACAGAGGCTAGAAGAGATTGGAGTAGGAGGCAAAGTCCTCAACAGGCTGAGAAACTTTCTAAAAGGACGTACCAGCAGTGTACAACTAGAATCCCTAGACTCCCGTAGTTCAAGGGCTGACAAAGGGATTCCCCAGGGATCAGCACTTAGCCCTGTTCTGTTTAACGTCTATGTAGCAACTCTGGCAAGGGTAATCAGAATGTACGACTTCGACGTAATCTCATATGCAGTTGATAATCAACCTGGGACCCAACCCTGAGAATACAAGAGCCAGATTTAAAAACTGTATGACTCGTATAACCAACTGGATGCAAAAAAAACTACCTACAGCTCAATGCAGGCAAGACCGAAGTGATTTTATTTGGTAAAGCACAAGAACTATGGTCAAATGACTGGTGGCCGACCAGCATGGGTCCTTGTCCATCTCCGAAATCCACGGTACGAAACCTAGGCATAATAGACGACAAGCTGTCCATGAAGGACCACGTAAACAATACCCTGGCCACCTGCTATGGCATCATGAGAACGTTATGAACATTTTTCCAATGGATACCTTTGTAAGCCAGGAAAACTTTGGTTCAGGGTTTGATAATCAGTCGTCTAGACTATCGAAATGCACTTATGGCATCCATCAACGAAGTACTGTATACTAGACTCCAGGTGTTGCAGAACACCGCTGCCAGACTAGTGCTAAATCTTCCATCTCGGTCCTCAGCTGCCTCTATCTTGAGATCCTTACACTTGCTCCCAATCAGCAAACTCATATGTATCGCACACAAGTCCCTCTCTGGAGTTGGGCCAAGTTACCTAGGGCCATATGTATCAAAGTTTGTGTTTGCGATTCTCAAATAGCGAATTTTAGAGAATCGCTATTTGAGAATCGCAAACGAGATGTATGTAGGATTCGCAAGAAAATTTGCGAATCCTACATATTCCTTAATTGCGATTCGCAAATTGAGAATCGCAGTTAAGGAAACCCTCCCCATTCATTCCTATGGGCCTAGAGGCCCATAGGAATGAATGGGAGGACATTCTCAATTTGCGATTAGCAATTAGAAGAATCGCAAATTGAGAATGCAATTTCAAGGTTGCAAGGGTGTCCTTTGGACACCCTGTTTACACCCCTGAAATGAGCATGGGTGCACATGTGGCGCACATACATGCCCTAAGGGCATGTATGTGCGCCATATCCACTGAAAAATGCAAAAAATGCATTTCTCAAAGAAATGCAAGTTACCACCAACCTGTAGTTGGTGGTAATTTCGCGATTCCTTAAGCCATAATCGCACAACTTAGGTGCTTCATACATTTCATTTAAGGAATTGCACTTTGCTATTCCTTAAATGCATTCATAAAATAGAGAATCGCAATTTTGCGATTCTCTATTTACGAATGCCTTTTTGGATGATACATCCCAAAAGGCTTGTTCCCGTTCGCAAACGGGCCGATTCTGAGAATCGGCCCGTTTGCGAACGGGAAATGGGCTTGATACATATGGCCCCTAGTTAAGAAACTCAAATGGTATTTACCAAAAAAGAACCCCAGGTCAGGAGGAAAACACCTTCTGATCCCCCTTAGAGTCCGAACCGCCAGAAACTGAAGTAGATCTTTCTCCCACCTAGCCCCTCAACAATGGAACAAGCTTCCAACGCACCTCCGAACCATTACAGACCACAAATTCTTTAAAAAGCAGCTGAAAACCTGGCTATTTTAATCCACCTTCTGGCTGGGGCACCTCCTCAATCGGCCCGCTATAGCGCCATGAAACCCTTCGGGGTGATCTGTGCGCTCAATAAATGGTCATAACATAACAACTTGCCGGTTCTCAAATTGCAACATTACAAAAATGTTGTCTGGTATCTTACTTCCATATCAGAAGCCATACATTCGTAGGGACGATTAAGAGGTAAAGAGGATTGGGCAGCAAAAGGCTTGTATTAGATGCAGCCTCCCTTGTATAACCTGTATGGATAACGGTCACAAAGAGGACTTGAAATAGATTGTTTTGGCTGTGGTATACATGCACCCAGAGGGCACCTTAGAGGTGCCCCTTGATAACCTACCAGCCTCTAGTGTACTTGCTGACTGGTTTCTGCCAGCCTGCACCTCGAGATGCCCTTCTGACCTCCTAGAGTGGCATCCTTTTGCTCTCGGGAGACCCAGAACAAAAGCCTGTCCGGGAAGAGGGTGTAACACTCCCTCCCACAGGATGACCTGCTGATAAGCCTCCTTCGGCCGGGGAGCTTCAAAGAAGCTGCTGCCTTTGGAATATGAATCTGGCTCCCCTCACAGGTGTGGAACTTGTTCTTTCTTCCATAGAATAACATTGCAGAACTCAGAAATTGTACTAAGTGTCCACTTTTTAAAGTGAAAAGAGTTTATATTTAAAAACGAACTTACCTGAACGATTTTCCCTGAAGCCTGAACATACATAAAGATACTTTCTATTTTTATAAATTGATGTGGATCTCCTCCTTGAGTCGCGTTGTCATCTGTTAATCATTGTGCGTATTTGCAAATGCCTTGCACTCCTCTGTGTCAAGCCTAAGGCTGCTCGACCACACTACCCCCCTGATAGAGCACATTGGGATTTCATAGCAAGCCCCTGCCCACTCATAAGGTAACCCCTGGACTCTATACATGGTATTTCACATTTTCTTTATATCACATAAAGAGGCAGCTTCCTACATCTACACACCATGATGTGGTGAATGGCGCTGAGGTCGAGATAGATAAAATGGATATTGCTGCTGTACGCAGAAGCACCAGCTAAGGTCCAGACAAATGACTATCTCAGACTCCTTTAGCGCAAACAGGGTGATGAGACTGGGATGCCTGTTATGCCCAATGTTATTTGCGCTTGCACTCGAGCCCTTTGCTAACATAGTATATGCTGGAGGGAGCTGCAAAGAAATCTGCCTCTGGAACGGTGAGCACAGCATATCACTCTATGCTGATTACGTTATTATACCTGTGGGAACCAGCAACCAGTGTGTGGTTCTCTTGGGCGACCTTAAAGGGTTGGGACTAAGTACAAACTGGGCTAAGTCCTGCGTGTTCTCTCTCACCGCCCTTCGCAGGCGCACCGCTCTGGAGGTCCTCTGTGTGGGGGTTCAAGTGGGAAGCAATCACCTTCAAATGACTTGGGATGTTTGTATACCACAAAGAGGTGGACATCAGCGAAGGGAACCTAGGGGATTGCGCAAAGGGCCCTTAAGGGCAGCGTGGACTTCTGGCACTCCCTGCAGCTCCCGATTATGGCGCGGATCCCCCTATCCAAAATGATAGTGCGCCTGCTCTTCTATTCTGCAAATCACCCCATTTGGATCCTGTGTACCTGGTTCAGGTCCACAGACACACTACTGAGAGACCTGATAAGGTACGGAGGCAGATACGGTATCGCTAGCCATCTTACAGCAGCCCACTAATATGGGTGGCCTAGGTGCTCCCGATTTCGAATTGTATGACCTTGCTTCACAACCACAACAGCTCGCTAGACGGGCATGCCCTGGCAGACCTAAGACCTGTGGGAGACAAACACTGGGAGTGCACCTTGGAGGCTCTGCTGTTGGGAGCTAAGCTGAGTGACCTCCCACCTTAGTAACCATATGCCCTCTGCTGATGGAGATGGACGAAACATCGAACGGTCCCACGCCCAGCATATGCGCCATTGATTTTGCTGGTGGGCCTCACCACACAGAGAGGGGGCTCCTGATTGCCCGGCACCTGCAGGAGTGATTGGCTGCAGGACTGATCACTGTGGGGGGACTGCTACAGAGGGCCACCTGAGGGACATGTGCTTCCTGATTGATGGAGATGGCGTCGCGATTCTTGGTATATGGGGCACTGGTAAGCACACCGGAGATGTTATGGGAGAACGGCCTGAGCAGAACCACAGACACACGAAACCCTACAGACACTATTCACCTTTCGGAAGCGGGCGCAAACATATCCTGGCTCTACAAATCACTTCAGATGATGGCAGTCTCATCGCTAACGAAGCAGGGATCATATTGGGACGGTGCTGTTGGCAGTCAACTACAGGACAGGGAGTGGAACTGCGTGCGAGCTCACCCTCGCAGTGTCCAGGAACACCAGGTTCCACTACACACAATTTACTTGCACACTACATACCTCACACCACAGAGATTGAATGTTATCTCTGATGACTGACAAACACTGCCTTCACTGCATTATTGGAAATGCGCACTTCCTCCACATGACCCGGTTATGCCCGCAATAACCAGATTTTGGCGGGAGATCATGGCAGACCTGAAAAGGGTGGTGGGAGGACCGTACACATTGACAGCAGAAATCTACTTGCTGGGCCTATATCCCCGCCCGCAGCCGCGGAAAATGCAGAACAGGTTCACGGACCTAGCATTAGTACTAACCCGTCGCGCCATAGTGATGCACAGGACAACCCCCAAAGGGACCACTCCATTGAGGATGGAGAGCAGAGGATAGCAAATGGGCCAGAGCAAAGGGCACAGCCCTCCAGCTCGGGGAAAGACAAGGGCTCCGCAAGCACCCCATAGCAGATATATGGAATGACATAGTGAAGCCCATTGCATAACCTCAGAACGCGACATTGGCATAGACACCAAGTGAGAGACCTATCACACCACATTGAGCCCACACTACTGTGTGATCAGGAGACGCAACACTGGGATGTACACGCTACAAGCATCAATGGGGTCACTTACTGTAGCCTACTACATCAAGGCATTCACTACTGTTCGGGCTGGCCTAAGAGGCTATTTGCGTTTGCAGTTTTTGTTTTCCCCTAAACATTAAACATATAATTGGTAGTGCAGCCGCTACACGGCCCCAATATTTCTGTAATCATGAGGAATGAATACTGTGACTAGTAGACCCCATGCATGGAACATTATCTGCATGCTAACTGTCAAGTCAATTATGTGACCTATGCTTACTATTTACATAAATATATAAAAGCAGTAAACATATTTGAGGAAAAAAGATGAGTATCACCAGAAAGAGTGTTACTGAAGGTAAGCAACTTGTTCATCTGCTCACAGTGGGATGACTTAATCTGAGTCTGCTGTGCTTCTCTGCTTGCACTTGTCAAACATGGGCTTGCGGTGTTCTCTTGGACATGTAGTTACTCCACATGTTGTTGCCTCCCGAGCTTGTTCCTCTTCTGTGAGTCCCCTTTCAAACATTGGAGGAATCGCTGTCGCTTGATGTCTAGATTAGAACTGCACACACAGTGGAGCATGATTCTACTCTGCAGGCTGGGAAACTTACTCTGGAAGTAGGCCCTTTAAGGTAAAAAACCTTAGCTCTGTATAACCTGCCCTATCAATAAGCAGATGCTTTTAACTTCTTTTCTTGAAGTACTGTTTCTTCTGTGTTCTTAGCTAGTAGAAACTAAATAGGACTCACGATGGACACAATTTCCACCACGCTGCACTTGGAATTAGATTTGCGCACATTCATAATTTATTTTTTTGCCACTCATATTTCATGGGCTTTGGTGAGCCATTGGCCTGATGCCTCTTACTAAATGCACTTAAAGAGTCGAAACTTGTCTCGGGTTGTGGCCCAGGCCAAGCATTAGACCTTTTGATCAGTACTTTGGTGGTTCTCTCCTTTTAAGAAGCCAGCTGAGTCCACCTTTCTTCTACTTCACAATTTTTGCCTTGTGCATTGGACTGAGAACTGAAAACCTACAAATACGTGTTCCCTTGACAATTAAACGGCCTGACCTCATAATTTAGATCTGAATTTGTCAAGCTGGACCTTTTTTTTGGAGTAACTATAGCAGTTTCTTTGGTTTCTAACGTTCGTATTGATACATTTCTGTGATTATCTTTTGGTGGTGGACTTTTCATCTCCAACACCCTCACTCCTGTGTTTTCCATTCAGGTAGAATATAATTATGTATATCATTTGTTACTTGTATAATGTTAGCTCTAATGAAAAAGAACATTGTTTTGGAAAAGAAAACCAGCCTGCATACATTTTTATGAAGTAAAAGCATATAGTAACACTGTTACCAAGAGTTACTCTAATAGAGATATTAAACTGCAAGGTCAAGTTGGTATTTATTTCCTTTCAATAAATAGTGACGAATAGAGCCCAAACCCTCGACCTTTATGAGGGTCTAATACCTTCCTTTTCTTATTAACGTGGACGAGGAACTCCTGAAATTACAATTTGAGAGGTTGATAAGACTGCAGCAACATTCACTGGACCGCTTGAAGATTTGTCCCAGATCCCACTGCTCCTGGAGACACTCATCTGAAATAAAACCTGTGCAAGCCAGTCTCTTGGTGCTGAGAACCAACTTCTAGTTTGCATGTTCTGGCCCAAAACAAAAAGGTGAAGCAAGTTGAAATTGTTGACGGTGGAGGTCCCTCAAATCTTGAATTTTGAAGCTGAAACTCGTGGCCAGGGACAGCAAGCTTGATGAGGAAGCTTGACTCCAATCCCCACAACAAACACGTGAGAAAAGACCAACTATTGAATCTGTACCAGGTGATGATACTCAATTACCACAGGTACCAACAGTGTGTGAATAACCTTAAGAAGTGAACAACGTCCGGACCTATAGCCCATGTTTCAAGGGATCCCACACCTTTTCAGAATGATTATATGGACACAGTCGCATTTGGGTAATATTCTGGACGATACCAGGCCCTCCCACTGATTCAGAGGTCGATTGTTAATCTGTAAAGTCAATAGTGAATGTGAACAACACAATTCATAAAGTCACAAGAGGTCACAAACGTGTAAGCAAATCTTTCTTGCTGAAAACACCCTCTTTCATAAGAGAAAACACATTTCTACCTATGCTCCAAGGTTTTGCCATCAAAAGCTTAAGTGTTGCACCATCAGTAGTTTTACTGACTCCAACACTGGAAAGAAGAATAGTGAAGGATTTTATTAACTAGTGATTGCTCTCTGCAGTATTCACGCCCATAGTTTTTTTGTACTGCTAAAGGCTGGGACTGCTATATGGAAATGAGCCATGGCTCTGTTCCAGACAGTACAGTCCAACTTGGATTTCTGAGCCACACTAGCATCCCAGATATATTTGGGACTTGTTTGGCTTCATCAGTGAGGTGAACCTACAATGCTGTGGCAGAGGGAGCTATTTGACCCACGTCTTGGCATAGAGAGTGATTTTATCTCAAGCGCGCTGATTGAGGGTAAATGGGTGGCCACACCCTTCTGCTTACCGGCTCCTGAGAGCCTGACCCGTACTCTGCTCGTTCACTTGAAAGGAAGGAACAACGGTGTGAAATACAGTGGCACTTTATTAAGCAATTCAATAACACAGAGAACTGTTCATTTAAAGCTGCCCATCAACACATGAGCAGGATGAAAATAAAAGCATCGACAATATTATAAATCAGTTGTTTAAGTGAGGCAAAAATATTTATGCACGTATCATTTAATGCACAGCTGCCTAAAGGGCAACCCTGGATTTGGAGATAATGAATAGGCAAGCGCCTAGAAGGCAAATCTTAAATGAGAAAACAAAACCATCCAAGGCTACACAATTTAAGCTAGGATAAATGCAATGGCTTGGGTTTGGATGAGCTAAATTAGAGAGGCTGACAAAGCCAAAAGGCTAGTAATCAGAAAAGAGCATTACCACCTTGAGAGTAGAAGTTCTAGGCCCAATCAGGAGAACGGTCGACCGGGAACCCTCACCATGCAGCAAGGCAGTGGTTTGAAGAGTTCGGGGCGTAAACCTGGGTGCAAATCTTTTATATGGCTTAATGCAGAACTCCTACCCACGTCTGACGTGGGTCCTGACATGGGCCCTTGACCGCATGCCTACAGTAACTGTGGAAAGTTTTATGTAGAACTGAGAAGTGGTATCATGGTGAAACTAGGGGCTTTTAGCAGGTGGTCGGTGCTCTTGACCGCAAACAATAAACACACAAAAACAAAGGATAACTTTTACCGTAAAATGCTCAGAAATTCATATTTTATATATTATTTCTCTGTCACGTAGCCGTCTTTCCAGTTTCAGTTGAGCAAGCGCGGAAAGTTTCATAAGTAAAAATATTGCAAACATTGCTTGTGAAAGAGCCAGATGTACCAGCAGAGTGTCACGTACGTGTGGGCTAACCTTATTCTCGTAACTGTGGAAATTTACAAGGGGGGCTGGTGTCGCGGTGGATGGCACAGGTCCCTGCTGTCAGATCAGTGAAGCCTACGAGATCTGTTTTATTAAAAAATGATAGCAAGAGGCACTGGGCTTTTGGGCCTATATGTATGTATCTAGGGTGGTATGCTTGGGCCTACATGTGTGTATCTAAGAAGGTGAGCTTGGGCCTACATGTGTGTATCTAAGAAGGTGGGCTTGGGCCTACATGTGTGTGCATCTAAGAAGGTGGTATGCCTCTGTGGCACGTGCTAAGAGGCGGAAGGAAAGTGGACAACTTAGGACATCTATCAGGGCCAGGGCCTATCTGGGAGTGTCATGTTTGGTGGGTAGTGCAGAATGGCACGTGGGGTTTCCTGTTAGATGGTAGAACGGGACCCTACTTCATTTCCCTCCTCTTGTTCATTGTTGAACACAGCTCTGATATAATACTTTGCTGGACCCTCTGGTGTTTGGTGCATGCAGAGTGGGTCATTAACGTACAGGCACGCGGCCTGGGGTGGCACTTCTGGTGTTATGGTAACATACTCTCCACCATCATTGCCAACTAACTGGTCATACTCGTGAGTGTCATGCTCCTCCCTCAAGGTGTATCTATGTGGCGGAACTGGTGGAGCTGTTGGTGTGTTGGGAGAAGCGTCAAGGGCAGCTAGTTCTGTGAATTGTACATGGGTCGGCCCATTTCCATCCCCAGGAACGCGGTCCATGACCTGGTAATGTGCATTATGGTGCATTCCTGTGTTAGCGTAATTCATCCCTACCACTTTGGTGCTACATCTGTTGACACATCTGATTATCACCTGTGCACCGCAACAAACTAACATCAGCACACAACAAATAGGTAGCACAATTTTCAAGATAGCGGACAGCCATGAAGGCATCCAGTCCAAGTTGAACCAATTAGAAATAACGTCCGCTTCAGCACCTCCTTCGTCACGCATCTTTCTTCCCAGATTGTCCAGGTCCTCAATGGCTTTAGCAAGTGTCCCATTATCAGCATCATTAGATGGTATGAAAGTACAGCAGCTCTTTCCGATCGTGGCGCATACCCCACCCTGCATAGCTGTGAGCTGATCTAAAACATATCTATGCTCTAGAACCATAAGCCTTATAGGTCGTAACTCTTCCTGGATTGCGTTGAACCCATCTCGGGTGTTATTTATCAGTGTCATAAGTTCGTAACGTGTGACCTGCAGCCACCTGGCATTAGCTGATGTTTGCCAGATGGCCCACAGGCCCCCAAAGAATTCCTGGGCGCCGTTAAAAAGGCGAAATTCCTGAGGAACTTCGCTAAAGGCGTCGTTAGCAAAATATTGAGCACTCCGGTGCCGGTGGAGCAGGGTGACATCGCCTGTCATGGGGTGATTATGCACCTGGGAAATGTTGGATGCCGGGATAACCAGATGCAGCTCATGCATAGTGACCATGGTGCATAGGCCGTTCCATTGAGGAGGCAGCTGGAGATAGAGGCATTCTCCGCATGCCCAAAAGATGTCCATGAGGCCGCAGGTGCCGTATTGGAGGTCCAAATTAAAGATAGTGCTGTTGCAATTGGTGTTGCGGCCCACCATTACCATTACCATTACCTAGGAAGCAAAGGAGAGGATGTTTTAGTTTGTATGCTTGTTTCCATTTGTATGTTGTATCTTTACCAAAGGTATACCTTCTAGTTTGCTGTACCCATACCTCCTTGCACTGAGTCTCAACATCCCAATCGATATCATGTTCGCGATCTGTATCTACACCTGGTGTTTTTATAAATGGTGTTCCGAGGGAAGCTGCCTTACAGGTGAGGTTGTGTGGGCCATGCCATCTATTTTTGAAATAAATGTTGGCCTGCACATGTAGTGCAGCCCTGGGATCACATGGGTATTTAGTCCTGCGTGAAGTGTCGTTTAGAATTCGCCTGCTCTCTTTTGCTTGGCATATTGGCGAGGGTGTGGTAAAGAGGAAATACCCAACCTCCTTGAAGAAATCCTCATAACCCTGTATCAGTACCATAGGTGTTTCAGCTGTGTAATCGTGTTCTAACTTCCTCTGAAATTCTCGTGTGTCAGTTACAACTTTATGTGAGATGTACTTATAATCCCACGCTGTGGTGTTTACAAACACAGCGTCTAGTTCCGCTGACAGAAGCTGGAACAGTCCGTGTATACGGCAGAGAAACAAATGGAGGAGACATTTGGCGGTTGGAGGTGGGACTTCTTGTGGAAAAATCAGTTTATCTGCGCCCACTGCATGAGGAATGTATGAGCACACAAAACATGCTTCTTTTGTTACCTTCTTCCCTATTTTGGACATGTGCCGGTACCACATGTTATCTAACAGGGCATTATGGGCTCCATGATCCTCATTTAATTTGTCAGGACGTGTGGAATGGAAGTCGGGCCTGGGATGATGGTGTGCAATGTGAACCATTGTGTCCTGGAGAGCGGTGGCCCAATCTTGTTTGACCTCAGGCTTTGGTCTACGGGTCCTCCAAAACCTTGGCATGCCCCGTCTAACTCTACGGATATTGCGAGAACTGAAATGGCGGGGCAATTGGGGACCTATTGTGATGTCCAGAATACCATCCCATGGAGTAGTACTTGGGACCAGGACAGCAGTTGGGGATGTGGGATATGTGCTAGTGTGTGCGCTATCAGTGGTACAATCTGGGAGTTGTGGATTTCCGGTGTGGTGTTGGTAGTGTTTTCGGCCATGTGTAACTGCTGGTACAACTGGTTGTCCTGTAAAGGGTGTGGTAGCATTTGAAGAATAATACAGCCTAATGGTTGTAAGGTAAAACATATACCAATTGAATGCTGCGAGTGCCACTGTAGCAATAATACAGAATGTTAGAACAAATGAAATACATAACTTTGCATTTCCTTTATGGTCTTCATCAATGAGCATGTGAGTGTCGTTGTCTTCTTCATCAGAGGAGGATGGAAACCCGCTGTCTCCGTGGAGCGGCACCATTGGTATGTCTCTTCCCTCCTCTAGTCCATTGGCTGAGGTGGTGGTGCGGGGTCCAAGCGGACGTGGCTGCGATGGATCCATGCCTTTCTTTCAGCGATTCGTACTGCAGTTGGTGACGAGTCTATCACCTGGAAGGGGCCTTCGAACTTGGGGTCCTTCCAACGTCTGACGTTTTTCTGGACAAAGATCAGCGTCCCGGGACGGATTGGTGGGAGCTCAGGATCGGTGGGGCCCTTTTCTTTCCTCTTGGATACCTGGGTAGAAAGGAACTGCGCTGCGCTTGTTAGTTGACACAAATATTGATAAAGCTCAGCCCTAACTATTTCGGAAGATGATTCACTATCTGTTTTAGGGCGTGTGGATGGGACTGTTACATTTATGGATCGTCCAGTGACAAGCTGATGGGGCGTGAGGTGGTGATCCGAACTTGGGGAGTTTCTTAGTGCAAAGAGTGCTATGGGTAGGCAATAAAGCCATTTCTTTCCTATTGTGGCACTTATTTTGCTTATTGTATTTTTGAGCAAGCCGTTGAGGCGCTCACAAATGCCGTTGCTTTGTGGGTGATAAGCTGATGTCAGTTTGTGTTTAATGCCTAGAATTGTGGTCAGGGAGGAAAAGATGGCGTTTGAAAAATGACTTCCGTTGTCGGACCGGATGGCGTCCGGGACGCCCCAGCGAGTAATGACATCACGGAGTAGGAATGTGGCTGCTGCTTTGGCATCTCAGTGGACGCAGGGTCCAGCTTCGATCCAGCGTGAAAATGGACACACTACTACAATGAGATAGCGGTAATTTTGGCAGCGATCGATCATGTCGACATAGTCAATGTGTAGCTCTTTGAAGGGGCCTGATGGTCTGGGAATTGTGGAAGCAACAGTTTTGAGAGTCGGGTTTGGGGAATATTGTTGACAAATGAGACATTTATTAATAAAAAGCTGCATCTGTTCATGGGCATTGGGAATGAACCAGTCTGTCTGCAAGGTGGTGGACATGTTATCTCGGGTGACATGCGTAGGAAGGTGGAGTTGGTCCAACGCCACTTGCAATAAAGCTTGGGGCATTACAGGTTTCCCTGTTATTGTCTGTCTGTAAACAAAGTCGGCGGAGTCCTGTTGTACTCCCCTCTTCTTCCATAACTCTTTCTCTTGATCTGGTGCACTTTCTTGTATTTCTCGGAGGTGCAGTTGTGCAGTGTGATCATATTGTTGTGTTGAGTCAATGTCAAATGGGGACAGTAATTGAGATGGTGTATTTAAAGTACCTTTGTTTATGTTGTCTTGCTCTGTTGAAGGTAGTGTTTGGGCGAGTAAGATAGGGGCAAGTGGAACTTCTGGTGTGGTTTGAGGTGGGGGGCCTGTTGCTGGGGGGCCACTGGCTGCAGCCTTAGCTGCCCAATCTGCCAGGGCGTTACCTCTAGAGACAAAATCTTGGCCATTGGTGTGCGCTGCGCATTTGACTACGGCTACTTCAGCTGGTAGTGTAAGGGCCTCAATAAGTTCCTCTAGTAACTTTTTGTGAATGACAGGTGTACCATCTGATTTAAGGAAGCCACGCCTTTTCCAGCGAAGGATGCTGGAGTGTGTTGTTGTGGTGACGTATGCAGAATCGGAGTAAATTGTAATGCGGTCATCAGCTCCAATGTTTAAGGCAGCTATCAGTGCTACTAGTTCAGCTGCCTGGGCCGAGTAATGTGATGGTAATGTAAGCTGCTGTACAATGTCTAGGGAATCAGAGGAATCATTCTGCTGTGCTCTAACTACTGCAGCTCCTGTGTATCTTATTCCTGTTTCTTGATCAATAGTAGAGGAGCCATCAACAAAATATACAGTACTGTTTGGCAAGGGGTCCTCTTTTGCTGCTCCTGACTCATCTGGTGAATATGTGGCACAATCATGGGGGTCATCATCTGAAGTAGCAATGGGATGGGCAAAAAATGTGGCAGGGTTTACTGTGTGGCATTTGACAATTTTCAGAGAAGGCAATGACAGTATGACTTCGTACCCTGACACTCTGTGTTGTTAAGGTTGTCTTGGCTTTTTGTATTATTGCAAAGACAGCATGTTCGGTGTACAGAGTCAGTGGGGAACCCATTACAATGGGGGTGCTTTTCTCAACAGCAAACGCTGCGGCAGCAAGGGCCTGCTCGCAGGGGTAATGACCTTTCATGACAGCGTCCAGCATGCCGCTGAAGTAGGCAATGGGCTTATGGCCCCTGGGGTATTTCTGGGTGAGTATTGCAGTCATGACTAGACCATCACAATGAGTGAATAGATAGAATTCTTTTGTATAATCAGGTGAAGCTAACACTGGTGCATTTGTTATCTCATCTTTGAGCTGGGTGTAGGCTGTTCGCATTTCAGGTGTCCACTCTATTTTGTTGTGTCTGTCTTTGCCCATTTTCACTGCTATCAACAAAGGGGCAGTTATTGTTGAGAAATCAAAGATCCATTGGCGGACATAATTGACCAAACCTAGGAATTTCTGCATATCTTTTACAGTTTGGGGTTCAGGGGTGCATTTTATAGTCTCAACTCGATCTGGAGTGACTCGTCTGCCTGACGCTGACAGCAGCTGACCTAGATAGTGTACCTCTTTTTGACAATATCGTAACTTTTGTTTGTCAACTTTGTATCCTCTTTGTGCTAAAGTTGTCAGTAAGAAGATGGTGTCTTTCCTGCATTGTTGTTCTGTGGGGCTGCAGAGCAGTATATCATCGACATATTGCAGTAGGGTGCTGTCACATTGGAAATTGGACAAGTCTGTTTTGACAACTCTGTTAAAGACGCTAGGGGACTCACAGTACCCTTGAGACAGTCTTCTGTATGTCATTTGCACATTTCGGAACGTAAAGGCCAATAGGTATTGGCTGTCTGGGTGTAGGGGAATGCTGAAAAAAGCATTTTTCAGGTCGATGACAGAAAAGTACTGTGCATCGGGGGGGACGTTCGTGAGGATGACAGAGGGGTCTGGGACGATAGGGAACTCGGGTACAACTATGTTGTTAACGGCGCGAAGATCATGAACTAGCCTCCATTGATTTGTCTTCCCCTTGCGCACAGGAAAAAGGGCCGTATTGCAAGGAGCGATACAAGGATATATTACTCCTTGATCCAGCAATGCTTGGATGGTGGGGGCAATACCCTCCTCTGCGGCCTTGGACAAGGGATACTGTTTTATCCTTGGCAGGATAGCACCTTGTTTGAGAGTTATCTTAAATGGCGTGGCAGAGCTGATAAGGCCTACATCGTTTGGGCCCGTTGTCCAAAGATGTGCTGGTACTTGAGCCAGATCTGCCTCTCGGACAGAGTCATAGCTGGGGGTGACGGTTGGTGTTCTAATCTCCACTGTCACTGAGATGGGTAAATTTTTTTGATAGATAATCTCTGTTTTGGAGTAATCTTCAGGGGATCCAAATAACTGGGCATCTGAAATGTCTCTGACTAACCCTTTAGGTTCAATGAAAATGACACAAGCCCAAGTATGAGCGTTGTCATCGCATGCCAGGAATGCGCCGTAGGTGGGTGTTATCTCAAGGCGCATATGTCAAGGGTCACGTGTTTGTCTAATGCCTGTGAGCCTGATGCTTGGGGTCTGAAAAGAAACTCTTTTGGTAATTGAACAGTGCGGCCTTGTAATTCGGGAGTGGTGGCGACAATAGTGTGGACAGCTGCAGAGAGGGCGTGCTCATCCACTGGACGTGCTCTGACCTGGCTGTTTAGGGAAGAATGTGCAGTGACTGCCATTATCCTAGTTAGTGGGGTACCTGGTATGGAGCAAATCATTGTTCCGTTCTCATCAAAGTGGATAGTCATGTTTAGTTTGGCCATGAGGTCACGTCCTAAGAGATTGACTGGGGACCTTGGTGAATAGAGCAATGGCTGTTCCACTACATGGCCTCCTATCTCAATTGATACTGGGTTGGTGAAGGGGACCCTTGCTATTGCCCCAGAAAATCCCTGTGTGTCCGCTATTTGATCAGAAATGGGCAGAGGGCCACCTGTAATGCAGGAGTATGTGGCACCTGTGTCAACAAGAAAGCTATATGTTTTGTTATTTATCTTGACACAAGCAATAGGGTCCTCCTCAGTATTGCTAGTGCATGACAAAATTGGGCACACAAGAGTTGTCTGTGGGCTGTCCTAGCCAGTGTATCCTCCAGTCTGATATTGCTGGATGGTGCCCTGGGTAAAGGGGTTGTTGGAGGCAACAATCGTTCCTCCTAGGGGTACATTGTTTTGTGTTTGGGGGACCACTTGATAAGCAGGTACTTGCTGTGGCTGTGGCTGTGGCTGTTGCATTGGAACCTGCACCTGTTGGACAGATGGCTGAATCTGGACAGATGGCTGAACTTGAGCCATTATGGGTGCTTGGAGCTGCACTTGTTGCTGCTGTGCTGGTTGGGCATAAGAGTATAGTATTTGGGGCTGTTGAAGGTGTTGTTGCGTGCGCTGCTGCTGTTGGAATGGTGCTGGTGCTTGGTAACCGGAACCCATGTACTGCGGTCCCATATCTCGTATTTTAGTGCGGCAATCTCTTTGTATGTGGCCTACTTTCTGACAATAATAGCAGATGATGGGTGGTCCTGGCTGTTGTGGAAACCTTGGCGGTCCCATCCCTCGCCCTCTTCCCTGTATACCTGAGTTCCTGTTCATGTTTTGTCTGTTATTGTAGTAGGGCTGTATGTCGGTACTGTAAGCAGGTGGTGCTGGCATGTATTGTAACATTGGCGGTGGTTGTGGCTGAGCATACTGTATGATAGGCTGGGGTTGGGCTTGTCAGTCAATCAATCAGGGGTTTGTTAAAGCGCGACTACTCACCCGTAAGGGTCTCAAGGCGCTAGGGGTGGGGGGGGGGGGGTTTGCAGGTTCCATTCCATCAAGGAGGGGGTCTGTCGAAGAGCCAGGTTTTGAGGTTTTTTGCGAAGATGGGGAGCGATGTTGTCTGTCTGAGGTGGAGCGGAAGGGCGTTCCATGCTTTGGCCGCGAGGAAGGAGAAGGAGCGGCCTCCCGATCTGGTCTTTCTGGTGCGGGGGACCACGGCGTAGGAGAGCTGGGCTGATCGTAGGGTCCTTTGGGGTGCGTGGAATTTGAGTCGGCTGTTCAGGTAGGCTGGTCCGGTGCCGTGGAGGGCCTTGTGTGCGTGGGTGAGCATCTTAAAGGTGATTCTCGCCTCGACGGGGAGCCAGTGGAGTGTGCGCAGGTGCTGGGAGATGTGGCAGTGTTTTGGCAGGTTGAGGACCAGTCTTGCGGCGGCGTTCTGGATGTTCTGTAGCTTGCGGGTGAGGTTTTTGTTTATTCCGGCATAGAGTGCGTTGCCGTAGTCGAGTCTGCTGGTGACTAGGGCGTGAGTGACGGTCTTTCGGTGTTCGAGGGGGATCCATTTGAAGGTCTTACGAAGGAGGCGGAGGGTGTGGAAGCAGGAAGACGAGACAGAGTTGATCTGGCGGTCCATTTTGAGCTCGGAGTCCAGGATGATTCCCAGGTTGCGTGCGTGGTCTGTGGGGGTTGGCGGGTTTCCGAGGGCGGGGGGCCACCAGGTGTCGCTCCAGGCGTCGGGGTTTGGGCCCATGATGAGTACTTCTGTTTTGTTGGTGTTTAGTTGTAGGCAGCTGTTTTTCATCCATTTGGCGACGGCTTCCATGCCTTCTCGAAAGTTGCGTCTGGGGGTGTTGGGCTCGTTGGATAGGGAGAGGATGAGCTGGGTGTCGTCTGCGTATGACACGATGTTGAGTCCGTAGGTTCTGACGATGGGGGCAAGTGGAGCCATGTAGACGTTGAAGAGCGTCGGGCTGAGGGAGGAGCCCTGGGGGACTCCGCAGGTGGTAGGTGTGGGGTCCGAGAGGAAAGGGGGAGTCTGACCCGCTGCGTCCTGCCGGAGAGGAAGGAGCGGATCCAGTCGAGGGCCTTGTCCTGGATTCCTGCGTCGTAGAGTCTGCGTATTAGGGTGCGGTGGGAGACTGTGTCGAACGCCGCTGATAGGTCGAGGAGGATGAGGGCTACTGTTTCTCCTTTGTCCAGTAGGGTGCGGATGTCGTCTGTTGCGGCGAGGAGGGCGGTTTCCGTACTGTGGTTTTTCTGAAGCCGGATTGGGAGGAGTCGAGGATGTTGTGTTCTTCAATGAATGTGGCGAGTTGGCTGTTGATGGCTTTCTCGATGACTTTCGCTGGGAACGGGAGCAGAGAGATGGGTCTGTAGTTTTTGAGGTCGGTGGGGTCCGCTGAGGGTTTCTTTAGGAGGGGGTTGACCTCGGCGTGTTTCCAGTCGTCGGGGAACGAGGCGGTCGCCAGGGAGCGGTTGATGGTGTGGCGGAGCATGGGTGCGATGGTGTCGGCGGCTCTGTTGAAGATGTGGTGGGGCAGGGGTCCGTGGGAGCCCCTGAGTGGATTGACTTCATAGTCTTCAGTGTGTCTTCGGTGGTGAGGGCTCTCCAGTTGTCAATCGTTGGTTTCCGGGTGAGGGTTCAGTGTGTTGGTTGTCTTCGTCGAAGTTGTCGTAGATGCTCTTGATTTTGTGGTGGAAAAAGGTGCTGAGTTTGTCGCAGAGGTCTTGTGAGGGAGGGATGTCGGTAGACTCGCTGGTGGGTTGGGCGAACTCCTTGATGATGCTGAAGAGTTCCTTGCTGTTGTGCGCGTGGGTGGAGATTCTGTCTTCAATCGCATTTTTCCTCGTTTCTCTGATGAGTTGATGGTGGGCGTTGGTGGCGGCTCTGAAGTTGTTGTGGGCTTCTGTGGATTTGGTGTTCCTCCAGGCCTTTTCGAGGCGGCGGCATGTGCGTCTGGACTCTAGAAGTTCGGTGGTAAACCATCTGGCTTTTTTGGCACGGGTATTGTTGTTGTTCTTGAGGGGGGCTAGGGTGTTGGTGCTGTCCGAGATCCATCTATGCAGGGTTCGGGCTGCGGTGTTGGGGTCGTCGTTTTCCGCGATGGTTGGGGTGGAGTTGTTGAGTGAGGAGGTGAGCTGGTCGTCGGTGATTTTGGTCCAGTTTCTTCGTGGAAGCAGGTGCTGGTGTCTGTGGATGGTGGGTGTTCTGAAGGTGAAGTGGACGCAACGATGGTCGGTCCATGGGAGTTCGGTGGTGTGGCTGAAGGTGATGGAGTTTCCTGTAGTGAAGAGGGGGTCGAGGGTGTGTCCTGCTGAGTGCGTGGGCTCGGTCACGATCTGGCGTAGTCCAATGTTGTGGAGGTTGTCCAGGAGGGATGTGGTGTTGGGGTCCAGTTGGTTGTCGAGGTGGAAGTTGAGGTCTCCCAGCAGGGTGTAGTTGGTGGATGCGATGGCCTGCGGGGAGATAATGTCCGTGATGGAGTTGGCGAAGGGTCCGCGGGGTCCAGGGGGTCGGTAGATGAGGGTTCCTCGGAGGGTGGCGGTGGGGCTGGCCAGTATCTTGAAGTGAAGGTGTTCCATCAGTTCTGTGGGCTCGTCGGGGAGTGTGCTCAGGCGGAGGCTGGATTTGTGGACGATGGCGATTCCTCCTCCTGGGCGGGTGGGGCGGTCCTTCCTGGAGATCTTGTATCCTTGGGGATGGCGATGTCCGGTCCCGAGGTGGTGTTGGTCCAGGTTTCGGTGAAGAACGCTACGTCTGGGGTGGTGCTGTCGAGGAGGTCCCAGATTTCTGTGGCGTGTTTGTGGAGGGATCGGACGTTGAGGAGGATGCATTGTAGGGTCTTCGGTTCGGTTGTGTTCTTGTGGGCGGGTTGTGCTGGATCCGTGTTCTTGGCGGTGCTGCAGGTGTGCCGGCAGCGGTGACAGCTGAAGGGTCCGTGGGTGTCGGCTGGTGATGCTAGCTTGCAGTTGTTGTTGCGGCCTGGGTTGAGTGCGTGGAGTGCTGCTGGGTCGTAGCATTGGCGGGGCGGAGGTCCAGGGTTCCTGGCGCTGGTCGCGGACGGGTCGCAGACGGGCTTGCCTTTGACGCACCTTCGGTGCACCAGCGCCGCGGCCGCGCAGTGGCCGCCATTAAGTAGGGGTCGGGGAGGGCTGGACAGCTGGGAGGCGGGAGGGGAGGGGAGCTGGATTGGGCCGGTCGCGCTGGGGGAGGGGCCGCGGGGGCAGCAGCGGCGGGGAAAGGTAAAGGGAGGAAATAAGGGATAAAGAAAAAAGGGAAAATAATCAGAAATAAGGCACAAAAGAGCAGAGATGCAGAAAAGTGCAGAAAGGTGAAAGATAAAAAGGGTAGAAAAACGAGTGAAAACGAGTGAAGGAGCAGAGTGAGAGGAAGGAGACAGAGGTCCACTGGACCACCAGGGATGAGGCGCAGGGAAACCTGCGGGTGGAGGAAGGCCTCGATCACCAACACTCAAGAGTGCAGGGGCAGGCCTCACTTAATGGTGGAGCTGCGAGGATGCGAGAGCAATTTCACTGACAATGAGTCATTGGTCTTGCTCGCCTGTCCCCGCAGTGGCCGCCATTAAGTAGGGGTCGGGGAGGGCTGGACAGCTGGGAGGCGGGAGCGGGGAGGGGAGCTGAATTGGGCCGGTCGCGCTGGGGGGGAGGGGCCGCAGGGGCAGCGGCGGGGAAAGGTAAAGGGAGGAAATAAGGGATAAAGAAAAAAGGGAAAATAATCAGAAATAAGGCACAAAAGAGCAGAGATGCAGAAAAGTGCAGAAAGGTGAAAGATAAAAAGGGTAGAAAAACGAGTGAAAACGAGTGAAGGAGCAGAGTGAGAGGAAGGAGACAGAGGTCCACTGGACCACCAGGGATGAGGCGCAGGGAAACCTGCGGGTGGAGGAGGGCCTCGATCACCAACACTCAAGAGTGCAGGGGCAGGGGCAGGCCTCACTTAATGGTGGAGCTGCGAGGGTGGGAGAGCAATTTCACTGACAATGAGTCAGTCTTGTATGGCAGGTTGTGCTTGAACCTGTTGTGGGGCAGGTTGGGCGTTGCCTGTAAGAGCATTCATGGAGCCTGGGGGAAGGATGTTACTGCCGTCATCTGAGTGACCGGTGCTGCAAACATGACTGTGTCTGTATTGTCTTTTTTCTTATTAAGTTTCTGCTGTACCAATTTGGCAGCGGCATTCTCTATGGCCAACTGTCTATTCTTTTCCTGTTCCTGCCTCTTCTTGTAGTAATGTATAATGTGGTCTTGTATCTCAGGCCATGGCTTACATTCCATTGCTACTATGCCATCTAATTTTTCCTGCACTTCAGTTGGCAGACCCTTTTTTATTGTGTGATAAAATAGTCTTCCGTACCCTCCTGCTGCATCCCATCGTTACCCTAACTCCTGATGCCATTTTTCTTTCATTCTGGAAAGATAGTTGGCAGGGTCTTCATTTGGTTGCATGGTCTGTGACAACAGAGCCCCAATATCGGGAACATCAGGAAATTTCCTGCGCAACTCAGACCATGCTAGTGTTCTGATCTCATTAAAGGAAACACCATCATGTTTGGGGTTTGTTTTTGTAAGATTGGCATGGACACGTGTGAAGAGATCTTCTGCGTCTTCTCCGATGAGGGAGATCAGCAGGCTTTTCACATCTCCTATAGCTATGTTGTTACCTGCGGTGTGCTTTTCAAAAGCTGCAATCCATTTTCCAGCACCCTCTGTGAGTGGTGGAAGTTGTTTTTTGAGATTTTCTTTGTCTAGTGTAGACCACGGGATATAGATGGGGGGGATCAGTGACATTTTTGTACAGCAGTGGCATCTGGCGCATCACTCCTGTGCGTGGCACTGTAGGTCCTGTAGAGTCATGCTGGCGGGCATATTTTTGCCAGACCTTTAAACTCTGTCGCATGTACTCATAGTCCCAATCCTCATCTCCTAATCCTTTTAGAATACATTCAACTGCTGTTGCCATGTACTGAGGCTCAAAAGAGCCTTCTCTTGGCCAAGGGAGCATTTGCGGTGCTAAGGGTTCTGACCAGCCGGCCAAGTCGTCTGAAAAGGGGTTAACTGCATAGTCTGAGCCTTCCCCTAGTGTCACTATCTCATTGGGAGTGAGATCATTGCTAGTTAGTGGTACGCATGGTCTGCTAAGACACATGTTGTGCCGATTTTTCATCCTAATGGTACGCAAGGAAGCAGAGCCCGAGACGTCGTATAGTATGTCGTCTGGGCGCCCATGTGTCCCCAAGACTCTAAGCTTCTGCGCTTCCGTGGGCCTGTCCTTCCTTCTTACAACTGGGTCTTCTACCTGTGGGTGCTCACCAAATAAGGGATTGTGACCTTCTCGTACCAGTGGTGGTGTCCTTTCCTGCCCTAATGCTAGTGGTGATTGGTAGGCCTGGTGTGTGTTGGTGACTGTTTGTATTATTCCCGAGGCGGCAGCGTCATAGTGATGGGGGTGTTCACCACCTAGTGATTGTCAAGTCCCCTCCCCATTTTGCGAGGTGCTCCTGTATGAGCTGGTGCAGTGTTGGTGGTCGTGGTGGTGCTGGAGTGCCAGTTTTATTGAGTAGGTCCGAGAATGTTTTCTGCATGTCTTCTAATTTTGCTGACATGCGTCTCATTTTGTGCATCTGTTCTACGTGGCTGGGCAGCTGATGTATGTGTGAGAGTTCTTTTTGAAGGTGCTCTGGTGAGATGCTTTCCAGGCTCAGGCTTTTGCTCAAATCTACATTTGTTCTCCAGTTTTCGTATGGGGTGGGAAGATCTGTGAGGGGGGCAAGCTGTCCCTCAGTCATGCACAGCAATGGTGAGTTGTGGAATTCAGTAAGCTGCTGCTGAGCTGTCATAAGGCCAGATCCTGGTCCCTCACCCAAGGGTGCAGTGGGAGTGAAAGGCAGGCTAGTTTGGGGTGGGAGGCACGAATTTGGGAACAGTTGCGTGCCGGTGTCAAGGAAGGGGTTGGTGGCAGCGGCTTGTTTAGTGCCGGTGTCACGGAAGGCATTGCTGGCCGGGGCTGGGCGGCGAGAAGATACGGAAGATGCAGAGTCAGAGTCTCCTTCTTCCTCTGTGCGTAGTGGTACAGTACTTAACGTTGGCGTAAATTTCAATGAGAGTTGGGCATCTTTGTGGCCTGGGAGTCCTGATACTGCTGTCTCCATTATTGTGCCGTGGGAGAGGGGCATGTGTGTGTTGCGAAGTTCTGTCAGGTGCGGATACACATCACCGGGGGGCATGGGTGGGGTCTGTGATCCATCCATGCGGTGATACGGGTGACTGGGTGATGTGTGGGAAGTCTGGAATTCATCCGTTTGTGTGATGTCTGTGTCTGAACCAGGGTGTGGTGAGGGAGATGCATTGCTTGGTAGTGGTTGGGAACCAGCAGCCGGACAATTATTAGTGGTAACTGGTAAATCTGGTTGTTCCTTGTGAGTGCGTTCGGTATACATACCGCTGAAGTGGTATGGTGGAGGAGGCGGAGAGCATTGGGTATGGCTGTGTGTGTCAAGTCAGTGTGTTTGAGCCTTGTCTTTGAAAATGCGCCAGAGATCTAAAGTAGCCTTTCTCTTCTGTAACTTAGTGCCAGAGTACTTAGTGTCGAGGAAGGTGGTGACATGCTCTAGTATGATTGGATCAAAACTCCCTTCTGACCGCCAGGGATGGCTCATTTTTGAGGTACATTTATGCAGCTCCCTACAGTGTTTTAATATACGTTGTTCTTGCCCTCCGAACGTTTTTAAAACATGTTGCAGTGGAGTGGCCATGTTGGTGTATTTAACGTAGGGCGCTATAGGCTAGGCCTGAATTAGAGAAGGTGTTGATATTGAGAGGTGCGTGTTACGTGTGATTGCGTGTTTCAGGTGCTAGGGGCAATATCTCTGATGAGTTCTTGCGCTACTGCCTGAATGACAATATCATACACGCCGTCCTGTAAGTCTCGCTCTTGTGCAGGAGTGTAAAGAGGGAAGCGAAGCTGGCCGTCAAAGCAAGCTTCAGCAATATAACTCTGGAGTGGGTGCCTTGGCCACGTGCTAGATAGTATGGCAGTGAGTAGTGATCCAGGGGGACGTATGATAAAAAATATGTGAAAGTGAGTGGACGTTTTATACACTGTAGAGCTCAGTATACCATTCATGAAGAATTATTTTAAAACACAGCGCTTTGAGGGTGAATGTCGCTAATTTAGAAAGGGGATGCACTTAGGTGTCAGGCGAGGGTTGAGTGTCAGGAGAGGGTTGGGTATACGGAGTAGTGGGAAGGACGTCTTTTACTAGTTCCTCTCCTATGGCGCTAATAATAATGTGGTATAATGTTTTTCTTAAGTCCAGTTCATGTGGTCCGGTCTATATTCCGTCAGCGGGGAAGTCGGGGAATTGGAGCTGGTTACGAGAGAGAGCAGCAATGATCTTGCTTTGTAGCGGGTTGCGTGGGTAGGATGTGGTTAATGTGGTGGGTATCTCCAAGCCTGGGGATATTAAGAGGATGCGTATGTAAATGCAATCCGGTGTTTTATGAACAGAGGTACCTAAAATCCTGTTCATGAGGACCAGTAATAAATGAGGGACAAGAGTGTTCCCTGAAATTTCAGTGTTTGCAAGGTTTTGGTTCTTTTACTTTGGTGGCAATGGGGTGCGGGAAGGACGGTGCTAGTGAGAGCGTTATCTGCTGTGCATGGGTGTAATCAATCCCTAAAACTTGAAATATGGTGAGAAGGACAGTACTTGCTAAGGGTGTAACGTGGACAAAGGAAGATGGGTGACCAGTGGAGAGACCTACAACGTGATTATTAACTAAATATACAAAAATGTGAGATGCTGTACTGTCAGGGGAGGGGTCACACATTCCGTAAAGTGACTGAAAGTGCGGAGGTGGGCAGGCAGGGGGAGGCACGATCAGGACGTCTGGTGCAGGGTCCTGCAGGTCCACTGAATAGTCCTGCAGGAGTGCCACGAGGAATGGGGACACGTTACCAGGAGACGGTGGTTAGTGGAGAGCACTACTAGTGGTTGATGCTGATACTGTGGGAGAGGCAGGGGTGGTAAGATGAGGGAGCGTTGCTCCTTCAGAGGATGTCGTGGAGCGTGTGGAGTCTGTAGTAGACTCACCGTGTATGGGAATGACAATGGGAGAATCAGCAAAATAAACAGAGGAGCTCAAGGATGGTGCGGAGCGGGAGGAACAATTAGAGGAGTGGTCAGGCCAAAGCAGATCAGGGCGAGTGGTGTCTGGACGTGGCAGAGACTGGGAGGGAGTAAGGGCAGAGGGAGGTAAGTCTGTGAGGGATAAAAGGGAAGGCGGATTTCAGTGGTAGGCGTAAAGGTGACCCTAAGATATCCCAAGCGGCAGCAAGGATGTCGCTCTGATGGCGAGTGAGAGGATTGTAACGATTAAGGGCGGGGTGGTAGACTGCGGTGGGTGTGTCGTGTGCTGAATGAATAAGAAGATGAAGGATGTGCGGGGGAGCAAGGGACATACCGGAGAGGAAGGGGTTTAAGGGAGCTTACAGGAGGAATGGAGATACGGCTCCACCCCCCCTTTGGCTACCAATTGGCCGTGGACAAATGGTAGGCAAAAGTGTGAGAGACAGAAAAAGAGGCGCAATGAAGGTGCAAGGTTCAATGAGGGGTAAGTGAACAAATACCTAGCGGGGTTGCGGCTAATGAGAAAGGGTGAGGCAACCCAGACAACAGCTACCTAGCGGGGCTGCCGAAAGGGGTAAATAATAGAAATGGGCAGCCCAGACAACAAGAAGTAACTGGCGGCCCTGCCACTCGGCTAACCAATGTAGAGTTGGCAAGGCAGCATCAGAAGGGGCGGGGCTGGGAGGCAACTGTGGTGGGGCAGCAGGGCAAACAAAATGCTTAAGGACCAGAAGCACAAAAAACAGAAACAATAGACAATAAATAAACAATGATTAAATAAACGTAATGCATGTGGAAAAATAATAGTGATCACAATGCAGAACCAGAGTCAAGAGCAGTCTGTGAGGACAGAGAAGGGAGGGCGGCGGGCAGCTGCGAAGGGGAGAGGTGCACTTCCTCGTTCTGCGAGTGCGCTGAGCAGAAGAAGGCGGGGGGAATCTGTGAAGGGCACAGAGCCTCCGAGAGAGATAGTTCCTCTTTTCGGAGTGGCGCAGTTAAAAATCGAGAGGTGCGCCTGTCAGAGAGAAATATTAACTTGAGAGATAAGAATAAGAAGACACCCATACCATGCAGAATGGAATCGGACACGGCAGAAAGGGAGAAGAAAGAATGAGCAAAGGTAGTGGAAAGAAACCGGAAAAAATAAAGGCGCATTTAAAAGAGCACCCTATCAGGAAATGCACATGAGAAACGAGATGGGGAGGGGCAGGGGAGGATTAGAAGAGCAGAGAAAAAAGGGGTGCGTGGGTGAGCCACGGACCAAATAGGAAAAAGAAAAAAGCAACAAATGGGAAACACAATAAATGAACAACTTGTGTAGAGAACAACCGACAAAGCGAAGTAAAATGATGTCAAAACCACTGTAAAATGTGACCACTTTCACACACGATGGTGCAGAGAAGACAGGGCACCTGCGCAGGACTGAAAACGAGTGAGAAGACGGAGACCATACCTTAAATAGCACAATGCAGGAGGACCCCACCCTGGAGTCAGCAAGCAGAATTTAGACACTCGTGCCACCTGTGCACAGTGCCAAGGACGCAAAAGCCCTGTGTCAGAATTTAGACAAACATGGACAGTATCAAGGATTCCCAACCTGTGTCAGAATTTAGCCACCCACGTGCATATTATAAATGCCCACGTGCAGGAGCAAGGACTCAAACCTGTGACGGAGTTTAGATACCGTTAAGCAGCATCAAGGACTTCCAACCTCTATAGGATTTTAGATACCCATGTGTCCAGGACTCAAACCTATATATGTACCATCATTTCTTCAAAGAAAGAACGTCAACTTAAAATGCGGACAGAACATAATCATAGAATATATGAAAGCAGAAAACACTACAAACCAATACTGAGAAAGGCCAAGAAAAACCAAGTAGGAGGAAGCCAGGACGGAGCCGATGAGAGCAGAACGGAAAGCACCGAAGAACCTCGGCAAGATGTGACCAGCCACAGAGGACGTCGTGGCAAGACAGCAGACCACAGGGGGACGAAGGAACAACCACAAGGGAGACCCCGGACGGCTGAGGCAGCCAGACCTACCCCTCCACACACGCCACAACTTGAGGTAAATGCAAGGAAGAAAAAAGAAAACTATCCCTGACTTACCCAGGTGGTCGTGAGGAAAGGAGAGTCTGGGGGCAGCCGCAGGTGTATCCCAGGTGTGTGTCCTATGTCCGCACCGTAGACGACCCGCCAACCGAGACCTTGTTCGTGGTCGCCAGCTGATTGAGGGTAAATGGGTGGCCACACCCTTCTGCTTACCGGCTCCTGAGAGCCTGACCCGTACTCTGCTCGTTCACTTGAAAGGAAGGAACAACGGTGTGAAATACAGTGGCACTTTATTAAGCAATTCAATAACACAGAGAACTGTTCATTTAAAGCTGCCCATCAACACATGAGCAGGATGAAAATAAAAGCATCGACAATATTATAAATCAGTTGTTTAAGTGAGGCAAAAATATTTATGCATGTATCATTTAATGCACAGCTGCCTAAAGGGCAACCCTGGATTTGGAGATAATGAATAGGCAAGCGCCTAGAAGGCAAATCTTAAATGAGAAAACAAAACCATCCAAGGCTACACAATTTAAGCTAGGATAAATGCAATGGCTTGGGTTTGGATGAGCTAAATTAGAGAGGCTGACAAAGCCAAAAGGCTAGTAATCAGAAAAGAGCATTACCACCTTGAGAGTAGAAGTTCTAGGCCCAATCAGGAGAACGGTCGACCGGGAACCCTCACCATGCAGCAAGGCAGTGGTTTGAAGAGTTCGG
This sequence comes from Calotriton arnoldi, assembly GCA_963921515.1. Classification (NCBI taxonomy): domain Eukaryota; kingdom Metazoa; phylum Chordata; class Amphibia; order Caudata; family Salamandridae; genus Calotriton; species Calotriton arnoldi. Next base: position 170,016 of record CAWUFW010000023.1, read on the forward strand.
GGCGTAAACCTGGGTGCAAATCTTTTATATGGCTTAATGCAGAACTCCTACCCACGTCTGACGTGGGTCCTGACGCGGGCCCTTGACCGCATGCCTACAGTAACTGTGGAAAGTTTTATGTAGAACTGAGAAGTGGTATCATGGTGAAACTAGGGGCTTTTAGCAGGTCGTCGGTGCTCTTGACCGCAAACAATAAACACACAAAAACAAAGGATAACTTTTACCGTAAAATGTTCAGAAATTAATATTTTATATATTATTTCTCTGTCACGTAGCCGTCTTTCCAGTTTCAGTTGAGCAAGCGCGGAAAGTTTCATAAGTAAAAATATTGCAAACATTGCTTGTGAAAGAGCCAGATGTACCAGCAGAGTGTCACGTACGTGTGGGCTAACCTTATTCTCGTAACTGTGGAAATTTACAAGGGGGGCTGGTGTCGCGGTGGATGGCACAGGTCCCTGCTGTCAGATCAGTGAAGCCTACGAGATCTGTTTTATTAAAAAATTATAGCAAGAGGCACTGGGCTTTTGGGCCTATATGTATGTATCTAGGGTGGTATGCTTGGGCCTACATGTGTGTATCTAAGAAGGTGGGCTTGGGCCTACATGTGTGTATCTAAGAAGGTGGGCTTGGGCCTACATGTGTGTGCATCTAAGAAGGTGGTATGCCTCTGTGGCACGTGCTAAGAGGCGGAAGGAAAGTGGACAACTTAGGACATCTATCAGGGCCTGACTGGTGGGGCCTATCTGGGAGTGTCATGTTTGGTGGGTAGTGCAGAATGGCACGAGGGGTTTCCTGTTAGATGATAGAACGGGACCCTACTTCAGCTCCATCCATTACTTTGCTCTTGTAAGACCTTGTGTGGAGCACAAATGCAATCTACAAATTGGGACCCGCTGTATTCCTGAGCCGAATTTGGTCATTTCTGGAACATATCAAGAGGTATGTGAACATCAAGCTCCAATTAGTCCAATTTGGGTAAAGCTGTTAATACTACATGCAGTAGGAAAAAAGCTAGGCTGCTAGCATTAAGCCAATTCCATAGTGATTTTGAGTTGATCCTCCTCAAAGAACTGACATTGAGCACTTACTCAAAACATTTGCTGAAGAGCACAAGAGTAAATTGATGCAATGAATGCATTAAGCCTTCTGTATGTGCTGGTGAGTAGATAAATAACCAGTGTCCTAGGTCTATGCTGTCACACCTTGGGTACAAGTGCGGTTTACTTTGCCTTATGATGACTTGAAGCTTTTTGGTGACCGTTTTTCACTACATTAGGCACACGGAGACCACAAAACCCCGTGGGCACTGCAGCATAAAACTGTACCATAAAAGGAAAAACATCCTCTCGACAGTTCATGGGCGTCCATCTTCCTGTGGACAGAGTACATAAGCCTCATGACTATGTATGTCGCAGAAAGGGTGTGAATAATACAAAGGTCACAATCAGCAGGTGTGGGCTGCAAAGTAGGGACTAACTCTGACCCTCACCATCCACTCTGAAAATACCATATCAGTGAGGTGTTCAGGTTATTCCAATAGTTGTGGCTAGGAATTGTCAGACAAGCGAGAGAAGATGGAGCATTTTTCTTACATTCGAGTCACCTATATGCCAGGGGACTTAATCTGCCACTCCGTCCTGATCAGTCCTTCTCTCCCACGAATACGGTTTTAAATCTGGCTGTAGTAGTATTGACACAATGCAATGGTCTAGCTAAGTCTGCTTTCTGGCCAACTGCCACTCCTATCTCACCCGCCATATTTCTCAAATTCGCAACTATTTTTTTTTTTAAACTCTGGAACCATATCCACCCAAAAACAAATCAATCACTGTAATCTCGGGGGCGGGAAGCGTGACTTTGGCCGAGGCAAGATGGCGCCTTAGTGGACTACTGCCACGGATGAGGAAAGCTCGGTGCCCATCTGCATACAACTAAGCTCATGGAGCCTCACTCAGGGGCGCACGGTCAGTCTAACCCATTTGGTCCCCACTGAGATGCCGTAGCAGTGCCCTGATAGTCCGCACTGGTGATACTTGGGAAAACAAGATGGCAGCAGAGATGGAGTGACGGCTACCCTGGGCCACATTTGACTGCCAGGGGCATTGCTGCGACACAGGCGGCTGTGGAGGCCTATTGCTTTTAGGTGGGCCCCTGCCGAGACTACGGCAGAGACCATACCTCCACAGGTGGGTGCCAGAGACACACAGCCCACTTTAGCTGTGGCAGAGGTGGGGCCGAAAGCTGGGCCTACCTGGAGACGAGGGGGCACCCAGGGCAACTTTAAGCAGCAACAAGCAACCTGCAGAGCCTAGGGAAGAGCAGGCAAGGTTGAGCTCGTCTGGGAGAGCAGGTGAATCACTCCAGGCCATTGCCCCCCCTCCAGTTGCGAATCGGAGGGATTGGCCCTGGGGGGTGGCCCTCTCTGACTGGCAGCAGTGAGCTGACAAAGATGGGGCCACCAGCACAGAACCTGTCTGGTAGTAAGGTGCCCGGCCTCCAGAGGTGAGAGGGGTGTGGGTCCTCAGCGGTACCAGGGATTGACCTCGTCCCCAAGCACGCCGCAAGGCACTAGAGGAGGGGGGTGAATGTTGTGGTCAGAAGGGAGGCCCAGACACTGGACACATCTGAGTTGACCAGCCGACTAGTGATCAGCAGTAACGGACAACCTGGGTCGCTGTGCCGGAGTGGCTGTATTCTGGTCAGGACTGCCAAATCTTTGTACGGTATGCTATGGGACAAGAAAAAAGGCACACACCGGCACAAGCCAACAAGCTCGACGAATATGCCTTTAGGCACAAGAAATAAAGCAGCACCGATGATTCTTACAAAGGGCAAGAGGTGAGTGAGGACCAGACCCCTCACGTAGAGTCCTGCTTCGAGCCATGAAGACACCAACACTGCGCTAGAGCACAAAAGAGACATTGAAGGAATTCATTTCACCCTTAAAATGTCCAATTGTAAAAAAAAAGCTTTCATCCAGGTCAGCATGGTGGAGCAAATGGTCAAGGAACACTTGGACTCAATCACTAGTTACAGCGGGAGGTCTGGCAACTGTGGGAGATCTCGCAAAAACTACATGCCCGAGCGGAGAATGCAGAAGGACAATCCTGGTGCAATAATATCTGGGTGGTGGGCCTCCCGGAACTGTGAAGGCAAGGAACCCCCCCCCCTCTACCCCCCCAGTGCTTTCTAGAGGACTTTGTCCAGAAGGTAATTCACCTCAGTGCCCTATCTGGACATGTTGTGGTCGAAAGAGCACACATGATTCCTGGAGCCCCCCAAACCTGGAGCCAGAGCCCGACCACTTATCGCCTGGATCCTCAACTTCAGTCATCAAGATGCCATCCTCAGGGCTGCCACAACAATGCTCTGCCTACAATATAAAAACAACACAATCCTGGTATTCCCAGACTACACGTAGGAAGTAAAGGCGAAATGCAGATCCTTTGAAAGGACGAAAGCCCAACTGAGAAAACAGAATATCCAATATATGATGCTCTTCCCCGCAAAGCCAAAGATTCTTTCTGCAGGCAAGTCCTGGCTTTTTGATTTGAGTGGCTGAAGGGCTGGCTCCCTGTCGACAATAAAAAGCAGTGGTGAAATCCTTCCACAAGACAACCATTTAGATAAGAGTCCCAGTAAAACTGAGCCCAAAGGACGACCTAGAGGAACAGAGAATGCAAGAGGCAGAGGAACTGGCGGTCACAGAGGACCCGTGATACCTACGCTTCGATACTCTCCTGAAGAGCCGGGTTGCCCTGGAAGCGGTGGACGGTTGGTTTAACGGAGCCACAAACCAAGTGTTCTTCTCCACTGGAGAATGTGGGGGGCGGGGGGGGAGCCTAGCATTCCTTTTTCTACTTCTTTGCATTCCTAGTTGTTCCACTTGGGACTCCGTGAGATAACAGGGGGCTGCAACCTAACTGTTCTTTCCTCTTAGATCTTGGTTTGATAAGTTAATATCTTCTGTGATGAAGGGCGACAGGCGCCTTATGAATTGGGGTGGTGGGCAGTTCTAAGCCTGCAGCATTAGGCAGTAGGGTGGGGGTAATGGTGGGGAGGGATTGGCGGGCGGTTGTTGGCATACTCTGGACAATGGGTACATGGGCACAGTATGGGTTCAGAGGGGCTTCACAGGGCACTGGGGCACACAAAGCACTGAAACTGAGACACAACAGAGCCTGAATCTAAATATCTACCTAGAATGTCAGTGGGCTTGGCCACAAACTGAAGAGAGGGATGGGGGCTAGATATCTCAACAAACAAGACCCAGACCTAATAATCCTACCAGAGACCCACCTCGTGGGCAACAACTGTGGGTTCATATGCGGGGGACGATATCAAGTCCAGATCCACTCGGCATTCACCTCCGTTTCACTAGAGCAGCCAGTCTAACACGCGGATCACTCCCATTAGCGGTGGAATGAGCCTGGACCGACAAAGAGGGCTGTTACGCGGCGATACAGGGTGAATGGAACCCAGAAAAACTGTCAGTGGTGTTGATTTACATTCCCACCAGGCCTACAGTCGATCAGATTGAACCACATGGGGAAATGGTTAGCACCGGCCCCAGGGATCCTGCTGATATTAGGGGGTGACATAAACCTGATACTGCAACAGGTCATGGACAGACTTGTACCGACCGTCCCACAGGTGCGGGAATACAAACACCTGAAAAACATTCTCTCGGCGCTGGGCCTCCTGGACCTGTGGAGGGACTGTCACCCCGAGTTGCGAGAGTACTGATATGCGGCCACCAACAAGACATTCCTTATCTCGGCTAGAACACTTCTTTATTCCGGTCATACAGGGGGGGATAGATTTGTAAACACAAAGTTTCTGCCCCGGTGTATCTCTGATCACTCCCTCCTCACGACCACATTATACACAAAGACCCCCCTGGGGGAGTGCAGACCCCCTGGATTCTTGACTCTTGTGGGACTGGAACACTGGGACACAGCTGAGACAGACCACCGAAGCCTACGTGAAAGAGAACATAAGGTCAGTGGTAACTCTATGGAAATCAAATAAAGCTGTGGCACGTGGACAACTTTGTAATGAGAACAAATCCACAGAGACTCTGTTGAAGTTGAAGAGTAGTTTAATGGATCATCCACCTCCTGAAGAACAGCAGTGTAACTGAGTTAGAACTGCTCTTCAGAATGTGGAACGATAACAAGATATTCAAAAGGATACAGACAGGGCATTGTAGATACATGGAGTATGCAGCCATGGTAATAGAATACAATAAAGGGAAACATTCTACTAGAATACAATAAAGAGAAACATTCTACTATCACATATCTTCCTTACAAAAGAAAGGAAAACACAAAATAAACAAGATGATAAGATACCATTAATATAATACAAAATCTTTACATTTTTTAGGTAACAATTTCTGTCTCTTGGTGCCAGTCGATGTGGAAGAAGATGAATTGGAAAAAGAAATAAGATTATCAACGTTTACTAAAGACTGTGAACAAGTTGACTCTATTCCTTTTTCCAAAATTACCGAATCACTGGAGAAATCTGGATTGGAAGAACACAAAGATGTTTTGGCATTGGTTACATTAACTTTGGCAATTTTAGAAATGCTCCACCAAGAACCATTGTTTAAAAGAACAGATGTCTTACCAACCTTCTGAACAATAAAAATATCAGAAAATGTAGATTGACCTTTTTTTACATGTACAGGTAATTTGATTTTGACTTTGTCATCTACTTGCAATACGGGTTGTTTAGGATAAACAAGGTTTTTGGAGTTGTTACAATTCTGTTTGGTTAACTTATGTATTTTACCCATATCCAAGCTAGTTTCAGAGGATTTAGCCCATGAAAGAGATAATTCTTGTCTGGGTTTCCTACCTTTTAATAGAACAAACGGTGAAAACTTAGTGGTACAGTGTGGAATGCACAGATAGGACCAAACCAATTCTGCTACATGAGCTTTAACATTTATACGAGCTTTAATGGCCAATTGAATACCCTCCACTAAAGTTTTGTTAAACCTTTCTACAAGGCCATTCATATTTGGAGAATAAAGAGCAGTCTTGAAATGGAAAATATTGGCATTTTTGAGAAAAGTAGTAAATACAGGTGAATTGGGGTCCATTATCAGATACAATCATTGATGGTAAACCTTTTTTGAAAATTTCTTGAAGAAATTTAATAATAGACAAGGAATCAGCTTGGTTGACCCATTTGATTTCAACCCACTTGGAGAAATAATCAATAGCAACTAGTGTTGAAATTCCTACGTAAGGACCTAGGACATCAATTGCAATTTTTACCCACAGATTGTCTGGAACTTCAACTTGCACCAAATCTGAGTGTGGTAACTTTAAAACGTTATCAGAATCAGCACACAGGGGACAGTTTTGAACAAAGTCAACAATGCAACTGTCCATATAAGGCCACCAAAATAAGTCTCTAACTTTTTTAATAGTACTAGACTGACCTAAATGACCCAAATGAGCAATAGACATAAGTTTCTTTCTTATGGCTATTGGAGGTACAAAAGAGTCACGTTTTAAAATAAGACCTTCATTGATAGACAGCTCTTCTCTAACTTTCCAAAATACTGCAAGTTCTTTGGGTAGATTTCTTTCTAGTGGCCAACCTTCAACAATATATTTTTGTAAAATGTTTAAGTCTTCATTATCAGCCATGGCTTTTGACCATTCCTCTTTTGAGATAACTTGAGACATTGAGAGAACAATATCATCAACAGATGCTACAACACATTTTTTTTAAACTTCTACTTGACTTGGGGCTTGAGAGTCTAATAACAACCTGGAGAAACAATCAGCTCTCATATTTTGAGAACCAGGAATGTAAATGACTTCAAAGTGTACTCCTACAGTTTAGCTAGAATGCGAACTAAACTGGAAGATGCTTTCCCAACACCATTGTTAGAAAGAAGAGAAATTAAAGGTTTGTGGTCAGTTTTGAGTTTAAAGGATTTGCCCCACAAATAGGTTTTAAAATGTTCAACTGCCCAGGAGCAACCCAAGGCTTCTCTTTCAATAGTAGAGTACTTTGATTCAGCAATAGATAACGGTCTTAAAGCAAAAGCAATGGTGACTTCATTGCCAGCTTTAACTTGACTGAGGATAGCACCAAGACCGATGGCACTTGCATCAACCGTAACAACATTGGTAGCAGAAGGAAAGGGAGACAAAGGATTGCATCCAATAATAGCAGATTTAATAGCATTAACTGCTTCAGAATGATCCGGGGTCCAAATAAATTTACTGCCTATTTTAAGGAATAATCTTAATGGAAGAACTATGTCAGAAAACTTTGGAACAAATCTTGAATAATATTCACATAATCCTAAGAAGGATTTAAGTTGTTCTTTGTCTTGAGGATCATTCATATTCTTAATGGAGATAAGGAGATCCTTCTTAGGAAAAATGCCATTGCCATTAATTTGATGACCCAAATATTCAACATCGGACGAGAAAAACTTACATTTGTCCAGACGAATGGTCATACCTTTATCTTCTAACACAGATAAAACTTTATCTACTGTTTCATGATGTTTCTCAAAGGTGTCAGAAAATATCAGGATATCGTCCTGAAAAGCCACAACTCCATCAGTGTATCCAAACAAGCTATTCATTAGTCTCTGAAGAACTGATGCAGCCGATGACAGGCCAAAGGGCATTCTAATATATCTGAAGGTTCCCTCAGGTGTAATAAAAGTAGTGATGTCTCTTGAATCCTCTGTTAACTCTATTTGATGGTACGCTGATTTGAGATCGATGGTGGTAAAAAAATTTGCACCATCCAATTTAGCTAATAAGTCTTGTGGGAAACAACGTTTACCACGCAACGCACACAACACGGTAGTTTACAGTGCGGTCGTTACAACAACCGCGTTGTTAACACGGGTGTCATTACATCGCAAGTCATTTCAACGACTTGCTCTAGGGGGCTTGCAACACCAGGGAATGTGTTGGATTTTAAATCCAACACCTTCTCTGCTGTTGCGCAAACTGGAGTAGGAATAGTAATTAATACTATTCCTAAGTCCAGAGCACCCCCTAGATCAAGTCGTTGAAACGACTTGCGATGTAATGACACGCGTAGTAACAACGCGGTCGTTGAAACGACCGCATTGTAAACTACCGCGTTGTCAAAGCACGCGTTGTAACGTGCTATATTCAAGTCTTGTACCTTAGGTAAAGGGTGACATTCAATAACGATTTGTTTGTTTACCGACCTCAAATCAATGCACATTCTAAGTTCTTCATTCCGTTTCTTAACTAAAACAATAGGAGAAATCCATTCAGAAGCATTGACAGGTTCTATCACCCCATCAGCGCACAATTTTTTGATCATGTCAGCCAACTCATTCCTCACAGACAAAGGAACATTTCTCAATTTGTGTTTAGATGGAACAGCATTTTTCTTTAACACTATTTTGTGAGAAAACCCTTTAACTTTTCCTAAATCTTTAAAAAAAACATTTTTATGTTTGTTAAGTATAGCTTGAACCACTTTCTCATTGTTCTGAAGGTCACTATGTACTACATGTAGATCTTCCACCATACATACTTGTATCTTGGCATTGGGACACAAAGTGATATTAAATTTTCCTTGGTGTTTCCACCACAGCACCTGCAATCCATCAACAGCAACATAAACTTTCCCAACTATAGTTTTTTGTTTAAAGGAAATATCAGAAACAAACTACCCCAACATTTCAATTTCTTTACCCCCAAAACCATAAACACGAATATCGTTAGGTTCAAGCGTTTTATCTTTCCAAGACTTGTTGAAAAAGGAATCAGAAATGATTGTATAGGGGGATCCAGAGTCTGCCATAACTTCCACCTTTTTGCCATCAACAGTAATGGTACACATGGGAGGAACATAAGGTTCAGAATCAATATCTTTATTTAAATTGTAAGTAACTTGACCTAACTTGTGACACTGAGAATCACCTCCTGTTATACAAATAATAGAGTTTTCAAACGTTGGTCCATTATTCACCTCATCTACAATTTCCTCATCAGCAAGACTAGCAACTCTCCTGTTGGTTTGACATAGCGCTCCAAAATGACCTACTTTTTTGCATTTGTAGCACTCTTTACCTCTAGCCGGGCAATATCTAAACTGGAATGAATGAGATTTAGAACCACAACGAGTGCAAAATAGTTTACCTGAATTTGGAAATTGTTTATTAACCGGGGTGTATAATGTAGTGGGTTTATTAGGTTTACTTCAAAAATTACCAGGTTTAATATTGGAATCTTTCAGACTAATAGCTGGTACACCCATAGATAGATTGTCTACATAAATAGTATTGAATGAGGTAATAGACCGTTCAACACTTTTGGCAATTTCAATTGCCTCTTGTAAGGACGGATTTCGTTGCCTTAAAAGTTGCTCTTGAATTTTCTTATTAGAGCAATGAATGATTAGTTGGTCTTGAATATATTTGTCTACCTGAGCCCCAAAATCACATTCTGCCGCTATCACTCTTAAACATTCAACATAAGCATCAACAGATTCATTAATCAATTGATGTTGAGTATAGAAATTATATCTCTCCATGACACTATACGGTTGTTCAGTAAATCTTTTTTTAAGTCTATCTATTGCTTCTGTGAAGCAATCATAATCACCACTCTCCATTCCTACTGGTGTTGGAGATGGAGGTAAATGTTCAAAAACATCTTCAGCATGACTTATCAACATATCTAAAAGCAATGCTTTCTTTCTCTTCGCATTGAAACTATCACCAGTAATGGCTAATAAATAATTATTAAACTGTCTATACGATTTTTCCCATTTCATACTGGGTTGATTAGGACCAGAATAAAAGGGAGGTGGAGGATTTCCACAAACAGTGCTAATTGTATAATAAGAATGAGTAAGAATAGAGACAACAGTTTTACTCCAGAAATGGAGTTAAAATAGTAAAAATATTTGAAAAAGAAAGAAAAAGAAAATTAAAATGAGAAATAAATAAGATAAGGTGTGCGTGTCACCGAGGCACACAGATAATAAAGAGTTAACAAGGTGTGCGTGTCACCGAGGCACGCAGTATAGCATATGAACCAAAACCCAAACGAAGATGGCGGAGACGTGATGATGTAGGATGTATGCTCAGGGTGACGTGCGTCTGGAGCGAAGAGAATCCTGGAGACAGAGCTAAGACAGTGAAGAGAATCCTCAAGGCAAAGTCAGTGTAAAGTGAGTCTGGAGCGAAGAGAATCCTGGAGACAGCACGTTGAAAATGAACAGCGCGGGCTCCTCACGAGCCAATCTTGCGCGCTTAGAGATAGACGATGTGGCGAAATTCCAAATCTTCCGAAATGAAGAAAAACAGCCGCAAGTTACAGGAAAGAAAAGCAGCGGTGCGCGACCAGAGTTACACGATGGCAGGCGGCTCGGTAACCACCAAACACGGCAAGCCGCTCGGTAACCACCAGACACGGAAACGCACACTCTCGCTCAAAATGGCTGAGCAAGAAATTCCAGTAATTCCTCCAACGACGACTCCTCGATACTGGCAAGACACACAGGAACAGCCAGGAAATCCATTGGCAATGAATCAAGGAAAATCGGGAGCAGGAAATACAATCCAAATACAGGTGCGTGTGTGGATGCTCCAGTGTCTTGAGGCAAGTAAGAACAAAATCCCAGATTGTCGCCAATATGTAATGAGAACAAATCCACAGAGACTCTGTTGAAGTTGAAGAGTAGTTTAACGGAGCATCCACCTCCTGAAGAGCAGCAGTGTAACTGAGTTAGAACTGCTCTTCAGAATGTGGATCAATAACAAGATATTCAAAAGGATACAGACAGGGCATTGTAGATACAGGGAGTATGCAGCCATGGTAATAGAATACAATAAAGAGAAACATTCTACTAGAATACAATAAAGAGAAACATTCTACTATCACAAACTTGTTGCCATCCGTGCAGGCAAACAAAAGGACAAGGAGGAAAGGGTGAGAGACCTAGAGCAACGTCTAGGGGCGGAAGAAATAGAATATATACAGGCCCCGTCGGGGGCACTTGCACCGAATAGAACCCCTGAGAGAGGAGTACAGACAAGTGGTAGAGGACGAAACAAGGGTGCTCTTCCGCAGCAAGCAACATAACCTCTATGAAGTTGCAAATATAGTGGGCAGGGTATTGGCCTGGCTAGCACACAGGGAAGTAGGGCAACGATGGGTCCGAAACCTACAGACACCTGATGGGTGTCTCATTGAAACGGGGCCTGATGTAGTGGAGGCCTTTGCCTCTCATCTCGAGTCCCTGTTTCGCTCCAGGGTGCAGTGCACTCCATGGGAGACAGAGGAGTTTGTGGTGAACCTTCAATTCGTACCCTCTCCCCGGAGAATGCAGCCCCTCTAGACTAAGAATTGGAAGTGGCAGAGATTCAAGAAGCCATTAAGCAAATGCACTTGGGGAAAACCCGGACCCCAGTGGCTATCCTGCAGAATATTTCAAGTGCATGGGAGGCCTACTGGGGGAACCGCTTCTACGGATATACCTCGGGGCTAGAGAGGAGGGCTCCCTGCCACAAGACCTTAGGTTGGCCTCAATTATCCTCATATATAAACAGGTTAATCCCCCGGAGGATTGCTCCTCATACGAACCAATATCCATATTCAATAAAGAGACCCAATATCCTGGCCAAAGTACTCGCCAACCGCTTCTACCAAGTGATAGATAAGCTTGTCCATCCAGACCAGTCTGGGTTCATGCCCTACAGTGTGACAACATAATCTGCTGTGCCTTTTTGGGGTCTTGGCCAGGGCAAGGCCCATCCGGGAACCAGCGGTGATGCTGGCCGTTGACGCAGAAAAGGCCTTTGACTCTCTAGAGGGGCCTTACCATATAGCAGTCATACGTAGAATGGGTCTGGGAATGGAATTTCTGGCATGGATCAAATGACTATATACAGATTCCATGGCAAGGGAGAGGGTGAATGGGATGCTGTCCCACGAATTTCGCTTGGGGCAAGCAACAAGGCAGGGGTGTCCCCTTTCTCCTCTGCTTTATGCCTTGGTAGTGGGGCCACGAGGTCTTCGGTGGGACGGGGACTGAGAGGATGTTGTCTCCTTATATGCAAGTGACATGCTTCTATGTGTAACAGACCCGCAATGCTCTTTCCCCAGGTTGCTGGAGATGCGACACACTTTCGAAGAGCACACAAAGTCCACACTAATTCACATAAATCAGTGGCATCCCCACTTACGCTCTGGAGGCCACCGGAGGTGTGGGGGGAATACTCTACAGTGGACAAAGAAGGGGTTCACATACCTGTGGTATATATCACACAAGGCCATCAGTCTTCATGCGTAGGAACTTGGGTAGAATACTGGAGAACTATAAGAAGGATGCGGAACACTAAAGGAAACTTCTTCTTTCCTTAATGGGTCGAAAATCATCTCCCTGCCCCAGTTCCTCTAAATGCTGGAAAATACACCTTGCAGGGTCCCATACTCCTCCTTCCGGGAGGTGGATGGCATAACAAGATCCCTGCTATGGGATGGAGGCAACCCCAGAAGAGCACTACACACACTGACAAGATCCCCATTCGACAGTGGTATAGCCTTGCTAACCTACAGCTTTCCTATGGGCCTCTCACCTTCGGATTATTAATGACTGGGCATATGCGGATCAGCAGGAACCCTTAGTGAGAGTGGACAAGAGGGCCATGTCACCCAGGGGTATCTCAAGGATCTTTATGGTGGCACTACTCAGCGCCGGACACCCACCACAACAGCCAGTAATCAACTAGGATGGGGGAAAACTCACACTAGAACCGCCACAATACGATTCAATCCTGCTTGCAGACGTAATGACACTGGACAGCTTTTATATATATAAAAAAAAAGGTACCTTCTGGACATATGGAGTCAGGACTCCATATATCCAGAAGGTACCTTATTTTTTTGGGGACTTCTCCCATTTGAGGAAGTCCAAAGACAATACAAGCTGACTGAGGCCGAGCAGTTCCGCTACCTACAGCTTAAACATACGCTAAATGGGTATAGGCCCCTCCTGGTCTCGATTGAAGACAAATCGCCCCTGGAGAGCAGAGTGCTGATAGCCCCACTACACAAACACGCAATAAACTTAAAATATTCCACTGGGCCGACTTTACCAGAACAAGTCTGTATAAAATGGGGAGAATAGCCAATGCTATCTGTTTACAGAGATGACAAATGTCCAACATATGCACCAAAGCACACCAAAACACTGTTACTTTTATCCTCAATCGGTAGTACCGCGAAGAACAACACCAATTTTTGAAGTTCCGTTGGCAAATTATCAATCAATAATCCACAGAGGTTGATGTATCAGGTCACTCTATTTTATTCCATTCATAGAAAAAAGAAGACGGCAGCCGACGCGCGTTTCGTCCTCCTGGACTTTTTCAAGGCTTCTTTCAAGATTTCAAAAGGCAGTCCTTTCCAAAATATGGCATGAATGGTTAATAAGTAGTATTCCAATGGATGAGTTCTATATCTACCCCTCGAGGTGTTGTTCTTCGCTGTACCGTTTGAGGATAAAAGTAACAGTGTTTTGGTGTGCTTTGGTGCATATGTTGGACATTTTGTTCTAGACTGCTTTTGCAGGTCTAGTGGACTTATACCTAAGGTGGGTGGGTATTGTAGCACCATGGGAGCACCCTTGGAGCACCCTTTGAAACTAATGAGCTTTGAAAAGATTGTCAAAACATGAATTACTGATTTATAGATGTAAGGCACGTAATGTAATGTAAGGCACACTTATATAGCGCAGCTGCCACCCCAAGGGTATCCTGGCGCTTAGATTACCAATCATCCACTGCATGTAACTAAACTGAGATAGGCAAGGATCAATCTCTGGGAAACAATCTGGTTTTCAGTTCCTTCCTGAAGCGTGACAAGGTGTTCAGTTGTCTAAGCTCCGGGGGCAGAGCGTTCCAAAGTCTGGATGCTGTAAAGCTAAAGGATCTGCCACCCATTCGAGCTTTATTGACATGGGGAACACAGACCAGATTAGCAGAGGAAGAGCGCAAATGTCTAACAGGGGAATACCATACAAATTTCCTTTGCAGCAGTTTAGGTCCAGTTTTATGTGTTGCCTTGTAGACAATACAGAGTGCCTTAAATTGGACTCTTTGCGCAATGGGCAGCCAATGTAGGTCCTTTAAGACCAATGAGGCCGAGGCTCTACGTGGTCGATTTAGCGCCAACTTAGCCGCCATGATCTGTACTCTTTGTAATTTTTTTATCAGGGACGCTGGGGCACCTAAAAGGAGTGCATTGCAATAATCCATTCTGCTTACAACAATACTCCGCACCACTTGAGGTCTAGCAAGAGTAGGTAAAAACGGGAGAATCTTCCGAAGAGCTCGGAGCAGAGATAGACAAGTGTTCACCGTTTTATTCACCTGGGAATCCAATTGTAGATTGCTATCCAGCATCACTCCTAAATTGCGCACTGTACTAGCGGGCAATAAGGAGTTGTTAGCTGGGCCTGGCCAGAAGTCTACTGGGAGTGGTCGCTGAATTTTACCTGCGGTACAGCACAGGATTTCAGTTTTTTCCCCATTAAATTGCAATGAGTTCTCTTTCAGCCATTCTGCTGTTCTGTGCATACAGTTGTGGAATTTTTCTAAAGGCACTGCTTTATTGCCTTCAACGGAGAAGACAAGCTGAGTGTCGTCCGCATAGTTTATGACATCAATGCCAAATGATTTTATTAAGATAATGAGTGGTCGAAGATAAAGGTTAAACAGAATTGGGCTGATAGCCGAGCCCTGTGGAACCCCATGTTTAACATCTCTATTCTGAGAGGTAAATGGCGACATGCAGATCTCTTAGCTTATCCACTGTTTGTACGCCGATGACAGAGATGACAAATGCCAGGGTCCCTAATACACGCCCTCTGGAGTTGCCCGAAGATCCAGAGGTTCTGGGCAAGAGTTCAGCAGCAGCTATCCGGAGCCCTGGGAGAGTCACTAGAGCTTACTCCGCAGTTAATTATTCTGGGAATCTGGAGTGATCAAACCCTTTCCAAACATGCCCTACTTTTCTGTAATCTTGCTTTAATAGTGGCAAACAGAGATGTTATTCGGCTGTGGGGCAGTGGAAATCTTCCAGGGGTGGCCTGCTAGGTGCGCAACATGGACTGGTGCATGCATGCCAATGAGATTTACCGGGCTCAGGGCTGGCCCCAAAAGCACTCCAATATATAGGGCCCACAGGAGGAATTCAGGGACACTTTCTGGGGACATTTGCAATGCCAGGGGGATGTGCTGTACACCGCAAGAGTAGGAAAAGTCATTGGGCTGTCGATGCATCGCTCATGGCCCATGGCCCGTGCTCTGGGCCCCCCATGCCCAACCATGAATTGGACTAGTACCCTGAAATCTAAACGTATACTGTCTTTATATGCATGTGTTAATGTGTGCCCTACCTGTAGAATGCCATGTTCTTGTATTACGGGCTATCATTATAGTTTGAAAATAACAAAGATTGTTGTAAAAAATCATTGTAATCTGTTTGTTTTGCTCCAGACTGTAAGTTTCTTTTGGTCCTCACAATCCACACCATCTACATTTTACACACCATCATGAGTATAGCTGGTCCTGCTCTTAAATGTATGCCAGTTTTCTCCTGGGTCATCTGATCCTCCCTCACCCCCTGTTAGTTTCTCCTGGGACCTTTCCTAAGTATCCCCTTTGCCTACAATACTGCATTGTTCAATAACCCTATCTTTTCGTAGATTTTATTACCATCTATTTGCTTACATCCTTCTTCGCCTTTTCAACATACACTGAAACTAAAGTAAAATTCCGACATAGATTAATTGTAAGTGAAGGATCAAAGACTGGGGTTCTCTACCTCTAATAGGCTTTGACCTCCCCCCCCACACACACACACACAAATACTCCCCGTTATCTACCCTCCACCTGACTGTATTCCTCACCCATCAGGAAAGAATGTTAGCATGGAGTTCATCCCCTCCACGAAACTCTATTCATTCACCTAATCTACTGCCTTGGATTGCACCTCAGAAAGATTTCTCAGCACCCACATGTTCCAGATACCAAATCACCCATTACCCTTGTAATATGGAAACTAGATAACTGAAAGTCTAGTAGTCTGACACACCCAGTCTTCCTTCCCGCTTAACCAGGGAAAAAGATTTTGCAACCAAGATTTACTTCACAGCCTCCACAAATAAATTCATATACATCTCCATTTCTAGACCGCCTGCCCCTTGGTGTTCAGCTAAATGTCGCCCAATACGAACTACTTACTTGTTTTCAAACCCTACTTTGGAAATGGCCTTTTCCATGTATCTTGCACAGGTTGTTGCACCCCTTCTCATGGCCTACATTTGGCTAGCCTCAACTGCCTCTTAGCCCCAAGACACAGAGAAAGAGCGAGCGCTAGCGAGAGAGAGAGAGAGAGAGAGAGAGAGAGAGAGGTTTTTTTTTAACCCTACTCAAGCTGCAACTACAATCTTTGTTAGGGTGAGGCACAAGCAAATCCCCAAATTAACCTTTGCTCAACCCTTTGGTAGCTTGGCACAGAGCAGCCAGGCTTAACTTGGAGGTAATGTGTAAAGTATTTATGCAACACTTAAAACAGTAATAAAGTTTAAATGCAAGAAAAATCACACACCAATTTAGAAACAAAGCAAAATGCAATAAATAAATCAAGACCAAAATAACAAAAATCCAATCAGTAGAACCGGACATATGTAGCTTTAAAGATTCAAGTGAAAATAGTGCCTAAAATCCCAAAGCACCACTCGCGGGTATCTGGTTGTATGAGATCATGAGAAAGCCACAAGTTCAAGCCGAACGCGATGGAGCATGAGTCAGATACAAGGGACAGGTTAGTCCCGCTGAAAAGTTACCTTCTTAGTCAAGCACAGAGTTCCATTCATGGTGGAGAGGGCCTCGAGGAGCAGGGAAGCGTCACAGACGGTTATTGATGTAGCGAGAAGAACAGGCCTAGCTTTGAGAACGGTTGTCGCTGTAGTGCGACAATCCTGTTGTCGTCACAGATGGTCGGGCTGGAGCTTGGTGGTAGCACTCCCCGTGAGCGGTCGATGCTGTAGCGTTAAGGGTTGGGTTGGCGGAACTTCGCGTTGGTGGGCAATGTGACCAACGAGGTTTTAGCACCAGCGGGCCAGTTCGCGGCCGTGAAGAGCCCAAGAACTTCAATTCAGCTCCATTGTGAGCGCACCAAGGGTCCAGGACCTGAGTTGGCACCACCTGGGGGTCAGGGGCTTACTCCAGCTGGATCTGGGTGCTGGTTCAGGTGTTTGGGAGCCTGTTATTTCCTTGTGACTCTGAACAGAAGGCCAGCAGACAGGGGTGTAGCTCCGGGAAGGAGGGGGGGGGGGTTTGGGGTGTTACACCCCCCTACCTAAAAATATATTTTGTAGTAAATAGTTGTGTATAGGTGCTTTCAGTCGGGTATGGTGAAGTTTCTGTTGCATTTCACTTGGGATTTTTACATGCCCACAATGACAAAAACACACACATTCTCTCTCTCGTCTCTGTTTTGAAGGCCTTAAAAAATGTTGGTTGGTTTGAAAAATATTGTTTTAAGTACCCCCCAACAATTGGCTCTCTCCTCTCTTTCCACTGCCCCTTAAGCCCCCCTAATGTCCTGTTTCTCATATAATGTGTTTTAACAAGATATGCCAGAGTAATTGTTGGGAAATCTGAAGCTCGCTACCCCCAATCTTTTTTTTTTTTTTAAAACAGATTTTATTTGTCAAAATAACACATATGATGCAGACCTCTGAATCCCAGAGACAGCTGCCGCATGTAAGATACAGAAATGTTGACTTTGACCATTTTGCATAGTTAAGGACAGGAGAATATGAAAGGCAATACAAATAAAATAAAATCCTGCAAACAACCAACTTCCCCACCTCCCTCCCCACCCCCCAGCGCACCGTCTTCATATTCCGGAACAACATATTACTGACCCAAGCTGCCATCAATCTACACCAGAGCTAAACATCCACAATATCATTGTCTACTAAGGAATCGCGGGCCACACATAGGGGAGTGCAAGGGACCGGAGAGGCAACCGGTTACTCTGGGTCACGACCCCGGTCCACCCGCGGCGGCTCCAGCTCCAGGCCACGATAATCCGCCCAGCGCTTCCAGATCTTATAGTGCTTCCTAGGGCACCCTCTAGCCTCAAAAATGGGGAGCTTGAGGACCATACTAAAGTTGAGACCATTTTTCCAAATCGAGACCGAGGGGGCAACCACCGCCTTCCAGGCTCTAGCTATATCTCTCTTCGCTAAGGTAAAGCCTAGGAGCATGAGATGTCGCTTATAGATGTTGCCCCCGATCCCTTCCATTACATGAAGGAGAACTAGTTTCGGTGAGTGAGGAAGCTCCCATCCCAGAACTTCAGAGAGACAGGCCAGTACCCCCCTCCAGAAGCGTGCTAGCGCTGTGCAGTGCCATATAGTATGTATCAGTGTCCCTTCTTCATGCCCACAGCGGAGACACCCCGGGGAAGCCACCAAGCCCGCCCTCCAGAGCCTAACGCTGGTAAAATAAACCCGGTGTAGGTATTTAAATTGGATAGGCCGCAGGCGCACTGCAATGGCCGCCCCACGTGGAGATGCCAAAGCTTCTGTCCAGTCCTCTTCTTCCATCTGGCCCACATCTCCCTCCCAGGCCTCCCTCAGACGCTGCAAAGAGGGGGAACAGTGCGTAACCAGAGACTGATAGATTTTGGAGATCTTGTGGTCTAGGAGATCCCCCATAAAAACCTTAGTTTCCACCGGACTAAACTCCGGCAGTGAATCCAGACCCTCCAAGCTGGGAGCGATGGCATGCCGAAATTGTAAATATTTAAAAAACTGAGTCTTTGGCATCTGAAAAGCCGTCTGGATGTCTTGAAAGGATTTCAACACCGTGCCACGCATAACGTCCCCCAGGGTAGATATCCCGATGTTATCCCAATCGCGAAACCCGGAGAGATTCAGCAACTTTCGGAAAACGGCCGTTGTGCCATAATGGGGTCTCCCTAGTCAGTCTATTCCACCAGCCCATCTTTCGCAAAGCCTGCCGCCAGATCTGAAACACAATTCGCGTGGCCGATGGAAGGAGACGCCTCAATGGAGCAGAGTAAAGAATAGTGTGTAGGGAGTGGTCCCCCATACAGCGCCGCTCCACAGCGTACGCTGGGTCCACCCTGTCTCCATACCACCACTCGTTTAAGACAAGGAGATGCGATGCAACATAATAGGACCAAATATCAGAGGTAGCCAGCCCCCGCTATACGTAGATAGGAAGCACTTCCGGACCGCCACCCTTACCGCTCCACCCTCCCAAAGGAACTGTCCCAGAACTGAATTCACCTGCCGGAACCACCGCGGGGGAACCGGATAGGGATGATTTTGTAGTTGATACAATAATCGCGGGAGTGACACCATCTTAAAAATGGCTGACTGGCCGTAGATGGACAGGGGCATGTGGGACAGATCTTAATGTCCTCGCGCACCCGCTCCCATACAGGTGCAAGATTACCCTCCCAGGCCGTGGCGGGAGAATCGGACAAGTACACCCCCAAATATTTCATGCCTCCTTGTACCACTTGTACAGACGACGCCCAAGAGCCGAGCTCACCCCGACCTCCCAACACCCACAGAGTGGACTTCCGAGGGTTCATATATAAACCGGACGTTTCCCCGAAGATCTGCATGATACGCAACAACCGAGGGCCCGTTTGTTCCAGCTTGGTAAGAGAGAACAAAACATCGTCAGCATAGAGGGCGATGCGATCGGACAGTCCATGCGCCCATTCAAACCCGGACACCTGAGCGTCCATCCGCACCCAAGCCGCCAAGGGTTCCATTGCTAAGGCGAAAAGATATGGGGATAGTGGACACCCCTGTCTGGTGCCCCGCCCAATATTGAATGCAGAAGAGACGAAGCCTGCCACTCGCACCGAGGACGTCAAGTCAGTATATAACAGGGTAAGATAGGACAAGAAACGCGGTCCAAAATTCAGCCGCCGCAGGAGCGCAAATAAATAGACCCAACTCAAGGAATCAAACGCTCTGTCCATATCTGCCCGTTCCCCCAGTCCCTGGATCGTCGAGACTGCCACATGCGCCCGCCTAATATTGTGACGGGTTGCACGCTGGGGCATAAACCCAGCTTGGTCCGGGTGTACCAGCAAGGCTATATGAGGGCGGAGGCGGTTCGCCAAAGCTTTAGCTAATATCTTGGCCTCCACGTTCAGGAGGGAGATGGGGCGATACGAGGCGTGATGTTCCGGCGGTCTACCAAGCTTATGAAAAACTACTATCTCCGCATGCCGCCAGTCGCTGGGCAGACACCCCCGGTCCCTGGCCTCCTCGACCACCCTGCGGTAGTGAGGTCCCAACTGCAAAAAATATTTTTTAAAGAATTCGCATGGAAAGCCATTAGGGCCTGGGGCCCTGCCAGAATTAAGATACTCTGCAAAACTGCTCGCGATAGCCGACGCGCCCGACATAGGGAGCCCATCCAACCCCACCACACCCGGGAGGGCCTGGGGGCGAAGCGAACCTTGACACAATCGGTGCAGCATTTTACCAGATTTGTCACCCCATTGGTATATCCTACTACGAGTAGCAAGCCAGGCCTGTCGAGCCTCATCTAAGAGGATATGGGAATATTCCTGCTGCACTAGCAGTAGCAGATGACGAGCCAGCCGCCCTGCCGCGCGCCTCCAACTCAAGAATAGTAGCTTCCGCTCAAACCAGGGCCTCTACGCTGTCTTCGGGCCGTGGCGCAAAATGAGATGTCCACCCCCCGAATGGTGGGTTTCAAGGCCTCCCAAAGAGTCCCAGCCCCCGAGACCGAGCCCACGTTAGTGGCTAAATATTGATCAAGGGCATCTTCCATTCGTTCCCTGTAGTTCTCCTTCTGAAGGTTCCAGACTGAGAGGCACCATCGGAATGGCCCATAGGCACCCCCAGCTGGTATAGTAAGTGCCACTGGAGAGTGGTCAGAGAGTCCGCGTGTGAGGATTTTGGCCGCTACCACTCTGCTGTCAAAGACCCGTGGGATGAACAGATAATCTAGGAGGGAGAAGGAACCATGGACTGCCGAAAGATACGTATAGCCCTGTGTATTACCATGCATCCTGTGCCAGGGGTCCACCCAATCAAGACTCGTCACTAAGGAGTACAGTTTAGTAGGATGGTGGGTCTCAGAGAGACCCCCCGACCTCCATCTATCAATAGCCACATCCATCACATCATTCCAATCCCCTCCCACCACCGCAAGGCCCTCGGGTATATCTGTCCACAGGGTCAGAATCTTTTCGGCTAACACCCAGGAAAGAGGCGGGGGGGGCATAGACGCTTCCCAGTACAAAAATCTCACCCCCTACCGTGCCCTGCACAAACAGGTACCTGCCCTGAAGATCTCCCCAAGTTTTAACATGTGTGTATGCAACCCTACGGTGTATTAAAATAGCAACCCACCTGGAACCTCTCACAAACCCGGAATGAAAGACCTGTGTAAATCCGAAGCGCTGGAAGCATACTGCCTTAGTCCCCATGAGGTGGGTCTCCTGCAACAATAATACATCTGCGCGAGCTCGCTTGGCTGACTTCAGAATGGCCCCCCGCTTGATCTTGTCTAGCGCCCCTCTAACATTCCAGCTAAGAACCCTCACAAGACCAGGGGCCTCCCGTGTACTAACAGACATTCCTACTCCGTGCAGATCCTATACAGCACCATGGCAGCAACAAGAATCGTCCACAAGATGTAACAGGGTCCACAACACAAGTAGACAGTGCAGCAACCCCCCAAACCCCCCCCCAAAAAAACACAACCCAACAACTCCCCCCCCCACCCTGTACCTCCAAAACAATGAAGTACATGTCGCGGCAGGCAGACCCCAACAGGAGGTCCCACCCCTCACCCACCATCGGATCCCCAAGTCACAGCCCATTGTCAAGTGGCCTCCTCTCCTTCTGCGGAGCCCCACAGAGAGACTGGCCAACATACACGCCCCTTCGGCCCATACAGAATACTCAAATTCGGAGAGTTACATGGTCATCCTGGTGTCAGTCCGCTGAGACATGTGGCCGAGACACTGACCCCTCCCGGGCCGCGGGACCTGCAGATTGTGAGCGGCACCTGGATTTGGAGCGTCTGCCCCTACTACCCCCAATCTTACTGACCAAGCTACACCCCTGCCAGCAGACTAACCCTTGGAGTTACTCTGGGAGTCCTCAGTTCGGGTGCAGGTCCAATCCCTCTGGCTAAAGGAGCGGTCCAGCAAGGCAGTAGTCCAGCAGGACAACAATCCAGCAGGGTGGCAGTCCTTTTAGTATCACAGCAGTCTTTCTTCCTGGCAGAGTCTCCACAGGTGCAGACATGTACTGAAGAGTTGGTGTCTGAGATTCAATATTTGTACCAGGTGCCTCCTGGGGGGGAAGCTTCTAAAGGTTTCCCTGTGAAGTGCACCGGTTTCCTACATCTTCTACCCTGGCTCCAGACTAACTACAGGGGGGTATGCAGCCCTTTGAGTGGAGGCAGGACTCAGCCTATTCAAGTGTAAGTGGGGCTGTGCCCATTCCAACCTCCCATCCTGCCAGTGATGGTCTATCCAGGCACACCTAAGCTCTCGATTGTGTGTGGCTGTCTAGGAGGGATACATAAAGCCCATCTGTCAGCTATTCCCAGTCATATGGCCCAGAGACAGGCTGCAGGCACTAAACGGCTAAGGTAGAAAAATGCCAACTTCCTAAAAATGATGGATTAAACCCAAATCCTGGTGACGGGGTGAATGTTTGCATTGTTCAGCATTCCGTCCATCAATTGTTTCTTTTGCATTTGTCGCCCTAAGTGGGAAGGGTATGCCCAGACGTGGGTCCTGTGCTCACTGCACCACTGGATTCAAGCTAGCCAGGCTTATGAGGGGTGATGCCCCGAAACCGGTCCCAGAATGCTTGTTTCCGGTCCAGGGAGGACCTGGCTTGGCAGTTCGGGCTGGACTGTTCCCATAAGGAAAAGGGTCAAGACTGATTTGCCTATGGCTGGGTCCAAACTGGGGTGGCGTGGTGAGCAAAAGAATGATGGATTAAACCCAGATCCTTGTGACTGGGGGGTGAATGTTTGCATTGTTCAGCATTCCGCCCATCAATTGTTTCTTTTGCAACTTCCTAAAGGTGGCATTTTTAAAATTGTAATTTAAAACCTACCTTTACCATAAGAGAGGATTTTTCATTACAATTCCAAAAATACCAAACATGAACTTGTTACCTATTCCCATTTGGAAGTTACAGCTTGTTAACTGTAATAAGGTATCTCCAATGTTATCCTATGCAGTAGTGAAAAATGAATTTGTGTGTTTTTCACTACCAGGACCAACTTTTAAATACACTGCACCCGCCCTCTGGGATGTCCAGGACCTACCCTAGTGGTGACATATATATTAAAATGGCAAAAGGTTTCTTTTGGCAAGTCGAAATGGCAGTTTAAAACTGCACAGAGGGTGCAATGGTAGGACCGAGACAGTTTAAAGCCTACTCAAGAGGGCGGCACAATCAATTCTGCCAGTCCACTTGTAGCATTTAATTTACAGGCCCTGGGTACATGTAGTACTACTTTACTAGGGACTTACAAGTAAATTAAATATGCCAATTGGGGATACTCCAATTCTACCAGGTTTTAAGGAGAGAGCACAAGTACTTTGGCACTGGTTAGCAGCTGAGTCCTAAAGCCAGCAAAAACAAAGTCAGTAAAACAGGAGGGATGAAGGCAAAAAGTTAGGATGAAAATACCAGGTCTAACATGTGCTCTCCCTCCCCCCAGCTGAAAGTGGGGAGAACTACCTAATCCCCTGGGAGTTCTCATCACTAAGGTGGCAAAACCTGGAGAGACCATCAGCATTGGTGTGGTCTGTTTCAGGGTGCCATTCTCTGTAAGGAGATGGACCACCTCAACAGTTTGGGATTCTCACCCCTCATCTGCATTAGTCATCTGAGCAGTCTGTGGTCTGTCTGAACTCGGAAGTGAACACCAAACTGGCATTGTGGCATTTCTTCAGTGCCCAGACCACTGGAAAGACATCCCTTTCTATTGCACTCCACCTCTGTTCCCTTGGAAGTAACCTCCTGCTAATGAAGGCTACAGGTAGAGCAGGTTTGTTCAGCTGTGAGAGCATGGCCCCTATGCCATGCTCCAAGACGACTGTCTGCACAATGAATTATAATTACAATGATAAGTCCGGAGCATTGAGCACGGGTGCTGTGCACATGGCCTTCTTTAGGGTGTCAAAAGCGCTCTGGTATGCCTCCGTCCAGATCACCTGTCTGGGCTGCTTCTTAGAAGTCAGTTCTGTCAAGGGAGCAACAATGGTGTCCACGGAACCCTACCCTATCTGGCACTTACTGGCCTTGATAATCAGGCATGCCTTCTTCAGAGTCTAAAGCACTTCCCTGAGATGGTACAAATGGTCCTCCCAGCTGGAGCTGAAGACCGCAAAGTTGTCTAAGTAGGCGGCACTGAAGTTCTCCAACCCAGCTATGTCCTGGTTGGCCAACCTCTGGAAAGTGGCAGTGGTGTTCTTCAGCCCTGAAGGGCATTACCCAGAACTGGAAGTGCCCTTCTCGGGTTGAGAACGCGCACTCTTTTTGACCCCCCTCGGTCAAGGCAATTTGCTAGTACCCAAATGTTATAACAAACATGCTGTGGAACTTGGCAGCTACCAACCAATCTATGAGGTCACCAGTTCGGAGATGGGGTGTGCGTCAGTCTTGGTGATGGCACCTAAGTTCTGAGGCTGTTTGAGGGCTCAATGACCCCTAGTTCCAGCATTTTGGATTCTCCCTCCTTTATGCTGGTTCTCACCTTATCAGAGAGCCTGTAGATTTTACTCTTCACAGGTATACTGCCCCCAGTATTAATATCATCGATGCACCATGCAGTGAGTCCTGGGCTAAGGGAGAAGAGATGTAAACTGCCCCAACAATTGGCTGCAGTCCCTCTGTTGCTCTAGGGCCGTGGTACTCAGAGAATGGCCCGCGGGCCACCAGCGGCCCAGCAGACCTTGCTTGGCAGCCCGCGGACCATTTTCATGGCCCGTTCTTGCTTGAGCAAGCATAGCACAGCTGCTTCATAGCGGGATCCCCTGAGGGTTTCAGTAAACACAAAAGAGCCGCTCGAGCGTCACAATACCACCTTTCCTGAGCATGCTCCAGTGGCCCTCTTTGTGTTTACTGAAAGCCTCACTGACTACAGGCGCTCGGTACTGGCAGGAAGCAAAGGCCCTTTAAGAGTCAGCTGTTATGCATTTACAGCTGACTTTTAAGGAGCCTTTCAGCAAGCTTCCTGCTACCTTTGAGACGAAGTCGCCACCCACATTGGCCACGCCGTCCGCAGCCTGTTTTCTCTGATCTGCCAAAAGGACTGCACAGGCAGCAGGGGACCTCCCAAGTATCAGCTGCTGTAAGTCCTTAAAGTCTCTTTTCCCTCTGCCTGCCCCGTTTCCCCATCGAGCCACAACATGTATTCGCCTCCGTTTCTGGCCCTTCGCGGTCATACATATATATACAATCATTCTAGGGATGGATTTGGTGTCATGGATTGGAGTCCTAAACGTAAGTAGCATCTAACCTAGAGAATACACTCCGTCACCCCACACCCTCTGAGACTATGCCACGTGCTAGTTGAGAATTGGAGTTCTGCCGTAGTGTGTCCACATATGCCCGATATGGGCCCCATATGTCTTTAGGGCGTGACGTACTAGGCATAATGCTGGCATAGATCTCGCTATTAACATTACAGTATGCCAGACTGCGAAGCCATCCCTGCAGTGTAGGGGCCGCCTTTCGGCCCCATAATAGAGCGATCTCCCTTTTGGCCAGCAGTAATCCGAGGGACGCGAATCTTCTAATTTGTTTAGGAAAATTAACCATGTAGCCTAGTAGTGCCACTTCTGGTGTGGGAAAAAGAGACAGATTGGTCATGACACCCAGTGTGTTGTGTATTTGCTCCCAGTAGGGCTGCAATTTTGGACAGGTCCATGTGAGGTGTGCAAAGTCCGCATGAGGGGCGGCGCATTTCTGGCAACTGTGGGGTCTGGACGGATCCATTCTGTGTGCTTTGGCAGGGGTAAAGTAAAGTCGGCGTAGGAATTTGAAATGTAGGAGTTTATACCTACTGTTAAGAGAGACTTCCCTCATAACTGCGCAGCACTTCGCCCACTGTTCGTCTGTAATGGTACGACCTAGGTCTTGTTCCCATGCGCGGCGGACCTCGTCATCATTTACCGGCCTCACGCTAGCGCATGCTTTGTACAGTTTAGATATGAGATGAGTACCAGTCTTGCTTTCGATGATCAATGTTAGTGGAGTGAAAGAGTTGGGTTCAACTGGATAAGTAGTCAGTGTGGCGCGTAGAGCAGAGCAGATTCGCCCCAATACGAAGTTGTCCATAAAGGAGACGGTTTGGAAACGGGCATCTTCTGACACCGAGAAGATATGCTCTTCCGGGTATAGAACCCCTATTTTGGTGATATTGAATTTGGCTAAGGTGCGTTGCACCAGTTTTTCCTCCTGTTATTGGCAGCCAAGGGGGGTTCGGGAGAGGCAGGGCAGATGAGTATAATGTGGTGGCGCCGACTAGTCACCGTAGTTTATCCCATGCCCAACTGGTGGTGGAAACAGTCTGTATGTCGTGTGGGTCTCTAGGAATGCCTTTGGGCAGTACAGTGGCCAGCTTTTCCGGTAGGACGAAATCCGCCTCCGGCCGTAGAAATGGGATCCTTGCGTCCGGATGGAACCAGGCATACGCATAGCAACATTGGGCCACTAAATAATACAAATGGAGATCCGGGACTCCATATCCCCCCCTGTCACAAGGGAGGGTAAGCACCTGCCAGCGGACGCGCGCTCTCTCCCCCCCCCATACCAGTCTGATGAGGTGTGTGCGCAGTGTTAAAAAAAAAAACGTTTGTGAGGGGTATGGGGATATTGTTAAAAAGATACAAAAATTTGGGGAGCACTACCATTTTAAGTATCGCGACTCTACCTGCGATAGATAGCGGTAAACGCAGCCATCGTTCCACTTGAGCTTCTAAGGCGCAAACTGCACGCCCATCATTTAAGCTAATGATTTGGGCAGTGTCCAGGTGGATATGTATGCCTAGATATTTTACTGAGTCGCTGCACCACTCGAGGGGGAATCCGCAGTCCCATGGAGCCGTACTCGTTGTTAAAGGAAAAATCACTGACTTGTGCCAGTTAATGCCCAGTCCCGAAAAACGGCCGAATCGGAGTATTTCTCTGATTAGCGGTTCTAAGTTTTCCTGAGGGTCGCGAACATAAAGGATAGTGTCATCCGCATATAGCGAGACCAATAAGGGACCAGTGTTGAATTGTAAGCCTCTATGTAAATGTCGTTCCTGAAAATGGCGAATCAAAGGGTCCATGGCCAGGATAAACAAAAGGGGGGACAGTGGGCAGCCCTGCCGAGTGCCACGAGACAACAAAAAGGGTCGGGGGAGAGTGCCGTTCATTCGGAGTCTCGCCATGGGCCGACTGTATAGTAGTGTGGTGGTGGCTATAAAACCCAGGGGCATGCCCATGCGGCGCATAACCCAGATAAAAGAGGGCCATTCCAATGGATTGAAAGCTTTTTCCGCATCCAATAGAATAGCGGCAGCTGGAACTTTCGGATCAATTCTATGAATTACAGAGAATAACGTTCTGAGATTTAATGAGGTGGATCGATGGGGAACGAACCCCAATTGGGCCGGAGATATGATAAATTCCATCAATTGGGATAGCTGGTTAGCGATAATCTTAGCTAGTATTTTATAATCTAAATTTAATAGCGAAAGGGGTCTGTATGAGCTACAAAGGGTCGGGTCCTTGCCAGGTTTGGGGAGGAGAATAATGACCGCTTCTCGGAGTGTGGGGGCAGTATCTGTCTCTCAAGCGCTTCGGCATAAACCTCTATCAACTGCGGCGCTAGTATGTCCTTGTAAGCCTTATAAAAGTCCCCGGTGAAGCCGTCTAATCCTGGGGCTGAGGAGCCTCGGAGGGCATCAATAGCGCCATGGACATCAGCTTCAGATATTGGTTCTGCTAAAAAGTCCTGCATGTTTTTTTCCAAATATACCAGTGCTATCTCGGACAAATAGGCTTCCTGGGCCTTGGGGTCGCTCCCTATTTTAGTAGTGTATAGGGCCGTGAAATAGTCCAAGAATTCATTACGAAATTCTGGGGTGGAGGAGAGTGTCTGATTTGTGGATGAGCGCAGCTCAGTGATGTAAGACCTGCTGTATGGGGGACGGGTCGCTCCCCTTCTCTGTACCGTCCGGCAGACTGATACTTGCCTAGATACAATATCTCACGGTCCGCAGTCTCACGAAATTCAACGAGGAGGGCCAACCGTTTTCCCTCTGCATCGGGGTATGTTATGTTATGTTATGTTAATGACACTTATAAAGCGCGTCGATTACCCGGAGGTGTCCTGGCGCTAGCTTAATCTTCTGAGGGCCGTAGGCGGAATAAAGAACGTTGTGACCGGATCATTGTGAAAAGAGCCATGTTTTTAAGCCCTTTCTGAAGGACAGAAGATCCATGGTGTTTCTTAAATGAAACGGCAAATCATTCCAAGCTTTTGCCGCACAATGAAGGAAACTTCTGCCACCCCATTGGGCTTTTTTACACGTGGCACTACGACCAGCTTGGCCCCCTTTGATCGTAATGTTCTTTCCGGAGTATACCATTGGAGTCGTCGTTTTAAGTACTCCGGCCCTGTGCCCTGGAGTGCTTTAAAAACAATACATAAAGCCTTAAAGCGTACTCGACTCCTTACTGGGAGCCAATGCAACTTTTAATGTCTTGAGATACCGGAGAGAATCTCGATGTTCCTGTGAGCAGTCTAGCTGCTGCATTCTGTAACACCTGTAGCCTGTTCAAGGATCTCTGTTGAGCATTTAGGTAAAGACTATTACAATAGTCCAATCTCGCCATCACGAGAGCCGTGACCACCGTTTGTCTACTTTCTAAGGGCAAGAATGGCAATATTTTCCTTAGCATTCTCATGACAAACATTGTTTTCGATGCCACTGCATTTACTTGGGGCCCGAAGGTAAGTCTCTCGTCCACTATTACACCCAGGTTTTTTACCTTATTTGTGGGAGCGGGGAGAGTGCCCATCGAGTCCGGCCACCACTTGGGTGTCCAAAAGTTGGCATTGTTCCCGAACAATATTACCTCGGTTTTGCCCGAGTTAAGCTTTAGGCAGTTCTCTGCCATCCAATTTCCCACTGACAGCATACAGTCCTGGAAACGTCCCTCAATGCCTGCCTCATTGCCTGGTGTCAACGATACCACAATTTGGGTATCATCCGCATAGGAGGTGAGTCCAAATCCAAATGCGCTTATAATAGGAGCCAAAGCACTGACATAAACATTGAAAAGCGTTGGGCTGAGAGAGGACCCCTGTGGGACGCCACAGGGCAGTGCAAAAGAATTGGACTGATAGTCTCCCAGTGCCACGATTTGTCTTCACGGTATGTAGCATTGCAGCATCTAAGTCCGCAAGCTCGCGTTCTATACGCGCAAGTGTGTTTCGAAGATCTTTAAGGACTCCGGCATGTTTGGCGATGCAAACGCCCCTTATGTATGCCTTAAAGCCCTCCCATAAGACCGCCCATGTGTCTACTGAACCGGTATTAATGGAGAAATAGTCTTCAATGGCTTCGCGCACTTCTGCATTAAAAAGATCATCCTGAAGGGCGCGGCTCGGAAATCACCATTGTCGCTCAAAGCCCTCCGGGCGAGGGACATTCAGGTGAAGCTGCACCGGGGTGTGGTCAGAATACGTTCGTGGCAGTGTCACCAGTGACCGGAACCAGCCGGCAACACCCGGAGAGACTAGCCAAAAATCGATCCTGGTCCAAGTGTTGTGTTGGCCCGAATAGTGGGTGTACTCAGTGAAAGCAGGATTGCGTTTGCGCCAAATGTCTAACAGAGGTAATTGCCCACACAGATCCAGCAGAGCGCGGCGTGAGCGTGGTTTGGTGTCTGGAGAATTGGAGGTGCTATCTAAGTTTGGATTGAGGAGTAAGTTGAAATCCCCCCCTACCAAGATGAAGCTAGGCTCTAACCTCGCTAACTGCGCGTGTAAGGAGTGAAAAAAGTCGGGTGAGTCAGTGTTCGGGCCATATACACACACCAGTGCGGTGTAGTGACCCATGAGAGTGCCTGTGACGATGATGTATCTGCCCTCACTATCCCCAGTCACAGAGCTGAGGCTGAAAGGAACCCTCTTATGGATAAGGATAGCTGTGCCCCTGGCGTAATTGCTGTAATTTGCGAAGTATCTGTGTGCTCCCCAACTAGCAGCAAAGCGGGCCGTGTCAGATTTGGGCAAATGTGTTTCCTGCAAATAAGCAATGTCCACATCGTGTCTCAGCAAATAGTGAATTACCTGTCGTCGTTTGCGATTGTCATTAAGACCCCTGACGTTCCAGGACACCAAGGACAAGCTAGAGGGACCGTCAGTGTTACCTAACTGTGCCATCAGGAGTTCGTACAAAACATAGCATAGTGAAGTAGCAGAGTAGAAAGAAAAACTGTGACAGTGACCATCGCCGTATACAACTAGCAACATTTAAGCAAAATGTAGCTTCCCCCCCTCCCCCCACCCAGCCTCACTGCAACCCAAGCGAGGCAGTTCCCTAACAAAAGGCAGAACCTGAAGTACCAATTGGCTTTACATTTAAATGAAGAACCCCAAGAAGGGCACTTCCGTGAGAACATGAACAAACCCAAGGCGTACACCTTGAGGGGTGACAACGCCACGTCAGTCGGCCAACTAACTGAAACAGTACAGGAGTATTTTGTACATTATCCCCGGTCCATGAAACAATCAGGATAGAGAGCCATTGCCACAGTGCTAACCGGAACTGGAAAACAGTTCAACACTTGCGTCAGAGCCGCTATGCGGCGGGGAGGGCCCCCCACCCCTCGACCCCGACCTGTTATTATTTTGCTTGTATGTATGACAGAATTCTTGTGCCTCAGTAGGAGTGTCAAAGATGCGAGCACGGCCTCCCACATCAACCTTCAATCTGGCAGGATATAACATGCCATATTTCAAACCCAGATTTCTGAGAGTGGCCTTGACTCCATTAAATTTTCGGCGGGCATCTTGCACCATTACAGTGAAGTCTTGATAGAAAGACAGTTTAGAGCCCTGCCATATGGTGTCTCCCCGTTCCCTGGCAAGGCGCAATGTCGAATCACGGTCCCGGAAGTTCATGACGCGTGCAATGATGGGTCTTGGAGGGCAGCCTGGATTAGGCCGGGGTCCCAGGGACCGATGTGCTCGCTCTATCACAAACCCCGGGGTGAAGGATTCCCTCCCAAACAGGTCCGACAACAAAGTCTCAACAAATATGTCCATCCGGCCCGAAGTGGCTGTCTCCGGCACTCCCAAAATGCGAATGTTATTGCGCCTGCTGCGCGCCTCAAGGTCCTCGTTCTTTATAGCCACCTCCTTGAGGATGCGTTCGACGCGCTCCAAACGCTTCAGGGACTGAGCCGTGCCATCTTCTATATCCGAAATGCGGGCCTCAGCCACATCTAATCGTCGGTCATGTGCTTGGATTTTGGCACCCATGTCTGCCAGGCTCTTGTCCAATGCGTCAAACCGCCCGTCTAGGACTTTGAAACCTGCCCTCATCTCCTGGAGCATTGATGCTGACAGTGCAGGGAGGTCGTCTGATCGTTCCGCGCCCTTTGCATTCTCCGCCATATTAGAGACCTCGTCAGTAGCCCTGTCTGTGATTTTTTCAAAGGGCCGGGACTTCTGTTTAGGGTCCTTGCGGCCCATGCCGCGGAGCCGCAGCGCAAAGGAACCGCAAAGGAACCGCAGAGTAGCCAAGTATCGATAAGTGCTATTTGAAGTCCAAGGAAGGCACCCGAAGGCAGGTCCGCTGCGCGCTGCGTATCGCAATAATTGAGGATGTAGACTGCGTAATCCACGGCTGGCCCAGCGCTGTGGAAGGGAAATGATACCAGGTATGTGGTCAAGCTTAGTGCCGCCAAGTGTCTGAGGCAAGCTCCGCAGGCAGGTTCCGGCGTCCCCTACAGGCCTCCGCGCTGCTGCCCCAGGCCTGTGGATAGCCAGCTGTCGATGGGGCCCCAATCTTAGGGTCTTGTATCCGCTGGGCAAGCAAATGGGCCCTACGTCGCGGCGCCCGCTAGAGAACCAGGCCAGGTCCCACACCACGAAGGCAGTAGTCCACTTTCAGAGGAGCGCAAGTGACCAGCAGCAGCAGGAGGGCCAGGTGTGGCCACCGCGGTGGGGGCCCGGAGTAGCGATGGAGCGCCGGTGGCACCTTGGCGGAGCAAGAAACGGCTGCAGGCAGATGTAGGCCTTTCACACTTCAGGGAGCCATAGGGTGAATCAGGCTCGCCGGCAGTTGGATAGCTGGGGAGCGGGGGAGAAGGGACCGCGTCACCGGGCGGCCGGCTGCGGCGTATGTGGGGCCGCTACAGGTTCGTCCCCCCCACCGTCTTTTACGCCCCTTCACCATTAGATGAGCGCCACTTAGGCACACAGCGGGCCCTGAACTCCGCGCGGCCTTAGGGAAATGGCAGGTGTGTGCGCTACAGAACGGGTGCGGCAGTCACCACCGCGACCCAGTTCATTGTTGGTGTATCGGGGGGGGAATCACCGCCACGGCACCGCGACTGGCACCACCACCGCAGCAATGGGACCCCACTCACCTCCAGCCCCCACCGTGCGACTCTTCGTCTCTCCATCCGCCAGCAGCG
The DNA here is from genome assembly GCA_963921515.1 of Calotriton arnoldi. Lineage (NCBI taxonomy): Eukaryota > Metazoa > Chordata > Amphibia > Caudata > Salamandridae > Calotriton > Calotriton arnoldi. The sequence continues at coordinate 202,833 of CAWUFW010000023.1, forward strand.
GCAAGGCCCAGGGCGCCGCGCTCCGCCTCCTCACGCCCCAAGCCGCCAAGTGCCGAAACCCGGCGACAGAGGTGCTCTCCGGTCTCAGAATCGGCTCGTCAGGATCATTACCCACTCAGGGCTGCAGCGCCGGTCTGTGCAGGGCGAGTGTTGTAGTTAATAACGGGGATAATGTAGGAAACGTTGGGCCGGCCAATGGAGCTTCAACAGCAAGCGGCCATCTTAGACGCTTGCGTGGCCACGCCCCCCCTTCCACATAGACTTCATGTATGCAGACATGAAGTTTGTACCATGGTCAGATACTACTTCCTTGGGGAGGCATCCTAGGGCCTGGGAAACTTCTAGGCAGGATCCCTTGTTAATTGGGAGTGGGATCAGGTAATTAATAGCAACAAGGATAAATTCAAAACATTCCACCGTTTCTCTATATCTCCATTTATCAAGTAGACCCAGTCAGCCAAGAGAAAGTGGAGGCCTTTATCGCTGCAACACATCTTCTGAAATTAACCCCAGCCAATAGGGATACATTGGAAAAACTCATTACAGAGGAAGTGGGCTCGAGTGCGATCATTGACTTACATCCTGATGAGTCCCCGGGGCCAGATGGGCTAGCGAATGGGTTTTTTATGAACTCTTTGAATCCAAACTGGTTGCCTTGTTTAATTCCTTTATACACTCTAAAACAGTATCGCCATAAATGCCTTCAGCAAACATTACCCTAATAGGTAAACCTACCAATAAAAGTGAGGCATACAGACCCATAGTACTTCGAAATTATGATGCCAAACTTTTCACAAAGGTTTCAGCCAACAGATTTCTGCCTCATTTACTATATCTTGTGGACCCCGATTAGTCGGCATTTATCCCCCAGAGGCAGGCAGGCAGCAGACAACATCAGAAGAGGGCTCCATTTGCTTGAAAAGGCCTATGACAGAAAAATTCCCATGGTGTTCCGGTCACTAAATGCTGATAAAGTGTTTGATATGGTCCGCGGATTCTATCTCTCTCTAGTCCTTGAGGCGATTGTCTTGGGCCCCTAGATGCTTTCATGTGTAGCAGCTAGTTATTACCAACCAACAGTAAGAGTCTTGGTAAATGGGGAAAAGTCAGACTAAATTCTTTTAACTAGGTGGACGAGGTAGAGGTGCCCACTCTCCCCTCTCCTATTTGTGCTAGCTGTGGAACCGCTGGTGGCTCTCATTCGAAATAACCCAGACATTGGAGGGATGCCCTTGGCTGGCGGGGGTAAGGTTACACCACTTACTTGCCAATGGCATCCTTCTGTCATTGACGGACCCAGATTGGTACATCTCTTCAAGATTATGGCGGTGTTAGAGGCTTAAGGGAAAGTGTTAAGCTTTTAGGTTATGTCTCAAAAAAGAGAGAGGGGCCCTTTTAACACCAAAGGAGTAGGGCACCAAATAGACCACAGTCAAAAAAAAATCCCCTTTGGGTGACTCAATCATATAGCTCTCATACTCATCCAGTTACAAATCAGTTATATCACCAAAACATAAAAATCCTAGTCCTTAGAGTCCATATGTAAGGAAACTCAATGTGGGTCAGTTAATACTTAAGCAATTTATTATGCATCCGTTAAAAAAAAACATGCATCACATAACACTACAAAAAAGGATTAATTCACTTATTTAAAAAACCATTAAAACATTTCATATATCAGCAATTTTTTCAAAATACAAATTTTCCCCCCCTTGTTTTTATATAGGGGCTTGATCTATCTACATTCTCTTCTTTGCTCGAGAGGCGGTTTTTCGAAGCTGGGGAAGGTAACTTGTTTTAGAATCCTTAAATGAATGAGTCACTTATGGGAAGCAATATATGTATGTATAACTCATGGAGGATACAATTATATTTGCAGATCCCCATGGCGAATGGTTTCAATATAGGGGCTTGATCTATCAACAGTCCCTTCTTTGCTCGAGAGGCGGTTTTTCGAAGCTAGGGAAGGTAATTTGTTTTAGAATCCTAAGATGAATGAGTCACTCATGGGAAGCAATATATGTATGTATAACTCATGGAGGATACTATTATATTTACAGATCCCCAAGGCGAATTGAGAAAAGGGACATATGTATATATCCTCATCTTCCAATTAAGAAAATACTCCGCTTTTTTATCTTGATTTAAAGCGTGTATATGGAAGATATTAAGGTACTTTCAGAATTATACTAAAGTTGAAACAAGATATCTGGATGTTTCTGTGTGTGTGAGTCTTGATATGGAGTATCGCCAGAATATAAATATTACTCAATGTGGTCATTAATTATGGGTCATCTGTAATTTTTATGTGTTTTTTCTTTTTTTGTTTGAAATGCAATACAGATAACGATTTGAAACTGGGAGATATTGTGTATTTCCTGAAGAAGGTGGTTGTCGAATAACAATACCCACCGAAACGCGTCGATGCTTGTGTAAAAAAAGCTTACTCTAGATATCTGGGACATTTGTTAGATTAAAGGAATAATAGTAGATGAAGCTTTGTCTCTACATAACAAATGATTAATGTCAGACTAGTGTGGTTTTTAATGACTTGAAATAATTTTCTTGCATGTTCTCCCGTTTTGCTGGTCATACGAAGAAATCTTCTTGTGATAATTATGTTTTGTTTTTTTGTATTTTGAAAAAATTGCTGATATATGAAATGTTTTAATGGTTTTTTAAATAAGTGAATGATTCCTTTTTTATAGTGTTATGTGATACATGTTTTTTTTTTAACGAATGCATAATAAATTGCTTAAGTATTAACTGACCCACATTGAGTTTCCTTACATCTGGACTCTAAAGACTAAGCTTTTAGGTTAGCCTTGAAAAATTTAAGATGCTCAGTGTGGGACTAACCCAGACTGTAAAAGGAGACTCTCGAGATGGATGCCCCTGTAATGGGCCAAAAATAAAAAACTTAAATATCTGGGTGTATATATATCAGGCCAAAGCACTTCAAACTCTATGCAGCAAATTACCCTTGCTAAATTAATGCCATCACTAATGATCTCTTTAAATGGAGGAATCTGTTTATATCTTGGTTTGGCAGGGTGGCGGTAATCAAGCTTTACAGTGAACCATAGACTCCTTCATTAGGACAGGGAAGAGAGCTTGCATCTCAAGAAACCTTCTAAAAGCCCCTAAGCAGTCTGGTGGAGCTTTAGAATCCTTTTCGAATGGGTGTTATACGAGACGGCGCGCAGCTGGGTCCATATAGATGGAGCAGTAATTGCACATTCGCCCTGCAGCAATTGCACATGCGCCTTGGGCCATAACCTGGTTACCTAAGCACACAAGGCCTCCAGTTTGTTGCTACTCCGAGGTCCTCTCACCATCCCTAGAAAATTGGGATGATGTCAAGCAACATCATAGATTGACCACATTTCCCATTCCTTAACCACCCTTGTGGGAAAATCTGGATTTTACACTGGGGAATGTAAAGGGCAATAAACACTAGTTGGTTGAGAGGGGGTGCAGGATACAGCAAGACTTATTCCAGGAGAGCCTAATCAAAGTGTTTAATTAGTGTAAACAAGAATATAAAGTAAAAACATCTGAGCGACTGCCTTATTTTCAGTTACACCATTGGGCCTTGTTCCCTGAGAACAAAATGGCAGCGACTCACCCCCTAAGAAAATGGGAAATCCTTTTTGACCTATACTGGCCTCAAAGGTCTAATTTCAAATATTTATAGCTTCTTGGCAGATGTAGGCCCCAATATAGAATGGCCCTATATGAAACAATGAAAGCGCGTCTTTGGCTCCCCAGTGTCGATAATACAATAGCAAAAACTTTGGTCTTATATTTCCTCCATTTGTAAAAGTGAACAGAAATGGTATTGATGTACAAATTTATGATGTCCGGACATGTTACTTCAGTCAAACTGAAGCAGATGTTTAGTACGAGAGATTGTCTTTGCTGGAGGGGATTTGACCAGGAGGGACACGTTCTGCATATTTGGTGGCCATGCCCTAGATTGAAAACCTTCTGGAAGGAGATCCCTAGCCACATCAAGGGCATGGTGGGGTACCCATTACAGCCAGACCACGACACTATTATCCATGTCCTTCAACACCAGAAATGACACACGTCAAACACAGACTGGAGATCAATAACTAATATGCTCTTGGCTGCGAAACTACTCTTGGCACTGCATTGGGAATCCGTGGTCATCCTAACAATGAAAGAATGGGTGGTTAAGCACTGGGAATTGCTGGCCATGGAAACACTGACATGGGGACTTCACAAGAAGGAACATAATTATGATAGCCAGTGGCAGCCTCTGGTGGACTACTTAACGGTCAAGGGTTTCATTTATGGTAGTCCTAGGTCATTAAGATCCCTTTCTCTTACTAGCTGAGGGGGAACGATCTCTGAATGCACTGGCACTGTTGTTGAAAGCGGCGTAAGTTGAAGTTATATCAGAATTTTGAAGAGAATGCACACTTGAAATGCTGACCTTCCCGAATACCCTTTGGGGTATTGGAGGGCAAGGTCTTTTCTCTTTGTTTCTCCCTTATTCAAGTAATTCACCATTTAACCTTTATATATTCAATTTAAGTAATGTATTGGTCATATTTATTAAGCTCCTTGTACTCCAAAAATTAATTTATAAAATCTTGTTGGAAAAAAAAGACACCACTATTAAGAAACTTTTAAAACTGGAAAACCAAAACAGGTAATACTAGACTGAGCCTATAGGGAAAACGGCTGCAGCATCTTAGGAATTTCAGACCTGACCGGCAGGGTCAGCCGGGCGATTCGCTTGTGGGAGCTGGCAGAAAAAGGATCTACATAGATCACAGTTCTTAATAAAGTTCTGGTCAATGGGAGAGGTGGGTAGCATAAACACAGATTAAGAGAGTGCATATCCTGGATTTAAATCCAGATACTACAGGTACGAAGCATTTCCTTCATCATAGGAAAAATGAAAGTAGCAAGTTAAATAAAACCACCGTCGGAGAAGTGAGACCAGAAACAGTCTGGCAAATGGACAATTACCATACAAGCAAGTTACAGAGGGAAGATTGACCCTTCAGGATCTGCTGTAGAGTCAGTCTAGTCTGTACAATTGTTCTTTGCCAAGGTATGAACTGCTATGTATGTAGCCCTGCAAACATGTTGGATTGGTCATGACTGCTTGCCTGGTGGTGGAAAGGGTATCTGCACGGCTATGGAACTTTCAGCCAAAGTAGCATGATATGGGAAGAAGACAAGCAAACAAAGCTTTTTATTAAGGAAAACAAAACAAATTACATTGGCAAAGAAAGAGAACTTTGTTGCAGTAGAGGACAGTATCTGATTCCTTGGTGTGTAAAATCCCAAGCTCATTCACCACCATAGGCAAAATCATAGGTACCAGGAAAGGAATGCCAGTTTACAAACTAATTGTTGGCTATCTACATCATAAGTAGGCTTAAACTAGGTACATTCATTTTTTATAAAAATGTTTCCTACCAGCAAAGGTCTTCTGATTGTAGGAAATTATGTTTAAATTCTTTCTAAGAAATCTTTTATCATCAGGATAGTGCATAAAGATGACAGGAAAGACATTTTGTTAAATGTACTTGAAGAGATGCAAGATGTCTTTAGCAAACTAGGAAAAATAAAGTTATGTCATCTTGGAAGTTCTCATCTGCTTTGGCAGACAGCAGAGGCTTACAAGTGGAGGCAGGGGAAGATCATGTAGGAACTTTGGCTTCTCTTCATGTTCATTCAGTAATCTGGAAGTTTAAGGTGGCTGCATTGTGGGCACTCTGGAGTCAGGCACTGAAGCTCAATGTTGGGTTGGAATCAAGGATCTAGCCTGACATCCTGGAGAGGAGGTCTGGCCTGCACAGAAGCCACCTATAATGTTTGAATTGACAGATGGAGCAGGCCCTGGTATCTCCATCAAGGAGTCCAGCCTGGAGCAATGAGGAGTAACTTTGTGGGACATTGGCAGAGTTTGAAAATCACCCCTTGTGTTAGAGGGATTGGAGGAAAGATGTGTGTAAATGGCTTCTTCACCTGTCACTCAAAAAGCCATTGCTCTGAGAGGCTCTGGCTACCTAATGCAAAGTTTAGGCATTTGATCTTAATTCTTGGGACACATACCTTCTGATTTCCAATCCAGCCAACTGCAATGTATCTCAACATTTAGCATCCACTTGTACTCTTTCAAGGAGGTGCCTGCGGAGCTTGTCAGCCTTTGAATTCTGTAGGCCTGGAAAGTGTACTGCAGTAATAATTATCCTGATCAGTGAGCAATGCTAGAATGTGTTTCCCAGGAGACACCTTTGCATTTCCTTCCCCCCCAGTTGTCGATTCGATTCATTATAGAGATAGTCTTTTGACAGAATGGAGTCATGGGAAGAAATTATGTAAAAGTTAGATACACTACCCCCAGCTCCTATTTCTATTGAATATTTCTGTAGACTCAAACCACACCCCAGTCAAGAGGTAAACTTTGTGGGAGACCCATCTATGTAGCTACGCAACAATAAAAATGGTTTGGTTCAAGAGCTTTTCCAGCACATGCATCGGAGACCAGCATGCTTAAGACTGGAAAGAGGTCTTGTTACTGAAATAGGTTTGTCCCAGTCATTTGATTTTTGGTACCATTAAAATTCCAGGCGTTCCTGAAAATGTGAAGGCTACGAAGCCTAAAATAAATGACTTATCAGACTGTTGGGTGGGGAGATTCTTTGAATGCCTTGGGTTAGTTGTGGGATTGATTGGTCTGTATTGACTTGTAGAATTGTTGGAAATATCCTTCCAAGTATGCGAAAAACAGAGGAAGGGTGGTATTTTGAGGACAAAGTAAAGCACTCTGCTAGTAAACACCTGATCTGATTTTGCATCTCTTAAAGTAACTGCCTTGTACAAATTGTGATATGAAGAAGGCACCCTGGCTATAAATGACACACTCCCAATAATGACAATCTGTGTAGAGGCAGAGGGCCAGATGTACGACCATTTCCTTTTGCAACTCGCAAATTGCAAAACATTGCGAGTCGCAATTTGCGAGCCGCAAAAGCAAATGTACAACAATGTCAGAGACCCTGTTAGCGATTCCCAATGGGGTCACAAAAAGCGAGGCTCATGAATATTAATGAGCCACTCGCAATTTGCGACCCCATTGGGAACGGCTGGCCCTCCCAGGGATGGTGGCCTGCTGGGCTCAGCAGACCTCCATGTCTGGGACTGCTTTTAAATAAAGCAGTTTTTAAAAAAAAATGCAGCCCATTTTCCTTAAAGGAAAACGGGATGCATTTAAAAAATGAAACGTTTCGTTTCATTTTTTAAGGGCAGGCAGTGGTCCCTGGGACCATTGCCTGCCCTTAAAAATATTTTCCCATGCATTCCCAAAGGGGAAGGGGTCCCCTGGGGACCCCTTGCCGTTTGCGAATGCTTTACCACCTACTTGAAGTAGGTGGCAAATTGCGACTGTTTTGCAACCGCAATTGCGGTCGCAAAACAGTCATACATAGGGCTCAGACTTGCCATTAGGAAGGGACGCCCTTGAAACGCCCCTTCCTAATAGCGAGTCGCAAATCCTAATTAGTGAGTCGCAAATAAATAGCGACTCGCTAATTAGGGTGTGTACATGGCCCTTAGGTATTTTTGCATGCGCAAACGGGTCGCAAACCTGTTTGCACATGCAAAAATACGTCATACATCTGGCCCAGAATACTGAATTTTCTTTTGGCTCATTTATTTGCAGAATGCCACAATATTCCCATTTAGGGCTTTTCTTTGCGTTAGGCAGTTGTAGTAGATGCCCACATACCTTTACCGAGTCAGACCTTTCAATACTGTGAATCTAGCCAAAAGCAGCAGAATACTGTACAGTCAAAGGCAAGGATACAGTCAACAACTGATTAGGTTTGAAGCTTGGTCCGGACAGTTACTTTGTAGTGATGTAGTGTTCTTTAAAGAGGTGTGTCTGCTACACTTTCCTTTATTGGAGTAGGAGTGGGGCAGTCTTGGTGTTGTGCAGTTCCTAGGAATCCCCAAGGATGTGCACGTTTTGGATGACCTAAACTGAGGGCTTGGTGTCCAAACTGACTCTGGACACCCCCACAGGATATGTCAGCCGTTAGACCAGCTAGCTCTACAATGCCACTACCACCCTCCTGTATTCTACAGTTGTGTAGGTAGTTTCTGGCAACCACTGAATATGACAACCCTGATCCCTCAGGGATCGTGGAAAATAGTACAGTACTTTTCGCTCAGTCACTCGTGCGCTCTTATTCTCAGACAATACACAGGATGGCGGTTAGGACGTTTCAATAAGTACTTATTGCTCAAGCGCCAGTCTTGTGTAAAAAAAATACGTGCTGAGACAATCAGGAGACAGAAGCATACGAACGATATGGCAAGTACCAATATAGTAAATAGTAGATACATTTCTACCATAGTGCTAATAAAATGAACATAAGCAGTTAAGATAAAAACAGCAGCACTTGCATATTCCTAAAATGCATGACCTAAAATAATTTGCCTAAATGTACCTATCCTAGACCTGTGCGTGTAGCATATATATGCATATGTGCAGGTATCTGTAGCCAAGAAATTCCTAGGGATGAACCAGTCGCCTCACCGGATGGTTGAGAACGAAGGACCCCGTCTCTGTCTCAAGGATGACACCCTGCAAGGGATGTCAGACCGCTGCGTGTCGAAAATTCAGCATGCAGGATCCTCGTCTCAGCTTGGAAGGAATTCTCCGCTCATTTGTCGGGGGAGTGGGGGTCTTTTATACTAAAGTGGTCACTCCAGGGTGTTTCCTAGAATCAATATGTTTTTAAAACAATCAAATGTTCTGAAAACAATTAAATGTTTTGAAAACAATCACCATTGCTTTTCTAAACAAATGCGCTCATGCACAACTGGCTGTTGGCCAAGGATGGAAAAAAAAGTGGTGACCCTTACACAGAATAATTCTGCCGTGCCTGGGGACATGTTTATGTATGTCAGGTACAGGGATTATGATGGAATGCTAAGAGCCTAGTGTCGAAGAGACAGGAACAAGCTACTAGGTAAAAGGTCACCTGTTTGGAATCGTTATTGTCGTGTGGATAGGAAAATGTATGTACAAATGGGTATACAGGACTAGCCTAAAGGACATGACATTGGTAGATAAGGGGGGGTACATACCTCTAATGAGCTCTGGGCTCAATACCCATCCTTAAAGTAAAGGTGCTGCTCATGTTTTAAGAAAATGTTCCCTCTATTAGATAAAACAAAAGTGGCCTTGGGAATGTGCTCCATTTTACTCAGGAATGTTATATTTAGAATAAAAAGAAAATTGTTACTACAAAGGATCATTTCTAATTATTTTTAAAGAGTTGTTTTTACTGAGCTTTAATGCATTTCTCACCTTCCAATTTTTTTTTTTTTTTTAATTCAGAGGTCTTCAATCAATTCGAAATATTTGCTTCTGGAGCCCTTGTTTGTAATCGGTAAAAAGAAAGTTAAAATTGTGTACTATTATTGGTTGTAAAAATATTTATTTTGAGGATTTTATTCAGTTTCCTCAGTGCACCTCAGAATTAAAAATTAGATTAGGTATTAGTTAGAAGGAAGAAGGTTATTTTCTAAATAGTTAGTTGTAACTTAATTTCTAGTGAGGCATAACTTATTCATATTTGTATTTTTGTTTTGGTTTTTCAAGCAATCACAATGTGCTTTAGTTTAATTCAATGTAGAAATCTGTGTGATATGGCCTAAATATTTAATTGAAAACAGCAAAATATTAGAATTTATAATAATTTCTTTATCGTTTATACTATATGCTTGTTTTAATTTCTATGCACATGTTCTTTGTCTAAGTTTGTCGCTAGAGGGCACTCTTCTCAGCGTGTACTTTGCAGTAGCACGTCCTCTCCAGAAAACGATCACCTGAGGAGTGAAGACAAAATGGTGGCAGAAGATTTTATATGTGAGGTGATGTGTAATAGTTTTTATTTATATTTTAAAAGTAGGATATAGAATGTATAGTTTAAACATGATCAATATGTAATTAAAACATAATTTTTAAATGATTAAAAAAATGTGTTCTTAGAACTCCTTATGTGTCATATAGTAAGCGTCATCTTTGTAGAGGTAGAGGACGAAAGCTGAATTGTTCTTTTTAAAAAAGGACTATTATAGTTCCAGTCATTTGTTGGCATTGGGTTTTTTAAAATGTTGGTAAAAATATGGGTGTAATGTCTATAGCTGTAAAAACTGCACTTTAAACTTGATACCCACAACATTCAGTGCCTAAACCACTGACAAGCATAACAGTGATGTACAGTTTGGTCTTTGGATTGATTCATGCTCAACAAGGGGTGAAGACCAGAATTCATGTTGCCTCACAATGCTGGGAAAGGTGTCTGACAATATTCATACTTTTGTCCTGAGGCTCTCTGCCTCGGTCTGTTCAGGGTCCCAGTCTCCTCTACAGGATCTCCCAACAGATCTTGCACTTAATGGTGTAAGGAGGACAGGATTATGTTACTTACCCAGTAAGCATCTGTTCTTGGAATGTATAGCTGTAGTTCACATAATTTGCATACTCCTGCCATCTAGTGTTGTGTCCGGATGTTTGCAAGTTGTTTTTCTTCAAAGAAGTCTTTCCCAGTCAGGAGGTAAGGTGACTCCCTCCTTTCGGTGATAGTGCGCATGGGCATCGACTCCATTGTTAAGATTGTTTACCCGCAAGAGGGTGAGAATGGAGTGAGTGTAGTACAGAGATGTCCATGCGTATGTAATGTAAATAAACTGCAACAACTACAGGTGCCCGGGGAGGTGGGAGGGCACATGTAAATCTACAGCAATACATGCCAAGAGCAGATGCTTACTGGGTAAGTAACATAATCCGTTTGAGGCATGTGTGCTGTAGATACACATGCTTTGTATAGACTATATAGCAGTATTCTCCCAAAGCGGTGGCTAACCGGTAGAGGTTGCAGTTGTTTGAAAAGTGTCTTTAGCACTGCTTGCCCTACATTGCCATGTTGACATGCTAACACATAACGAAAACAAACAACGTCTCAACCGGTATCATTGAGGAAGGCAAGTATATATGAATGTACAAGACATTACAGGAAGGAAGAGAAAGACTCGTGGTGTGTTTTTAGAAAGTGCTCTTGGCATCATATATTTGAAGTAACAAAAAATAGAACAGTTATATCAGCACTGTATGCAAGAATGCAAGGGCAACCCAAAACGTACTTGGTGCACTACTGTGCTCGTGACACACGAAGGTGACGGCGCAAGTGACAAGTGAGGGAGCAGCGGAAGGCGCAATGTGACAAAGTGAAAAAGAATATATATATATATATATACAGAAATATATGGTTCAACAGAGACTATTTACAAAAGTTTGTCGCGGTTTAGTTAAACATTTTATGTGAACCATAGTCGAATTTGTGCCGTGGATTACGCTGAATGGTCGACGGCGTTTCGATCCTATTTAATCAGGATCATCTTCAGGACCGGGTTGCCATTTAAGGGGTGCTGTACAAGAAAGGAAAGGGAAGAGATCAGGGAGGGTTGGGATCAGGGAAACGGTGCGCATTAGGAAGCGAAGCCAGCGCAAGGGGGGGTGGGGAGTAGCATACCTGAAAGAGGTAGACTGCGGGCGTCAAGGGGCAGCATGCCTTGCCCAATGAAGAGAAGAACAATCTAATTAGGTGCCGCTGGTGAGAACTGGGCCCCAAGGGATGCACGCAGCACGTAGGAGCATCTATATAATAGGCAATGCCGCTGGAAACTGGGGGTTCCTGGTGGGGAAAAGGCCAAATTAACGCGGAGTAGTGGAGAAAAGACCATGTGTGAGGGGGCGCAGTCGTGCGATAAACTCACCTAAAAGCCGGGTTTTAATGTAAGGCTCGGGAAGCCTACTACAGGGTTGGAGCCCCGATCCACTGTGTGTAGTTAATGAGAAGCAAACGGTCCATGCTAACACATACACACAATAGTGCTTGGTAAATGTGTGTGGTGTGGACCATGTTGCTGCCTTACACGTCAGCGTAGGCATGTTTCCTAAGAAGGCCATAGACGCTCCTATTTTACGAGTGGAATGTGCTCTAGGAGGTATAGATAAAGTTCTTTTAGCTTTAGCGTAGCAAGTGTGAATGCATTTAACAATCCATCTTGAAATACCAGATTTAGAGATAGGATTGCCTTTGTGAGCTGTAGCAAATGCAACAAACAGTTGTTTTGTCTTACGAAAATCTTTTGTTTTTTCAATATAGTACAATAACGCTCTTCTGACATCAAGTGTGTGAAGAGCTCTTTCTGCTACCCAGTGAAGCTTTTTTCTAGAATCAATATTTTTTTAAACAATCATAAATGTTTTGAAAGCAATCAAAAATGTTTTGAAAACAATCACCAATGCTTTTCTAAACATATGCGATCATGCACAGCTGGCTGTTGGCCAAGGATGGAAAAAAAAGTGGTGACCCTTATACAGAATAATTCTGCCGTGCCTGGGGACATGTTTATGTACGTCAGGTACAGGGATTATGAAAGAATGCTAAGAGTCTGGTGTCGAAGAGACAGGAGCTAGCTACTAGGTAAAAGGTCACCTGTTTGGAATCGTTATTGTCATGTGGATAGGACAATGCATGTAAAAAGGGGTATACATGACAGGACTAGCCTAAAGGACATGACACCCACTCCTCATCAAAAGGTCAACAAGGTCAGCTAGATAATGATAAAGCTTAAGGCTATAAAGAAGCATAAAAATTATTTTATAATACAAATACTAAAAAAGCACTTTTAAAAGCCTGAAAAAAAAGTCCATAAAAGAAAAGTCATTTTTCCCTAAAAAAAAAGCGTTCAAAAGGTCCTCTAAACTTGTATATGTTGTTAGTATTACACTGAGCACCTTGAAAGCAATGAAGCTCAGTTAGAGCCGAGAAGAAAAATAAAACAAAGTCTGTTTCGACCTTCAATTTAGTAAATGTTTTAAAAAGTTGCCAAACGGTTACCAGCACAGGAGAGGCCAGATTGTTTATGAATCCTGCGCTGGAAGACTCAACATCGCTGAACATCGTATCCACAGGTGGCAGTCACTCCAGAACTTCCAGTATCATGTTGAGTGAGCAAAGATGTTCATCTTCTGTTCCCATAGTAGCTGCCGGGGAAGAAGTAGTTTCCTGCACGCCTGATACCGATGCCTGTACCTCTGGAGCAGAGCCGATATCCCTTCCAACAGGAGTGGAAGCATCCCGTGGAGGCTCCAAAAATGCCGTCATCAACATGGGAATACGCTGGGGACAACTGCATGTGTGGGCCAGCAAAGGTGCCAGTAGCGCTTCTATGTCCGGCGGCACAACTGATGGAAGTGTCAGACACAGGTCCAACACGCAGCCAAAACCGCAGAAGAGGCAAGGGAACACAGGCAGGACACAGTCTAGCCAGACCGGTCTAAAAGACAAGAACCAATGCTCACTCAGCTCTCGAAGCCGAAGTGTAGTCAGGTAGAACAACATGCACTCACGACGTCGTTCCAGCAATGTTCTCTCCATGTCTTGAGGGACTGTGATGTCCATTGTGAAGTAATAGTATTAAAATCAGGATGCTTGCAACCGAAAGCAGGACCAAAGGAAGCCCTCCAAAAACACTTCCAAGTCCGGAGTGTACGAAGGCTGGAATTACTCTGAAGATGGTCTGAAAAGTTGTTAAGATACCTGAACCAAGTTGCTTAAATAAGTGTACAATCCCACTCGTATCAGACATGTTAAAGATACGATGAACCATTTCTCCTAAATGGATTGGGAAGTTCGTACGGACCAAGGCCTGTATCTCTGCTGAAGTCCTCGAAACCTGGAGATTAAAAGTCTCTTGGGCTGAAATTAAGGCCACATTTTATTGAAACAACATGCCTTTCAGTCTGCTCAACGAATCAAACCTAATACTGGAAACATTCAATGAAGGCCACAGTGGTGCCTCCCTAACTGTGCAAGCCGGGGGAAACAATACTTGCTTACAGCAAACAACCCTGAAGTTTACTGTGACTAGATATGCGATGCTTGGCGCCATACCACAACAACCTTGAGCATTCAGCACTAAATAACTTCCATTTGAAAGTAATTTAAAAATCGGATGAATCACAGCAGCTGAGGAACCTTTCAAGTAGCAAGATAAGTTCACTTTTGATGCATTATACGTTCCATGAAGCGACACTTCTTTGCACACGAAAGACCCACTTAAAGCCTTCCCGCAGTCAGTACCACTTAAGAAAACTTCAGTGTCCTTATTTCTGCACCTATATCTATACGGTAACCTCCATGTTTCCTGTATGTACCCTTCACCCAGCGCTTCATACCTGCCTGCTTGGATGAATCTAAGGCAGTATTGGAACTGAAATGTCGCGATTGGCAGTGTGATATAGCCATGAATTAACCATTCAGTAAATGGTGATTCTGCTACCGTGAAAGGTAACTTCTCTAATTTTTCAATGAGCAGCATGGTGTACTTTGCATCTCTGTGTGCCACGGTCAACTGTCTGTCGGTAAGTTTGTAAGCCGAGAACAAACTTGTGCTGTTAATGTACCACCATGGGACGTGGCCAGCACGCAATGATTGCAATGTCCAGCTTAAAAGCATAATGGAGCGCAATTGACATTGCCCATGTTGTAGAATAGACAAATCTTGTTCTATTATGTCAATTGCTGAGGACACAATGTTGCCCAGTGAATAAATAGGTGATGAAAGTGTGGTCATACCATTGTCTACCACAGCCAGGGCCTTTTCTAGGTTAAGTCTATCAATCTCACGTAATCTCTCAGCAGCATACTGTTGGAAGACTTTCCACAGTTCATTGTAGATGGCATATAAGAAGCGTTTCTTACGCGGTTTCTTGGGACCTAGCAAGAAACCCTAAGATCCATGTTGTCAGAGAGAAGGGACAAGTGTTGTTTCACCTGTAATAGTGTTGAGGTTTTTAGCCATTCTAGGCACAACTGCCCAACACTATTAGAAGTCACTACCCCTGGGTTGTCTGTGTGTACATAGCGTGGATCAGGCCTATGGATACTAAACCCTCTGGTGGTACCCTTGAATCTTGATGGACACCTATTTGGGTCGATAGGCTAAACCAACCAACCCTTCCAATTGGGAGCAGAAGAATTGGATGTACCATTCTGTATCATTGTACCCAGTACCTCCTCACTAATAAGTGTGTCATTTGATATACCTTCAATAGGTATCAGCGAGGGGATACATGGTGATTTTAGGTCTTTAATTTTTGTAAACCCGTAGTAGGTAGTTTGTTGCACTGTTCTGTTCAGGAATATTATCTGTAACAATATGAGGCAAGCTCTAAATAAAGCCACTGTTCCCTGAACCTGCCAATCTTTTTTCTCCCAGATGTATTCTGTGTCTATTGTGTCCCTCCAATAGTCGAAACCTTGTATAGACAGTTGGGAGATAAAAGTTGCTGAATATATGAGTTTGGTGTTAGTCAGCATCATTTTCTTCGCAGTTGCATTCGTCTGTACTAGCTTATAGTGGTATGACATTGGGTCTGATGTGTTGAACCCTAAAAAGTATGCAAATTTCTGTGCAAATATGGCAGAACTACCTTTCAGTGGTGTTAGGAAATGCTCCCATTGATGGTAAGTGTTTACAGTGTGTGGAACACTAGCTCTGTGCAAAAAGTGATGACCATAACGCTGGTAACAATACATACTGTTGTAGTCAGGTGTATCTTCATACAATTCCCTGTAAGAAAATGCAGCAGATTGTTCTAAATCTGAGAGCATAGTATTTACAGTCTCAATGTCCCAATCATCAGAGAGTGTACTCGGGGTAATGAAGTCATTCATTGAAATTTTGAACACGTGTGGAATTTTCAAATGTTCAGTAGGACCAAATACATCATATGAAACTCTATCCCAAACTATACCATCCGGTACTGGAATTGCTGAAATGTTCGCTAGGGACAAGTCTCTCTGTTCACAGTGTGATGACGTATGAGGTTTCTTTTAAGATCAAGTTTGCAGGTTGGACTGCAGAGCGTTGTGGGAGGTAATGTCCATTCAGTAATAAGAAAAAAACAGTTACTTTACCAATCCAAATTAACAGGATCCCTAATGCAAACCAAAGATGCAACCAAGGGTTTACTAAGTAAGTCTTTTTCAGCCAGAGATAGAACTATCGAAATTGTTCTTTTTTAGAGATGGGTGGCGTTTGCTCAGGTTCACTTTGATCTGAAGAAAAGTCATTGAAGTTGATCAAGTAGCCAGACGCAGGTCGATCTCTCTTTGGTAGCTCAGCAGAGTTTGTGGAATAGAATGCTTCTTGTGAAGGCACGTTGATGTAGATTTCATTATTGGGCCGAATTGCAATTTGCGTTTCATTTGTATTTGGATGTTTTTCATCTTCTGCATGTGTAATTCATACTCGTTATTTGCTACTCCTGCATTTTGCGCAGGGGAGTCTTGAAAAGTTATTAGTCTTTCCATCTGAGCTTCCTGTATAGTAGTCAGATCAATGGAGACGAATCTTTTTTCTTTTTTGCCGGCAAGAGGCGGAAGAAGTACTGTTCTTGTTCCTTGAACTGCCAGGACAGGTACAGGTGTTCTGTAAGATGGCCCAAACTCCTTCTTGTCCACGATTTGTTCTCTGACCAGATCCCCAACCTTCGGGACCCAGCCAGGTCTTTCCGGAACCGGTTTCACTTCCCCAGTGGCGGTATGTTTTACTTGGACGTTGCTTTGTAGTGCCCGGAATTCATGGAGTTCCTGTAAAGCAGCCAAATGATCATTCAATTCAAATGGTTTTACATCCACCACTGTGCTGGCACAATCGAGGTCAGGTACCCACATTTCTGTCTTCAAACAGGATCTCATAGGGGGTATGTCCCCCCCAAGGACTTTCTTGGCATATTATTCAGTGCCCTCTGGACCCCATATAGGTGATTGACCCAAGTACCGCCCACTCCTAATACCCTTGCTGTTAAGGATTGCTTCAGGTCCCAGTTTTTCCTCTCCACCACAGAATTTCCCTTGGGATGGTAGGGGGAGAAATACCGCAAGGCCACGCCCATACTTTCCATGGCTTCCTTGTAAGCCAGAGAGCTAAATGCAGGGCCACGGTCGGAATGCAACGTTCCAATTGCGTATGTCCCGATGAAGATTCACAAATCCTTTATAACAGTTCGAGCATCAGCCGAGCGTTGAGGCCAGAGCCATAGAAATCTAGAGCAAGAATCCACTGCCACCAAGATGTACTTTTAAGCCTGTCTGAATTTAAGGTGCCGCAGTGATCCAAATAGACACATGCGAGAGGTCTGTCTGAAATGAGTAATGGTGTCTGTGGTGGCAGTGCTACAGTGGAACGTTTCATCTGCTGGCAGATGTCGCACTTTAAGATATAAGCCTTTGTTTAGACAAACCTGGCCACCAATATCGTCTCTTCAATAATTAAATTGTAGCTGTGACTCCTGCGTGTGCAGAGCCCAGACCCTCGTGTGCAGCTAGTATTAAACCTAATCTGCGATCCATGTTTGGTATAACTCTATCCCCCCACTCCTGGAATTTGAGCATACGCTGAGTTTTGCGCATCTAATTTATAGGAATATTTGAGTGGAAAGCCCTTCGGAACGGCAGAGCCGTTCTTTGAGGCGTTGACAGCTATCAGTATGTCTCCGTCTGTCCTTGTGCTAGAACAAGTGATTGCAGCAATGGCAGCAGTTCGCACTGTCGCCTTGGTGGCTTCATCAACCAGTGAATTCCCTTCAACGTGTACACCAACACGCTGGGGACTCAAGGTGTGAATAACTTGAGCCCGTGGCAGGCATGCTTTCAGCTTTGCCACTTGTTCCCATAACAATTTATGTTTAATTGTGCAACCCTTGGAATCTCTAAACCCATTCTGGCCCCAGTAATGAAGATATTCTTTGTAGGACTGCACACAGTAGAACGAATCACACACTATCAGTGCGGGGGATTCCCGATCTGTATAATGTAATGCTAAAATCAGGGCTTTCAGCTCTGCCAGCTGTGCAGTACAATCTCCTAGAGATTGTGTAGTCGCATTGCTGGGATGGAACTTACCGTCCCGCATACGTCCTTTCACTATAGCACATGCAGCGCTATACTGTTGTTTACTTCCAATGGCAGGCTGAGCAGATCCATCAGTGTAAATGATATATTCATATTTTTCTAGAGGCAAGATTTCACTCGGGAGAGGGTATTCTTATTCGCACTGCAGGAATGCTTGTGTTTTTAATGTTGGATCGTATTTGTAATCTACATCTGTTGCAGTGAGAGAATTAGCCCATTGTATCCATCGTGGATGCAGCGCTTTCGCATTTGGAATGCTCGCTTTGGTAACCGCTTCTAAAGTTGGTACCGGGGTAACAACAATAATGCGTTTCCCCTGTGCTAGTGCTCTGCTCTCACTACAGCAGTCTGTACTGCAGTCAATATTTTTTCTGTTGCCGCAAATCGCATTTCATAATTTGTGTATAAATGTGATTTGTATGCAATTGGGACTGTCTCACCTTCATTGAAAGTGAGGTAAGTATATCCTGATAAACCCGGATCACCAAGTTTGTGGTATTCACACGTGAGTGCAAATGTTTAGATGCTATCATGTCAGCCTGAACTGAACCAAGAGTATCTGTATGTTGTTGTGTCCACTGATGTGGTGTGAAATCAGGTCTGATTAAGTCATAGAAAGGTTTGACTTTTTCTGCGTAATCTAGAATGAATGTTCTGCCAAAATTTAGAAATCCTAAAATGGATTGCAAACCCTTTAGATTCTTCGGAGGTTGGAGCAATGCACACTTTTCTGAAATGTTGGCTGCCAGGCTCTTGCCTTCACTTGCCAGCTTGTATCCCAAAAATAGGACATAGAGCTGGGCAATCTTTGATTTCTTAAAATTAAATTTGTAGCCCAAATTGGCGAATCCAACAACTATGTTGTTCACCCTGCACAAGTGTTCAAGTAATTCATCGTCCGTCAGATAGATGTCATCTACATAGGACACTGCCTCCTCATCGCATATTTGTAATATTTCTGACACTCTCGCCAAGAATAGCCCCGGGCTGTTCTTATACCCTTGAGGCAAACGTCAAAAATTTCGCTAAGTGCCGAGCGCAGTAAATGCTGTCAGATATCTGTTTTCTGGGGCTATATTTTGGCAAAAGAATCCATTCGAGATGTCTAATGTCGTTTTGTATTTTTTCCGCACAATGCTATTCATTAATGCGGCACTGTGTGCATTCTGAACTGCAAATGTTCGTGTGCATGTGTTTAAATGTCGGTAATCTAAAACTAGACGATATGTATTGTCGGGTTTCATTACGGGAAACAAAGGATTGTTCATTGGGGAGGTGCAAGTCTCAATCACACCTTGGTATTCAAGTTGGTCTAAAATTTCTTTGACCTGTTTCTTTGCATCGTTCTTAATAGGGTATTGTCTCTGTGGATTTGGAGTAGATTTTAATGGAATTTCATGGTGTGTAGATTCCACGTCCCACTCTACATGGTTTCGGTATAATGCCGGAGCTAGCGCCCACTCCCGCGCGTATGAATGTTTTAAAGATACTGGAACGAGGTCGGAGAAAGCAGGCAAAATGACGCTTTCCCCTTTTGGGCACTACTTCACAAACTCAGGCAGCCAATCTCTTTCTGCTAACAGTATGTCATATCCAAATGTCAAATTCTCCCAAAAGAGACCCTTACTTTTTCTTGAGATGTCCCCCTCTATTTGTAGTGTAATTTCGTACAGTCTATGCGGGACACTCACTCTGGTATCAGGTGTTTCCACCATGATATGTTCATTCAATACTACTGTCACCAGAAAATCCTTCAGGTTCTGGCGAGCTATTGTTACTTCTGCCGCGTTGTCTAGCATCGTCAGAGCTCATTCCCCGCTCAGAAGCTGAGTCCTCAGTAACATGGGCATGTCTAATTTTTAAGCCAGCTACTTTCTTCTTTTTGAATTGAGGTTTTGCTTTAGGTTGCTCTTCCTGTTTGATAATATAATCTGAAGTACGATGCGTTTCCCTTTTTCTTTTCGGTTGATCTTCCTGCTTTTGTTCTGATCGCCCGTCCCTCTACGAATTTTTTTATGAACCCTGAAAGGAACGTGCATCAGTGTCCTGATACCTATCAGGTTTCTGAATGTTATCACAATTCCTAACGTTGTACCTCTTTTCAGAGGACTCCCGTTGGGGAGACCCACCCCTTGATCGCAAATTCTTTTCTGAATTATTATTTTTAGAATTTTTGTTTTCCCATTTCTTTTTAGAAGAAGTGGGTGGTTGCTTCGAGTTGTCTTTGTCGGGACTACCCACCATTTATGGCTTCCCTGCTTTGGTTCCCAAATTATCTATACCTAATGCAGCGTAGGTTTTTTTCAATTTTTGGTAATTCTCGCTCCCTATTGATTGAAGCTGTTTCCCTTAGGCGGCTGTGTATGGCCACTGCCTCCCCCTTTATGTTGCTCAGCATGATTGCAGAGACGTGGGCAAAATTTCCCATTAGTTTCATCCCCAAGTCAAGGGCAGGTCCTGCCCCGTACTCATTCTGTATCTGTTTCAATACATCAGGAACAACTGCTAAGGAAGGGGTACCGTGTACTCAGACGTCAACGGCAGCAAAGATTGTTCCCCAAGTGGCACAATCCTCAATCGAGGGAACCATCCCCATGGGCAAGCAAATTGTTAGCATTCTGTGTTTTTCCTGCGGACCCGTATGGGGAAATACTGCTTCCAGCTGTGCAATTTTTTGTGCAATCCAGAACGGAATTTGCTCCCGTTTGGAAGGAATTGTCCCAATTACTGATTTCAGTGTCTGTGGGTTAATGTTGGGTGTGGTCTGATGTGGACCAGCTGGAGCATTTCTCGCAGGTTGGACTGTTAATGTTCGCATGACGAACTGAACAATGTGTCTGTATAGCCTGACTATGTCGTTGTATATTGTACGGACTTCATCCACTGGTAGTGTATTTATCTCTGGATGTGGAGTATATGTCGCGAAGATCGGCCAGGTCGCTCCTTCAATGCTGAGTGGACAGAGTCTCACGACAGATGTTGTGAGGGGGAGGGTGCCTTTAAACCAGTTTCTGTGCTGCTGGTAAGTTAACAGGACTTCAATGTCTTCGTATGGAATGTACTCATCCGGTGGTTCAACAATGTATGTGTGAAACAAATTAGTCACCGGATCTGCAGGTGGGAACAGAACCCAAGAATAGAATACCTCCGATCCGAACACCTCATGTGCCTCAATCACGAAGGTAACAGCCACCTGTTGCGGGTACGCCATGTTCTAAAAGTTTCATAGTTACTGCATGTCTGCAGTTTTCTGCGATATTAAGAGTGTTAGCAAATTTGTCTTCCCCATTCCCTGAACCACTGCTTGTGGATTCAGTTATTCTCAAATGGAGAAGAATAAATGTTTTTAGAAAATTACGTTTTTGCACAATGTGGGGAACCTTTTATCCTTACAAGCTTGTTAATCCTTCAGCCAATACACAGAGAATATCTGCTCAGCTGAGGCAGATTTCCCTTCCCACTTCAGACGTCTCTGAAAAGTGTGAGTAGGGCTTTCTGAGAAATAATGACTGAACTACTCAGATTTTCACTGTTAATATAAGAACCAAACCAACGTTGGAAGCGCCATGTCATGTAGTTCCTAGGAATCCCCCAGGACCTGCGCGTTTTGGATGACCTAAACTGAGGGCTTGGTGTCCAAACCGACTCTGGACACCCCCACAGAATATGTCAGCCGTTAGACCAGCTAGCTCTACAGTGCCACTACCACCCCCTGTATTCTACTGCGGTGTAGGTAGTTTCTGGCAACCACTGAACAGGACAACCCTGATCCCTCAGGGATCGTGGAAAACAGTACAGTACTTTTCGCTCAGTCACTCGTGCTCTCTTATTCTCATAAAATACACAGAATGGCGGTTAGGACGTTTCAATAAGTATTTATTGCTCAAGCGCCAGTCTTGTGTAAAACATATGTGCTGCGACAATCAGGAGACAGAAGCATATGAACGATATGGCAAGTACCAATATAGTAAATAGTAGATACATTTCTACCATAGTGCTAATAAAATTAACATAAGCAGTTCAGATAAAAACAGCAGCACTTGCATATTCCTAAAATGCACGACCTAAAATAATTTGCTTAAATGTACCTACCCTAGACCTGTGTGTGTGTAGCATGTATATGCGTATGTGTAGATACCTGTAGCCAAGAAATTCCTAGGGATGAACCAGCCCCCTCACCTGATGGTTGAGAACGAAGGACCCCTGTCTCCGTCTCGAGGATGACACCCCGCAAGGGAAGTCAGACTGCTGCGTGTCGAAAATTCAGCATGCAGGACCCTCGTCTCAGCTTGGAAGGATTTCTCTGCTCATTTGTTGGGGGAGTGAGGGTCTTTTATACTAAAGTGGTCACTCCAAGGTTTTTCCTAGAATCGATGTTTTTAAAACAATCATAAATGTTTTGAAAACAATCATCAATGCTTTTCTAAACAAATGCGATCATGCACAGCTGGCTGTTGGCCAAGGATGAAAAAAAAAGTGGTGACCCTTATACAGAATAATTCTGCCGTGCCTGGGGACATGTTTATGTACGTCAGGTACAGGGATTATGATTAAGGCTCCCGGTTTTCCGTTTATACGGATTTTTACATATAAATACAGACGGAAAACGTTTTTTTCTTTGTCTGTATTTATATATAAAAAACTGAAAAATACTGGCAAAACAAATGCTTGTGCTACCTCTGTGTTCCCCTTGAAAATCCGCATCGGAGGTGCATAAGGGCTGGGAAAGAAATATGAAACCACTACCATCAAACTGCCCCTCTGGAGAGGGGTGAACAAGTGCAGCCGGGAGCGCCGTGTCTGCAGAAGTAGATGTTTCAATGTTCAGTGCTTCATTTTTTGGGCATGAGAATCAAAATTGCTATGGAAAATATTCAGGAAACTCAAATGGCCCTTTAAAATTATATTTGTTAATCAGTATTTAGGCACAAAGTATCTGCTCTCTGCCATGAAGTGATTTTACAGACAATTAAAATACCAGAAACGCTGGTGAAAAGTGCTGGTTGTGTCTCATTTAAAGGCCTGTGACTCTTGCCCACTGAGGACAGCTGCAGTCCTGTGACTTTCGCACTTTGTTATCTCTTGCTGGACGAGTGTTCACATCACATTCCCAGCACATTTTGAAGGTGACCCAGATTAATCTGGTTAAAAGGCCCCTCACTGTGGTGCTCACGCAAAAGCTTTTCTACAGGCAGCAGCCGCTTTTTCACAAACTCGAGCTTCAAAAACAAACAGGTACCCTCCAAAGGTGCACTTTATCGAGCCTTGCTCACTTGTTTAAACAGACCACTCTCCTCTTCAAATCAAATTAATGCTAACCAGCAAAGCTTTACTGTTGCGCCAGAATGACAGCTTTATACTGTAAACACTATATCAAGCCCAAAGAGAAAGGAGATATGCAATGAAGCTGAAGCAGGTATAAGGTAAATTGTTGGAGCAATGCAAGCAGCTAACGTCCATTAAGAGGTGTGAAAACACCCCCAGGACATAGGCTGCAGCCCCAGCAACCTTTTGTGTTTTTGGTTGGATGGGAGGCGGAAGGAGACCGATGGGGGCAGGGCACGGAGGCAGGCATGCCTCCAACATCTATCAGCATAAAGCCTGGGTCCACCTCTCAGTGATTATTCACCCCTGCGGGGCAGTGAGGCTGAGTGAGAGGTGTTTGGGTCAGTTAGAATAACTTATTTTTACTTAGCAATCGTAGCCAGAGTCTGGGAACTTAGTAGCACTTAATAACAGATGTGACCGTTGCACCGTCTGTGCTCTACATTTTATCCTTCGAGCAGACACTTTGTGTGATGGCTGATAAAATGCAAGTAAAGGAGGGAGTAATGCTTTGAATTTTGCCAGACAGCTGCACAAATGAGACCTAATCAATACCACTAATTCACTAATCTTTTCTTAGAGGACAGGGAAGAAATTTGCTCTTAATAAGTAAAGTGCACCTAGCATAGGCTCCAATTTCAAAAACATTTACAACAACCTATAACAACTGAGTGCAAGTGTGCATGAGTATTTAAATAAATGTGGAAAAATACTAGCTGCAGCGTCTTCTTTTGCTTGTGATAAAAATAAATGTGGATAAATACAGATTAAAAGGCCCAAAAATAAATATGGATAAATACAGACGGAAATGTTAAAAAAATAAATACCATAAAACCGGGAGCCCTAATTATGATGGAATGCTAAGAGCCTGGTGTCGACGAGACAGGAGCAAGCTACTAGGTAAAAGGTTACCTGTTTTGAATCGTTGTCGTGTGGATAGGAAAATGCATTTACAAAGGGGTATACATGACAGGACTAGCCTAAAGGACATGGCATTGGTTGATAAGAGGAGGTACATACTTCTAAAGAGCCCTGGGCTCAATACCTGTCCCTAAAGTAAAGGTGCTGCTCATGTTTTAAGAAATGGTTCCCTCTATTAGATAAAACAAAAGTGGCCTTGGGAATGTTCTCCATTTTACTCAGGAATGTTATATTTAGAATAAAAAGAAAATTGTTACTACAAAGGATCATTTCTAATTATTTTTGAAGAGTGTTGTTTTTACTGAGCTTTGATGCATTTCTCACCTTCCTATTTTTTTTCTTCTTCAATTCAGAGGTCTTCAATCAATTTGAAATATTTTCTTTTGGAGCCCTTGTTTGTAATCGGTAAAAAGAAAGTTAAAATTGTGTACTATTATCGGTTGTAAAAAATATTTATTTTGAGGATTTTATTTAGTTTGCTCAGTGCACCTCAGAATTAAAATTTTGATTAGGTATTAGTTAGAAGGAAGAAGGTTATTTTCTAAATAGTTAGTTGTAACTTAATTTCTAGTGAGGCATAACTTATTCTTATTTGTATTTTATTTTTAGTTTTTTCAAGCAATCACAATGTGCTTTAGTTTAATTCAATGTAGGAATGTGTGATTTGGCCTAAATATTTAATTGAAAACAGCGAAATATTAGAATTTATAATCATTTCTTTATCGGTTACACCCTATGCTTGTTTTCATTTCTATGCACATGTTCTTTGCTTAAGTTTGTCCCTAGAGGGCACTCTTCTCAGCTTGTACTTCGCAGGAGCACGTCTTCTCCAGAAAACGATCACCTGAGGAGTGAAGACAAAATGATGGCAGAAGTTTTTATATGTGCGGTGATGTGTAATAGTTTTTTTATATTTTGAAAGTAGGATTTAGAATGTATATTTTAAACATGATCGATATGTAATTAAAACAATTTTTAAATGATTTAAAAAATGTGTTCTTAGAACTCCTTGTGTCATATAGTAAGCGTCATCTTTGTAGAGGTAAAGGACGAAAGTTGAATTGTTCTTTTTAAAAAGGACTATTATAGTTCTAGTCATTTGTTTGCATTGTTTTTTTTTTTTAAATGTTGGTAAAAATATGGGTGTAATGTCTATAGCTGTAAAAACTGCACTTTAAACATGAAACACTTGATACCTACAACATTCAGTGCCTAAACCACTGAGCAGCATAACAGTGATGTACAGATTAGTCTTTGGATTCATTCAGGCTCAACAAGGGGTGAAGACCAGAATTCATGTTGCCTCACAATGCTGGGAAAGGTGTCTTTGACAATATTCACATTTTTGTCCTGAGGCTCTCTGCCTAGGTCTGCTCAGGGTCCCAGTCTCCTCTACAGGATCTCCCAACAGATCTTGCACTTAATGGTGTAAGGAGGAAAGAATTATGTTACTTACCCAGTAAGCATCTGTTCTTGGCATGTAGAGCTGTAGTTCACATAATTTGCATACTCCTGCCATCTAGTGTTGGGTCCGGATGTTTGCAAGTTGTTCTTGTTCTTCGAAGAAGTCTTTCCCAGTCAGGAGGTAAGGTGACTCCGCCTTTCGGTGATACTGCGCATGGGCATCGACTCCATTGTTAAGATGGTTTTCCCGCAGGAGGGTGAGAATGGAGTGAGTGTAGTACAGAGATGTCCATGCGTATGTAATGTAAATAATAAAAACTGCAACAACTACAGGTGCCCGGGGAGGTGGGAGGGCGCATGTAAATCTACAGCAATACATGCCAAGAGCAGATGCTTACTGGATAAATAACATAATCCATTCGAGGCATGCGTGCTGTAGATACACATGCTTTGTATAGACTATATAGCAGTATTCTCCCAAAGAGGTGGCTAACCAGTAGATGTTGCAGTTGTTTGAAAATGTCTTTAGCACTGCTTGCCCTACATTGGCTTGTTGACGTGTTAAGACATCCACACAATAGTGCTTGGTAAATGTGTGTGGACCATGTTGCTGCCTTACAAATGTCAGCTATAGGGATGTTACCTAAGGCGGCCATAGACGATCCTATTTTACGAGTGGAATGTGCTCTAGGAGGTATAAAGTTCTTTTAGCTTTAGAGTAGCAAGTTTGAATGCATTTAACCATCCATCTTGAAATACCATATTTAGAGATAGGATTGCCTTTGTGAGGTGTAGCAAATGCAACAAACAGTTGTTTTGTCTTACGAAAATCTTTTGTTCTTTCAATATAGTACAATAACGCTCTTCTGACATCAAGTGTGTGAAGAGCTCTTTCTGCTACATAATCAGGCTGAGGGAAGA
Source organism: Calotriton arnoldi (assembly GCA_963921515.1). NCBI lineage: Eukaryota > Metazoa > Chordata > Amphibia > Caudata > Salamandridae > Calotriton > Calotriton arnoldi. The sequence goes on from CAWUFW010000023.1 coordinate 229,451, forward strand.
ACACAGGTAACTCAACTGATTGGTTGATATTAAAAGCAGAAACCACCTTGGGAAGGAATTTTGGGGTGGTGCAAAGAATTACTCCATCTTTATGAAGCTGAAAGAAGGGTTCTTCAAAGGTTAATGCTTGTAGCTCACCAATTCTCCTCAATGAAGTGATGGCAATGAGGAAGGCAACTTTTCCATGAGAGAAACTGTAACGGACAGTTGTGTAATGGCTCAAAGGGTGGAACCTTGAGTCTTGTAAGCACAATGTTCAGATTCCAAACTGGTGCAGGAGGTACTCTGGGTGGTATTACTCTTAAGGCCTACCATAAAGGCTTTAATTACTGGAACCTTGAACAAAGATAGATGTTGTCTGTTTTGCAAATATGCAGCTACTGCCGCAAGATGCAATAAAATGGAAGTGTAGGCTAGACCAGGAAACAGTAGATGCAAAAGGTAACAAATAATATTTTGGATAGAGGCATCTTGTGGATCAATAATGTTGTTGTTACAATATACAACAAATCTTTTCCATTTTGCTGCATAACATGCTCTGGTGATAGGCTTTCTTGCTTCTCCAAGAATAGTCATACACTCTGGTGGCAAGTTTAAGTATCCAAACTCTATGACTTCAGGAGGCAAATCGCTAGATTGAGATCCTTGGCTTTAGGGTGTCTGACTTCTCCATGGTTCTGAGTGAGAAGGCTGGAATTGAGAAGCAGCTTTTAATTGTGGGACTACTGATAGTTTCAAGAGTGTGGTGAACCACGGTTGACGGGCCCAAGTGGGAGCCACTAGAATCAGTGTGAGGGATGTTTGCCTGAGCTTCCGAACCAGAAGCACAAGTTACTAACTTGTGTAACGATATATCTGTAAGAGACAGTAGTTAGTGATAGATTCCTTACCTTAGAATATCCCCAGGCGTCAGGCTGGATCCGGAAAGTTTTGCGTAGCAGTACCCTTGCGCGTCGGTAGGCGGCGTCGTGCGGCTCCGCGTCCGTCGTCGGCGTCGTGATCGCCGGGATGACGTCGCGGGCAGTACTTAGGCGCCGCCCCTGCGCGCTGACGTCAGTTCTGTACACGACTTTCCGCGCCAGGAACGCAGAGCCATGCAAGAAGCTGACACAGGTGTCTGAAAAATACTAGGGCCCTGAAAGGGATGTCCTTAACCCTAGAAATCAGTTCGCAGAACGGGGAGGATGGGTGGGGCGGTAAGGAATCTATCACTAACTACTGTCTCTTACAGATATATCGTTACACAAGTTAGTAACTTGTGCATCTGAAAGAGACACGTTAGTGATAGATTCCTTACCTTAGAATAGATACCCCAGCAATACCAACCCCGGTGGTGGGTCTGCGAACAAAGATCAGACAAGGAAGTCCTGGAGGACAGAACGGCCAAGAAGCCGTCCCTCCGGACCTGACTGTCAAGGCAGTAATGCTTAGTAAACGTGTGCAGCGAGGCCCACGTAGCTGCCTGACAGATAACCGGCAGCGGAACACCGCGGCCCAAGGCCGTGGTAGCAGCCGTTGCCCTGGTGGAATGGGCACGCAGCCCAACAGGAGGCTCCTTCTTAGCCAAAGAATAGCAGGTCTTGATGCACAAGGTAACCCAGCGGGAGATGGTCCTCTTGTGCACCGCCCGACCTTTTTGGCGCCCACGTAGCCAACAAAGAGCTGGTCATCCACCCGGAAGTGTTTCGTGCGGTCGATATAGAAGGAGAGCGCACGTTTTGGGTCCAGACGGTGGAGCCTCTCTTCCTCTCTGGAAGGATGCGGAGGCGGAAAGAAGGTGGGCAAAGTGATGGTCTGCCCAATGTGGAAAGCAGTAACCACCTTTGGCAAGAAGGACGGACGCGTCCGAAGAACAACCTTGTCTGGATGAACAGACAGAAAGGGAGGTTTGCAAGAAAGAGCCTGGAGCTCACTCACCCGCCGAGCGGAGGTGATGGCCACCAGAAAGGCTGCCTTTAGAGTCAGAAGACGAAGAGGACAGTTATGCAGAGGCTCAAAGGAGCGCACATTAAAAGGTAAGAACCAAGTTCAAGTCCCACTGAGGCATTACAAACGGAACAGGAGGGAAGAGGTGAGTAATGCCTTTTAAGAACCTGTTAACAACAGGGGACTTGAAAAGGGAGGGCTGATCAGGGAGCCTGAGGAAGGCCGAGATAGCACAAAGATAACCCTTGATGGTACCCAGGGCAGAACCCTGTTGGGCCAGAGAGAGAAGGAACAGAAGGACCTCAGAAAGAGGGGCAGAAAGGGGATTCACAGCCTTTGCTGTGCACCATGCCACAAATTTGTTCCACCTGCAGGCGTATACCACCTTAGTGGAGGGACGCCTGGCTGCCAGAATCACATCACAAACTTCGGGAGGCAAGTCGAAAGGAATCAACTGCCGCCGCTCAATCTCCACGCAAGCAGGTGTAGACTGGACAGGTTCGGGTGGAGGACCGTCCCCTGCTGCTGCGACAGAAGATCCTCCCGAAGAGGCAGACGGATCGGGGATCTATGCTCATATTGAGTAGCTCGGGATACCAAACTCTTCGAGCCCAGTCCGGAGCCACAAGAATGACTTGGGCCCGGTCGTGCCGAATCTTCTTCAACACTCTGGGTAGAAGTGGTATAGGCGGAAAGGCGTATAACAGACCGCAACTCCACTCGCGACGACAGCGTCGCCGAGCGAGTGCCGCCTTGGAAATTCCAACGCGCAGAACTGATGACATTGCGCGTTCTCTTCGGATGGCGAATAGATCTAACCAAGGCTCTCCCCACTGTAGAAAGAGTCCTTGCGCCACTTCCGAGTGAAGACGCCATTCGTGATCCATCATGCACCTGCGGCTGGGTTCGTCCGCCCTGGCGTTCAGAGAACCTGCCAGGTGTTGAACCATCAGGAACATGCCCTGATGTTCCAGCCATGTCCAGAGGCGCAGAGCCTCCTGACAAAGGGTCCAAGACCCCACCCCGCCCTGTTTGTTGCAGTACCACATGGCGGTGGTGTTGTCTGTGAACACCTGCACTACCTTCCCTTTGACAGAGGGAAGGAATGCCTTGAGTGCAAGCCGGATCGCCCGGAGCTCCAGAAGGTTGATATGGAGCCGGGACTCCGCCGGAGACCAGAGGCCTCTGATCTCCGCCTCTCCCATGTGACCGCCCCATCCCAGAAGGGACGCGTCCGTCACAACTGTATGCTCTGGCTGGGGAAGGGAGAGGGATCTGCCCATGACCCATTGCCGGTTCGAGAGCCACCACTGCAACTGTTTTGCAGTCCCCTCCGAGATCTGGACGTGATCGGACAGGTTGCCCTGGTGCTGCGCCCACTGGAACTTCAGGTCCCACTGCAGAGCCCGCATATGCCATCTGGCATGATTGACCAGCAGGATGCAGGAGGCCATGAGGCCCAGCAGCCTCAGGGTCATCCTTACCGAAACCCAGGATAAAGGCCGAAAGATCGGAATCATAGCCTGAATATCCCGGACTCGCCGTTCGGGAGGATAGAGCCCGAAACCGCGTCGTGTCCAGAACTGCTCCGATGAAAAGGAGCTGTGGAGAAGGAATCAGATGCGACTTCGGCACATTGATGGAGAACCCCAGCGAGTGCAGGAGTTCGGCCGTAGTCTGGAGGTGGGAGACGACTGCCTGGGGCAGAGCCCGCCTTCAGCAGCCAGTCGTCGAGGTAGGGGAAGACTGAAACCCCTGCCCGGCGCAGATGAGCTGCGACCACCGCCATCACTTTCGTGAACACCCGAGGGGCACTGGTAAGGCCAAAGGGAGCACGGTGAACTGAAAATGCTCGGGGCCTACCGTGAACCGAAGGTAACGCCGGTGGGCCGGCAGGACGGGGATGTGGAAATACGCGTCCTGCAAGTCCAACGCTACCAACCAGTCTCCAGGGTCGAGGGCAGTCAAGACCTGAGCTAGGGTGAGCATCTTGAACTTCTCCTTCCGGAGGAAGCGATTGACGTTCCGGAGGTCCAAGATAGGACGCATGTCCTCCTTGTCCTTTTGGGCACCAGAAAGTAGTGGGAGTAGCAACCACGCCCTACTTCTGGGGTCGGAACATGCTCGATGGCCCTCTTGGTCAAGAGGGCCGTGACTTCCTTCTGTAGAAGCACCAAGTGATCCCCTGACATGCGGTGGAATTGAGGTGGCATGGCTGGGGGTGGTCTCGAAGGGGAGGGAGTAGCCCCTTCGGACAATGTCCAAGACCCACCTGTCCGAGGTGATGGTGCGCCAGTGGGGAAGGTGATGGCGGACCCTGCCCCCTACTGGCGTGCCGTGCACCTGAAAGGAGGGACTAGGAGGGCTTGGAGGCCGCGGACGGGTTGGAGGTGGTGGCCTGACCCGCACGCTGGTTGCCCGATCCGCCACGGCGGAATCCACGTCCTCGGCCACGCGAAGACGCCTGCTGCGCGGGCCGGTGGCTGGGCTGCTGACGTGAAGGGCGCCCCTACCGTGGCCACGATAGGGGCGAAAAGCAGAAGGCAGCGGAGGGCGTGTAGCAGAAAGGCCCAGGGACTTGGCAGTAGCCCGTGAGTCCTTAAAGCGCTCCAACGCATGGTCTGCTTTGGACCCAAAAGACCGACTCCATCAAAGGGCATGTCCATGAGAGTATTCTGGACATCCCCTGAAAAACCAGTGGTTCTCAGCCAGGCGTGGCGTCGGAGCGCCACCGTCGTTGCAATCGACCTGCCCAGCGAGTCGGCGGTGTCAAGGCCACAACGGATAGTGTATTTGGCCGCATCCCTTCCTTCCGCAATGGCGCGGGAAAGCAGTGCCTGGACCTCCTCAGGGCACTGGGGCAAAACATCCGCCACCGAATCCCACAGAGAGTGGGTATATCGGCCCAAAAGACAAGCGGTGTTAACGGACCGCAAGCCAGCACTGGAGGAAGAAAAACCTTTCTTCCCAAACTGATCCAGGCGTTTGGATTCCCTATCCGGAGGAGCGGTAGGGAAGGCGGTTTGGGAAGCGGAGGCTTGGACAACCAAGCTCTCAGGAGTGGGGTGGACAGAAAGAAACAGGGGTCGCCCGGAGCGGGCGATGGCGTCGTGACACGTTCCGATCCACAGGAGCCCCTGTGTTGGGCTTGGACCAGGCGCCCAAAGAACGTCCGTGAGGGCGTCGTTAAGCGGCAGCACAGTCTCCGCAGAGGAGGCTGCCGGCTGAAGCACCTCTGTCAAGATGTTAGGCTTGACCGTCAAAGTAGGGAGCTGGAGACGTAAGGCCCCAGCAGCCCTACGCAACACCGTACCAAAGTTGGCCCCCTCCTCCGTAGCCACGGGAGGAGACAGCATGCCAGTGTCAGGAGAAGTATCCAGACCACTGGCCTCCCCTAGACTCTCTGTCCAGTCCTCATCATACTGACAGTTGCGTGTCAGAGGGTCATCAGACCCCTCCCAGTCCTCCTGGTCCTCCTCTGGTTCAAAATAAGGAGGAGGAGGGACAGTTGGGACCCAAGGTCCCATCGGCGCCGGAGCCGGCGTCGGCGGCGTCGCTCCGGGTCCAAGTCCGGAGCCGGAAGGAACTGGGGGACGACGCCGCCCGGAGCCCAGGGCGGCGTCGAGAACGGCACCGGAGACATCGGCGCCGGCGGAGGTGTCGTGAGGTCGACCGGCGTCGATGGGGGTTGTGGAGCCGGGATCGAGGCCGGGGCCGGAGCCGGAGCCGGGATCGAGGCTGGAGGCTCGGGCGACGCCGGGGCCGGAGCCGCCCGGCGGCGCGGATCAACCCCATCAGGGCCCGCGGGGCCGAAGGCGCACGGAGGGGCCTGAAGGCCCGAAGAGGCGGGCCATGGCCGACAGGAACTCCTGTACCTTGGCCGGATCCGCCCCGAACCCGGGAAGGGCGGGTATGACGGGGCGACTCCACAGGCAAGTCCGGGGCCGCGGGGGCGGGGACGGTGCCGGGAGGGGCCTCAGCCGAGTCGCGAGACCGGCGAGGCGAAGTCCGAGAGCGACGATGCTTCTTGGACTTCTTGTGTCGAGACTTACCGGACGAAGAAGACTTGGCGCCGGCGACCGGTGTGCACTCCGCGGCGACCCCTGGACCTCTCACGCGACCGGGGCTTCCGCGGAGCCGAATGCCGGGCCTCGAGGAGCTTTCGAGACCGCTCTCGCAAAGCCTTCGGGTTGAGGGCCTGGCATTCGGGACAAGACTCGGTGTCGTGGCCTCGGCCGAGGCAGAAGAGACACTCCCAATGCGGGTCGGTGACGGACATCATCCGCGCACAGGCGCCGCATCGCTTGAAGCCGGGCATCCCTACGACACCTGAAGGCTGGAAAAAAAAAAAAACAGTGAAAAATCACCAAAAGTATGGTCAAAAATTGACCAGGGCACTGCTCTTCCCGGATCTGCGCTTACTGGCGCGGAAAAGAAGAACTGACGTCAGCGCGCAGGGGCGGCGCCTAAGTACTGCCCGCGACGTCATCCCGGCGATCACGACGCCGGCGACGGACGCGGAGCCGCCACGACGCCGCCTACCGGCGCGCAAGGGTACTGCTACGCAAAACTTTCCGGATCCAGCCTGACGCCTGGGGATATTCTAAGGTAAGGAATCTATCACTAACGTGTCTCTTTCAGATATGAAAGGAGAGGGAGAGGCGGAAAAGCATAGCCAAATACCCCAGACCAATTCATCCATAGGGCATTGCCTTTGGTCAGAGGGTGTGGGAACCTGGAGGTGAAGTTTGGGCATTTTGAGTTGTCCACTGTGGCGAACAGAACTATTTGTGGGAATCCCCATTCTTGAAAGTATGGAAGGAGAACTTGGGGATGAAGTTCCCACTCGTGTATTTGTTGCCGTCTCCTGCTGAGGAGGTCGGCAATTTGACTGTTCACTCCTGGGAGGTGCTTTGCTAGAAGATGAATTCTGTGATGAATTGCCCAACTCCAAATGGTCTGAGAGGCGTGACAGCTGCAGAGTGTGTGTCCCTCCCTGTTTTTGTACATAGCGGTCATATTGTCTGTGCAGACTAAGACAACTTAGTCTTAGCAATCTGACTGCTAAGTATTGATTGGTCTAAAAACTGTAGTAGCAGAGTTTGAATATTTTGAATTCTGGCTGCATTGGGAGAGGCTAGAGCTGTGCAAGTGTTAATAGTCGCTCCCAGATAGGACTGCATTTGTGAAGGCTGTAGATGAGACTTTAGTGCATCCACTATGAAACCCAATTGGTGAAGTAGGTCTAATGTAGTCTGAGTGTGTCGTAAACACTTTTGGTATGTGCTGGCTTTGATGAGCCAGTCGTCTAGGTTTGAGAAGACATGAATCTGTTGTCTTCTGAGATGTGCTGCTATTATTGCTAGACATTTTGTGAACACTCTGGGAGCAGTAGTTACTCCGAATGGGAGTACTTTGAACTGATAGTGTTTTCCTGCTATCACAAATTTCAGATATTTGCGATGTGCTGGGTGAACCGGAATGTGAAAGTATGCGAATTTTAAGTCCAGTGGGGACATAAAATCGCCTTGCTGTAGAAGTGGAAGCACTTGTTGAAGCGTGACCATGTGGAAGTGTTCCGACAGTATGTACAGAGTTAACGTCCTTAAGTCTAAAATTGGCATTAAGGAGCCATCCTTTTTGGGGTTTAGAAAGTACAGAGAGTAAACTCCTGAACCTTGGTACTGTAACGGAACTGGTTCTATGGCTCCTTTTGTTAAAAGAGCCTGTACCTCTTGTTTGAGGAGCTGCAGGTGCTCCGACGAGAGTTTGTGTGCGAGGTGGAATATTGGGAGGATTGCTGGTGAGCTCCAGACAATTACCATGTCGGATAATGTCTAGCACCCATTTGTCTGATGTTATAGATTGCCAAATGGGGAGAAATTGATGAAGTCTTCCCCCGACTGGTGTTAAATGATCTGGGGAAGTGTAGGCAAGTCACTGTTTATTGGGGGAAGGGGAGTTTCATGTTTGCGTGCTCTTACCGCTGAAGTGGTTTCCTCTGTATCCTCTTTTATAGAAGCCTCGAGAGGAAGAGGGTTGTGTATTTGACTTACATGAGGAATTGTTAGGGTCTGAGAATGTACTTTTGGACCCTCCCTATAAAATGAGCAGCGAAAGGAGCCTTTGATGGGGACTGAAGCGCCCCCATGGATTTCACCACATCTGTGTCTTTCTTCATCTTTTCTAAGGCCTAATCTACTTGAGGTCCGAAAAGATGTTCCTTGTCAAAAGGGATATTTAAAATAGACTGCTGGACCTCAGGTTTAAAACCTGAAATTCTAAGCCAAGCATGTCGCGTAGGAGAATGCTGGTGGTAACTCCCCTCGCTGCAGTGTCAGCAGCATCTAGAGCACATCTAATAGAAGAATAAGATATTAGTTTGCCTTCTCGAACTAACTCTTGTGCTTTCATTTTCTGCTCTTCTGGGAGGTATTGAAGTAGGCCTTCCATCTCGTCCAGGGTGCCAAGTCATACCTAGCTCGTAGGCCCTGCGTGTTGGCAATGTGCCAGTGGTTAGCGGCTTGATGGGCCAACCTTTTACCAGATGCGTCAATCAATTTAGACTCTGTCCGGGGGAGGAGCATTTGCAGAGGTCTGCGAGTTTGCTCTGTTACGAGCATTAGAGACTACCCGTGAGTCTAAGGGTAGCTGTCCTTTAATAAAAATAGGATCAGATGGTGGGGGTTGGTATTTTTTGTCAACCCTGGGTGTTAAAATGCGGTCACGAACAGGGTCCTTAAATTTCTCATCTGCGTGTCTCATCATGCCTTTTAACATGGGTAGACTCTTGACTAGTCCTAAGTGAGGACCCTAGTGTCTCAAATAAAAAGTCTTCATCTAAAGACTCTATGTAATGTAACTCCATGATAAGCTGCTGCTCTTGAAATCAACTCTTGATAAGCTACATTATCATCTGGAGGTGATGGCTTTGCAGGTTATAAATCTGGATCATTATCCATGGGTGGATCAATATTATAGTCATCCCATGGATCTACTAGTAAATGACCATTGTCGTCGTCATCATCATCATCCTGTAAATCAGGCTGTGTGTGAGGAGACCCCAGAGGTGTGATGCTTAATGGATCTGAGCCTGGCAGTTGTGGTAATGGTGAAGATGGTGGCGGTGGAGTGGATGGCAAAGTAGGGTGAATAGGACTTGGAGCCATGTCCTCCTTCTTGCGAGGAATCTTATATCCAGTGTCCTCTGAACTGACTTTCCTTTTGGAAGGCGTTTTAGCTCAAATGTGTCCAGTATCTGGATTGATATATAGCTTCTTCTGTTTAGGGTCTAATCTCTCTTTCATAATGTCCAGAATGGGTACCGAGGGCTTTGGAAGATCTTCTTTCGATTTCAGCGCCAAAGGTTTCAGTGCCGAACTGGACTGGTCCTTTTTGTCCTTCGAAGAGGAAGGTTTCGTTTCCGAACCAGACTTGTCTTTTGGAGCGGAAGGTTTCGGATCTGAAGACGATCTGTCTTGAGTCGATCCCGAGCCGGAAGGCCTGACCGTTTCAGTGCCAGGCCCGAGGGTGGGGCATCGGAAACATCGTCTCGGTGCCGACCAAGGCCCGAAGGCAGAGGTGGTGCCGAAGCCTTGTTTGGTGGAAAGATTTTATGGGGTAAAGGGGCTTTAGTACTCAAGGCACCCCGTCCCGGTGGAATTTCCTCCGACTCCAATTCGATTTCCAGCTCGGAATCCGATTCTGGGACAGAGAAGTCCCCCTCTTTTTCCGCTGCTGTCGCTTCTTCCTGTTCCGATTCTTCTACGAAGATATCCGGAGTATGTTGGATTCTTTGGCACTTCATTTCTCGTCATCGAGCCAGGCAATCCCGAAGAGTTTTTCGATCGGAACGACCGACAAGCCTCACAACCTTCTTCCTTGTGCTCCGGTGAGAGGCACAAGTTGCAGACTTTATGTAGGTCGGTGCGAGGGTACTTTGAGTGGAACCGAGGACAAAACTGGAACAGAGTCCGTTCCATCGGCAGAAGGCTGTACCGACGTGGCTAGGCCCGAAGGCCGCCCACGATGTTTGACCGAAGATGGAGTTTCCCGATCGAATTGTTACGCGGAGAATAGGGAAACTCGTACGGTAACAATACCGTTGAGGGTACAGTGGATTGCGCACCGAGAGGAACCCGAAGGATGGTTTTAAACCGGAGTGCAGCTATATGCGTCCAAACCAGATAGTGGAAAGAAAACAATCTAACAATGGAGTCGATGCCCATGCGCACTATCACTGAAAGGAGGAGTCACCTTACGTCGTGACTGGGAAAGATTTCTTCAAAGAAAAACAACTTGCAAACATCCGAACCCAATACTAGATGGGAGGGGTATGCAGAGCATGTGTATCTACATCACACATGCCTCGAACATATCATTATCCCCAAGGCTTCTTGACCACCACAATAAAGAGAGCTGTCTTGAGATTAAAAGAGCCATTCATTTCAGAAAAATAAGCCAGTCACAAAACATATTTCAGTCAAAAATTGCCTTGACTGATGCTGCAGACCATGATGGGAAAGGGTGGCTTCTAGAGTGGATAAAGCAGCAATTTTCCCTTTTGTTACAGACTAGTGTACATTCACCTCTGCATTATTTTTCACTGTGTTGTGTTTCTAATAAAATGTACTTTACTACGACTGATTTAGATGAACTGATTGCATTAAAAACATTAATAAAGAGCCAGAAAATGTAGGAGGGGATACTTAATCAGATCCTGGCAGTCTTGATCTGGATGGGAAGCCCCACAATAGCCCTTTTCCTAATATGGGAAACTGAATCCTAGACACATCCAAGACTACACAGACAAGTCTCAGCACAAGGATCTAAATGATTCAGGCGCAGGCATTCAATTGAGTCTGCTCTTGTGAATGCTACAGACTCACGGTTGAAGTGGTAGACACAGAAGACCAATGATTGGTCGTGTTACTGGCTCTATCTGCTGTATTTGATACAATGGATAGCAGACTTTTAGTCTACATCCTCAGATCTATGACAGATCTAAGGCAGGAGTAGCAGGATCACGGTTATTAGTCTTCCTTGGTGCTAAAAAGCAGTCTCGAAATCAGGCCCGTTGTCTCTGAATAAACTGACATTGCATGTGGTGTACCCCAGTACACTCTATTATTGCTAGGTATTTTATATGTCATCAGCCGTTGTCTAATAGAAATCATCTGGTACAGCCTTAAATATTGATCCAGTCTTGAAGGCACTCAGATTTTAATCAAGGAGTGCATGGAGATTTTAAAGTACTTTTGGACATACGTTGACAGTACTGAATCAGATGCACAAGAGGTGCTCCAATCTAATTGAGACAACAGAACAAATTGTTTTTTTGGTCAACTGTTGAATCAGGATGTTACTACCTCTTCTCCACACTATTTCTGATCACACTAGCAAGCAACACAAAAAAATCTTGGTCTGCATAGATAAAAATCATAAAGTAACGGATATCAGAGAACAGCCCGTCGGTCATACCCACAGATACATTAATACCCAATGATGAGGATTTTAGTGCAAACAAATTAATTTTGGGAAATTATAGATCAAATCCAAACTATCCACCAAACTTCAGTAGCCTCTTGATTTCTTTCAGACCCTATCCTTAATCATTAAATAGTTAATTTTTTTCAAAATGTAGGATTTACCCAAATTAAGTTCAGGGCATTGCACTGCTTAAGTAAGAATCAGTCAATGGGGATTCAGGGTTAATCTGTGGCCAAAGACATTTTCTTATTTCCTATCCATCTAAGGTCTATTTTTAACCTTATTCTACTCTAATGACTAGTCACTCTTTCGCACTGAACTACTGCAATTCTTTCCACCCATGCATTTCTAAATTGACTGCTTAAGTAAAGAGAAGCTAAGAATGCTGCAGTCCATCTAGCACGGGAAAATTAACCATATTTTTCTCCGGTGAGGCTAGGGACTTTAAACCAATATTCATTATTCACACATTTGGCACTAAATTGCATTCTGCCAACTCCTCCTCCTGGACAAAGTTCTTACCTCTTTCTCTCAGAGGAGTTTGGTTCTTACCTGTTTCTCGGAGAGGAGTTTGAAGTCTGCCATAGCAATCTGGAAACTCGCACTCTTTACACATTGAGCACTATGAGGGTGGCCGAGAGGGAAAAGGTGCTTGGAGTCCTGCGGTTATTGCCTCCAGAACATTTTACAGGAATCCTTGTGGGGCAGAGAAAACGTTTGAAAATCCAAACTGGATTTAAAAAACAATGTTTCCAGTTTCTCTGCAGACCATTTGATGAACATCAGCATCTTGAGACAGCCTAGCCTACCCTATGTGCTATAAGTATGTATAACCATGTTCTTTCTTCCAGTGATGCTCAAAATAATACTCCGATATATGTTCTGACATCCACATGGAGATTATCTATTGTTGGAGTATCAGAAACGTGTTGCATCCCTTGTGAACAGTTTTATTCGTAGTAACTTGTTCCCTTAATAGGAATTGAGTAAATCTCAATAAAGGCTCCTTTACCATATGTTGTCGGTATTCCAGGCAGCAGTACGCTGTTTTTGTGCATTTTCGGCAATAACAACTAACGCTGGGAAGAAGAGACATCAGTCTCTTCCACTTAACAACATTCAAACCAGTTCCATCACTCACAGAGGACATAACAATGACAAGACATTCTTCACTAAGTCAAAAGAGATCCCCTTTGTGTATTATCCTAAAAAGGACTCATCACAAATTCAGTTGTCTAAAGCATAGTAAGGTAAGGATTTAATTAATTCATCTTGTTTTTCTTCCTTCTCGGTTACACGATTAGCAGAGAATAATATTAGGAGTTTTTCTAATCACAAATTAATAATCCTCATGCCTCAATAACTGTGCTCGACAAACTACAGTGACTACTTAATTGAGCAGCTGAGTTACATTATAAAAATCAAGCATGCAATGATGTTAAAAATGCTAAAACACATGTACAAAAGATAAGCGCTTCACTCCTATTTTAAGACCAGGATGAGTGAATACTTTATTGTGGGTCTAGAATTTGTGATCCTGGACCCCTGAAAATATGTTTGCAAATTTTTTTCTTTTTCTTCTTTTAACGAATTATCATTATATGAAAATTATTTTATACAAAGTCCCTGTTCCAATAATATATCCTGTGATCACTTCAGTATTCAGTAAATGCTGATGTCACCAAGGCATGCATTTTTTTGTAACTTTTGGAAACCCATCCAATTTTTGGCCAGCTTAAAAATGTGGTCTACAATTACATTATGGAGAAAACCTAATGATGCCTAACACTGCCTGGTGGGATTGACAAGAGAACACATATCTACATTAATCTTATGATATCTAAGGCAAAAATGTATGTTTTTGAAGGAAAGCATCATCCTCTTATTTCCTCTTTCATCTATCCCCTTTTCATGACAAACATATGTTCATTTACTCGGGTATATGCTTCAAAAATAAATGCAGATTAATTAATGTTGTTATTCACTGCAATGTGAAAATTCAGCTTGCTTGAATATATATTCATGTTTTTCTGTATGATTTTGAATGGTCTTCTAGAACGGTGAAGAGGGTTTCATAGAAACCGACAACAAAACATGTTGCTTATGGTTTATAAACAATAGGCAAGATTTCACAGAATGTAAGTGAAAGGTTAAAAGGGCTTTACTAATAATTGCTTACTCTGTGAAAATGTTCAACAATGTTCAGACAGAATATATAATCTAGATCAGTACGTTACAAGATAGAGAGGAACTTCTTCCCAGGGATTAGAGTTTGAGGGTCATACAGATTTGTAGTCACCTTGTCCTGCTGATGTATTCGGAGCAAACACATACAGCCCCCAGTCGCCTTGCAGATGCTGTGTCTCTGCTAAACATTGTTTTTATTGTTCAGAAAAAGGTATAAGCGTGTGAACATCTATGAAATTGAAGAGCTCAGTTGGCTGAAAGAAAGAAGTGGTTGGGGATATATATATCTATATCTCTCTCTATCTCTCTATCTCTCTATCTATCTATCTATATACACAAATCACAAAGTTTTACCCCTGATGGAAGAGCCACAAAAGGTAGGTGATTTTCAACTTTTAATCACGAAGGCTGCAGCGAGATGGCGAAGACAGGCATCAAACATTCAAATTGCCAGACGCGTTTCGGGTTCGTCTTGACCCTTAATCATTGGCATAGTCCGTAAAAGAAGACAGGATTGTGCAGCTTTATATTTCATACATACCGCCCACTTGGGCGTGGCCACTCGCATGGCCTTGTGGTGCTTGAAGTTGCCAATTGTCATACTCCAGTGAGCCTGTCGAGTAATGCGGTGATCTTAGTTCATGGTATTAGCACAGTGGGGTGATGCGTAGTCTTCCCTCAAAACAAGCTGCAGTCTCATGCCTCCGTGATGTGACTACCTCCCGTTACACTGGAATCACCCAATGGCGTCTCCACGGGAACGCTGTACTGACGGCGGGGCTCTTCCGCGGCTGGGTATAGCCGCTCAAATCCAAATCACAAAGTTTTACCCCTGATGGGGCGGTATGTATGAAATATAAAGCTGCACAATCCTGTCTTCTTCTACGGACTATGCCAATGATTAAGGGTCATGACGAACCCGAAACGCGTCTGGCAATTTCAATGTTTGATGCCAGTCTTCGCCATCTCGCTGCAGCCTTCGTGATTAAAAGTTGAAAATCACCTACCTTTTTGTGGCTCTTCCATCAGGGGTAAAACTTTGTGATTTGGATTTGAGCGGCTATACCCAGCCACGGAAGAGCCCCGCCGTCAGTACAGCGTTCCCGTGGAGACGCCATTGGGTGATTCCAGTGTAACGGGAGGTAGTCACATCACGGAGGCATGAGACTGCAGCTTTTTCTGAGGGAAGACCACGCATCACCCCACTGTGGTAATACCATGAACTGAGATCACCACATTTTTAGACAGGCTCACTGGAGTAAGATAATTGGCAACTTCAAGTACCACAAGGTCATGCGAGTGGCCACGCCCAAGGAGGCGGTATGTATGAAATATAAAGCTGCACAATCGTGTCTTCTTTTACGGACTATGCCAATGATTAAGGGTCATGACGAACCCGAAACGCGTCTGGCAATTTGAATGTTTGATGCCTGTCTTCGCCATCTCGCTGCAGCCTTCGTGATTAAAAGTTGAAAATCACCTACCTTTTTGTGGCTCTTCCATTAGGGGTAAAACTTTGTTTGGATTTGAGCAGTTATACCCAACTGCGGAAGAGCCCCGCCGTCAGTACAGCATTCCCGTGGAGACGCCATTGGGTGATTCCAGTGTAACGGGAGGTAGTCACATCACGGAGGCATGAGACTGCAGCTTTTTCTGAGGGAAGACTACGCATCACCCCACTGTGGTAATACCATGAACTAAGATCACTGCATTACTTGACAGGCTCACTGGAGTATGACAATTGGCAACTTCAAGCACCACAAGGCCATGCGAGTGGCCACGCCCAAGGGGGCGGTATGTATGAAATATAAAGCTGCACAATCCTGTCTTCTTTTACGGACTATGCCAATGATTAAGTGTCATGACGAACCCGAAACGCGTCTGGCAATTTGAATGTTTGATGCCTGTCTTCGCCATCTCGCTGCAGCCTTCGTGATTAAAAGTTGAAAATCATCTACCTTTTTGTGGCTCTTCCATCAGGGGTAAAACTTTTTTATTTGGATATATATATATATATATATATATATATATATATATATATATATATATATATATATATATATATATATATATATAAATATAAAATATATATAAAGAATCTTTTAGTACAATTGTAGTCAATGGTCGGGGACTGGAACTTAGGTGCAATTTGAGGCTGTCCGAGATGGAGCACGGGTTGGATACACCACGAGGTTTGTCCTAGTCAAAGATTTGACCATCTGACTAATGTTTTAAGTCCCAATCAACCACAGAAGTACAATTCTAAAGATGCACAGTGCCCCAGGGGAGGTACTTAAAGACTCAGTTTCAGGCAGAGGCCAATAGCAGGGTCCAGTCCAGGTCAGTCTAGTTGCCACTGGCCAGCAAGGCACTTCCAAGAAAAGGCCTCTTGCAGCATGTTGTATCCCTGTCGATTGAACAGGAGATCAGCCATATGACCCTTGGGGTCCACTACTCTGTCCTGGGTACAAAAGGGAGCAGGCCTTCAGGTCCTCTCAGGTCAGACAGCAGGTCCAGTCCTCTTCTAATCTTCCACAGGCCCAAGCAGTGTTCTAAAGTGTGTGCCTGGAGACGCCACATTAATGCCTGGCACTAGATAGTGGGTGGGAATGACTCTTGGGCACGACCTAACCAATGGGGTAAAAGTTACCAGGGCCAGTGCAACCCACTTTGAGCATTTTCAAGATGGCGAAAGTCTTCTGCTACATAAAATTTGGGCTTTTAGTGCTAGGGGTGCGAGGGGTGTACTATGAAAATCCTAGTGCCCTCACACATCGAACACTAAAATCCAGTTTGAGGCTGCCACTGTACTCACAATAAACCAAAAGACAGAAGTCTGGTAGGACAAACGCATAACCCTTCAGTAACCAGGCTGTGGATCCACAAGAATTGTTTTGGCATCCTGTTTTGTCCCCTTTCAAGTTTGCCCCAAGTCTTGTATGTGAACCCAGCAGACCTGTAAAGTAGGATTTAACACTGTAGAGTCAGAAATGATACCCAAAGGCCAAATCCTGCATATTCAGAGTCGTCGTCTCTGCCCATTCAGGGCACTCTATAGTTTGCTCTTGGGAGGCATTTCACTCCTATTCACAACTAATTGCTGTCTGGAAGAGACTGGAGTGTCAATGCAAATTAGCCTAAAAAACTTCAGCCAGGGAAAAGGTAACTTTCTAAAAGTTACTTTTCCAGAATATTCATGAAACAAATCTGATTTCAACACTGAATTGGATTTTAAATAACTATTAAAATTGTTTATTTATTTTTCTAGCTGGTCCCATACCCAAAACACAGTGATAGAATTTTAATCTGTACTCTGGAACAGCGAAGCCTGACAGTGAAAATAGCTTTTGGGTGATGGGCACTGTAAAGGCATGCTAACATTACATTTTACATGACCTAACTTAAATACCATGCACCCTGCTTTGTGGGCTAGAATTTCGGCCCATAGGGGTGATTTATCAATATTTAAAAGGGAGGATTTTATCTGTCAAAAGGGTTTATTTTGATAGGTCCAACTGCAGTTTATACACTGCTACAATGGTAGGCTTTAAGTCATGTTCGCATTACCATTGCAGTGCATGGCACAATAGATGCTGCAGTGCACTAGTGTTATTTAATTTCCAGGCGCTGGGTTTATTTTGTACCATATACTAGGGACTTCTAGGCAAATTAAATATACCAATTAGGATTATGCCAATTTGACCATGTTAAAAGGGAAACACAGGTACTTTAGTACTGGTTAGCACATGTAAAGTGCACAGAGTTTTAAAACCAGCAAAAATGTATGGTTCAGCAAAAGGCGAAAAATATGGGGTGACCATGCAGAAAAGGATTTTTATTAAATCTTGAAAATATGATTCTCGTGTCTTACGCCTCTTGAGTGCTCCGATTCATGATAAAAGAGGGTTTGGGGGTTCTACTGGTTTAGTCCATCAGGTTTTTTGCCACAAGTTGGTTTAGTCCTTGGTGCCAGAGGGTCTAAAAAAACGATTTCCAGACCAAGTTCTTGAAAGAAATCCATAAAAGTCTTCATAAAAGGCAAAACAACTGTTAGAAATCAACAAGAGCCTTGATCTGATTCTACTGGAACCATGTCCATATTGGGTGACCTGTTACTTACTTTGTTACCTTGGTTGCAGGGAAGCTGGTGACCGTCTCCTTGGCTGTCCGTTATCAGCATGCCTTTGCTTTGCAAATGCCCACAGCTGAAAGGAAAATAAAAACACACACACAGACACATATATACATATATTCCCCTGGACACGGGAGGATGGGATATCCTAATGACTTTCTACAATTGTACAGTCATTGTGGAAATACAGAAAGAGAGTTATATTTCCAAAGGCTTAAAAAGAGCAAATAGTTACCTTCAGGAGAGAGTCCTCCTCAATTGAATAAAAGTCAAATCTAAAGTAGAAGGCCCTCAACTGGAAAGATAAGTCATAAAATATATTCTCTGAGAAGAAAAACGAGCAATGATTGAAAAAATTACATGGTTAAGATTTTTCTGATGGAAGTGGAGAAAAAAAAAACTGGATATGTGGCACTGGTTGACTCTACAGTTCTACAGAAATGTAAAGTAATCTGAAGTCACAAAATTGTAAACAGGGGCCACTGCTCCGATTTTTTCCTATTCCCAAACAGGGAGAGGAGACAGTAACTCTCCTAATGTCTTCTCCATCATTATATCACATGGAATCAAAGGGGTGAAAGACACTATCATCTCCATACTCTTGCAGAAGAATGTGCACCAATGGAACTGGTGGTACCTGGTCTGTACACTTTATAGAAAGTAACTTAATCAACTGTGCACCCACAGACAATTGAGCATTGAATTAGTAGACCATCAGACAACTGAAAAAATGCTAGGTTTATTTAGCACAATCAAATTGACAGAATCTGGGATACGCCCTACACCTGGTATAGTCAATCACACGTGATAATAGACTCCAATAAAAACCACACAGAAAAAAGTTCAATCATGTTCCTTTCTTCTGTTTCTTCTTTTCATTCTCTTCCTTCTCTTTTTCGATTTCAGCAACATACTTCTCAATTTCTTCAGGGTTTAAAATCTAGTGAAGAAAAGTGGCACCCGTCAAAAGCAGGGTTTGCAAGAAATATACAGAATTAGTCCTTTTCCATAATCAAAATACATGCTCACATCAATATCTAATACACATTCATGTACTATTTGTCAAGTCGAAATTCATGCAGCTCTTCATGATAAAAACAATATCACAAAAAAGAGAATCTTTGATAGCGTTGGTAAACAGATTTTTAATCTGAATGATGAGGAGTTATTAATAAGTTTGGTTTATTTCCTTAAGATATATATATAAGTTGGCTTATTGTAAGGATTTTTGAGAGGAAACATTTCCCCAAAAAAGCCGTTTGGCTTCTCTGAGAGTTAAAGCTGTTAATTAAATCATGTGTTAATAAAACTCATTTTGTATGCCATCAGGTCTGGGCATTTTAACATTGCTCATGTCTTGGACAGCTAATTGAATTATTTGTAATCTCAACTTGCTCTGTGATAACGGCTAGGCAAATTATTATTCCCTAAATACGGCAATTATTTATATAGCAACAAACAAGATATATTTATCTAACAAGAGTGCAGTATTTATAAAAAACAGTCTTGCATCTGGGTTTCTCACAAATTAACTTGCATGCACAGCTCCTCCTTACTGACCCAAATAAGAGTCTGTCTTTTCATTTATAGTGGAAGACTAACATTTACCAACCTTTTGCAATATTTATACATTTGATGCTTCACACTACGACTTTATATAATAGATGGTAGCCTGCTATACGTGCAAAAAAACCTGGCTCCTTATTACAGAAGGCTTGTGACATCTCTAGTCACCTGTAATAAAGAAAGGACATAGCTGCTCAACTCTAATAATTGATTACAGTTAACTTCTGATGTTAAAATGCCTGCTGTCAGCAGCCACAGTGAACAGCGGGTAACAGAGCATAATTCAAGTTGCAGTTTAAACAAGGAAAACTGGCTTTTCCTTCTTCTGATAAGTTTTTCAAAAAAGAAAAAAGTGATTACCATAAAAGATTTTATGGCAATATGGTAATTTGTTTCCATGCAATAGGTTATTATCTGCATGTTCTAAACAATCTGAGCCACAGCATTTGTTAACCTGCCTTACATTAAACAGATACCAATATCTTTTTCAAAAATTACAAATTGCTTTTTGGTGTGTTTAATTTCACAACACAAATTGTTTTTTCTTCAGATCTGCAATAAATGTGAAACAGCCAAGCCACCAAGCATTTAACTGGTTTTGGGAAGGGTGATGGTGTGAGCCATGTATTAAAAAGAATAAAATAACTTATGCCTTACATTAAAAGGTTTTGCAAGTCTCCTCTGAGTTCCATGATGCTATAAAGGCTCTACCTTCGGCCTTGTTCCTCTATATGGTCATGGAACCCCTTGGTGACTTGCAGTATTCTTATAAACTACGTTTAGTTAAAGAGGTCATATCTTAACCTGTTAATTAGAATGTCTTTGCTTAACATGTTGCTACTGTTGCTTCAGGTTGGCTTAATCTCTATTAAATCTAAGATTGATCTTGATATAGCCTGTGAACGTTTTAACTCCTGGATCCAGTAATATTGCTCATTTACAGTTTTGTGCCTTACACTGATCTTAATGCACAGTTGAAACCTCAACTTATATACATGTTTTTAAACATCCCATGCAGCAAAGATATCAAGTAAGCCTCAATTCACTTCTAAAACATGTTTTTTTTATTTGAACTGCGGAAGGAAAAGTTACTTAAATGTAATTCTAGTTCTCCATCATGGTACGGCTTTGAATTCATAAACACTGGAATTTCTGCGCCAGTGTGCAGAATTCTAAATATGGTTTTGGAGAAAAACATTTCCTCAAAAATTCCCCAAATAGAAGCATGACTTTCTATACACGTTTAAAAAATAAAATAATAAAACGTTTTGCAACATAGAATATGTATCACTGAAAAGTACTCAAAGCTTTGCTGTTCCCAAAACGTACAGCAGTGTTGGTTAGGCCAATTATTTTGAACAGAAATTACAAATGAAAAATCCAATTAATCATATTCCAACTAGTATCCTACGTAAAGAGATGAGAGAGAAAGATGTTTATGGATTCTAAGAGGATACCTATGATTCTGGACTATAAAGCCAAGCATTTTTTTCTTTAAATCATGGGATCCACTTTGATATTTATAAACACCAGAATAGAATAGCAAGGCAATCCCTTTACTTCGCAGTTGGGAAAACCAAAAGAAAGAAAAAATGAGAATCCTACTTCGCAACAAGTTGTACAGGGAGGCTTGACTCACTGATGTGCTTATTGCAGAGTCGGAGACAATGTAACAATGCTGGACATAGGCATGGACAAACCTTCAAGTGGATTCGCTGCAAATCTTAACTGTGACATTTCCCTTTACCTCTTGTGAAACACCACTGGTGTTCCAGAAAGGTTCAGTCAGCCTTAAGTTATTCAGGGCACTAGCCACATGCTACCAGTTGAGTTGAAGATGCCAAACCAGTTTGTGAGATCATTTGCTAATTACTGTCTTATCATATGGGGCCTCTTGACATTCTAGATACGAAGAGACCTCTTTCCTGGGGTTGTCAGATTTGAAAAAAAGTTGGTAATGAAATGGTCTAATTAATATGGAAGCTCAAGATGACTTTCAGAGAGAATGAAGGTTAAGATATTAAGGATCCCTTACTATGGTGTAGCCAAAGGGTGCAAAAAGGTTGGATTTCACTCTCCCTTCTAGTGGCTATAATGGCTATTTAAAAACACAAATTTCCAGGACGTGGCCTGATCAGCCAAGATGGTGGACGTCTCTGTGTAAGCTCACACTGCCCCCATTCTCCAATGGCCTAAATCCTGGTTGCTGGCAAGAAGCTGTGGCCTCAGTTGGAGGAGGACGAAACATGGTGAAAGGAGCCAGATCTATACTCTGCGCCCCGAAGATGCAGCAGCGGGCTCCGACCTCCCAGCAGCTTAGAGGACTGTGCTGCACGGTGATGACTGCCTCAGAGTGAAGCCGAGCGCCAGGACATGACAGAGCCCCTCAAAGGAGCCTGAGCTGGGATAGTTGGAGGTCCCTTGATGGTGGCCCGGCCTGTAACTTTGGCCAACCCAAGAGGAGACGCAGGAGAGGACTCAACTAAAGGAACCCATAAGAGGAAGGGCCCAAGGGAGCAGCAGGCCCGCCTGCCTGGGAACTGGAGGTGCCACGTGGAGGTGAAGCACAAACTGTCTGCTGGACATGTGGGGGCACCTAGGGAGATCCTGATGGACTAGCCCTTGCCTCTGCCTGGTGGAAATTGTGAGTGCTGCTGTGGGGGGACCCCAAAGAGCTTTACCCCCCGCAAAAGAACTGATCCATTTGGGCGGGGCGACACAGAGACCCGTTGGTGGATGCTTTTGAGGAGGAAAAAGCTGGAACGGGCCACCGCCGCCTACTCTGGTCTGTGAAGGAGTGGGCCTCACTGGAGTGTGTGCCTCCCCTATATGCCAGACTTTCATTCTGGGGTACCATTTGCCACCGCTACATCCTATGACCCCTTGCAGATCCCAATGGTGATTGCCTCCTGCAGTGGCGGCCGGTACGGGGGTGGCGGGTGGGAGGGGGTGTGTTGGGAGTTAAAAAAAAAAAAAATTGCTTACCTGATCTCTCCGCCGTCTCTCCCACGTAGTGTCTCCTCCACGAATCACCCAGGCTCCCCACAGCCAATCACAACACTGCAATGTGCAGCGTTGCGATTGGTCTGAATGACGTGGTTCGGCGCTCAGACAGGAGCTGGGGGCCTGGGCATGTTCTCCACCCAGGCTGTAATGCAGCTTGTGTGGAGAAGATGCAAAGTGCACATGACGCTTTGGCCGGCCTGAGACAGCCGGCCAAAGCGCCATGCGCACTTTAGAGTGCAGCAACCACGCCTCCTCCCTGTAGTCAGGGGAGCCAAGCCCCACCTGCGACGATACTAAAAATAAAATAACTTCAGTTATCATCATTTTCTTTTACACTGCTCCGTGAGCAGATGGGCGACGCTCCTCCGCCTTAGCGGAGGAGCCGCCACTGGCCTCCTGGACTCTCCGGCTTACTCAGTCTTCGATTTGTCCAACATACAGGAGTAGGAGTGGTGGCTTACTTTTCCCAGGTCTATTAATCTGTTGTCCACTCATGCCCCAAGAAGGTACACTGTATACTCTGGGAATCAGACTGCACGTGCTGCCAGCAGTGCTCCCTTGGGGCTGTGGTGCGGCAGGTCTGACCACCAACTTTATTAGGTCGCCATGAGGTGAGATAGACAACCTCATGGCCCCGGTATCAGAAGCATGTGGATTTGATGGCCGAACCCACAGACACTGGGACAATCCTACAAGCCATCCAGGCTTCCTGGACAGCCCTGGAGACCAAGATCGGAGAAGTGGGTGTCGAGGTCACTGTGCTCCGCCAACATATCCATACCGTGGGTGACCGAGTCTCGGAGGTTGATGGGCAAATCTCAGAACTGGAGGACATAATCTGAGATACTCAATCCAAGGTCCTTCACCTGGTAACAACCTCCAAGGCACCACTGGACAGGGCAGAAGACGCACAGAACAGGGTCAAAAGGAACAATCACGTTGTGGTGGGTTCCTGGAGGGATTGGAGGGCTCTGACACGAAGGATTCTTGGAAAAATGGTTGACATCCTGGATGCCTACAGACGAATTCTCTCAACCTACTTCATGGCAGAGAGAACTCACCAATTCCTTAGCCCCCAAACCCACTCCGGGTGGCCCACCATGACCCGTGGTTGCAAAAAATGTTCAATTACAAATATATAGACTCCATTCTGAAAGGGGCCTGGGCGAAAGTGGAATTATTGTTTCAATCCACACGCATCATGATGAACCTGGACTACATGAGCCAGGTTCAGCAATGACGACGCTCCTATGAGATGGTTAAGCAGAAGCGGAGAACCACGAAACTTCAACATATGCTCCTATACCCCACAAAACTTTAAATGATCCACGACTCCAGATCTTACCTCTTCGACTCTCCAGAGACAGCATGGGACTGGGGGTGACTGAGCACCATGCGTCAGTTCGGAACACGCTCCCCGGATGGGGCTCTGCATCCTCTCAAAAATGCCATTGGGGTCGCTCAGGTCGCCCTTGGAGACCCAGAGGATCGTGTGAGAGATGCGGCTTGCCGAGGGCTTGAACGGAATCCAGTATTGACACTCAAGAAGGGACCTCTCCCAGCCCACTATACCGAGACTTAAGGCAAAGGCAACACAGAGCTTGCAGACTAACTAAATAGCCCACTTCTGGCACATCATTATGCCATCAACAATATATCCTCTGTTAGGGTCTGACTGCTTGGGTGGGTGGGAGGGAAGGATTGGGCAAGACTCACACCTAATTTTTCAGTTAGTGGTCAGGGGTGGGTCGATAGATGCTTCTGGGGTAGAAGTGTGGGGCGGGGGGGGTTATATTTTGTTAGTTTGCAACTTTTGCACAGTGCAGCAATTTCCCCTTAAAATCATTGTACAACCTAGAGGAGAATCTCACATTATCTCACATTATCTCTCACTTATACTCCATTCTGGATGGCAGTCATTAATCGTCTCATGTTCCAATTACAGGTTGGCACTTTACTATTCCACATTACCACCGCCGAAGGCTGGGTTTAAGATCATGACATGGAATATCAATAGGCTGCATGACTGTGTTAAAAGAGTGGCGGAATTTCAATTCGTGAAACAGCACTGCCCTGTGGACTTAATCACTCTGGTGTATTATAATTTTTTTGATTACCTTTTTCAGAATCTAATGTTTGGCATTCCACACAGTCAAAAACATTTGATATCGCTGGTTGGAACGCGCTGCATAAAACTCCAACATTTTAATTTATAACCCTTCAGTACAACATCTACAACTCATCCGTCTTTCACTTTTTTGTGGCATGTGTGGAGATGGTGCATGGAACGTTTCTTTCCACAGAAGAGCTGAACATTGTAGAAAGTAGTGGAGTCAATGTATTATAGCAGCGCTCAAGGTCAGTCAATTTGGGAGTGGTACTGTTTTCACTGCCAGTAAGATGTTTGAACCTATTGTTGGAAGAATAATCTCTCACTAAATGTAAGCTGAAGCACATGAAACTAATTTTTCAGGTCGAGCCTAGCGGCACCGCGCATGCGCTGCTCGCTCTGCGAGGCATGCTGTAGTGTATACACTGGAAGCCCCGCCCACTCTCCGCCCATATTTTTAATTGGCTTGTGTCACTGTCCTTCATAAATGCTGGCTTCCGATTCATTATGAGGCTTGTTAGTCCCTCCTTGTCTCCATTTGTTACCGCCCATAAGGACTGGACCTTTTACTCGTTACTCGGTCTGCTTTATCTAGTGGGTGAGCACTATTTTTGTTATTGATACTGATGGGGACAATGGTGGCCGCTTGTTTGTATTTGCAGCGTGCCAGGCGCGCTTTCACTTTGAGGCGAGTACTGTGGGGGACGGCAGCTATTCTTTTAAGTGAAAGCGCGCATGGCGCACTGCAAATACAAACAAGCAGCCGTCAAAACAACAAGGGCGCAAAACAACGGGAACACCGACTTCGGCAATGGCGGCTACTTGTTTGTATTTGCAGCGCGCCATGCGCGCTTTCACTTAAAAGAATAGCTGCTGTCTCTCACAGAACTCATCTCAAAGTGAAAGCGCGCATGGCGCGCTGCAAATACAAACAAGCTGCCGCAATGCCGGTGTTCAACAGACTGGGAGCAAAAAAAAACAAGCATTTGCAATGTAATAGGTCTCGCATTTACGCAAGTTTAAGCTATTGGCATTATAAATGACAACGCCTTTTATTTAGGTTTCAAAAACGAAAACAATAAAAGGCATGGTCATTTACAATGTCAATAGCTCAAACTCATGTAAATGCTAGACCTATTGCATTGCAAATGCTTGTTCTTCTCTGCTTCAGTGTCCATCTTTTGAATGTGTTTGACTGTGTCAAGATTTGAGAAGCGTATGCCCACTGAAAGCCAGATCCAGAATATTCTGCTGGTCATTCAGATCCACAAAATGAATTTATGTCATAAGATTCGCCTCAATGCCACACAATGGCCATGGCCGTGGAGCAAACGCTCAAGGAAATTCTTTGTGGAACTGATTATTTGGTCAGAACCTCTACTTCAAGAATTTCCATAAGATCATTCCTGCAGTCTCTACTTCACAGATTTAAAAGCTGCTGCATTCAGTCCCTCCAAACAAAATGATAGTGGCCGAGGAAGAATTTAGAACTCGCCTGTTCAAGTGACATTACAAGTGCCCAAGAATCCATTTGACTATTCTCTTCTGGAGGAACTGAAGATGATGACGAGGAAATGGTTACTTACATGTAGTCTTGGCTCTACATTGAAGTTATCTTCATTAAGTCATAAACATTAGATCAATTCCCTGCTGTGTGTGGGGACCCTGGAACACTTTTTTCCACAAATAATCTCCACACAGGCTGAATAATATCAACATGTCTAATGTAAAAAGACACCCTAGCCTATCAAGGATAATTTTTTTTCGAAAATAGACATATCCTACAAAGACAATTGCAAAACTACACTGCAGAATTGCAATTCTAAACTGCTGCTAAAAGGTGCATTAAATGAGGGTAAAGAAGGCTTGGTAGGCATTACATCAGCATAGTAGAAACAAAGACCGTCTGCAGGAAGCCTAGATGCTTCTAATCCCAGAATACACAGTTTTTTTTGGGCAGCTAAGCATAGTTGAACTGAAGAACCCAACACTACTGGCATTTACCCTGATGGACAAAAAATATGCCAGAAAGGGGAGCATTGTTAATGTCTTCAATGACAATCACTACGATGTAGAACCAGGACCACAAGTAGCCATTTCTTCTGCATCATAGGATCTTCAGTGATATTCATAAATCTTAGGGTAGCAAGCACATCCATATAAATGCATTTCTGTGTCCCATGGCAAAATTTTCATACTGGACTTAAACAGACTCTTGAGGGTAGCTGGATGCACTACAGAGCCAGCCCTAGAGTGTAAGTCAAGGCAAAGATTTGCCTAACCGTATGCACACATATCAAGGAGGCTGCTGTACAAATTTCATGCAGTAGAAGGTGTTTCAACCTGGTTGTAGTGGCTGCTTTCTCTCTTATGGAATGTGCTTTAGGCTTTACAGCAGCAGGTTTATTCGTCAACTAGTCACAAAAGAGACACAAGTTACAATTCACCAGGAAATGGATTGTTCCAAAGGAGCCAGACCAGTCTTTGTTGGACCGCATTAGAGAAATAACTGGTTAAACTAGCGCTTCCCAAACTTTTTTGAACCACAACCCAATTTTCAGAACGACAAGCTTTCGCGAACCACGTAGCTTTAAAGGACATGAGGCAGGTGATTTTTTCAATGCAACTAAAGCATCGTGTGGTCGCGAACGGTCATTTACAGACAGCACATTTTCCATTGAAATGTCCACAACATTTGCAGACAAAGGTTTATTTAGAAAACTATATTGCATGCAAATTATAATGTATAGAAATCGGGTTCAGTGAATATTTATCATTTGTGCATTACCAAGTAAAGTGTCTTGATTTGATCCTATTAAAATCTTTGTTTCCACCACATCAGAAGTACAAAGAAAATCTACTTTATTTTTGCTTTCCTAACTGCTGAATGTGTACAGTTCATTTACAAGTATTCACATTTTGTTGTACGTAACAAAAAATTGCATCATACAGCCTTTCCTTTAACACTACCTCTTCCCCAGCAAGACTGTCACATAATTCACTTTACTTCCTCTGACTGCAAAGTGAGAGGAGTTTGTAACCATCAACCCCCAAGCTGAAAAAATGAGCAGCAATTTGTCAGAACACAGCCTGAAATTTGACCTTTGTCTTTGAAGTTCAATAAATATGACAAGATAAATACAGAATTTATTTCTTGGACTTTCGAGACCCACCAAAAATCGGCTCAAGACCCACCTGTGGGTTGCTACCTATAGTTTGGGAAACAATGGGTTAGACTATCTTTAAATAGCTAATATCCCCCAGTACCTAATGAGTGTAAGGGGGTCTCAGCCAGTGTAGTTGATTTCTTAAGACAAGAAATGTGATTGAGCTTATCGTTAAAGAGATGTCGGATGCAACCAGAATGATCTCTTTAGAGTAATCCCATGACAGTACTTAGATACTGCCAAATCACCAGAATCTTTTGATGCACTGACAATCTGATTTCAAATCAAGATGTCTTCCTAAACAAACTCAGTAAAATCCTGCAGCCTTGCTCTCGGCACCTCCTCTCAGAAATTTTGTAAAGCTTCCCAGTCTGCTTGACCATACCTCCCAAGAATGGCAGTGACGCACAGCGGCATCGACACCGCTGACTTTTCTTCCTGCTGTGTCCTTTCTTGTGCTTTCCCTGTCAAGAGGAACAGATGTTTCTGGAGCCTGAGAGTGGAGTTTCCCCGACTACTTGTACAAAGACTGAGTCAGGGTCAAGGTGGAGAAATGATGCATCTTGTTCTGATATATATATATATATATATATACATACACACACACACATATATATAAACACACATATACGTACATATATATACACAGACATGCACATATATACATATACACTCACTAAAAAAAACATAGGGTAAAGTGACGCTTGGATGATGTCATTAGTGAAGTCATCAATGATGCCATTTGAGATGTAATCAGTGATGTCATACAACATGTAATGAGTGATGTAATAAGGAGGTCATAAACAATACACTGCGGGGCGCAAGTTAATTGGTAAATTTCTGAGTTTAAGGTACAAAACAATGTTGTCACTGACATTCACCGAACTAGAACGTCACTTTAACCTTTGTTTTTTTCAGTGAATTTCTAAGGTTTTTTCTTTTTTGAAAACAAAAACTCATTTTTTACCACACTTAACTATAACGTAAATCAAACCTTTGTTTTTTTCAGTGAATATCTACTTTTTTTTTACCATAAAGTGATACTTTATTACCATACGTAAAGACAACGCCCCGCCATGCTTGGTCAAAGGACGTGTGGGGTGGGGGTTGGCGAAGAAGACGCCATGCAGCGAAGCCTGAAGACGACTGACTTGGCCCCAGCCTTAACGGCCTGTCTCCAGCTTCCAAGACCCTGCAAAACAAGACGACGCCTGTACTGCAGCCATCGACTTCCAGAACCGGAGGAAGACTGCCTGCTCTTCAACAAAGACCAGAGACTCTAGAGGACAGTGGATCGGACCCCAAGAAACCTACACAAAGGACTCCGGTGTCCTACGGATCCGCGAGTCCAGCCCACTCTGCACCAGACTCCTCTGGCACCTGTCCAAGTGGTCCACCGATCCATAACAGGTTCCCCAGCGTTCCTGACCTCAAGTCCAACATTGGCTGACCCCTCCTGGACTCCAGGATAACGCCTGCAGCTTGAATCCAA
This sequence comes from Calotriton arnoldi, assembly GCA_963921515.1. Taxonomy (NCBI): domain Eukaryota; kingdom Metazoa; phylum Chordata; class Amphibia; order Caudata; family Salamandridae; genus Calotriton; species Calotriton arnoldi. The sequence goes on from CAWUFW010000023.1 coordinate 258,526, forward strand.
TGTCTCCCCCTGACCGCAACCGGAATCCAATGTCTAAAGGCCCCCCTGCACCCGGAGCCCTGGGCCTTGATGGGCTGAACTGACGGTGCTCCTACGACCCCCTACATCCCAACTTACCCCTGCTGTCGCTGGTCTCCCTCCTGCAGCCTCCGGTGCGAGGCCTGCAGCCTGTTGTTGGAAGCAAGTTCTCCATTGAAAAGCATTGGGTGCCCGACGCTGTATTTGAACCCTGCAACCGGCCGCCCCTGTGTCGCTGGTGGTGTATGTTTGGTGCTGCCCTGCCTCCACCCTGTGCTTGCTCTAACCCCCAAAGCTTGGCCCCTGCATCCGATTTACCTACCTGCAAACAGTGTAGCTTCAAGCACTCTTAGTCTCCATTAAAACGCATTGGGCCAAACTTCGATTTTGACCTCTGCACCCGGCCGCCCCTGTGCAGCTGGTGGTGCAGTTTTGGCACTCACCTGATGCTGACTTTTGGCCCCGAAGACTGAACAGTAAGTTGTGTACTTACCTGTATAACCGCATTATTGTTTTCCTCCATCGGATAACATTGAACGCTTTGAAAATTGCACTGTCGACTTTTGAACGTCTCCAGTATTTTTCATGCAAAACATACTCGCCTCATTGCGAAGATCTTGGTCTTAAAATAAAACTAAAACAAAGCTTATTTCTCTAAAATTGGTGTGGATCTCCTTATTGAGTCGCGTGTCAGTTATTGGCTATTTGTGTGCAATAAATGTCTTACACTTCTCTCTGTTAGGCCTAAGACTGCTCGTCTACACTACCACTAAGAGCACTGTAGATTTACATTGAGCCCTGTACACTCCTGGGGGAATCTCTGGACTCTATGCAAGGTATAACCACTTAGAGCCATCTTCCTACAGTGAGTCCTAAAATGGCTGCCAGCAATATTTTTCACATGTTGCTAGCAATTATTCAAAGCACTCTCTCCCACAGGAGGAGATGGTCCAAGTGAAAAAAAGCTTCCTGGGACAATTGGAATGCCCTGTTTTTTAATTGGTGCTCTCGAAAGACTCACGAGCATCTTGTGGACCCAACAAACCAGATATACAAATATTTGTATAACTTCATTTTTCAAAAACTACTGAACGGATTTACACCAAATCACAAAAAGCTCAACTTGCATGCCAAGATCAAGCTTCCTGCCAACTTTGGTCTAATTTTGTTCAGCTGTTTTTGCAGTAGTGCTTTTTAAAGAAGTCTATGGCAAATACATGGGAAAATATATTTTATTTATTTGCAGAGTTTTATATAGCGCTGGCTAGACCCGGAGGTATCAGAGCTCTTTACATGAGGATCAGCGAGTTACAAGTTAACAAAATTACCAACAGTTACAGGAGCCAAGTATAACATAGGGAAAAACAGACAGTGTTACACAATAACATGAGTTACTAGCGCAAAGCATAACCAAGGCACACGTCCTAAAGGGCAAAGAAGGAAGAGGGGGGAAGGTAAAAAGGGGTAGGGTAAGCAGGTCAGGCAGACCGGCAGGGGGAAAGTATTGCAGGGGATGGATTCATCGGAGGGCGGGGAGGAAAGGAGACACAGCGGAGAGACGAGGGTAACCATGTCCAATGTCCGGCTGGGTAGGTGATGGCAGAGGAGGTGAACCAGAGCCTAATCTCCTCTATAGCTGATAAAACAGCTCCACCGGGCAACGTCCATGATTGTTCGGGCTCCGCGGTTAGCAAAATTCACGGTTCATCGTAAGATCACGAACCAAAATCGCGGGAATTAGAGAGTTGAAGGGCCGCCGTCAATATAACCTCAGGTGAGTCCGAAGGTTCAAGGAGGGTGTAGAACACAGGGAATTAGAGCCGGAAAGGAAATCCCTAGCAGGGGAGCTCCCGGCCGGAGCTCCTCACATGTCGGCCATCTTGACCGTGGGAGCCTGCAGGTGCCTGGATGGTCTACTGTGAGAAGAGCAAACGAGCTCCTGGGCGTGACCGTGCGCCAGGGCTCGACCTCGGGGCACAGTGAGGGACCCCCAGCACCGAACAGAAGCAACCGGCCCAGTCCGATGCTCAGCCACGAGGCCGCCTTCAAAGCCTGAGTCCGCCTGTCCTCCGCCATTTTAGGGTCAGGCAAACCAGGTCCCAGGCCTCACCGCAGAGATATCCGTGCAGAGACCTCTCATCCGTCCCCGGGGGCAGAGCGATGGGCAGCGTAATGCCGGAGGACCTCTCCCGCACTTTGTCGGCCGCAGTTTCTCACCTCAGGAGCCTCAGCCTAGCCTTAGCGCATTAGATCTCAAGGATCTACACTGGCACCTCGCTGCCAGCACCACCTCTACCGCAGCCATGTGGTTCTTCTCAGCCACAGGGCCCAACGGGTCCCGCCTGCAGCCCCAGCCTCTACTGTGCCAGGCACAGCGGCGCGCCCCGCAACGGCGCGTCTCAGGTCCCCAGTCAGTGGAGGCGCGGGCCGCCCAGTTAGTTGTTCGCTCTCGGGACACTTCTGCAATTTCCAGACCGAAGATCCACCGGGCACCTCTTCCATCTGCACCGCCGCTCTCCGTTCACAGCGCGCGGGCCGCCATCTTCACCATTTCGGGCCGCACTGCTCAGCGACTCCGCATACAATCAGCCTTCCGCGCAGGTGAGACCTCGTATTTCCCTACTCACGAGGGGGGCGGCTGCACTCAGCTTCTTGCCGCGACTGTGCGGTCCTGCTTGCCACCACTCCCGGCGGGCTCACCAGCCACCATCAGCTTCGGCCCAAACCGCCCCAGGCACCGGGGCAGGGCCCGAGTTCGTGTGGCACACCTCAGCTCCTCCGCAAGTTGTGGCGCCAGCTGCACTATCGCCCGACTGCACCCAGTGCCCTTTCACAGTTTCCAGGCCGGAGGTCTGCAGTGCTCCACTCCAGGTCTAACAGCCGCTCGTAGCTCACAGCGCGCAGACCGCCATACTGCCGAATTCCGGGCCGCCTCCTTTATCGTCAATTTCTCGGGCAGCTAGCAGTTTACGCTTCCCAGGTCGTATCTTTTTGTTTCCGGGGAGGTCAGGAGTCTTACCCCGTGGACTGGGCCAGGGATGTCCGCCCGTACCGCCAGATAAATGCCGGATTGTCCGTCCAGCCAGCAGAGCCCCACTACGTGGCGGCCATCTTCTATGCTCTCTATATGCCTTTGGGACCCCTTCCCCTTTCTAGTCTGCCCCCGCTTGACAGATCACCCCAAACCTCCAGGAAAGAGCTGAAGTGAATTTTGGTTTTTTGGAAAGTTTGGTGAAGATTTGTCAAACGGCGCCAAAGTTATTAGCAAACCAAAAAACGCCTTTCTATGGAAAAGCAATCCCAACTATAACTACACAGTGGCAACTGCCACTGTGTAATATACATTTTTAAAAGACAAGGTGTTGAGGCTTTTATTGTTTCTGGACTTAAAAACGCTTCTTCTGGTTGCTCCAAGAGACCGGAGATAAGGTGAACTAATGGCCTAGTTGTAAAGAGAGTTGGTAGTCTCTGTAATTACAGAAACAGCCCAGTGAGGAGCTTGTAGCGGAATACTGACTTGTGCTGCGCCTCTGGATAAGAAATCTTGAAACAGGGATCCAAAGAATGATGTTAATGTTTGAACACAGAAGGATGAGGCAGCTGGGGCCAATCCACTATCTTGAAGGGGACTGTAAAAGATGACTTTTCCCATCTATGCTTCCACAGAGGATGATAATCCTGTGGAAGAACATCTTGAGAAGACGGTGGTGAACCTGGTGCCAGGGGATCTTTCCTTGATCTTCTGGGACTGGAGTGGGCTGTCCAATACTGCCCAAAGTGATGGGACACTTGCAACACCAGAGCAGGAGCTATAGTACTTTTCGAACATCTGGATAATTGCTGTTTCCTAACCTTTTAAAATATATGTTTGGTGAAAGTGAGTGAAAGTGAGTAAAAAGAACAGTATTTTTCCATAACTAGTTTTAAAACTATTGACGAGGAACACAGCTTAGTTTCTTTTAAAAAATAAATGCACTGCTTTAGTGGCCTCTGTGCAACTGCCCAGCTGACCTGCTGCAACTGGACCAGCCTGAGCCATGCTGCTGGCCTCTCATGGAGTGAGTCCTGATCCCCAAGAGGTGCCCCCATGTCCTGGACCCTTGGCAGGTATCAGTGGTAGCTCCTCCTGAAAAAACAAAAAGGTGAAAATCCTAAAGACTGGACTTCTTGCAACCAGGCCAGTTTGCGCCAAGATTCTGTGATCTGCGACTACCACCAATGCAAATCTCTTGTGAAACCTGCTCTTCGCGCCAACAGCACCTGCCTGCACCAACCGCAATGTGACACCTGCACCTCGCGCTACAGCAACAACAGCCTGTGAGGATCACCAACATGAAGCTGCAGCAACTGTAGTGATTTCCCTTTTGGGCCCACTTTAGTTCTCCCTTAGTTTTGCGTATTAGATATTTTAGGCTGCCTCTGCTTTGCACAGCCACACAATTCATTTGTTTTCATAACATTATTTTAGTAATACTCTGTACATGTTTCTCAGTGATTCTTCTTGGGAGCCAGTTTGCACATTTTGTACAAGGCTGCCTGGAATACATAACATGATGTACTGTTCTCAAGTCATCAATACCGCCTAACGTTTTAGAATTAACACGGTAGCACAGCTACAGCTTTCCAGCACAATAGTCCTTATCATATACACTGTGTCTCGTCCACTTGGGGGCAGAGGAGAATTCCGGCAGAAAGGCCTGTACTGGAACGAACACCCACAAAGTCTGACATGCAGCTTTGCATAAACTGAGTTTACTCTCATAATGCGGACTACCTAACTACATACATCAGGTATGGGGTCTGTTGACAATCCCAGAGATCACTCATATATCCCAGTGCTCACATGGTAAGTATAGGCCTAGACAGATAATTTGTCATGGTTGGGATGTTTATTTTATACAACCTAATAGTAATGCTAATTACTTTGTTTAGTTACATCTGCTTCATAATAAACCGACAATAGTTTCAATAAATGTATTGTAAACTTTTTTAGTGTCTCTTTTTTTTTCTCTAAGGGCATGCATGAGTGAGTGATGAAAGGTGAGGATCTGTTTCCATGGTTCCCTTGGGGACTAGAGGGTCATGTTCTAGGTTGCCAAAATCATCAGCTACTCTGGGAAAGTTAGGAGTTCAGGTGAGGCACTGTGAGCTAGCAAGGATTTGGGCCGACAGATACTGATGTTGTAGACTCAGTCCCTACATTTTGACGTCCTATCACCGTTCTGCATTGCCAGCAGAATACCTGCGACACCTTCGAGACTGTTTTTTTACGGTTTGTGTGTTGCATAAATACTTTACACATTGCCTCTAAGATAAGCCTAACTGCTTTTCTGCCAACTACCAGAGGGTTAAGCATAGGTTATGTTGTGACTTTTGTGATTCACCCTAACAAGGACTGTGGTTGTTGTCTGACTGAGGCTTCCACCCCGTTCAATCAATACCCCAATTTCTTAAAAGTGTGCTTTTATGCCAACATATTATATGGAATTTTTAGCAAGTTTAAGGAATCCTTAAATCCCCAAGACTTGAGCAACCTCATTCACTAACACTCGCTCCTCTTACCGCTGAGGTCTGTATTTGTCAAGTTTCAGAATTATTTTGTACTGATGTATATTTAGAGAGTTGCATAGCGTTTTGAGGCAGCTGTAAGGGGTCATTCTGGTATTATATAAAATATCTAAAAAATCTATGTCTATGCTGGCCCTTGCTTTCATATGTCAAACATTGAACATTATACACGAAAATTACTTTGATTGGCATGATCTAAAAGTGAAAATCTATTTAGAACGCAATGGTGCCCGGGAGAGAGAGACTGATGGGTTTGGAGGGCAGAAGTGAATGATTCAAGATTATGTACATGTGCATGGGGGAAAGAGATGGGAAGAATGGTTTGTGTTTCTTTGATACATCTATGAAGACTAAAGATGTGGGTGGTTCCTTACTAGAGGTTGCGGTCGGTCATGTTTTTGGTCACACAAACTTAGGCCATTCTGCCACTGCAGAGATGAAACAGAAAATTTAAAAATCAATTTCAAATACTTTAGTAACATTATGTTTGTAGAAGGCTATGAGATTAAATTCATGACTAATGGCCAGAAAGAATCTTTAATGCTGCATCAGCGCACCAATTCTATTTTTGCTGCACTTGTATTGAAGACTATGCAGAAGAAATATATAAGCAGGTAATAAAGGCAATTTGTTTTTTTACCTTTAGTGGCTGATTTCGTCTCATGACTGCCAGCTCGATATTTTTGCCTCCAGACTGTACAACCTACAATCAAAGCAAACAAGACTAATGTAGTGCAAGGTGCGATGTATCTTTGGTATCAATATTAACACTAATTTCTGCAATTAAACCTTTCACCTAGCTCTTGAAGCTCAAGATCTCCTATCATTTGTTATCCCAGGATATCTGTCCTTCCAAAACCCAAATGCATAGGTTTCACTCAAAAAGTGTACTTTCAGACACCAATGGCAAGAATAATTTTAGACAGCAGCTGGTCAAATACTGAGCACTATACATAGTTCTACTAAAACAACAATAAATCAGCATTACATGTCAACACTAGAGCACAGCAATTGCATGCAGCAGCAACACCCCATGTTAAAACATTTTCTAAAATAATACTCAAAACCTTTTTAGGTTATTTATTAACATTCAAAACATACTGAGAAAGCTGTAAACTCCAGAGCCAGATGTCACTTTTAGTAGCTCCCACCTGTGCGTGATGCGCAGTCAGTGGTTCAAATTAAATACAGGCAAAACTGAGCTACTGCCTTTTGACCAGTAGAAAATCTGAAGTGTTCCTTGCCAGCTTTCACTATGAAACCTCTCACCGAGTCCTCACATTGTCAGCAGTAACTTTTACTTTTATTTTTCACCTGAAGTGGTGAATCCTCTCATGTCTCACCCAAGGAGGCAGTAAGTAAATCAATGCAATATTACGTATGTCAATGCACCTTACTTGTCAAATGCAAATGATGCACTGGATGCCATGGAATAACATACCGAACCCTTTGTACAATCACCCCTGGAATCAACGTGATCTAGGACAGCTTTACACAAAAAGCAGTATATAAAAGAGCTCTGGATATGACCAGTTTTACAAGAACTACTCATTATCAGATCTTGAAGTAAGAGTGGGTATTTGAAGGATTAAAACAATTGTGTGCAATGGAACTTCTATTTTACGTGCCATAATGCTGGTAACTTCTGCTTCAAGCACTTTATGGTAGACATTTATGCCCCCTCGCTCCGATACATCACTAGCTTCTTCTGCTGGTATTGTTCTACCCAGTGTTACGTGTGAAATCAGTCTTTAACCTCTAATATGGGACATTGATCTGCATTTATAAATTTACTCCATAAACCCACAAGCCACGAAAATATGTCTGAAGTCGGAGTAAACCACATATTATATAAGCAGTTTAATCATCTCTTAAAAAAAATGTTCAGCGTTCATGTTGGCAACTTTTACTACTGAACTGCTTGGAAGTCAATGGTAAAGGCTTGGACCACATTTATTCTCATTGTACAAACTATAACACAAACCACGTAAGCAATATACTCACCTCCAGAAGGGCCTTGATAACTAGTTTAATTGTTAGGTCATCTGTTTCATTAGCTTCATCTGTATAGTTTTTTTCCAAAATTCACGCACCGACTTGGCTCCTCTGCCAATGGCATTAGCCTGAAATAAATGACAGCGGGGCAAGTAATGTTTACTTTTTGTTTAGTGAAAATACTCCACCTTCTTTTGTGCCAAAACAAGATATTAAAGTTAGGCCTCTCACTCATTGAATGGAAAGCATAATATTCATAGCTATTAAACAGGAAATACACTTCCCATATGTCACAAGATTGGAATAAGATGCAATAACAGTTGAGATTATCTATGTTCAGTTAGAACTTTGCTACACTGAAATGACCTTGTCTCAGTTTCAAGATTTCTTATGTCGTGCACGAAGTACAGGCAACAGCGTATGGTGGAAAATTCCAGCCATAATTTCATGCACAATTTATCCCACGATTCTCAGCCTGCTTGACTTTAGTAGGATTGGAAAACAAATAAAACAAAGATGAGAGAGATACATTGACTGGATTCTCCTGTCCCTGCACTTTGTCTAAAATCTAAACTTATTTAAAAGAATTAACATGACAATTCAGTTGAAAAATTCAAATACACGAGAGCGACACCACTCACCTTCCAGGCGTGGTAAGTTCCAGAAGGATCTGTCTGGTAGAGTCTTGGAGTTCCATCAAAGTCAAAGCCCACAATAAGGGCTGATATGCCAAATGGTCTGCGGCCATTACTCTGGGTGTAGCGCTGCCAAACAAAAAAGGAAACATAAGGCTTGCTAGGCCCAGACAGCTATACTAGTTAATCAAGAGGGGCCCAACCTAGGAATCCTTTGCTCAGATGGCACCACAAGGGAGGTTTTTTGCAGCAAAGGGGTACACATCTGAATTAGAAGCAAGCGATTAATGATAGCATATGAATATATTTAAATGAGTGGCTGGCGCCTGATTGGGGGAAAAACAAAATCACAACTCAAAAACACATTAAAACATTCCTTCATGGCTCATGCACATGGAATATGGAACAACTTTCTGTGGCCCTCGCTCACTGAGTAACATCAATGGGCAGACTAGCTATAAGCCAATAACTGCCTACAATCATGTTTACCCCTTCAGACTGCCTGCTCTCCTCTGTGGAAAATCCCTGGACAATAGCTTAAAACAAAACTTTTATATGTAATATTACCCACTTGTTCCGTTAATGGAAGGATATCGCAGCAACCCACAAAGGCAGCTTTAGGAATGATTTTACCAACACAAACTAACAGAATGATTTTAAACAGCACTGCCCCATTTTCAATAGTAGATATTTCTAAATCTTAAGACAGGCTTAAAATGCAGATTTAGACAGATGAATTACACGTGGTGCAAATGTTTAACTCAAAGACTAACTACCTTTTAAGGCTCTCCTTCACACAGGTTTTAAAATGTAATCAAGCACTATCCCCAGTGGTTTGTCATGCACACAAATCCAACACTGACAGTGGTGAGCCATTGCTCCATTCTAACCTGCTTCAGACTGGCGATGTAACGTGTGATGTACTCCACAGTCACTGGATCTTCTACTGTCAGCCTGTGACTCTGGCACTCAACACGAGCTCTGTTTATCACTATTCTGGCATCAGCAGTGAGTCCTGAAGCAGAAACATAACCATAAGTGCCATAAATATACACATTCGAACAACCATGTACTGAGAATTTCTACTTGCCTTTCCCTATACCCAGAGAGGTCTAGAGGTACCTTTGCTAGACCTTACAAATGTGTATTTGTCTAAAACTTCCTAAACCAAATGGCCACCATTATAACCTCCATAACTGAACTCCTGGTGGGGAGAAGGGTGGGTTGGGTGCCCCCTTCCCCCCCCGTGAGGTTGGACCACTATGGCAATATGCACACCAAGAAAGTATCTCACAAGACATTACTATGTAATTCTATACAATGAAGATCAAAGCAATAAGTCAATTGATCTACCAAATGATAATTAATCATACCCCCCCCAGACAAATCACATATTCTCTTATATACTCTTATGACCTCACATGTGACAGAGCATACAGAACTTTTTTCAAATAAAAATAATGTAGGCTGTGACCAATGTGTGCATAATCGTGCAACAAAGAAATGTCACTCAATGAATACGTTTTTTACAGGCTGTACATCATGAATTTCTCAGTTCATGGGTTAACACTGGTGTGTGGTCTATTTATATGTCCTTATATAGTTCATATATTGTTCAAAGACACCGGGGGTATACCAGCACTGGCAGACAAAGGGAACCATATGTGACAAGCCTTTTCCAGGGGCTTAATTGTAGGTCCTCCTTTTACCCCCTTCGACAAGTGTTTATGCATTTCGACCCCATTAAGAATTGTAGGGTTGCCTCAGGACAGGGGGAGACTGGTGTGGCCTGTCTGAAAAGAAGTAAAGGGGGAAACCAATCGATAACCACTGCTAGGTTGTATGAGGGTGACCACCTGCATAAGAGATTAAAAAAAGGGTGCCTTATAGCTTTTGTTTGCCTTATGACTTTTGTTTGCTTAAGATGTAGACATTTTGCTGGATTAGGAAAATTAAATGGTTAGACGTTCTATGCACAACCGAACCTTGAGACCTCTAAACTCCTTACTACTCCTCTGCACCATCATTCCCTGACCCTAAATACCCTTTACTGCACCTATACACTACACATCACTAAATCATATACTACCCATTCCTAAACTACCTTCCCCTTAAAAAAATGTATTGTAATGCGTTTTAAAAGACCTCACTGTATTGGTAAATGCACTGTTAAAACTTTACTGTAATGCGTTTTACTGGAGGAGTTGTAGTGGTATAATGCCATTTAGCTACGTTCTGCTCTTTGGTGTGGTTACTTAATAGTATAAATATTGTGAAGGCATAAGAACAGCCTTTGGTGTACGAGTTCTGGACTGCAAAGCTAATCATGACTTGAGGGTTTCATTGTTCCCCCCCCAACTGTTCTTTAACTGTGTTTAAGTGAAGATCGTGTTTTGGAAGCATGTGTTATACACAAAACTAACCACAAAGTCATTTTATCCATATTTTTTGCATAGAATATCTGTGTTTTAAAAAAAAATATTATTACAAGTACATCCAACTTCTATGAAAGAAAACCCTACCAGGTCAGGTCATGTACCAAACCCATTGTGAGCACTCACGCCGCACAGTGTACAGCCTTTGGCTGGCCAAGAGGAGGCAGGCCTCTTTATTATTAGTTAAAAAAAAAAAAGTGGGACACTGGGGGCAGGTTGGCACATCAACTTCAGTTTGGGTCCGCGAACCTGCACATGTTCATGGCACATATTGGCCCCCTCACCCCCACAAACAAGTCAAGATATCCAACCTGGGTCAAAGAGGTTTTGCTGAGGGTCATGGACCTTGGAGCCGCACGGTGGTCTGCGAACCCCTGGACAACATTTACCTTTTTTTCTCATTTTGACCTAAGGGTGTCAGTGGATGCTACCCCCTGCCCTGTTATGGTGCTTTCACTTTTGTTTTCAGGACTTTAGGACTGATTCATGTAATGGTGGCCACAACAGATTTTTCTACGTTGTGGACAGAAAATGAACAGTCAACCCAAAATGGATAAGTGGAGAAGAAGCTCCCTCCTCCAATCAGATTTGTATATTTTTGAAATTTAGTCCATGGGTGGTCATTGAGGTGGGCTTAGTGGCCAGGGAAGGAAATATAGAGGTTTATGTTTACATTTTCAACTTGAGGATATGAACCGTTATAATTTTCTCAGAAGATTAGAAATCAAAAGTCAGATTTGATGCGCTTGCTTAGCTCCATATCAACACTAGCATGGCAGCACAGAGCAGCACTTTCCACACCTTCGCCTCCAATTAAGTAACATGTAACAAACATAAGTCACTGAAGTCTTTAGCAGCGATTGAAGGAGTTTCCTCCAATAAACGGACAAAAAAAGACAATATTCACAAACACATTCCATCTTGAAAAAAGATATACTCTGTGTTGCTTTTAATCTTACAATACATTCAGCACAGGAAATGAAAAATGTGTTGTAAAAGAGGGAGCCAAAAGTCTATGGGAGGTATGGTGGAGCAAAGACCACATATTCAAGTCATCTGTAAACAAATTGTTGTCTATGGTTTACCTTTTATTATCTCACATTAACTCATTTAACATTCTAATGATGTTCAGTTTCCCTTTTAAAAGGACGTTTTGCAATGTACCTGGGCAAACAGGGTTGATTTTCAGCGCGGTCTGTGAAGTGGCAGAGGAAGTTTCAGTCTGTCTTCTTTCGACAGTCCTGGACCCTGCTCAGGGGCCAATAAATGGGGGCCCACCATTCAGTTTCACAGCCAGTACGATAGAGGGTTCCCAAGAGGGGCCAATGGTACCCACACAGCCCACTATTCACTACACATAATCAACCTAACAATTAACTAGATCACGTGTCTTCAAACTTTTCTGTAATGAGAGCTACTTCTGATCAGTGAAAATCGTCGTGAGCTACTGAAAGCCATGTAACTCGTGCATCGTTACCAGTCACACCCTCGCCCGGCTTCGTTGGACTTTAAAACCTAATGTCCATGGAGCCCGATACTGTGGTTTGAACAAAACACTGTGACTAGGGGTACTATGATAGGGCTGCCATGTGCGTCAGTGAGCTCATGGTCTTTAAGGATGAATGAACATGTGTGTGAATGAATGGGATATATGTGTATGGGTGACTGAGAGCATGTGTCATATATACTTGTGGCACAGGACATACCTTTCACCATATGTGGCACCATTACATGTACAACACAAACATACCACCATTTTTTTTTAAATAGGAGGAATTTAAAGTGCAGAAAAATGTTCTGTAGAAATGATCATAACAAGGAACATTTTTCGGCACTGGATGATGGAACATTTTTCTGCACATAAAAATTCACCCATTTGAAAAAGAAAAGAAAGAAAAAAAAGGTTGTATTTTCCAGTTATAAATATAGCAGCGTGTCTACCAGCCACTGGGAGGAAGATGGCTGCTATGTGACACTTTGAAATGGGAGAAAATTCAACAGTTTACTTTACGTTTATATGCATTATATTAAATTCATCATTCCATTTTAATTTCTCCCATGCCAAAGTGTCTTTACAAACAGCAAGCATATTACTCCCAGCGGCCTGTAGACATGGTGCCATATTTATAATAGGAAAATACAGTCATTTGTTTAAATGTATGGGATTTAAAATGAAGAAACATGCTTCATAAAACATCAGGACTAAATTGGCTTAATTTAAAGTAGAGGAAAACATTAAGACAACGTGTCATAGAAACATTTTTCTTCACTTAAAACTTCCCATTTAAAAGAAAAGGCCTGTATTTTTCATTTAAAAATATGCCATTGTGCCTTCCAGCCACTGGGAGCAAGATTACGGCTGCTGTTTTATAAATGTGACACTTTGAAAAGGGAGAAAATTAAAATGAAGAGTTGAGTGAATTCTTCATTTTAATTTTCTCTCATTTAGAAGCATTCAGAAACAATTTGGTTCTCATGCTCCAAGTTCTGAAGCTCTGTGACCCACATGGGCCACAAATCCGACTGAGCAATGGTCATTATCAGGCTCTGCAATCTGCAGCCTGATAATAATGTAAATAAACATAGCCTTTTTCCTTAACTTAAAAAGAAAAATGCAACACTTATTTATTGCAGTTCTTAGTTAAAATGAACTCAAGGCAGGGAGCTACTCTGAAGGTTTCTGCAAGCTACTGGTAGCTCGCGATCGACTGGTTGGAGATACTTCAACTAGATTATCACAAACGTGTCACTACCAAACAGAAATGAATTTCAAACATTGCTTTAGAGGTAACCCATAACACTGAACTTCACACTAAGTATCCCATGGGTCACTAGTGAACTATTTACCCTGTAGACCCGAAGAAGCAAACAAATGTTAACAGAATTCACAAAAGAATCCCACCAAATGACAATGCATGGAAATATTTCATGTTCTCCACAATACCTGCAAATGCCATGCAGACGTTTTCATCCAGAGCACATATCTTCCGCACAGTCCTTTCATCCTGCAGTTTGGCAACAGACTTTTTCTCAACTCCGAGGACAACAATATCTTTCCCCCGAACTCCAACCTTAAGATGGAAAAGAAAACTTAATAGAACCACGAACAAGCAGATGGACTGTCCAGTCGGAATCAGGGACGTTACCAGTTGAAGTAAAATGTGGAAGGACCATAGGCAGGAAACTTGAAAAAGACAAACCAACCTAAACACTGTATGTTAAAGCACTTTCTGCTTCTCTGTTATGGTTTCAACAGCTCTGCATTGCACACAAACATTATGGTGAAGTTATATCTCGTTCCCAAGGACGCAGTGAGCTGAGTGGGCAAATCAATCTGCTGTTGAGATTCAATCATCAACATGGCCAACTTAGCTTTGAATCTTTGAGGCCTGTAAAATAAGTAAGAGGACTCTGGATAGTAGTATTAAAAGTATAAACAAGCATTGGCAAAGCCAATAGGTCTAGCTTTTGCTGGAGTTAGAGCTATTGCTATAAATGACAATGTCTTTTACCCATGTGTTAAGGAGTGGAGTTGATGTATGTGGTGTGGAATTATGTGGGTTGGATTGGAATTGTGTGGCGTGGAATAGTATGTTGTGGAGTGGAATTATGTGGCATGGTGTGCACTGGAATTATGTGGATAGTAATTATGTGGTATTGAGTGTACTGGAACTATGTGGAGTGGGATTGTGTCTCATTGACTGCAATTAAGTAGAATAGTATTTTGTGTGGTGGAGTGGTATGTAGTGGAGTTTAATTATGTGTGCGGTCGACTTTTTTGGCATGATGTTGAATTCTGTGATGTGGATTGGATGTTTGTGGTGGGTTGTCGAATTATGTGGTCTGGAATGGAAGTATGCATAGTTGAATTGTGTGGCGTGGAACTGTGTGACGTTGAGAGAAATTGTGCCGATAGGAATTATGTGGCATAGTGTGGAGTGTATTTGTGTGGATTATTGCTATGTGCATAGAGTGGTTTTATGTGGAGTGTATTTATGTGGTTCTGAGTAGAGTTTAATTATGTGGAGCTAAATCGCGTTGCGTTGAGTGGTATGTGAAGTGGAATTATGTTGAGCGGTGTTGAATTGTGGCAAGATGAATTGTGTGGACCAGAATTGTGCAGTGTTGTAGGCACCTACATTGTCATGGAGTGGCTGCCATTTTGGCATATTATTTGAAAAAAAAAATTGCATTTCCAAGATGGCTGATTGGAACTTAAGAATGATAAATAAAATAAAAACGTTTACAAAATGTCATTTAAAGAGTGGCCTGGCAGTAATGCAGGGCCCTAACTGAAATAAAAACAAGCATTGGCATAGCCAATAGGTCTCGCCTTTGGGACCCTATAAGTGTTTAGCCATGCAACAGTTGATGTTGTTGCACCAAGGATATTGTGCTGGATAACTAAACACTTATAAGGTCCCAAAGGCGAGACCTATTAGCTATGCCAATGCTTGTTTGCTTATAACTGTGGTACACTATGGCTAATCCACATGGAATGTGGCAGTGCTTTAACATTTTTAGTGTTCCGTGCTATGTTAAGTTTCATACACATCCTTCAACCTGGCAAAATTAAAGCGAGTGCAAAACTGTCTTTATGTGCTAACAACTTTGGAACTGTTTCAATAAGCTGCATCAAATTTGTCAGGCTGCCAGCAAGTTAGGTCCATACAGCATGTTTCATGCAGAAGCACTTAAGGCGTCAGGGGAGATAAAGATATAGGTTGTTGTAAAATCATTGATTTGCTAATAAATGTAGCACATTTTCAAGGCTCTGCACAAAAATATCAGATCCTACACATGATTAGCTGACTATTGATTTTTTTTTTTTTTAGTTTTATGCAGTTCCGTTAAGGGGATGCACTCTATAATGGTGGCCAAGAATGGATTAAATTGCGGATGTATGACGATACCACGCATGCATTACATCGCATGCCATTAGCTCGCGGTTTTAACAACGCAAGTCGTTACAACGACTTGCGTTGGAGGGCGCTGGACTTAGGAGTAGTTTAATTTACTATTCCAACTCCAGCCTACGTCCAGTAGGGAAGGTGTTGGATAGTAATTTAAACTACTCCTTGTCCTATAGCGCCCTCCAGTGCAAGTCGTTGCAACGACTTTCGTTGTAAAAACCGCAATCTAATGGCATGCGATGTAATGCATGCGTTCTAAAGGTTGTTTCCCTTAAATTGCTAATCATTTTGGTGTTGTTTAATGAACCCCGATGAAATGTCACAGGCTCCTATCAAGTTCATCCCAGCGCTGGGATCTCAGATTCGAAAGAGGTCTGATATGGTGGGGCCAAAGTTAAAGAAAAGCCTATAAATCTTTGATTTGCTAACAGCTTTGGCCAAATTCACAGGTCTGCACATCTGGCCGACTCACAGCATGACATGATAAGCTACAGGCAAAAACAACAAGGAGGTGGGAGAAAAAAAAAGAATGGAAGCAAATAAAAATTAATCTGCTAATAATGTCACATCCTCTGCGAAATCTGCACAAAAATCAGCTGTAATTTATGTGTTTATTTTTTATTGATATGTTGATTGTAGCCGAGAGCAGGTGTCCTAGGTTTCTTGTACAGCTGGAAAGGGCTGGCAAAGTTAGAGGTGGAGAAGGGTCCAAAAAAAGATTTGATTTCCTAATCACTTTGGGGCCATGTGATATTATTAGCATAAACGTTTTGGTACCGGAATTTGGCTAAATTGGTAAACATAATGAGCAGTGGGAAGCTGGCTGCATGGGAGGTCGGCTGCCTGCAGCAAACTAGAGCTGAATGGGATTAAAGGCTACATGCAGAGGAGGTGAGCGGCAAGGTGGGTCTGCCAGCCCCTTCAGTCAATTCCCATTCCATAAGGCTGAAGGCCCTGCCCACTGGGGGGTAGGCTGCAGCATCAAACAGACCCATTATCATTCACCATCATGCCCATTATATATATATCAACCACATACAGCCACAAAACCACCGGTACAACATTGGAAGCAGCTCATAAGAATGTTTCTTTAAAAAAAAAACCTATGAAATTCTCTGTTAAATCACAGAGTTAGAAGTAAATTAATAACCATGGGACAAAAAAAGCCTTTCGATCTGAAATAACCTGAGGCATTCGCTGCGAAAAGCACAATTAAATAATGTTATGGCTGTTACAAAATCTAAAGACCCCTGAAATGTGTCAGTTGTGATGTAATATGTGAACCATAACTCACACTCTGTCATGCACTGCTCATGACCTCATACATGACATCACTGATTATACCTGAAATGACATCATTGATGGCAACATTGAACACCTCATAGCTGACATAGCCGGGTGTAAGGCCAGTGACATCATTTTCATCACTTTTTTCTTTAATCTATTATTCTTTGTCACATTCATTTTTCAATAACGCAAGCATGTCGGCCCCTATATGTACAGATAATAAAGCAGTCAGTCTGGGCGGGGAGAGGAGAAGCTATAAGAAGTTCTTTTCCAGATCCTCTGTGAGACACCGGGGTCTGTCGTCTGAAATGGAAACCTTGGTCAGGTGGGGGCATGGAAATGTTGCGCTCCCGTGAAAGAGCTGGCAGGTGATTGGGGTCCCCCTTAGGGGCCAAAGAGACTCTGAAAGCAGTGCCCCTGTGTTTAACACCACCACACTAGTGTGACTCAAGTAACATCTGCTAGGTCTTCTAGGTGTCCAGAACAACGTCCCAGTGAAAGCACTGGACTTCACTGGCACCAAAGGACGTCATTTGTGTGTAGTTGACGCGGCAGGCCCTTGGGCTATTGGGGGGGGGGAGGGAGGGAGTAGTCTTTCAGTGGTGAGCTTGAGTCACCTTTGAACTTCCTGAGGTCCACACGCGCTGCCTTACAGGTCGGCTTCAGAGGAAGCAAAACAACCGTTGTCTAAATGCCGCTTGTGGTGCTTGGGGACCGGAGGCGCCCCACTTTATGATTTAAGAAAATTTTTGTTCAAGCCACAAATATTGGAACTGCATTTCCCGGTGACTAAAAGCGCCAGCACTCTGAAACTTTTTTTTGCCATCACGACGCGAACGAGCAGTTCAAGTCAGTGACAATTAGAGGAGGGAATCAATGAATATATACAGATGTGTATGGTAATGCGGTCCCCGTGGCATCCTGTTAATGTTCTCAGTTTACAGCTAATAGCTAAAGCACATGCTGAAAAATACATTCGCTCATGGTCTCCTAGTGGGGTGTATGTGTGTGTGTATGAGTGTGTTTGTGCGCGCGCGATGTGGAAGAAGAAAGAGGTAGGGGGTGTGTGCATCAGAGTGAAAGTGTGTGTGAGAGAGAGAATGGGAGATAGGGACAGAGGTAGAATGTGTGCGCGCGCGCGTGTGTGTGTGTGTAGACATGCAGAAGAACGCATGTGAAAGACTGTGTTTATATGTGCGAGAAGGCGTGGGTCAGGGTGAGAGAATTTCTAGGTTTGTGTGTTGGAGAGAGAGAACCGAAAAAAACTAGAGGCAAACAGAACCAGGTATGAGGGGCAGAGTGTGTGTGTGTGTGTGTGTGTGTGTGTGTGTGTGTGTGTGTGTGTGTGTGTGTGTGTGTGTGTGTGTGTGTGCGCGCACGAGTGAGATGGTTTGTGAGACAGGGAGACAGAAAGAGTATGTGTGTGCGTGCGTGGAGAGAGAGAGAAGGGGTAGAGGGTATGCAGCATGTAGGAAGGGAGAGACAAAAAGAGAAAGCCTCTGACACTGCAGAAGTCCTCTCTGGACAGGGACCGTGACTGCGCCCTGGGAGCCGCCTGAGCTCTGGCAGCCGCGACTCCCGCTTCCAAGGCGAGCTTACCTCACACCTTGGTGAAGTCTCAGCAGGGAGCCAGTGACAACGCTTATAAGTCGAGTAACACCGTGGGAGAATAGTTACGCCACGGGTGTCCCGAAACACGCAAGCGGCAAGACTGATGCACTACCCAGATCTTCAGCCCTCGTCAATGTAAAGTCCAGGCGCCCTGAGAAAAAAAACAACCTTTGCAAAGTCGCAGCTTTAAAAGCAATAAAGTAAAGAAAACAAGCATTGGGCGCGCGCTGTGGTGGGGGAGGGGGAGGAGCGGGAGAGCAAGTGATGCGCGGCCGTGAAAGTGACACGGCCGCGCGGCTGCTAGACGCGCTTTGTGGTGGGGGAGGAGGGTTGGAAAGTAAAGGCAGATGGCCTGAAGCATGCGAGGAATGCGCGCGTTACTGTGCGCGTTCTCGCATGCTCTAGGCCAGGACAAAAAAAAGTGGTCGCATTTCTGAAAGCCACTACTAAATGTCTTGCCAGACCAGCGCATGCGCTGGCTCAGGCGAGACCTAACAAGAGGTCTGAGCATAGGCATGGAGTAGCGATAATATGCAGTAGTAGCAGAGAGTGACACTCATAAGAGGGACTGCAACGAGAGGTTGACTGCACATACGTATGAACCTGCTATAAATAATGCAGCTGGTTTTAAAGCATAGGCAAAGCCAATGTGTCTTGGCAATGCCAAAGGTATTGACCTTGTCAACGTGAATGCCTTTGAGCCATGTTATTTAGCAGCACATCTTTTCTTTTGCATGGCTCAAAATTATTAATAATTTCACTATGATGCGGTCAGCGCAGGCCACGTCATAGCGCTTTATTCGTGAGAGGTGGTTTCATCTCTAAAGTAATGAATTGGACGAGGACGAAGAGATTATAGGTAGCTGGAAAGAAAAAGAACTGTAATAAAGCGGTTATCGCATAATAACCTGGTGTTAATGCCAAACATGTGTTGAGTATATTTATTTTTAAGGAACGAAACATTCCTCTTTGTGAGCATGAAAACATGTACACTGTATCACGCAATAGGCGGCGATATAATCTATGGTGACTTGTAAAAAACAAAACAAGCACTGAGCAATACTGTATAGCTGGAACTATAACATTGTTCTAAAGTGTTAAAACATTTGTGATAAAGTCCTGAGTTAGCAAGACTGATGACTATTGCACACTAAAAATATTACTATCCCCACGTAAGATTTACAACAAAACATCTGTCTTCGGACACTGTTTCACTGGATTTAGAACGAAATATTCATGGGATCACACCCACTCTCATGCAAGGCTTTCATCTGCCCTTCCTTCTCTTGCCGTCCCTTGCTATGACACAGTAGCTTTGGATGACCGATATACAGGAATACTCTCTGACTTGTCCCTGGGGTACTCATCACCATGGAGCTGCAAAAATGCTCCATTATCTAGCCCTGGCACTGGGAAGACATCACCAGTATGGTATGGTATGCCTTCTTCCACCCTCCCTGACTTGCCCGAGACTGTGGAATATACAAATGTATCCTAGCCTGGTCCACTGCCTGAGAACTAATGTTGAATTCCTCTTGTAATCCATTGTTGCCATCTACCTAGCCTTGTAAAAGAGCCACAAAGCAATATTGGACCTCTATTGTACTCCCCTCATTGCATCTCTGCAGCTTAAATTGCTCAATGATGGGGACAAATATCAACACCAAAATATACTTAATTCTACATAGACATATATGGAAAGGCATATACCAAAACATATACCAACACATTCGCACACAAACCCGAACACATGGATGAGTACACGCATGCACTCTGAAACCTGTATGTTTGTTTTATCACCTTGGGACAGAGCCTACAGAATAAAGGTATTTATGGTTGTCACCTTCTGACAGAGCGTTTAGTGTGAAAGTGAATGTGGGTGAGAGTTTGTGAATAGGAGGGAGTAGGAGAAAGTAGGAGTGGGTAGGAGGTAGTGAGCAAAAGTAAGATGAGTAATTAGAGGTAGGTAAAAGTAGTTAGGAGTAAGTAGGACTAAAAGAATTAAGACCAAGCGCGAGTAGGGGTACAAGCATGAGTAAGTAGTATGTATAAGTAGAAGAGTAGGAGGAAGTGGCATTAAAAATAGAAGGATGTAGGAGTATACAGGAGGAAGAATGGGAGTAAACAGCAGTGGGTAGGAGTAAGTAGGAGTAAGAATAGGCCTAAGAAGGACTAAGCAGAAGAGCAGAAGTATGTAAATGTAAAAGTAGTGGAAGGTAGGTTCAAGTAGGAGTATGAAGTAAGAGTGCAAGTAGGAGTAGGTAGGACTAAGCTAATAGTAATAAGGGCATTGGCAAATAGGGTAGTAAAAGTAATAGCAGTAAGAAGATGTAATAGGAGTAAGCGGAGAAATGAGAGAGCAGGAGGAAATAGGCATAATAAGTTGTAAGTGGAAGCAAGAGTATGTTGGAATAATAAAACTTAAGTGTAGGAACAAATATGAGGTGGAAGAGGAAGAAGTAAAATTAAGAGGTTTCACAGTACAGTAAGAGGAAGTATAAAACATATGAGTAGAAACAAAAATCTGCAGGAGTATCTTTTGGAGTAACAGTAGGCATAAGTATGAAAAGTTGCTGCTAGTAGAATTAAGTGTAAGAGTAATGAAAGTAAGATTGAAAGAGACAAAGATGAGAAAAGAAAGATGAAGACTTCAAATCCGTTCATATTCCTCTAAGACTCCAGTGCTAACAAAGCCTGACATACTTTTCATTTTATGCACACATCAGATGAAAAGAAAGGACCTTCCATTAAGCACTATTGTAACATGCTTCAGTTGGTAGCTTGCGTGCAGCTGAAATAGGTACAATTAAAGTGTTTTATAGCACTCACAAACAGCATAAGCGTGTTACTTGGCACTATTTGAAAACAAGCTATTGCTATGCCACAGGTACGATTTTTTTTTTTTGTTTAAATCTGTTTATTGTATTTTTTCTATTATACAATCTATTGGCACAAACAACAATGCTTCACAATGTTACAGCGACGGAATCTGCATCACAGTTTTGTGAAGGAGAATACAATGCATTATCACGGGAGATAGGGCATATGGCTCATAAGATACAAAGGAAACAGGAGATTAGGTATGCATGTTCAGTCTTTAGGAAAATTACGATGGGGCGCCTATAGGACACAGCTCGGTTGCTGGGGTGCCATTAATCACAAGAATGAACAGCTCGTAATGTCAGAAGTAAACAGTCTATTTCTTTAAGCAATGGTAATAGCAACAATGATGATAATACACGTTCTGGCCACTAGGACCTATTTCCCCCCCCAATGCGTTTTGATCTGCATTTAACATCCTGACGAGTACAGAACATGCAAAGATCACATGGATGGCACAATGCAGAGCAACTCAGGTAACAATTGCAACTACTATGTAGCAGAGGAAATTGGGTGGCGAACCCGGCTGCATAGTTATTGCGTGCTGCAGGAGGGACGCGAGTCAATGATCAGCGGAGGGCGACCTGTGTCTTGTTGCTGGACACCGGAGGAGGGGTCACCTGCTAATGGGGTGTGTTCTTGCTATTCTCCTGCTGCAGCGCTGTTGGGGGGTTTTAAGTGGCAAGGAAATCGGGAGTAACTGCGAACAACTGGGTGGGGGCATGGGCTAGCGGGACACCTCTAAACAACTGAAGTGCAGATTATCATGCTACAGTGGTGTTTGGGGGCTGGCTTGCGTACTTCGCAGGGCATGAAGGTACCGCACTCTGACTTGTTTGATGCATTCCCATACAGGTGTAGTGCATGGGTATTGCGCGTGTGATAGGCCATTTCAGGTTACGCATAGGGGACTCCGCTGTTGCTCATGTGCTATTGGTCCTACTTCAGACTCAGGGGCCTCGCACTGTTCAGAAGCTCCTGCAATATTGCGTCCCAGTTTTCTGCGATTGGGATCTTGTGGAGGCCTAATGCGTAATGCGTCCTCCCTGCGCAGCGCTACTCTCTCTGCCGTGGCCCAGACCTGCAGCGAGCATTGCCAGGCACGCACTGCCGGGGGTTCTGTCGAGCGCCATCTTTTTGTGACCCGCCTTTTTGCAGCCATCAACCCTAGCGCTATAAACCGGGAGGTGACTCGCAGAAGCTTGTTGCTTGCATACAGGTGCAGGATGCAGGGCTCCCAGTTTAGGGGTATTGCTCGGCCCATACAGAGGCTTAGTGCGGACGTTACCGACTCCCAATATTCCCACAGTCTTAGGCAGCTCCAAAACATGTGCAGCAGAGGCACAATTTCTTTCATTAATGGGTTGCACACAGACCTGGTCTCTGTAACGTGCTGTGCGACGAAGAAGTGCAAGAAAAGATTTCTCAATTCCACTTGAGCAGTATTTCAGAACTGTTTGGATAAAGCTTAGCCGATGCCCAGGAGCCGAACAGTGATTTTTAGGTGTCTCTGGCACCCAGTAGCAGTGCGTTTAGCCCGAGGGTCACATTTGGCATGTTCTGACTTGAACTCACCATTATAGAGAGAATGTAATACTAGGTAACTTAATGTATTGACGCAAGCAACAAGGGTTGTCAATCCCTGCCCCCTTTCTCTGCAGTTCCTGGCACCAGTGGGAGATGGATAGGAAGGAGCCCTCTCTCCTTCCAGCACAGCATTACAACAGAACAGCGCCAAAACCAACACAAACAGCTCCTAGTAGCTCATGTGCCCAGGTAGACGTGAGGCTGTGAGCTGATGAGTAAGAGGTTTAGAGGCAGAGTGAGGAGCTGGCAGCCTATACTGACCCGGAGCAACAGCGCAGAGGCGTCTACAGCAACAGAGGATGGGTCTCCTCAGCTCTGAAGTGCGAGGCTGGCACGTGGGAGCCATGCAGCTTTTGCCAATGCTTGTGAAGCAAGTAATCAAGCATTGGCAAAGGCAAAATAAAATCAAGCTGGTGCCAACTAACACGAAGGGTGGGACGGGGGATGGTAAAATTGGGGGCATACTCCTGTTAGGAAGACTAGGAGGCTGTTCTTCCAGATCAGAGCACCACAAAATCTTGACTAGATTCACTAAATGTGATAGGTGCATTCCCTTTTTGCCTCAGCCTCATTATTTGTAAATCACTCAATATTTTAAACTATCATAGGTCTTAAAAGAACACTTTCTGTGATTCAAATAATTTTCAAGGTGACAGGTTCATAAAATGCAATGCAGTGTGTGTGTCAAAGAAAATTTACCATAGTCTGGGAAGAAGTGAGGAGCCTATCCATTCCTATAATATGATGTACAAATGTGAGTTCATAATCCCTAAAGTACAGCTCCTGATCAGAACTTTAGTATTCAAGATTAAATTCAGAAACAGCACTGAATTCTTAAGAATACTTCTCTGTATCCAGTTCTGTCTTTCACCGACTCCAATGTAAAAAAAACAACAACAAAAAACACCTCACACACACCCACCCCCCGCAAAACAAAACACTGTTTCCACCGTTTTCTTTAACTCTGGCAAGAAGGTCTTGGCTGCAGCAACAATGTATCTTGATTGCATAGTAATGATGCTCTGGACTAGCAGAAACGTATACTCTGACTTCAAAATTGCCCCCGCCATTTACAAAACTTGACAGTCCCGTGGCTTAATGGGATATGTAGATACCATGAATAAATTCATTTGTCTTGCATAGCTACTCCAGCCTCACTCCAAAGGGTGTAGCTACTCCATGCACACTGCCAGCCCTTCTGGTTTCAGAAAGCCTTCATCTTACTGCAGCCAGAGTACTGGTCTAGTCAAGTGCTAAGAGGTCCTGGTGGGGTAGCTTTGTACTCAACCATGACTTTTAATGTAATGCTTCATGACCAACTGACACCTCTAATCCAACCCTTATTTGGAGTCTGTGAGATGCCGTACAAATCATTTTCTCAATCCAAGCAAGCCATGTGATTCCCACATACGTCTATAGGATCAGATGCCAGAAACACCGGCTTCCCATTCCTTGGAGGCTTAAAAGTTTTGAGAAGCATGGGATTGTCAACTCAACAGGGATCTTTTATTCCTATTTTTTGTAATAACGAATGAGGGATATTCAAGTATCAGAGTGCAGTGCAATACAAATGTTAAATAAGGCCAAATGCATGTCAGATTTTTACGATATCCACACATTTGAATTTACGTAAAACAAATAAGAGGTTATTTTGAAATTTTAGTATGCATCTAGCTTTCAAAGACCTACATTCCGACAACTATGCTGTACAGAAGCAGTGGCCAATTATGCAGACTATATTCGTTTTATTTATTTGAGGAGTTTTATATAGCGCGAACATGACCGGGAGGTGTCTGAGCGATTTACAGAGTAAGCACAACCGAATAACACAAAGAGCATAAAGAACAAATAAAAATACATAGTAACGATAAAAACAAGCATTTACAATGCAATAGGTCTCGCATTTGCGAAAGTTTGAGCTATTGGCATTTGTAAATGACAATGCCTTTTATTTATGTGTTGTTTTTTAAAACTGGTAAATAAAAGGCAGTCATTTACAATGTCAATAGCTTAAACTCTTGCAAATGCGAGACCTATTGCATTGTAAATGCTTGTTAATATATGGGAGCATTTTTACAACCATCCACGCAGCCCTTTATAAATAAATTCCTGAGAACCTTGTCAATCCTCCATGGTGGGATTTAACTGCGTTACACCCGTGCACTGCAAGTGGTGCACTGTAGAACCACGGAACCAAGTACAAGCCCACCCCGGCATTCCACCTTTAGGCTGCGCAGTTTTACATAATTCACCAAACACGCACTGTGGTTTAGCACATACTTTACAAACGCCGGCGCCCCCACCGCAGTGCATGCCTGCTCTCTCTAATGCTAGGCTTGTGTCTGACTGTAATGCAATTGGTGCTGATTTAAAGCGCTCTGATACCTTCGTGTAAAGTTTGCGCTATATAAAAGTGCCAACAAATAAATAAAAAAAGCCTACGTGTACCACATCCGTTCTTATTCTGCGATGCCGCATGCCTTGGGTCCCTGTACTGATTAACTGCACCTGGCTGTGGGATACCTCCATGGCAGGAACAACGTGTTGCGGTCACCAGTTCCGGACTTGCTCCCCTGTTTTGTCATTGTTCCAAGTTACCTTTCGCTGGTTGTGGGACATGCTCCCCAGTTCTGGACATGTTTCAGAGTTTCATGCAAGGGTCAGTGGACATGCTCCCTAATTCTGGACATTATCCTCTGTTGTGAACATGGTCCCCCGAATTGAGGACATATTGCTCACTTCTGGACATGCTCCCAGTTCCAGACATGCACCCCCCTGGACTCACCTGTGCTTTAAGGGACACCCTGCCACATCACGCGCCTCTCCATGTTTTTCCACCTTTTTTTTTTTTACACCCACACACCAGCTCTTCCGCGGCCCTCCCCACATACCATCCTTCCCTGCCCCCCCCCCCCATCATTTGCCCCCTGTCCCAAAATGCGTTTAATTAACTCCCAGCTCTTATCCTCTCACTATCTGAGCTGGTAAAAACGTTCTTTAAACACAAATGTTGTGGCTGACATCTGACAATTAATTAACCCCCTCCCAAGGAAGAGAAGCCCCTGATTTATGAGCAGATAAAAAATCTGTATCATGTGACAGAGGCGAAATAAATTCCTCCAAAGTGGCATGAAAAGCTGCCAGTTAGAGGTACGATCGCCCATCCATCAGCGCTGGCAGACACTCATCTGCGCCGTTCAGAGGACGCCTCAATTAGCTGCTAATTAATGCTCATTGAGGTGCCTGGGATCGGATGGTCACCAAACACGGGCCTTATAAACAATTTCAAACTCCCTTTAAGTTCCCTCATCTCTACACTCCATTTTGTAGTGCATGTGGGTCTCGAGTTGTTTTTTTAGGAAATTCACAAAGATAACCCCGAAATGTTTTTTCACGACCATTAGGTTCAGAAATATTTTGTACATATTTTCTTTAAATCGGCGAATTACAACTTGGAACAGAATTACAACTTGGAACAACTGAAATACACACACAGCCCGAGGCACTATGAAATACAGCGATTTGACCAAAACTACACAATTATGTTGGTCACAGTAAAAGCCAGGATTTGAACCAAAGACTGTTTAAGCCCTGCATCACATCCCTCTTTTCTTAAAGCGCTTCGTTAATTCTAGAGACAATTACATTTACTGCAAACTCATTGGCACGATATATGTACATCCTTGGTAAAAATAATCACTGACCCGTGTCATTTCCAAACACACTATTTAAAAGAGGAGCAGTCTGGGCTGGCGGGTGCTGAGTGGCCATAGGGCACGAGCTGGGTTATATTTCAGTTGTCGCACCATACACCATTATGTTCAGAAATATTTTGTACATATTTTCTTTAAATCAGCGAATTACAACTTGGAACTGAAATACACCCACAGCCCGAGGCACTATGAAATACAGCGATTTGACCAAAACTACACAATTACGTTGGTCACAGTAAAAGCCAGGATTTGAACCAAAGACTCTGTTTAAGCCCTGGATCACATCCCTCTTTTCTTAAAGCGCTTCGTTACTTCTAGAGACAATTACATTTACTGCAAACTCATTGGCACGATATATGTACATCCTTGATAAAAAATAATCACTGATCCCATGTCATTTTCAAACACACTATTTAAAAGGGGAGCAGTCTGGGCTGGCGGGTGCTGAGTGACCCTAGGCCATAGGGCACGAGCTGGGTTATTTTTCAGTTGTCGCACCATACAGCAATGTGAAGTGCTGCCGTGACCGAAGAAGAGTATTCTAGCCGGACCTAAAGGCAGACCACTGTGTGAGATCCGAAAATAACCGTTTGAGTGGAAACGCTGGAAGCTCTTCAATCGTGTTTTTATATATGTTTTTTGTTTATAATTTAGGTGCTACCTATTGTGAAGTATGAAGTAGCTAAATCAATAAAAACAATATAACCGTGTCCGTGTATATTTAACATGCGCGCACGGCGCCCCTTAGTCCATAGGAAAAATATGAACTAACAGCAGCATTCCATTTCATGAACTTATCACTTATGGCCTTTATTTTATATTCTTCACCCCCATGAATTGAGCTCTCTCCGCCTCTGTAACGATTCACATGTCTCTTTATTCAGCCTCGATATCCACTTCCCGCTTTTACAAAAAGCAATATCAATTTTCCCCGAGTGCGGTTCATTATTCCTGGGCTCACGGTCCGCTGGCCCCTTCGCAGCTGGTGTCAGCGGGGCTAACGGATGACTGTGTGTGTGTGTTTCCGCGCGGAGCAGTCACCGCCACCACCCCGCCCACCTACAGCTCGGGCCTACTGTCACCCGAGACTCCGCGCTGCCTGGGGCCCCTACAAGAAACACTGAGTGTCGCCCCAAGCTCACCACCGCCTCTGACCCCCTACTCGCAAACCCGTGGGTGTCGCCCTAAGCGCACGACTGCTAATGACCCTCCCAAACACACAGGGTTGTCACCATAAGGCCAACATTGCCTGCGACACCCGGCCGGGGCATGTGACCCTAAACCCAGCATCGCCTGACACCCGGCTGGGGCTTGTGACCCTAAAACCATTGTCCCAACTGCTTCGAAAGTGAAAGTGGGCAT
The DNA here is from genome assembly GCA_963921515.1 of Calotriton arnoldi. Taxonomy (NCBI): domain Eukaryota; kingdom Metazoa; phylum Chordata; class Amphibia; order Caudata; family Salamandridae; genus Calotriton; species Calotriton arnoldi. The sequence continues at coordinate 286,530 of CAWUFW010000023.1, forward strand.
GGAGCGCCAAATGTAAGCAAAGCACGTCGTCGACCTGCGTGCAGCAGGAGAAGCTCAGTAAATAAGCTGTCGCCATTGAGGGAATGAAAAAAAAAGTGCTTACCCACTAATTGAAGGAGACCGTGTAACTCCGCAAGTAAACGATCAAGTCCGGATGGGCCGTCCCAAAAGGAGACAGGGCGGTAACAAAGAAGCCTAATTTTCAATCACAAGCCAGCGTTTAGCATAAACGATGACGCCAGCCAATAAAAAAAGATGGGCGGGGCTTCAACTCCACTTCTAAAATCTCCTCCAATACAATATGCCTTGCAGAGCGAGCAGCGCATGCGCGCTGCAACGCTAGGCGAGACCTAAAAAGAGTAAGCCATGTACAGTGGGATATGTTAACAAATAGTTATATGAATACTTGGTTTCAAGTCTTACATTTTGTCACAAACGGATGTAATGTGTTTGGAGCCAAGTATTAAACAAGATACATGATGTACGTTTAAGATGTTTATGCAAATAATTAGGTAAACATAAGTAACTTAAAGAGTGGGAACCAGCCAGATACCTTTTCAGCACTTCACTGTGTTTTGGTTATGTGTGCTGACTTTGGGACACAGGCGATACAATGCCTGCCATGCACATTAAGGGGCCTATTACGATGTCGGTCGGAGTTTCCTCCGACCGACACTGTGGCAAGAAATGGGACCGACCTCTGGTCGGCGGTCCAGACCACCTAATTATGATGCGACCGCACATGGTGTGGTTGCATTCCCACATTTCCCTATGGGAGCATGTGTTACGGCCGTAGTACATGCTCCCATAGGGAAATGTGAGGTTCTGTTAATCCCTGCACCCAGTGGCAGGCACCTCAAGGTGCTTGCCACAATATGCAGGGATTAACAGGGGGGGCACCATAGGTGCCCCCTTGGCCCCCAACCGGAGGCTCCAAGGGAAAGGGGGCCTTGCTAGGGGCCCCACAAACACGCTTTCTGACAGGTTTTCCATGTCGGAAAGGCCGGCATGGAAACCCCGTCGGAAACCGTGCATTGCAACCTGGACGGCGTAAACCGCCGTTCATATAGATTACGGCCTGGTTCCAACTGGCTCCCTGAGCCTGTCGGAAGCCAGCCAGAATGACCGGCTGGTTTCAATTCCGACCGGCTGTATCGTAATCAGCCAGTCGGAAGTGAAACCGGCGATGTCGTTCGCAAAGCATCCGACCAAAGGTCGGAGGCTTTATGACCGACATCGTCATCGGGCCCTTAGTGATTTTTGCTGCGGGGAGAGACTGGTGGTTCACATTTTCTGCCTCAGAGCAACCAGCTGCATCAGTCTGTCTTCAATCCAATTTATTTTCAATCCAAGCAGTGTCCCTTACAGCAAGCGGTTAGAAATCTTAAAAGATTACAGATGCAACCTAACAACAGACCGCTACATTGAGCAGTCAATTAGAGGAAAACAATCTACACCTTGTGAAAGGTCATGAGCTGCTAAAGAAACCAAAGCCCTGGCAAAGCCAGAAGATTCCACCTTTTGCCGTTAAAAAAAAGTGCAGTGGTATAAGCCATCACATGTCCATTTTGTTTCTTGTTTTGTTTTATTTACTGTTCCAAGACGGCAGGCGCCACTTAGAGCTGTAATTTAAAGAAAATGTTAACCTGCGAGAAAGTGCATTTTGAAAATGGAGTGGTGCAGAAGCAAATGGCAGGTACTCCAAAAATCAATCTATCTAGAGAGAGTTTAAATAAATATACAAGCATTGGCAAAGCCAATAGGTTTCAGCAATGCGAAAGCTATTAGCGTTATGAATGTCAATGTCTTTTAGCCATGTTGAATAGCATCAGTGCTGCTTTTCAGCATTTGCTGAAAGGCATGGAAAAAAAGTGCAATGATGCAGCCAATGCTGGCCACATTATAGCACTTTTTTAAATTATTACTTCTAGCCATGCTGTAAAGCCAGGCTGCACAGTAGCTTCAATACTGTATAGATTTGCTACAAAACAAAAAAAATAGCTCTTGAATGAAATGCCTATAGGCTTTGCCAATGCTCGTTTGTTGTTTAGGATGGAATAGAGTGCAGAGTACGCGCACAATAAAACATTACGGTGAGTGTTTTGAATCCACTGCTTTCCCAGTCAAAACTGAGACACATGCAACCTTTCTGTTACTTGGGTGCTGTTACAGGGAAACCCCTGGGTGTAAGCTAGTGTGGCTGTCGATAGGCACACAGCATTCTGGAGCATGTTTTCATTGCTTCTCTCTGCATTGACAAGATGGCGCTCTTGTACTCAATCAGTTCATGGTAACCTCTATATAATGACATTATTCACAAATAAAATGAAAGTATCTTATTTCATTGCTTTACGTAGGTCAGTAATTTACAAAGTACAAAATAACAGTCTTTTCACTGGTGTTACATAAATGAATGCATGTTTCCACAGATATGAAATTCAGTTATTTTACGACGTGTTGGAACAAGGACGATTTTCTGCCATTAGGTGTCCCCCACATTCCCAAAAAAATGGAAATAAATGTATTCATTCAGCAGTCTGCGCCTGCAAGATAACTCCGCCGGTTAAGGGCTCGCTGCTGGGATGCGTGTGTCAACTGTAGGTTGTGGATTTGAAATCTGGGCAAGCTCGATTCACCTTTCACCCTCTGGGATGGATGATATGACTACAAGTTTCAATAGCATAATGATAGTTGTACACAAATGCGTTCTATCCAAATTGGTTTACATTGAGTCGCTATTTAATGTAGAAGATGATGACACTACAATTAATTACCTTTTCCAAATAGCTACGTTATCATATTTTTAGGAAAAAAGCAGGTTACTAAAAACGTTCAGAGACAGTTTTACAGAAACATCAGTTAATGTGTCCTGAATTCATCCCAATGGTTGGCAGGGTGGGGTGTCTAGGCCGGTGAGATGCCTTTAAGTTTGCATACCTAGGATTTCTAACATGCTGCTTGCCAGCGCTGCGCATGGTGGAGAAATGCTGGTTCACTTCAGTTGTTGTATTTATAAATCACACAGCTATAAGTGTAACAAAAAGGCAGATAGGCGGGGAACAGCCGAAGACAATCTAGGGCAGAAGTGGGCTGAAGGAGTGTAGAGAAGAAACAGACAGGGGCAGAAGGTGAAAGGGAAAACCTGCAACACCGATAAGAGAGATGGCTTGAAAACACAAGGACTCCTAAGGAGTGCTTGAAGACAAAAAAATAGCTCCGAAAACCGGGAGCAGTGGAAGGAGACATGTACCTGGTCCATGCTCTATGGGAGGGCCAAACACAAGAAGAGGGCAGGACGCCTGCATGCCATGACCAATGGTATCAAAGCAAATGAGAGACACTGAAGCTTACCAATTGTAGGCTATGGGCGGGCTTTAAGCCCACAGATAGAACACAACACCCCTCTTCAAGACAGCGCAGCCGAGACCTAAAAAGGCCAGTATGAGGGAAAGCGCAATGGAGGAGGTCGGGGAGCAAAGAGCAACACAGAGTACGCAGTCAGTATTTGATTGGGAACACAAGGGAGAGAACATGAAAACACATGTAGTGCCAGGACTCAAAAAATCTACTCGCCCACTCACAATTGCTAGTCAAATTTTATCAGGTTGAGCTATTTTTAGCACCTACTAGTCTCATCTGGCGAGTGAACTTAAGCTGGAAGAGAACAGGTGTTCTGTTCATTCAGAAAGTGAATGAGCAATAAAGATGCCATTAAATCTTGTTTATCTTGACACATTTGCTGTCTGTTCAAGGAAAGAGGTCAAATGTCAGTTTGTCTTTTTACTAATTGCCGCTTGGAAAATGGAGTTTATTTTTAGGTCTTGCATCGGTAGCGCGCAGCCCTCCCCCCACATACTACTGCTTTATGAAATGTCTCTGAACTCTGAGGTCACAGCTTGAGTCGAGGTAAAGAGCCCCGAGACGTGATGAGAAGAAGTGCCGCAAACACTGCTTTTACTGCAATTGTTGCTTTATTGTTTACCAATCAGCGCAGTGCTCTCTTTCTGAACACTGCTGTGGATATACTGGCAGGTGTCCGCCTGTAGTTCAGCTGTATTGGGACAGGCCAGACATAAATGTAAGCAGGGATGTGGAATTCCTATAGCCCGACGCCAGGACATATTGTTTGGGGTCAAGGGCAACAAGTTTTCATGTGCATTTTGTCCTTGGGACAAGTAGGCCCAACCCCCTGCAGCACAAACCCTTTGGCAGCACCACATTATGGATCAGGGAAGGGCACTGCCTGCGGTGAAGGTAATATTTGTGTCCATATGTTAATGCTGTTCAAACTTGTATTTATGGTTCATTAATTGAAAGCCTTTAGTATTGGGGCGAGCGCTCTAAGTAAATTTTGTAAGCTCTGACTGCACTGACAGTGGTTCCAGTATAAAAATGTGTACACATGTTTTCAAAGTTTAGCAATATTGTATTGTAATTGTATTGTAATTGCATTTGTATAGCGCTTACTACCCCTGACGAGGCGTCGAAGCGCTTTTTCGGCGAGTAGCACGCTACTCCGGGACCCAGAGGATTAGTGTTGAATTAGTATAGTGAAACATGCAAGTAAATTTTAAGTGGTGGATATGTTAGTCAGTTATTTGGATTCAGAAGGATAGCGGAGGTATAGAAGAGGGAAAAAGGTTTGCATATATATAGCGCTTCTAACCCCTGATGGGGTGTTGAATTGCTTTTTTTTTTTTGGGCGAGTAGCATGCTACTCCGGAAACCCATAAAGGATTAGTGGTGAATTAGTATGGTGAAATATGAAAGTAATTTGAGTGGTGGATATTAGTCAGTTATTTGGAGTGAGAAGAATAGTGGAGGGATAGAAGGGGAAGAAAGGTTTGCATTCATATAGCGCCTGTTACCCCTGGTGGGTGTTGAAGCGCTTTGTTGGCGAGTAGCACGCTACTCTGGAACCCATAAAGGATTAGTGGTGAATTAGTATAGTGGAATATGGAATTAGTGAAGTGAACATGCTAGTCTGTTATTTTGATTGAAAAGGATAGTTGTGGGATAGAAGAGTGAAGGATTTCTTTTTGTAGGTCATAGCAGTAGGAGGAGGCTTTTTGATGAGTAAAAAGGGTTTTTGGAGGGGAAGAGTCAGAGGGAAGAGTTTAGAAAGGTTTGTCTTGGGCATTGGTACAGTAAAGGAGGTGTCAGAAGATGCAAGGAGGGGTGGGGTAGAGTAGGAGAGAGTCAAGAAAGGGTTATTTTGGGGAACATAGTAGTGGTATGGGGTTTGCGATTAATGAGAGAGTGGGTGTAGAGGATATAGTGATAGATGTATAGGGTGGGAGATAGGGTAGTGCATTGGAAAGAGTAGTCGAAAGAAGTTTGAGATGAGTCAGAAAGTTGGGCTAGAAGATATATTGAGAGAAAGTATAGGCTGAGAAATAGGGTAGTGCATTGGAAATGCTAAATTAGAAGAAAGTGATAAATATATAGATCCATAAGTACATTGAGAGTATATAGATGCATAAAGGAGGTAAGTATATGCAGATTAGAGATATTGATAGAGGTAGCGGATGAGAAATAGGGTAGTGCATTAGATATGCTTTTTCAGGAGAAAAGTAATAGACACATTAATCAATGGGAAGATGGGCAGCATTCCTGGCCCTGGCCAGCCTCGAACAGGCTCAAACAGGCACTCACCCTTGTCCTCTCTGCCCTTAGCCTCGACGCCCAATATGAGCTATGTATAACGCTCCCAGAATGCTCTCTGATTTGATGCAAATATCTGCAGAAGCTTGAAAGCAAGATTGATGATTCTTTGCTTTCAAAATAAAATTTTCATTAAAAAAATGAAAGCAGGATTTTTTTTTTTTTTTAGCTAAACCACTGTAAAATATCAGGTACCATTTCTTTGCATCATCAGTTAGTAACATGCGTTGATGCATGCTAGTATTTCCCAAAAATATTCATAATGGAAAATTAGTATAACCAGTTTCAATAAGATTATGGGAAACAAAAATAAACAAGCATTGGCAAAACCAGTAGGTCTGAAATTGGTGGTCAGCTTTTTAGTGTTGTCAATGTGTGAATTGTTTTGGCATGGTTTTCATAAAACCTTATTGATGTGGGAACTGCCGGGCCCTCACCATTATAACAAACATTGGCGAAAGCAAAAATTGTTTATGGTCTCAAAAAGCATACACTGCCACAGTAGTTAGTGGCACTGAACAAAACTACTTTGTGTGCCAATATGCTCCTTGTGAAAGAGCAGAATGCTGTCACTCACAGTGAAGCCAGCCGATACAGAGAGAGAGAGACAGAATTTTAATAAACGCAAAAGGTCATGGTCAACGCCAGACCAAATTAGGTGCCCAATTATTAAAGAAAGTCTCAAAAGTGCACCCATGGTATATGTCCTTGCATTAAGTGCAGCTATACGGCTTTCGTGAATTCCCAAGAATTTACAGAAGTAGGACCTGAAATAGTACTCCTAGAAAATATCTGTGAACTGCATGTTAGCAGAAGCAAATATGCATGTGTAGATTTGCTCATGCTAAAATCTGAGTGTTTGCAAGTTTATTTTCCCACCAACCACTTTTTCCCAAACTCTGGAAGAAGGTTTACGTCTGCCATTGTCAGGAGTAAATTTCCAACATTTCTCAGTATGGGAAAAGATTAGAGAAGAGTTGTTGAAAACCCTTAAAACATGCAAGTTAGTAGGTTTGCACAGACTCAAAGGGGCATTCTAACCCTGGAACTATTGCTTACCACTACCTTCAGCCCCAATATGTAGATCTGCGGAAACGTGGCAACATAAGGGGATTGCAAGTATTTAAACACTACTATAGTGTGAGCCCTGGCATAATCAGAGAGGCTATATCGGAGCTCTTATATAATGAGATTGCTGCCATAATTTGTCACCGCACTACATGGCACCAAAGGGACAAGTGGATTTTGTTACAGGACAAGTAGATTTATGAAGCAGCCTGCCCAATGGACAAGTAGATATTTTATTAAATTCCACACCCCTGTGTAAGGCTAAAGGCTTTAGTCATGCGTTTATGTCTGGTCTGCTCCTGTGTGCTCTCTTTCTCTTCTGCCTCTTGCAAAACAACCCCTGTGTTCCGTCTTGGGTCCTTGCTCCGCAACCCAGCCTCTCTTTGTGTTGCTCTCCCTCGTGCTCTTTCTCCCCTGCCAAACACCCCCACCTCTTGCTACGCCAGTCATCCTGCCTTTAGGTTGGGATGGAAACTAAAACCCTGCGCAAGCATATTAACAATGAAGATAGCTATGTGGGTTGAGCGCCGGCCAGAGTTGTAGCTGTATACTAGTGGTTTGAAAACCTTAGCAGGGGAGAGAGTTAAAAACCTCCCAAACTGACACAGCCTTTCATCATTCCTTGATGAGTAGTTCACTAAGAGCTATTCTGTACTGACATTACCATACTCTAATGACAAATATTTTGCTCCCCTCGGGCCTCCGCGCACATGAAGGCCGAGTGGAGCTTGGGTTGGTTGGAGACCACTTGCACAGAACACAGCAGTAAAATAGGTTGTGAGATATTATTTTCTAGACAGGGCTGTGTCACTGAATAAAGCCAAACCTGAAATGAGGAGTTAAATAAACAAATACACACATACACGCACCCTCTGTGCATCCATATCAAGTGTATATACACACATGCATTAACTGCACACACACACATACCCCTACCCAAATGTTGCGCACGCCAACCTCAGCTATACACATATCACATGCATAGACAGACATAAAACACACTTGTGATTTCATGCCAATCCTATTGTCTTTTTCAGTCATAGTAAGGTTTGTCTCATTAGTCATGGCAATTTCAGTTAATTTGAGCCAGGACTTTTATACGTGATCCCATGCTTTTTTTTGTTCGGGATACTTTTCTTCTAAATCTGCCCACTAGTCATATCACGTCGCCGCTCCGATCTCACCAGGCAGACTGTTGTGTTTCTGTTACCCCTGAAATCACAAGAGATCCCTTTATTTGTTCACCTTAAAGCTTGTTTTGAAGCTTGGGGGAGCAAATCACTGTGATGACAGCATAAATTATATGTTTGATAACATAGTTCTAGTGTTGCAGATTCGAAAGCTGGCATATAGGGAAGTCATGAGATGAACTGAACTGGCCTGCCAGTGCCTCGAAGGACTGTAGTGCTGAGTAAGAGAGACTGGCTCTTCCCTATCTCCTTGCCTTTCTGTGTACATCAGCATATCACTGGCTTTGCCACTCTTCCAACTGGCATGATTAATACATCTTAATGGCATTTCTTGAGGTGCCCCTGCCCCCTCTATCCACTTGCCCCTACAGTTATGTTCAGAGGGCTTCTGTTGGGTGACGCCAGAGAGGTACCTGAGCTGTCCAAACTGAGAGCAGTTTGAAATCGGAGTCAACTTTTCATCCACTAAGGGCCCTTTGAATGGGCAATTTCAAAACGTGCACTCAGTGTTACACTATTCTCATTTTCATTCTTAAATAGTCTCACTGGTTTTCTTACAAATTTTCACAGTTGCACAGTTATCGTGCACTTGGTGCTTCCTTTAAAGCGGATAGTTACTCCAGTACAGCCAGAGTGGACTGTGTTTTACCCAGACTCCCCATCTTCTAGGCTACACCAATGCCCGGCTGGTCACAGTCGCACTACTTTTTTTGTTACGCTCCAGCCTCTGCCCAGCAGAAGGGTCACATTTTCAAAACTCCTGGGCTGAAAATGGAGAACTCATAGGCTCTAATCCCAACTCAAAGACTGGTATTGACTAACCCTGGGCAACTCTACTTGCCACAAAAAAAAAACAAAAAAAAACACAAGTATGGCCAGCACTTCTGTCAGTAAAATAGCAGAGAGTTTGCTTAGGTCTTACTGTTGCAGACTTTGAGTGCTGTAATCAACAAGCATTTCCAATGCAATAGGTCTTACATTTGTTAAAGTTAGAGCTGTTAGCGTTAAAAATGACAATGTTTTTTTACTTTTGCTTTTTCATACCAATGTAAATGAGAAACCTATTGCATTGCAAATACTTCTTTACCTAGCCATGTTGCAGCGTGCAGTACCATATGTGGCCAAAAGAGGTCCTTTACTGCACGCTGCAACATGGCTAGGTAAAGAAGCATTTGCAATTCAATAGGTCTCGCATTTGTTTAAGTTAGCGCTGCTGGCATTAAAAACGACAATGTTTTTTACTTTTGCTTTTTATATCAAATGGCAATAGCGCTATGCAAATATAATTACTCAACTGCAAATAAACAAAAGTAAAAAACATTGTCATTTTCAACACTAACAGCTTTAACTTTAACAAAAGCGAGACCTATTGGATTGCAAATGCTTGTTCTTTCTCTTACTACAGTTAGAGGTTTTTGCCAAGTAAGCTGTCTGAAGATGTCAGGTGTTTTTCTCTAACACATAACATTTAAATAAATAGCCTGACAATCAATACTAGAAATATTTCACAATATATCAGGAATTACAAAAACATCTTTTTTTAAATTAAGAAGTGAGATGCAAACAAAGACTTAAATGGGAGCAAAAGAAATCAGAACACTTCACTTGGAGTTGTGCAAATGACAGTATTGCAAAAACTATTTCCAAACATTGTTTGTGCACTATATAGTTGTATCAGTAAAACTGCATGTCAGTGGGAAATGTTGTGGCCATTTCAATGTAAAATCTGCTGATTGCAAATTACAGTGTGCTACTATTTCATGCTTTAGTTATGTATTTATTAAAAGTGATAGGTTTTAAACATGATTTGAGAAACATTCCTGCCCCTCCCTGGTGACAATCATGTTAATGAACTAAGAGGCAAGTCTGGGGCCATGTGTATCCTATATGTGGCTAGATTTGCATAATATATGGAGCAAAAGTTTAGTCTATTAAATCAAACAAAAGAGTTTTTTGTACAGCAGATATGCTGCACTCTCATATTTGCATTTACAAAAAAGTTTTCCAACTCCCCACGACCGCCAGCACAAATGCGCCTAGAATTTGGGTTAATGAATGAATCACTGGGTAGACTTTATACATATAAAGGTCCGGTACTGGATAAAACAAAATGTGGAGGAGAATAGACTCAACGAGTCATTATGGTTGGAACTGGAAAAGTATTTAAAAAAAATCAAAAAAAAAATCCCCGGCCAATCAATTTTTGGACAACGCACTGAAAGCAACTTGTACCAATAATCTCTGGAATAAAAACATGCAGTTTTCAATATTCAAGCTAGCAATAAATAAAGCAGCAAAATGTAATTCTCCGATATTGGATAAAAGCATTTTCTCGAAAAGATCTCACTCGTGGACAGTGATTAACAACTACAAAGTCCTTAAACCTGCAGCCTACCTAAATTCTACATTCTCAATTCACATAAAAGGCAGCTAATGGCATTGCGGTTTGGGAAATTCCCACAGTAGCTGATGAACCGCACTGGAAGCACATTGAGTCAAAGGCATGCCGACTTTGCGGCAGTCCAAAAGAAGACCTTATTCATCTCATAAGCCACTGTAAGAAACTGCAACCAGCGCGAGTCGCCTTCTTAAGGAGAGCCTTCTTGGATAGAGGAATAAGCTCCTGTAGAACTACTGTCAGAGGATTCGATCCATCCGACCCCCAAATGAACTGTAAACTGATAAAGTTTCTACGCACTCATGACCAAGCAGTGAAATCAGAAGCACCTCAATGAGGTTACCTTAACAGGGGAGGAAAGTTATTCCCACTTGCTACTGTATAGAGAAAGAGATGACACAGGCGGCCGTTACCGATTGCCTGAATTAATAAAGCGGACCCCTTTCAGTAGTATTACCAGTACTATTTTGTTAGATAAGGGACTAAGAGACTCACAGATATAACTCCTAGCCAGGTTGGAAGTAAATAATTAGACTGACACTGCAAATGATTACTTTTATCACAAATGCACTTTATTGGTATTTTAGCATGCTCAGAGAGTAAAACAAGGAAGTAAGAGTGAAGTTGACATGTGTTAAACACTGACTTATATTCGTTGCTTTTTATAAATCCCATGATTTTTTTTTTTTTTTTTAAATGTTAAATTGCTTTTAAATTTTCAAGTGAAGGATGTTGTCCTATGTAAAATTGTTATGGTTTTAACTAACTATACAATAAACTAATAAATCACAAATCACTCATATTTGAAGGTGCTCTTATATGTGATAATGATGAAAATGGCAGCTCAATGAATTAAAGTATTTTCCCCCAATCACATCATTTGAAACCAGTTTATGGGTCAAGAGCATTACAATTCGGTCGAGTAGATTATTTAAGGCACTAGACATGCAGGTCTAGTAACATTTTTATGATTTTTTTAGACCTGAGTGCAAAAGGAAATAGAAAAAAATAGTTCCTTAAATGTGAAAAGTGGAAAGATACGAGCCACTTATTGGTAAAGAGGTTGTGCTCCAGGGGAGAGAGAAACACAAGGAGAGGAAAGAAAGTCATCAGATAAGAAGAAAGCAATATGGAGTGACGAGAAAGCCAACCAATGTTCTCATTGTATGCAATGGGCTGGCCATAAGCCCACTAAGTTTTGGTAAGGTCCACAAGAGGTCTTTTGAAAAAATATAGCTAAATGCTGCCTTAGGCAAGACCTAGTAAACTGAGATTTTAAAGTGATTAACTTTCTCAGTCTGAGGGTCTACACAAGAAATTTTGTTCTATATATAATAAGCAGAAATGCTAGGTATGCCTTTCTATGCAAGTACTGTAACAATATTTTATACAGAACAAAAAACAAACTGAATTTTGTATCATTTAATATAAGTTTATTGCTTTCCATTAGAACACATTTTAACTCACCAAGAATCTGGAAAGTCTGAGATAATGCCTCTAAGGTTGCAAACTTATGTCTTTAAGGACCTATGGAACTATGTAACATTAGTGGTCGAAGTGCATTAAAAAAAGTAGGCGTGGGAACGGACTAAAAAGATCAAAATATTTTGTAACTATTCTGTTGATCTCCCACCTTCAAGTAACTGCATATGAAATAACACACCTTAAATGAAAAATAAATGCAAGTTAAAATTACCAGTAAAAGATGCACTTTTATACATTGTGAAACCTCTATTGGCTAATGTGATCACTTAAGATATCTGTATGTATAACCGGTCCCAGGATGCTTGTTTCCGGTCCAGGGAAGACATGGCTTGGCAGTTCGGGCTGGACTGTTCCCATGAGGCACAGGGTCAAGACTGATTTGCATATAGCTGTGTCTGAACTGGGGTGGCAAAGTGAGCTAAAGAATGATGATGGATTCAACCCAGATCTGTGACTGGGGGTGTGTGTTTGAAAAGTTTCAGCACTCCGTCCATCATCTCCTTGTGTTTGCTTTGTATAACCAGACAGCCACAGAACTGGATTCTGGTTGGTGCACTGGGGAATAGTGTATTTTTGTGTTACAAGGTCCCAACCTGTGACAGGAAGCACTGTGAATATGTACGGATTTACACACAGCATAAGAAAGGCTGCTACAAAGTGCACAAAAGATTTAGGTTTAAAGACTGCACCTGCTGCAAACATTTTAATAACTGTACTTTAAAAGCACACACTCCGAGCTCATCAGGTAACCTTACAATACCAAAACAAGGAGATGATGGACGGAGCGCTGAAACTTTTCAGACACTCACCCCCCAGTCACAGATCTGGGTTGAATCCATCATCGTTCTTTAGATCACTTCGCCACCCCAGTTCAGACCCAGCCATATGCAAATCAGTCTTGACCATGTTCCTCGTCGGAACAGTCCAGCCCAAACTGCCTAGCCAGGTCTTCCCTGGACCAGAAACAAGCATCCTGAGACAGGTTTCTGGGGTAACACCCCTCATCAGCCAGGCTAGCTTGAATCTAGTGGCAAAGTGAACAAGGGACCCACGTCGGGGCATACCATGCCAACTTAGGGCAAACAAAGCAAACACAAGGAGATGATGGACAGAGCGCTGAAACTTTTCAGACACTCACCCCAAGTCACAGATCTGGGATGAATCCATCATCGTTCTTTAACTCACTTCACTACCCCAGCTCAGACCGAGCCATATGCAAATCAGTCTTGACCCTGTCCATCATCTGAACAGTCCAGCCCAAACTGCCTAGCCAAGTCTTCCCTGGACAAGAAACAAGCATCCTGGGACCGATTTCAGGGTAACATCCCTCATCAGCCAGGTTAGCTTGAATCCAGTGGCAAAGTGAGCAAGGGACCCACGTCTGGGCATACTCTGCCAACTTAGGGCGAACAAAGTAAACACAAGGAGAAGATGGACAAACCTTACTATACCTCTGAAAAAGAAAACTCTTCAAGTGACACCATCAAGTAAAGCCAATACTAGCTTTCAAGCAGTCTTTACATTTGTAAATTAACCAAATGTGCACATTTACATTTCTTTCGGGCAGCAGACACCCTTGTAAGAAGGCTTGTTTCTTGTTACAGCACTATGAAATATTTTACATGGACTGACTCAAAGGGTACTTTAAACGCCTGTCTACCTTATTGAGGACACTTATGATTTTGCCAGATTAGACCCCTGCTTCTGGTTACTCCTTTCGCATAGTGTTCACAGTGAATAGGCATCACGGAAACAAAACCAGCATAATCCAGAATTATTAGCTATACTCTTAACTTGCAGCCCCAGTAATAATAAAAGACCGATTCCCTATTCCAGAGCAATTTACTTTAAAACATACAAGGGATGCCTGTAAAATAAGAAGAGAAGGAATTGCCACAAATCTATCGCTTTTTCTGTATCAACATTAAGGGGAAGAGGCTGCTTTCAGGTCATTGCATATGTCAAATGACAAACAACGAACAGCTTATTGTATATAATGTATACATTGGGTGCCTACTCTGTTAAAGAAAATATTTTTTTTTCGGTATCTTAACAACTGTTAATAATACTGGGATTTTGCCAGCCGTACAATAAAATATGATGGCGACCGGCTAACAAGCCCAGCAAAAAAGTATGCTTAATAGGATCCTTACATAGTAATAAACTACAAAATAAAGACCGCTAGCGCCTGTCGGATTCGCCAGCAAAATAGGTAAGAGCTCTCAGCGGAGATAGGTGCGTGACATGTAGGAGAACTGTTCAGTAGCAGACGGGACCAACGCAATCTGTTATCCCTCACATGTCGATACACCGAGTGCCGACACAGTCATGACAAGCTGGGAAAAGGGCTACTCAATTCTTGCCTGAATCCCTATATGTTGTTGCCAAGGTCTATATCTACAGAAGTGAAAGGCGACGCTGGAGTTCCCCTCACTCATAGCTCCAATGCTTTCCCACTCACCGCGGTGCTCCCCTTCTTCACGGCCTCCTGTGCGTACTCCACCTGGAACAGATGCCCGTCCGGAGAAAAGACGGTAATGGCGCGGTCATAGCTCATGGTGCCAAAGGGATGGGGTTACTCGGTGTAAGGGGGTAGGACGTAAGGATCACAAGGTAACAATGCTTCGGGGAACTTCTCGCCTCTTTCACTGTCCCAGCACCACCGCAGATCCGCACAGTCACCGCGCCGCTGAGGCCACTTCCGCCTGCACAATTGACCCGGCACATTCTGCACATGCGCGTTTCCGCCAGAGGATGATGCAGCCGGTGCCATCTTCAAACGGAGCCTCTTGGCAGGACTATCTGCTGAAAGGAAGGTTTCAAATCTCGCCCAGCAAAATATTTGGTACAACAAAGTAGTAAAAATGCAATATAAATGTTAAATTAATGTGGATAAACTATTTTCTGCAAGTAATTTTTGCTTATCCTACATTCGTATATGCCAGTAAATCACAAGCGCGCGCACACACACATACATACGTGTATATATATAGCGAGAGAGAGTGCGAGAGAGAGAGGATGTCTTTCTCTTCCAAACAGGAAGTTTAAAATGGCGGTCTTATAATCGCGCACCTCGCAGCCGTCTGTAAAGACTATTCTTTTTGGTCCTTCGTTTGTGTTTACCTGTCTGGCCGCAATTCCTCGACCCGCCTACGCCGCCGCGATACCCTTCTGCCCTCGCTTCCAGCGCCTCCTACGTACGCTTATGACGTAACCGTCACCTAGAGTAGGGATGCTTTTCGCTTGCGACAGTAAACCTAAGGCGGGGGTGAGGAGAACAAACCAAGACGCAGAAGGGGGAGAACGAGGCTCATGTTTCCAGCGTACTCGATGTGCTTGGAGGATTTTTATATTCATATCTTCCCATCCCGAAATAAATACAGTTCTGCCTCTGTTCGGGTTTTTGGCTGCGGGAAAGTTATCTAATATGAAATAAATAGGTTATTGCACATACACAGAACCCCCATCCACGAATGGAGCCGCCGGACAGTAATAGCTGGCAGATAATAAAAGAAATCTCCTAAGATTGGAATAAATCGCTGTCTGAGGCAGGATGTCTGTGGCCTTCGCTACAGCTCGGCCCAGGGGCAAGGGTGAAGTGACCCAGCAGACCATTCAGAAGGTAATACGCTGAACACTACCGGGATATTATTCTACGGGGCAGGGGTGCAGTGGGTGGGAGCTGTCTGTGTGACACAAAGAATGGTGTGCAAGAAAGAGAGGTGTGCATCCACATGAATGCAGTGATAGGAGTGCGGAGGCTTGCATAAAAACATTTGTGCAATTAGATGTGTGCAAGAACATGAATGCATAAACTGGTGCACATGAATAGCTCTGAGACGTGTGTAAGAGTATGTGTGCTAATACATGACATGTTTTGATATGGCAAGTGTATACCAATGAGAGAAAGAGGAAAGTGTGCAAGATGAAGAAGAGTGCATCAGCATGTATGTAAATATTTGAACAGAATGACTGGTGTGAAAGGGTATATTGCAGCGTGAAGTAGTCAGACTCAGGTGTGCTAGCGTGCGAGTACAATGATAGGTGCTTAACAGTATGAGTGCCAAATCATTTAAACGGATTTATTAACTAAACGTATTTATTAACTTAAGTGGTAAGTGCAAGAACATGAATGTAAAGCCAAGCGTACAAAGATAGGTGTGCAAAAACGTGAGCCTAAAGGCAGGTTTTTGGGATTTGGCGTATAAGGACATGATAGGGAAAATATGAGTGTAAAGAGAGGCAGGCAAATGCATTATTTCAAAGGATGGTGTCCTAAAACATGTTTGCAAGAGAACATATGTAGACACAGGTGTGCAAGAGCATCCATGTAGAACAGGCAAGTGTACAAAACGATTGCTAAGAAGCGTGTATGAAAATGGATATACTTTCATATGTAGAAGAATGTGTACACAGACAGGAATGCACGCACAGGATTAAAGTGAATACGTGCAAGAGCAAAGTGTAAATACTGGCTTGCAAACACTAGGGTGCAAAACATGAGTGCAAATACAAGTGTTCAGGATCAGTGTAAGTCGCATGTAAAAACATTAAGGCAATGGCGAGTTCAGAAAATGGTGCGAATATGGTATCCTATCAGCCTTATTACAAATCCCTTAGCATATAATGCACGTGTAAAAAGGTGATGGGATATACATCACGTTTGGGATGGAGTACTTTTGAGCCAAACTTTTAATCAGCCCCTTAGTCTAGTTGGTAGTGTGTTTTTTTTCTAGAAAGTTGCTGACTTGTAAAGATATAGATCAGTTTGGCCTACCTACATATGTAGATGCTGACCGGCATTTCTAACTTCATTACCTAACTTCACGTGCCTCACTAGTTCCCAGTATAGTGTATTTGCTTTTTATGTGAATCTCTGTGAAATCCTAGGACAGCTTGAGGTTTGTTGTAAAAATAACTAAATAAATCATTAAAAAGGTTGTCTGCTGGGTGTGGTGAATGTGTAATACACATCAGAACATCTTGTATCCGGTGCAGCCATCCAAGCCACTCTCACCGCCCCTATTCATTGGACACAACAGGTTAGACCAAAAGTAAAAGAAAACTTAGTTATAGGATGATGTAAAACAAACAGTGACCAAACACGCTGCTATTACAGTGTCCGGAGTCACTCATACCTCTGATAATGTTTCTCAGTCTTATTGCAGCACAAAAACCTATGCACAGTTCTGCCAGTGCACCTTTGGCCTACACATCTTGCACACAGAAACAGCTCAGCCGACATACCACAAGTCTGCAGCAACACTTGAATTCACAGTACCCATCTGTGGCTCTGCTGGTGGTCTTGAGCCCTGTTCAGCAGCACCCCTTGACTTCTTCGATTTTGGTCTCACATGCAATGGGCCTAAAGAATCTCTATCATGCAACTATGCCTGCTATTGCAATATCTTCAATTACGTATAACTCTGATGATGTCCCTCAACCCTGCAGCAGCACCTGCTGTTTAAAAAAACAAACACACACACACTCACTCTCTATCTCTCTCTCATATATCGGTGGCTTATCATTCTGACTGCCTCTACTTATATAATAGCCAATTCAATAACATTGTCTGATATTTACTCAGCTGCCTGACAAATAACATCTTCAGAATATCCAGCACCATGACACTCCAGATAATATCTATTTTGCTCACTTTTCATAAACAGTAGTACATCTCACATCATCTGCACTTCTGAATACCGGGACCAGCAAATTACTGCATTATAGTCTTCCAGATCAAATAAAAACATTGTAGGAATTAAAAAGGAAATCACCATTCTTTCAAGGGGTGCATGTAATATTATGTAAAAATATAAGTAGTTAGGTTAATCCTGGGCAACCCATACTACTCTAAAAAACGCAGCTGCACAGTGAAGTCAAATGTAATTGGTAGGAAGGGGAGGGTGCTGGGACACGAAAACAGCAATACATTTCTATCTGTGTTTCTGCCAGAGAAAAACAAACACTGTACATTATCTACTTATCTAAGACATTTTAACAGCATTACATTGCCCTGTGTGCCCCAGAAAGGTCGAGCTCAAGCTCATTGTAGCTTGATACTTTATGCGTGTTAGTGAGCCTTCTTCAGGGGACCATACTGCTGCTGGCTCAATGCAGTGGGATAAACAAACAACTTAATCACAGCTGTGTGGAGTGTAAGCACTATTGGTGTGGAGGAACACATCTTCTGCCCAATCAAAACTTGTACTCCTGTCTACCAACATGTGGTCAGAGCTAAACATCTCTGTACTATTCCCAAAACCATATTTTAGCTTGATGACATAAAGTCTGGTGACTGCTACACGGTCAAGCTGGACCTTCAAATTTGAGTGCATTCATGGTGGGGTGTTAAAAATGTGTGCCAGACGGGAGTGTGAGGGCAGGTATCCAAAGGAAAGTGACTAGGAACGAATGGAAAAATTGGTTTGCATTTTATGGAATCCGCTCCCCGCTCCTCTTTACACCATCACAACCTTTTGTAGGTTCAAAACACTACAGAAGAGCTTTTACTTAAGAGCAGAAAAATACAGTTTCCACAATTTTGATATTTTGGTACTGCTAGTATTATCATTGAATGATATGTAATGTTATCGATCATGTTGGATTGTTTGTGTGTATACATTTTACAATGGTAGCAAGATGCTGAGATTACTCTAGGCATGTTGATAGTGTGATAAGAAATGCATTTCAATTCTGTACATTTCCGCATGGGTCATGCTGACCAGATGGACCATCATATAACAAAGATTTATGTTAGTGATTAGATGGTTGTGAGGGAGCGGCAGAAATATCTATTTACAAGCTCTGAGCTATCCACTTTTAAGCAACTTTCTGAAGTTGAAGTGTTTATTTCCTCAGTATGTCAGGGAGAGCATTCCATTGGCACTATCCTTAGATGCCTGTGAGTGCCTCCCTTGGAACACTCTAGGGCAGTTCTAAGGTACTAGCAGGCCACATCTAGGAAGTGCCTTTTGTGAATAGAATGGACCTTTCTTCCAGACAGCCTTATGAATAGTTGGAAGGATTCTAAGTTGAATCTGCTTCTTGTAAGGACGATAGTTCTCTCTATTGTTTGGAAAGCTGCGCTACATAGCTCCATTTGTGGCCTTCTCTTTAATTTTTTTCTAACGATGTTGCAGCGCAAAAGCACACAAATCATATAAATCACAATTCATTGTTTCAATAGCAAATAGTCAAAAAAAATCATAAGTTAATTGTGGCCTTCTCTATGTTTCTTTACAAGTAAAAATAGCAATCTACTGCCCCATATTTTAATTTGTTGTTAATCACTGTGACCAAATTTGATTGCCTGTTCCCATGATAAAATGAAATTCACCACCCACTTGAGGTATTAATGATTGCCATCTAGCAACATTAGTCTTCTATTGGGGTTATGTCTGGCTTTGATCAAGAAAACACACTTTAACAGTACCAAACTAGTCTGGCCTTGAACTCCCACCTCCAGAAATCAGAAAATATTGTAAACAGGATGATGAGGTTTTCCCTAATTGGGAGAATACTTTTAATTTGAAACAGGGCAGGCCTTTTGCTGGGTCAGACGTTTTGCGCTTGCCTTCAACAGAAGATACATTTTGAAGACTTGAGCAAGTCACATGTACAGCATTTGGATCTTTAAGTCTGGGAATCAGCCCCTAGCAGAAGAATGTCTAGGACAGACCTCTGCTTGGCTGCCGTTTCCCTATCGGGTTGAAACATATTCCCCTAAAAACAACTTGATGAAAGGCATGCTCAAGCAATGATTCCTCATTTAGCTACACAGGTACTTACTTGGTTGCCATCCCATGTGCACAGATTCTATTGGAGAAGGCACAGCTCGATCTCTGTCTTTCAGGTTAGTGTCTGCATCATTGCTATGAACTTGCACTTTCACTGTTTCAGCAACCCTCACATTATCTTCTCTCAGCAAGACAGCTCCTGAAACTACGAAGCGATCACCAATTACCCCCTTGGAAGTACTAGCATTAGGTCAAAAGAAAGCAGAAAGATAATGAGAACTCTTCTGTAATATATAAGCACAGAGCCGAAAGTGTATACGCTGCTACAATTTGACATTTTTTTTATCATACTGACCACCAGCTGTGAAGTTGATCCGTGTCAGCAGCAGAACCAGACTCACTCAGCCATTTCAACTTATCAAAGATTGGACATACGCATAAATTCTTCACCACTTTTCAAGTGGGTTTATAGAAAGTGCTCTCTTTTCTGGAAGCCACTCTGTCTTTCCCAATGACACCATGGGATATGATGGATAACCTTTGGAAATCAGCACTAACAACCTCAAACAAAAATGTGCACTGCAAAAATGAATGCTTTTTAGCGCTAAATTCTGATGTCTGAAGTATTAGTTTTAAGGGTACTTTATGGAAGGGATTGATTAAATTTGATTTACCTTTATCACATTTTGAAAGTCAGAAGTAAGGAGCCAATAGAACCAGAGCTTGCTGAATTGAAGCATCAATACTGGGGCCAGTGGGAGCTAAGCTGGCAGAACTGGAGCTTGCAGAACTGGAAATAGCACATAATTCGAATGGGCATAGCTACAAAGGTGAAATGATTGATTTGTATACATCCAGTTGTAACAGAGTACCAGAAGGAAATTCTAGACTCAAAAGTGGGGGAGAATGGTAGTCACCATCTTGCTGGGCCTTATTGGTGCCTGCCAGTGATACCACTATTGTCATAAAAGAGAGGCACTAGACCATGGGTACTCACAAACCTTTTCTCGGAGGCCAAAAATACAGTCTGGTTTTTGGCAGAGGGCCACATTGATGGGCCGGCGGGGCTACTCTCACAGCATGAGAGAAGCACCAGGATTGGAGGGAGCGTCCTCACTCAGCGCTCTCAAGAGCACTGGAGGCCTGCGCTTTCTCTAACCCAGCTGTCTTTGACAGCTGGCCTAGAAAAGTTTAAAATGCGCATGTCTGTCTGGCCATCCCAAGACTGTCGGCCAAAGACACATACACATATTATAGCGTACAGCTCCCTGCTGGTGCCAGTCGGTAGCACTGGCCCGCCCCATCCTGACACTTAGTTCGGGAAGGGTTGCTGAAAAATAAAATGGTAATAAAGTTTATTTATTACCATTTTATTTTTCAGCTCTGGGGCTTGTGGGGCTACGCCCAGCCACTCAAATAAAAGTGCCGCCCCTGGTAATATAATATGTGTGACATTTCTAGGGTCTCAGCCTGCTCATGTGTGACATTCCATTGCCTATGTGTGACACTTCAAGGGGCACTTTATCGCCAGGAAAACCAAGCAGTGAAATCAATGAAATTAGATAAATATCCAAAAACTACCCTGAACTACGCAGAGAGAAGTTCTATAGGTTGCATTGAAACAGCTGTGTTGGCCACACCATCCTTTTGAATGGCCATTAACATAGGTTTTGGGTCAAAAAAATGATAGTACTATGGGTCAGGCAACAGTTCATCATCATAGCAGGCATCCAGGTGCTGCCAGCATTTAAAATGCTGTGCAACGCATATACAAATGTCCAGATCTACCAAAAACTCAAGGAACTTTCAAATGAGTGAGTTCAGGATATGGGTGCAGAACAAAAACCTATTGCATTTGATTCAAAAGAGTATGATGTGGCGTCATATAAAGAAATTAAGCCATCACATATAGTACACATGACAACTGACCTGAAGGAAGACAGAAGATGAGGAAGGCAGGCTGGCAAAGAAGCTAGTTTGCTGACAGTGAGCAGGCTGTAGAAGGAGCTGGGCTGCAGGCGGCGAGGAAAGAAGCAGGCTGGCCAAATCGATGGGAGGCCCCCTACTGCAGTCCTCAATGATGGTGGAGAGTGCTGGTAAAAGCAGGCTACAGATGGCATGGAAACAGTAGGCTGCGGGTGGAGATGTCGTCGGCAAAGGCAGCGGAGGCAGCAGGAAGCTTTCTGAAAGGCCCTGTAAAAATCAGCTGTGAATGCTCAACAGTTGACTTTTGATAGGCCTTTGCTTCCTGCCAGTGCCAGGTGCGTGACGTCACCGAGGCTCTCAGTAAACACAAAAGAGGGCCACTTGAGCATGGTTAGTTTTTAAAAATCATAATCATAGTTTTTGGGACGAATGTAAACTACATGAAGAAGGATTTAATGTGTCTTTTTTCTAGAGTTCTATTAACTTTAGGTCTCAGTGAGTCTTCCTTCTATGATCATAATTTTAACTTCAAGCAGATTTGATTTTCATTCCATCTGCAGCAGTTAGGGGCACGAAGGGGATTCTAAGTTTGATTTGCATTTCACTTTATATGTCTGGCTTCATACTGACTTTAACTTTCTATTTTTGAAAATCACTGCCATAATGGTGACCTGGCATTGATAATAGATGTTTATTGATAGCCCATAGAATGGTGCCTTTTTATAGGCCTCAGAAGGATACAAGCCAAGTGGGCCCTCTGGAATGTAAACCTCTGACTACCTGGTTAAACCTGGCCACTGCGGTGACTGAATTAGCTCTTTAAACTGAAAGGGTAGATTGTGATTCCCATTCATGAGGGTTTAGTAGATTAGAATAGACGTTTCAAATCTGTACTCATGTGTTTCTCATTCATGAAACTATGGTTCCACATAGGTGGGTGTTCGAGCTCAACAAAGGGTAGGTTTATTAGTCCAAGATCGATGTTGCTCTTCTCAAGTGTTATTAAGTTAATCAATCAGTCAATCAGGAGGTGTTTGTATAGTGCGGCTTGTCACCCGAGAGGGTTTCCAAGCGCTGTGCAGCAGATATCAGTCGAAGAGCCAGGTCTTAAGTACCTTCCTGAAGTGGGTCAATGAGGGTGAAGTGCAGAGGTGGAGGGCATTCCAAGACTTGGTGGCGAGGTGGGAAAAGGAGTGTCCTCCAGAGCGGCAGTGGCGGGTGCGTGGTATCTGAGCGAGGACGTAGTGTGCGGAGCGGAGGTTCTTGGGAGGTCGGTGGAAGAGCATGCATTCGTTCATGTAGGCAGGTCCTTGGTCGTGGAGGGCTTTGTAGACTTGGGTCAGAAGCTTGAATTAGCATCTCTTCTGAACGGAGAGGTAGTGTAGGTCCTTCAGGTGCTGGGTGATGTGGGTTCTCTTAGGCAGGTTGAGGGTCATCAATAGGCGATTTGAGCCTAGCTCATATTTGACCGACCAGTGTATTTCTATTCTCAAAGAATGGTTTCTTGTCCAGAGATGTTTCTTAAATTAATGTCATTTCTTTTATTGCTTTTGTGCTGTACAGATGCTGGATGAGAACCATCACCTGATACAATGCATCATGGAATACCAAAGCAAAGGCAAAACTGCAGAATGCACTCAGTAAGTAACGTATAGCTTTGAAATCTATTATTTTTTTTTGTGAATCATTTGTGCTTAGTGGCCTTCCAAAGTTGAATAATGTTAGGACAACCTCATTATTTGAGGTAGTGAGATAAAGGATAATGTGAGATTTTTTATCAGATGTACCTGCGTACTCTTGCAAAAAGTGGTCAGAAATTGAACACCAACTTTTTGCGATCAGTGTTTGATATTTGTGACTTGACCTATATGAAGTGACCTACGTACTTTTAGGTCAGTTTGCAAAATCATCAGTCTCAAGAGGTCACAGAACAACCTGCCTAATGAATATTAATTAAACAGGTCGAATTTGCAAACCCTTGTGGTTGGCCGCAAACAGAGGAGTGTTGGCCTGAAACATACAGCAGACCACTGCGTTTCCATTCCCAAACGGCAAACTTTGTTTATTGTTTTTTAAAGCAGTCCATAGTTTTGTAAAGGAGTTGGGGCTGCCTTAAAAAAGTTTTCCATTAGGGAAAATATCAGTAGAAGGCCGACCTCTGCTGATTTCCTTGAGGCTGTCCACGATTCCCAAAAGGAAAAGGGTCCCAAAACGACCCCTTTGAACCATTGACACATTGCATATCGAATCACAGTTTAGATGGAACACCCCTTTTAGAACTGTTCCACATTGCAACTTGGTATATGTCGCAAAACCCATTGACTCAGAAGGTGGGTTTTGTACATTAGAAACAGCCTTTTTGTGAGGGCAAACCCTGTAATTAGCTTTATACCTCTGACCCTCTATCCTTTTGAGGTTGATTAAAATGAATACCACTGAGTTTGCTAAAAGTACCCAGAATAAGAGTGCTCAGAGGCCGCTCTGTTTTTGCTAGGCACAATGAAAAGGTGTAATTCTCCGACAGAAGCAACTTGAGATAATAGTGAATTACACCTCAGAGACTTTTTACTGAGATGCCTGGATGGATATTGCAGATTGTTTTTCTCAAAGCTCCAGACCATGCTTTGAACTTGGAGTATTACTAACTTATGGAATTTCAGCCTAAAATTAATTCACATTCCAACTGATATATCATTCAGTTAGTTAACATTTCTTATTTTAAAACATGGGTATTTTTCTTGAAATTCACTTTCATTGTTACTAATTTGTCATGTAAATTAGAAGATGTGGTTTTGCCTTAATAGTCATATTCAGATCAGGCAGAGAGTTAATTTCATCTTTGTGACAGCAGGTCTTTAAAGGCATCAATTTACTCACATCATTGGAGCTGTGCTGGTGGAAGCAGGGGATAGACTGTTGCATATCCACTTCTGTATTTCTTTTTTTTGGGAACATTTCATTCATGTTAAGGAGTAAAAGTAGCTACTGCTCTGCCTCGTTTTAGAATTTCCTTAGGATGGTACAATAAATGCTCCATGTATGATATGCCATCTAAGATCAGCTATGGCTACAACCTTTTGCAGTCACTTTTAACAAGAGACTTCCTTCCCCTGTACAGCATCAGAATAGAAACTCTGATGCTGTATGACACAGGTAGATCACTTTGACAAATCAGTTAGATGTGCTCTGGCCTGTGCAGTGACTTTAACTCATCAAAGCAACTTATTGTACTAGTCATGAGCATCGACAGCAAAGGGCATTTTGGTAGTCGTTTGTTTTAGTCGCCAGTCCTTCCTATTGTGAAGGAATTTCTTAATATGAGGGACTCTTTTACATTACATGAGCTCCGTAGGAGTCAGAGAGTTTTGTAGGGGTGTGAGAAGTTGAACTGCATATATACTTTTTGTATTCTCTGCGAAGAACTGTGGCAAAATTTGTAGCTTTGTAAAGTGTTTCATTTTGCCACTTTCAAGATGTCAGTTTGTTACATATGTTCATTCGGTATAACAAAATGGCTTTACATAAGATACACTTCACAAAAAAGTTAGGGCCTATTCACTAAGGTTAATATACATGTGTATGTTTATTCTTGTGTATATTTACTATGACACATAGGTGTAACTCTATACTTTTTTTTTTTACTAATCTCCATTTCGAAGTATAAATTTACACGTGGTGTAAACGTACATGTCTCCACTCCTCTATGATCAGGAGGTTGAGCCTCCTAGCAATAGGATTTACGAGTGTAAAGTTACTGTTAGCAACTGCACACATAGGTGGAGATCTCTGTTGATAAAGCATAGACAAACTATTAAAGTTTATTATTCTTTACAAAAAATAGTAGAAATAGTATAATATAAAATATAATTGTAAATTAACTTTATATATTTATTGTTAACCTAGAGCAGGTGTCTCCAACCAGTCGATCGCGACCTACCAATAGCTCCCAGACACCTTCAAAGTGTCTTGCAGTCTTGAGTTTATTTTTAAGTAAGCACCAGTCACATTTTTCTTTTAACATTAAGGGAAGGCTGTGTTTACTTTACATTATTATCATTAGGCTGCAGATAGCAGAGCCTGAAAATGAGTATGCTCAGTCATATTTATGGGCAGGCTGGGTCACAGAGGTGAAGAACTGAAGTATTAAAAGTCCTTATCAACTCAATATTGGAGCGTGAGAACAAAATGATATTTCTGAATGCGTTTGAATGGGAGAAAATGAAAATGATAAGTTACCTCAAAGATTAATTCTTCATTTTAATTTTCTCCCATTTCAAAGGCCTTTTACTCCCGGTGGCCAGTAGACGCACCGTGCCATATTTATAACTGAAAAATAGTCATATTTTTCAAATGGGAGAAATTTAAAGTGAAGAAAACTATTTCTATGAAACATTAAATATTAATGTCTTTCTCCACTTTCAATTAAGCCATATACATCTTAATGTTTTTTGAGGCATGTTTATTCACCTAAAATTCCCCCATTTAAACAAATGTATGTTTCTGTTATAAATATGGCACCATGTCTACAGGCCACTGGGAGCAAGATGCTTGGTGTTTGTAAATGTGACATTTGTAAATGAGAGAAAATTTTAAACGATGAGTTTTATAGAATCCATATAAACAAAGTTAACTCTTCAGAAAAATTTACTCGATATAGTGCCATATTTATAAGTGAAAAATACAGCTATTATTTTAAGTTGGAGAAATTGAAAGTGCAGAAAAATGTTCCATATTGTAAAAATTTTTGCAGAACATTTTTCTGCACTTTAAATTTTTCCCATTTGTGTTATACATGTAACGGGGGCCAAAAATGCCAAAAGGGATGTCCTGTGTGTATTTTGACACATTTAGTGCTGTAGTAACTTTAGAAGTGTAGTTTGTGGATAGCAATGGTCTTACACATTTGTGGGTGCTTATTTTGTATTATCATGTCCCTCACTTAACTCCCAACTTAAGTTTCTCTACCCCCTCCCATTTATTAGTCAGAAGTCCCCATTTATCACCCACTCCCCATTTTCTCTCCCATTTACTACTAAAACATATATCTGTGTGTGCAGAGATCTTTGCCACCACAGCAACGATCTCCACACAGAAATGATAGGAGAGGCAGCAACAGAGGCCTTTGGCCATAGATTTGTGAATTGCATTTGGTATTATGTGAGTGGTACTTAGTGGTACTAATTTACACAACAAATAATGCAGTTTGTTAATCAGGCGCTAAGAGTTGTCTTCCGCCTCAATGCCATAATGCTTGTAATCAGTCTGGAAAGCGTAAACTTGAAGAGAAAATTTCAGCAAGCATTTTCCATTGTGCATGGAGTAGCTCCACAAAAGGTAAACTCATATACAAATGTTCTTCTTAGATTTTCCCGCCTGGCAGGTTTCAGTGGAAGTTATGTGACAATGCAGGAAAACAAAACTTTGGGCCAGATGTACGACCCGTTTTTGTATGCGCAAACGGGTCTGCGACCCGTTTGCGCATGCAAAAACCTTACAGGGCCATGTACAAACGTTTAATTTTTTAAGGGCAGGCAGTGGTCCCAGGGACCACTGCCTGCCCATAAAAAATGAAACGAAAACGTTTCATTTTTTTTTTTTTTAAATGCATTCCATTTTCCTTTAAGGAAAACGGGCTGCATTAAAAAAAAAAAAGCTGCTTTATTTAAAAGCAGTCCCAGACATGGTGGTCTGCTGAGCCCAGCAGGCCACCATCCCTGGGAGCTCCAGCCATTCTCAATGGGGTCGCAAAATGCGAGTGCCTCATGAATATTGAAGAGCCTCGCATTTTGCGACCCCTTTGGGAATCGCTAACAGTGTCTCTGACACTGTTGTACATTTGGAATTGCGACTCGCAAATTGCGACTCGCTATTTTTCGCAATTTGCTAGTCGCAATTCCAAATGGTTGTACATCTGGCCCTTTGTCCAGGAGAAAGTGAACATGACCTTGAAAACTTGAAAACCTCCCCAAAGGGGGAAACTCATAAACTTTGCTAAACTATGCTGCCAATTTTTTTTCCGCATAATCCTATCCTTGTCTGGTTGTGAATATTCCAGCACACAGATGTGCCTAACACCTTTTCTGATCTTTATTAAAGAGGTGCATTCCCCACTAGGGCCAAATCTAATACTTCCCTCAACATCCTAATGCAACGGAGCAAGAAGATGGATGATTTGTGGGTTAGTGCCCTATGTTATTTGGCATATTCCACAACTTTGACCTGACTACATTGTCGAAGGCCAAGTAAAGACAACCTTCTTTGACAAGGACATATTTGGTCATAATTGGGTCGAGGTTCAGGCACTGGCCGGTAGTACTCAGTCCAGGCCTGAAAGCGTATTGAACTGGAGTTAAGATGTTCTTCTCGAGAGCTCAACATTCTAGCTTGCCCAGGAGTACCATGCCCAGCCCAGAACCTTAGCCGTTGCATCTATTAAAGATATGGGCCTGTACCAGTGAGAATCATTTCTGTCCCCCTTTTTGAAAATCAGGATGAGAATCGTCCTGGACCAGGATTTAGGAGGGCCGGCTAGCGACACACTTGTGAATAATCTCATCAGTAAGGGGGCCCAGAATGTCAGATTGCCCTCGAACAGATAGATGGAGATACCTCCTGGCCAGACACCTTGTTACATGGGCACCTAGTTATCGCCACCGTTACAGTAAAAGTGAAATCTTCTGTACTGCCCAATCCGATTGTTACAACGGCACGTGCACTCTAGAGAGAGGTTGGGTCATGAAAGTCATGTAGCTTGCTGGAATGACTAACCCAGGCTTGATTGAGGATGTTTGTATCAATACTCGAAGAAGTACTAGTGGGAAAAAAAGGTGCGTTGACTGTCCTCCAGAAAAGATCAGAGTCATTGCCAGCAGGTGCAGTTGTCAGCTGCTCATAGGCCTCCCTCCTATTCACAATTTTCCTTCCTTTATCACCTCTTTATAAAGTTTTCTACACCTTCTGAATTCGCCCTAGTTTCTCAGGGAGGTCTTTATTGCTTTGATGACACTGCTATGGGCTTGTGTGCAGGATTTATCAGACCACTTATTTAATTCTGGAGCTTGACGGCACTTAGGAGCCGTTAAATAAACAGATACCTGCTTACAAATCTCAGGGAACGCTCCTAAAACTGAGTCAGGGCCAGATTCCTGGTTCAGGCAGATATCAAACTACTCATTCTATGTTTCTAGAAGTTGGCTAAAGAGAGCATTTGGCTCCATGTCCTGCAACCTCCTTCATGCACCCCCATTTGTGGTATAATTAATCTGTCCGAACATTTTGTATTCTGTTGCTGACAAACCTACACTGAGGCTTATAGCCAGGGGGTTGTGATCGCTCAGCAGAGTGGGTGAAACCTAAAACCCACACACCTTCCTCGCTCAGCTCTTTGAGAGTGCAATAAAATCGATCACCGACCCAGTACCTCTTACCGTATACGTTACCCGGCTGCGAGCTTCATTGGCAGCCAAATCAACAGTGAGAATCAGGTCATGAGTTTCCAACAACATGTTTAGTCTAGCACCACCGAGATTATGAGTAAATTGAGAAAGATCACAAAAGCCAGTGTCGTCCCCACCACCAGCATTATCCACCTGAACGGGACACTGTCTCATATTAAAGTCTCCTCCCCACATGATAACATAATCCTGTTCCAGGCCTAATGGCACTGTGTCTAAAGCTGAGGCAAAAGATTCAGTGATTGGTGTATTATTGGTGGAAAGTTATTGTGGTAAAACGAGTACCACTAGGGGGGACCTATGGCCAAGACAAACAAATGATCTGAAAAAAGGGAGAGTGCACACACAATTTCAATATAGACGCCCCCAATGTAACACTTATGAGAATCAAAAGATCCGCACTATAGTGCCCAGAGGACGAGTTGGCCGCTGGGGTGAACACTGAATAGAAAGCATTTAGATGTATATTTAAATGTATATCAGTCCGAGACCACGTTTCCTGGAGACAAATAACCTGTTGGCTGTTAATTAGTGATAGCCAGGTCTTATTCACACTTTTTCCCCCAAGACCCACAATGTTCCAGAAAAGTATATTCAGATCCAGAGTTGCCTACAGGTAGAACGGCCAAGTCTTTTGAAGAACGAATGGTACCAGAAGAACCTCCGGAATGCAAGGTGGTAGCAAGATAGTTGATCTTGGTCAGAAGTGGTTGAGAAATGATGACCATGTTTACATTACTTCGTTCACAACCATATGTAGCCATAGAAGAATAAGAAAAGCTCACATATGTATCAGGTACAGCTATGGTGGGTGTTAACCTGGCATGCACGAAGGGATGTAAGAGAGCCCCAGTGAGAGGGCTAACCTCTGAATCGCATATGAGTCAGTGAACCTCAAGGGCATCCAATCGATTAAACGTAAGTCCTGCTACTACCTGGCCCAGGACCATGTCTAGGAGGAAAGTCTGTGAGATTGGGCTGGTAGAAGAAACCCAAAGGGACCAGCAGTATGCCTTGTGGAAGACCTTGACAGTTCGCGAGTCTATTTAAGATAAACTCCACCAGTTTAAAGTTGCAAAGGTTAATTATGATACAGTCGCCAATGTCACTCTTTACATTGTTCAACACCCATTGCACCCTGCGAAACCCAATTATGTTTTTGAACAAAACATCACTGGTAATGCACCCAAGAGTGGAACTAAGGCAATAAGTTAATTTGTTCTTTGCCTGATCGACTGTTTCAATTTGGGCTGGGCGTAGAGGGGGTACATTTTTCAAGACAATGACTTATGGAGCGCATTCCGGGGCTGGGTGTAAAATCTGAGATGGCTTGTTACTGTTGCCACTCGATCCCACTAAAACAGAATTAACAAGCAAGGCTGTCGGGCAGCAGGTTGTCTGCTGACAGGGTTCCGTGCTGGAGCAGCCCCTGTGGGACAGGGACCACGAGTAGTGTGGCTCACCTCAGAGGGCTCCTTAGACACATCCTTATCCGCCCGTAGAGGTTGACACCGTGTGCACAAATTAGAGTGACAGCAGCACTGGGCTGGGAAGTGGTCAGGGTTGGTCCGGGTCAGCAGATCTTTCAGGAAACTGTCAATGCTCTGCAGGTTGTGAATATAAAAATGTTAATTGCACAGGGTGACTGCAGCACTTGCTAGCAAATAATTGATCCGGAGAGTAGGCGTGCCCTCCAATATCACATAGTCCTTTTGATAGTATGTGTGATATTTGGGGTATGCATTTTGAGAAATGCAAGATGGTGCAGCTGCAGGTGTTTGTTAAAAAGGGTAATACCACCAGCTAGTGCCTCCTTGCAGAGCGTATGTCTGTATACTCCAATTGCATCTTATTTATTTTACAAATTTGTTTAGTGCGGACAAGGGCACATTCAGGACTTTTGATCAGTTTACTGAGGTTTTCACATTATACTATGCGTTGTGATAAGACTGACTGCCATAGATCTCAAAAGACTGTTTCTCTGTTAGGTGTGTGCTTAAAAAAATGCACACAAACAATTTCTAAGACATTGTGTGATGGCGAAGGAGTTCCTGACTTTTGCCGCACATCATGGGAAAGGTTGAAAGTGTTTACTATTTTTTTAGTTGGGTGTTAACTATTTTTTTTGTTAGGAGAATCTCTGAGGTTTTTGTAGACAATACATAGGCATAGGTTCATGCCGCCAAGTAATTAATGTGAACAGAAATCTAGCGGAAAGGAGTTATAATAATGTTTTGGGCCGTGTGCAGCCCTGGAAGGGACTTGCACCTTCTAGATATATTTTAGTTTTAACTGGTGTATTTTATCTGTTAATAAAGTCCTTTTGGATTTGACCGTCGTGCTGACGATTGGAACATGCTCTGTATCATGGCGGGGGCATGCTGCGGTCAAGTAAAAGGGCCGCAGCACATGCCTGCGCCGTACAGCACCCCCTGCATGTCCATTCACTGTGTGCCATGCACCATGTTGTGCATGGCACACGGTGCACGGAGGTCAGTGGAGGCACTACATGTGCCCATAGGGACACTTTCCCTAGGCCTCCAGGGGCCCTGTTTGTGGCCCCAAATACCTTTCCGACAACCTTTTTATGGCTGTGTTCCCACCATGAAAATTCTGTCAGAAAAGGATATTGTAATCTTGATGGCGGTGCCTGCCTCGGCACCGCCACCATTCGAGGACGCAGCTCCGACTGCTGCCGCGTTGCAATCTCTGATCCTGGCGGAGGCAGCAGTCTTGCGTCCGAGAGCTGTGGATCCTGACGGCGGTTCCACCGCCGCTATCATAATCAGGCCCTTAGTTTCTAACCCACTCCATCTTTGGAGTAAGGCTTAACACCTTGTCCCCTCTACACTAAAAGTGGCACGTCCCCACTCATACACAGGTAAATGACATTATCCAAACAGGATAACAACCACTGACTGCTCCAGCACTCCATGAAAATACCTCACAGCCTATGTGTTTATGACAGTGATGTGGATTGATAGTGAAACCCATTCATTTAGCATTGAGAGTCACTGTCGGCAAAAATAACTGTTTGTGGTAGATAGTGTAACACAATTCTGAACCAGGAATGCACATCATTTAACAGAAGAGCTGTGGTCTACAGTGTTTTACGGGTAGCTGTGTTCATCCAGGGCTCATCACATGCTAGGGAAGATTTCAGCCTGTTAATCTTCATCTCAATATAACCTTCATATACAGATGTAAAATGATCAGTTGAGAAAGTAGTTCAGTTCCATGCCAACACAGCAGTGATTTTAAATGGACATGTTTTCCTCTTGGCCTGGTCGCCCCCAGAAATTCTGTACTTAATCCTCCTTCCCCCACAGATACCAACAACTTCTGCATCGGAACCTTGTCTATTTGGCCACCATCGCAGATTCCAACCAGAACATGCAAAGTCTGCTTCCTGCGGTGAGTACTGAGCCTCATCCAGGATTAGAGAGACCTCGGGCAGGACGGGTTCTCACCTGTGGGAAGACGAGTGGGCAGGGAGGGGAAAGGGTTCCTCCGGTGCAGGAGGGGAGGCAGAGGACCGGAAATAAGGAGAAATCTCATTTGAGTGAGGCCAGGGGTCAAGGAGGTTGAATGTCTCACCCATGGGATGACAGTGCTTGGGAGAAGATGGGTTTGTACCTGAGGAGGGCAAGGGTCCTAGGCGAATGTTCCTTATTCTGGGAATCACAGGCTGCAGTTGGGTAAGGCTAATCATGAGGTCAAGTGAGGACTACGAAGAGAGAGGACATGCCTGTAAATCAAGATCTAGCTCCTTTTCATTACTGGGCGATAGTAGGGTGGGTACTGCAGACTAGTGGCTCCTGAACCCCTTTCAGAGGCACTGCACGGAGGATTATTTTGCTGGTTGCATCTGTACTCCACACACCTTAAATAATCCACACAGGCCCTTAGTCCACCTCTTCTTGAAATCTAGATTCAAACACAAACCTGGATTCTTAGATGTGCAATTAGTGCACATTTGAAATGTTCTCCTTCACATTACTTGACAAATACCCCCACAACATGAAAGGAAAAAACTGCTTGGAAAATGGCACACCCAGTAAATACTATAACCCACTGTAACAATATTTATGATTAGGTAGTCAGCACCTGAGATTGCACAGGTACTGGAATGAGCTGCCCAGTGTCTTAGCATGCTGTGTGTCCTCAGATCCTTCCCAAGTTTCAATCGGTTTATTTAAGTGTTTCTATAGTGCTAGCACGGTGGAATTCATTTGCTTTTAAGTGCTGAGTCACACTAAGCATTCAATGTTGCTACAAATAATAGGGGAATTGATGAGATGAAGACAGGTGCAATAAGTAAATTGTGCAACCCATTTTTAGCCATGAGCTGTCGAAAAGGGTTACTTTAAATTTACTTCTGATTTATCTAGGTTTTAGTGCCCTGCTGCAGGAGAGGATGTGGCCTAACGGCTAGAGCGGTCAACCTCTAAGCTGGGGAACTGGGTTTGAGTCTCACCAAGGACGCTCAACATCCTGTGATTCTGCGCAAATCACTTAATCTCCCTGTGCCTAACAAAATGAATGTGTCTGTCTGTAACACAATTTGTGCTCATGTAAAGCACTCTGATACCTTCGAGTCGAGTTAGCGCTATATAAAACTCCCAAGAAAAGAAAAAAAAACACCACCAGATTCACTGGCCTACAGCTTCTCTGTTGTGATTCCTAGATACACCATTACCCCTTTTACTTGAATTTTTGTAGCTCTTTGAAAGTTGGAGTCTCTTGAACATAACCTTTCATTGATAATCACCACTTTTACATGAAGTGCTGCAAGCTTCCAGACTTTCTCTTCACTTCCCTTGCCAAGGAGTCCTATGTTGTGTATGGATTTCTGCTGTAACACACCTTTGCACCTCCCTAACACTTCAGATGCAGACCAGCTGGCCTAGACCCTACTGGGTGTCAGTGTTCAGTACCACGGCCTGGCTAGGCTCGTGACCTACTCATCTACGGCTGAGCCTAGAGGCTTGGGGCAGGGTCAGGCTCAGACATTTGAGGTTGATCATCCTTGTGTTTCCCTTCTAGTCCAAACATTATCACCCTAGAAACCATCTCCCCCTCTTACGGGAGTGAAATGCCATCTCTTGCATACTCTCCCACAGTTTCATCCCACTTCCTTCCTCAGCCTAAGTGTCTGCATGTTTAGTCAGATGGTAGCTATGGTAAAAAATAACAGTTTTTTGGCTGAAGACGAGCAGTGGAATGAGACACACTTGCTGGCATTAATTTTATTTATTTAAATCAGTGGTTCTTAAACTTTTTGCCTTCTGTAGACCCCCACATAACTGTTATTGAAATCCAGGGACCCTCACTGAATCATTACTGCAATCTGGGGACCACCACTGAGTCATTACTGGAATCCGTAGACCCCACTGAGTCATTACCGGAATCTGGAAATCCCGGCTTAAGGAATTTGGGTGATTTGAACCTCAAAACAATACACAGAAATAAGCATTCATCAAACAAATATGCAATATGCAAAAAATGAAATATTTAATTTAATTGACAAACAAATATAAAAAAACTACATTTTTAATTTAATGGGAAGGTTGAGGCTTTCCTAAATTCAATTGAAGCCAACAGTCTTCCATACTATATTCTGTGCAAATTCCTACACAATTACTTAACGTTGTACAATTTACAATTGTGCTTCTTTATTTAGATACACTTTAATAATCTGGTTATATTATTACATTTTTTAAACGTGTGGATCCCCTGAATAGGCATCCCGCACCCCCAGGGGTCCCCAGAGAACAGGTTAAGAACCACTGATTTAAATGATAATAGTGCTGACCGGGTTCCAAGGTGCGGCAAGGCGCTTTACAGAGAACATTGTAATTGCATAAATATCCCAAACATAAGTCTGTATTTGTAAAGGCAGCTTACAGGCCAGTCTAGACTAAATTACAGAAACTGAGATGTGATGAGAGAGTGGAAAGTTTTAACAGGTAACAAAGCCAGGCCAAAACTACACATAAAACAGTTGTTTTATTTTTAACATCACAAAAATATTTTCACTACTCAGTAGTAGTACACATATTTAAATGTCAGCCACATGGTATTGAAGGGAATCTTATGATTTTTGGTGATTGGAACCTGGGTCTGTGTGCATGTAGTCAGGAACTTAGGAAATACATCTCATCTTCCACTTGCTTTAGAGTGGACAGAACCCAGGTATGAAGCTGTAGAAAGTGTTGCTTGAATGTGTGAAATGGTGACGTGAGTAACCAACTTGGTTTGATGCAGCACAGGTACAGATGGCAAGCTTCATCTGCTGATTCCATGCTTTTCCATCCCCAAACTCTTCAATCCACACAAGAGCAGCTAATGGTAGTTCTAGAAGTGCTGTGCCCTGCCAGCAATCCCACAGAAAAATGCCTTGTATACAAGCTCAAGAATATTTAGCGCACAACTAATGTTGAGTCTGAGAATGTAAGGAGCCTTGTTTACGTCATGGCTGCACTGCTGGGCAGCAAGGGGATTTAATGTAAAGAAATATCTGTCCTTCCTTTATTGTTATTGACCAGCAAACCACTGACACTGGGACACTGAGCATAATGTGGGATCCATTGCAATAAACGGCCATTATTGTTTTTTATATAAGAGGGGAATAGAAGAGAAGAGAAAACTCAATTGTGGGTTACATATTCTAATTTTTTTTTCTTCTATTGCTCTTTGTAGCCGCCAACACAAAATATGAATCTTGGACCTGGCGCGATGAACCCTAGCTCTTCAAACCAATCCCTGAATGCACAGAGCACGCTGAGTGATGCCATTGGGACAGGCCTGCCCCCCTCCGCCCTCATCCAGGGACAGATCTCCAATGGTGAGTACTAGGGAGCATCCCTTCTCTTTGGAGCTTCTCAGCTTTCACGTTGTCTGGTCACAGAGAGCAGTTAGTCTTTTTACTTTGATGAATAACTCACAAATCAACACATTGTGGGCCAGCTGAGTTGTGTTTAGCATTCAGGTTTAACAAGTTCTATTGAGTTTTATGGGCCCATACTTTATATCCATAGCACATGACAGCTAAAATTTGTATCAACAGGCGAACATTAAAAAACTCCCCCTTCCAAGATAACTCCCACAAAAGGTGGGCCATTCATAACATTCTGTGATACTGTTCAAGTTTACATCATAGGTCTCTGAATTTGGTGTGAGGTACTCTAGAAAATAAGGAGGAAAAAAGAAAATTATTAAAAACCAAGTGGTGTCTTGGTAATTATTTGATGTTCTGCAGCCCCACTGCCATAAGGCGATTTGAGCATGATTTGACTTTATTTTTCTCAATGATTTATTGCAGAAATGGCTGCCATATCTAACCAATAGATTACTCCTATCCTGTATTGCACAAAACACTTTATTACCGTCCAAAATGTTCTATTCTGTGACCAACTAATTGTTTAAATCTGGCATCTGCAATGTTTTGCAGAATGCAGGCATTGTCTGTCTTGCACCCGGTAGCAACCGTGATAGCAATTCTCTGCCACACTTGGACACAATGGATACACAGCACCCAAATTAAGCCTTAGTAGAATGACCTTACACACCCAGTAAGTTGGAATCGGAAATTTGGTGTAATTCATTTTTCTCCAGAATTTCACCAACGTAGGGCAAAGCCACAAAATCTGCAGTACCTGTGCCTTTGAATCGCCTTCAGCCGAACCCGATTCATCTTCTTAGCTAGGGCAGAGTGGTTATGCTTTCTGCCATATCTTTCCTCAACTTTTATCAAACATTCATCTGACCAGCTCCTCACGCACACCTTCCATGCAAGTCAAGCCTCCCTTAGCTCTCTAATTACAAATGCCCCTTTGTAGTTGCCATTGAGGCAGTGATTTGCAGATGATTCCAGCCTGGACTCTTAACATTACCTATGGAAGCTTCAGATCCCTCTTAAGCAAAATTATTAGAGGAAAGTCAATAGAAGCTGACCTCAAAGTTCTGCAGGCAAAACACCACCAACCATTTGCTATGGCAGAACTGGTGCTGCAACAATATTTAATGATACCTATGTCTTACGGATTCAGACTTAAATTTGTAAGGCTTTGTTTGATACTGTTTCAGCAGTGGCGGCTCCTCCGCGCTAAGGCGGAGGAGCGTTGCCCCACTGCCAGGAGCAGCTAAGAAAGGAAAAATTAAAATGATAATTACGGAATGTTATTATCATTTTATTTTTTCCTCCTGCTGCGGCAGTGCGTGATGGGGTGGAGCTGCAGGGGAGGAGGGTAGACACTCCTGTGCGCAATGACTGTTTGGTCGGCCCTCTCGGGTCGCCCAAAACAGTCATGCGCTCTCCCGTGTTCTCCATGCAGGCTGCATTACAGCTTGCATGGAGAACATGCCCACCCCTACAGCCCCAACCAATCACAACGCTCCATTGGAGCGTTGTGATTGGCTTAGGGGTGGGAGCCTGGCTGCGTGCTTCCTGTTCCGACATGGAGTCGGACACAGGCATGCAGGAGAGAAGAGGCGGGACCTGGCGGTGGCGGCGGCAAAGTAAGTTTTATTTTTTATTATTATTTTTTTAAAGCAGCCCGCGAGCAAGCCCTCCCTTAAGCCCCCCTGCCCGCGAGCCGTGCCGGCAGCCAGTGACTGTTTGACGTGGGTGAAATTCCCTAAAGTTGGAAACACACCCAGAACTGATAATCTTGCCGCCTTTGCACCTATTGCAAAGAATCACTGGCACATATTCTTTGTGTTTGTTCAGCCCTTTACCTCTGAAAGAAGATTAAGTAAACCAAGTTTCCATGAAATGAACACACAAACTTGCCAGGAAGCAATTGGGCATTGGTTTCAGTGAACCTACTGTAGATTAACTGCTAGATTTGCCAAATTTATGGATAAATTTGCTGAACTGACACCTTAACAGCAAGATGGCAGCCAGACTGCCAATGTGGCAGTAGTCATGTGTCGGGAGCTCGCTGCCGCATCCATTAATTGACTGACCAAGCAATGCAACTGATCGAGTACTTGCACTTCTGCGATGTATCAACCGATGCTAAGACAGTCTCCGTTTGTAACATTCATGATCGTAAGGAGCATACGATAATACCCATTGACTAACCAATGCAACCATTAGAGCACTATCACTTTGTGATGTATTGCCCAGTTTTAAAAACTACTGTACTGTACTTTTATATTAACTGTAATAAGTTTTTTAGCAACTGTAAAATTTGAATGATTTGAATTCCCTATCAAATAAAGATTACATGTAATATATAGTTTACGAATCAGACTGTTCGATTTCTGAACTAACATGATAAATCTCTGTACAAAATTATCCCATGTTGCGTAATTTTGCTGATGTTCGTGGAAAGTTTTAGCGCAGGAGTGTGGAGACAACACAAAACAAGCAGAAAACTAGGCTGTTTGCGGAAACTGTGTTTTTTTGCAAAATGTGTCCTTGCATCAAAAATTGACTTGAGGATTCATTTAGCAGTAAACTACAGTGCTAAAAGACAGATTTGCGTTTTGCGAATTACGCAAACCCTCAATTCATGCATCATACATAGTATACATCCCTTCTTTGGGTGTAGCCACACTCTTGGTAGGTCCCTTTTTACCAGCAAATTGAGTGCATTGGAAACATGAGTCTCACATGCTTAGAAATGTCTAAAGCGGGTTCTTGGGTTTATTTGATCTTTTTGGCATCTTGCTGCTTTTCTTTCTTCAGCTCAGGTAGGTTATACTGCAACACTCCACCTTTCATCTAAGTTGGTTGTGAAATCAAACATTTGCAGCTGCTAACTTGCCTCACCCTGGCATCTCTTGTTTGGGGAACACTACTCAGTTCTATACGTGCACTACTCATTCCATGCATGTATAGGTACCAGCTCCCTCCTATTTTGCCTGGCTGCATGCAAAGTAATGGTGCATTGATCCAGCTGAAAATGTTGAATTTCATCACTGGAAAGAAGAGTCAGGATTTGAGTACAGAAACTTTGCCACCAAGTGTGGTCTGGAGCATCCGTTCTGCCAGTGAGGTAGTGATGCATTTTACCCAGCAGCCCTTATCCTGCTTCGTGGAGTTCACCTTATTGTCCTTAAACAAGAAAACCCTGGAAGGGTAAAATGCCAGATCGCACAGTTGTCCTTCATCCTGTAACAAATCCCCTGTTTTGCTCGAATCCAGTTTTCAAGTTTCAAGTAGGGAACACCAAGTGTTTGAGAGCAAAGGGCACTTATGAGACCAAACCCTGTTCTTCTTTTGAGATTCTGTTGCCCAATCGAGTTGAGCCTGGGTGTACCGGCCCCCAAGCCACACGTGAAATGTAGGATTCAGTTAAACTCTTCTTCTGCATGGCCTCTTGCTATAGTTAGACCATTTCAGAAAAGCCTGGAACAGGCAACCCTGAGTTAGAACCCAGAAATAAGAGGGTAGAACTGTAGAACAAACATCCCATGTGTTATGACAGTATTAATATCCAGACTTGTATGCTTAGTGCCTAGTATCTGCTGATGTTGACTGTGAGTAAGAGGTAACATAGAATTTTGCTGTGCAGGGGATTCCACCAGTCAGCTGAAAGAGCTCACAAGGGCTGGAATTGTTCTTGTGTCAACACACGCCTCGTTGGGTTGCTGTTACATGTAACTAACTTAATTAAATTTACTTAAACCTATATCAGCACGTGGACCTCATTGCATATTACGGAAAGTTGACAAGGATGTGGGGGGAGTGTTGTTCTCTATCCATAAGTGTTCGAAGGCTCTAGCAGTCACTATCATAGGTGAATACAAGGAGCTTGGGGCCCCTGCCATGCTGAAGGGTTTAGTGATCAGCGGCAGGGTGATGGCGTAGCAGTCATACTCATCTTGTAGTGCTCTAGGGCTGTTCATTGCAAGTAGCTTCCAGGTTTCGTGCCCTTTGCACCAATTCTGTGACTACAGTAAGACCTCTTATTTTTTCTAGGCCCAAACCATGTCTCGATGCAGCAGACTGGCCAGAGCACTATGCCCACAACATCCATGACTATGACATCCGGAAGCCATGGGTCAGGCCCTGGGTACAGCCATGCAGTGCCCAGCTCACAGAACCTCTCCATGCAGGGCAGCGGCACCATCAGCAACTACGTGTCGAGGACCAATATGAACATGCCGTCCAATCCAGGTACATGATCATCCACCATAGATCTACAGTCCGGAAGGAAGGGAGACGGTGTTTGGGCAGGGTGGTGGTAACATGAGCAGTGAGCCTAGAATTTGCTTTATGTAAAGAGGTATGTATCTGTTAAGCCTCTGTGCGGGCTCACAGGATGGATAAGTTACAGTTTGTTACTGCTTTTTCACTCAGAGTTGGAGCTCCTCAGCTTCTGCTGCAGTAAGACATCAGGTATATGTAGGCTCAATCGTATCCAACAATCCTTGTATGGTTCACAGATGGAGATCTGAGAAGCAGATGAGGCAGGACATATTTCATGGTGCGTTTCTAAGGTACATGCAGTGATGCCTGGACTCCACTGCTGTCAAGCTCTGTATGTGGTGTAGTAAGCACAAGTTGGATGCCTTTTTGCTTGATTTTGATGTCTGGAAAAAAATATCATTGCTGAGGCGCAATGTGATAGGTTTTATATTAGAACATTGGAAAGCTGAGAGCTCCGTTGAAGACCATGGAATCGCTTCAGACTTATATTGGCTGGTATAAGCCTGGATCTCCAGCTTTCCAATGTTTGTCTTCATGTTTTTCCTTTTTCATGTAGAAAATTCTACCTTTAGTGGGTGAAATGTTCTAATAGCCTTATAGCCCTTATGCTTAGGCTATACCTGTTGTTAAAGGCCCTCACCCTTGTTATAGACCCTCGCCTGCGGCTCGGGCCTATAACTTGGGTTCAGGGCCATTAACAACCGGTATAGCCCTCGTCAGCAGGCTATAAGGGGATAGTATAAAATGCTTTGGTGATTGTTTTGGATATTAGTAATGCTCTGTTTTTTAAATATATTTTAAGGTTATTTAACTTCTATTGAAAAATGTGTATTTTTAAAACAAGCTGTGCTTACAAAATAGATTCTAGTGAGTGAATACACATGCAAGATTAATATTCTGCTCCATGAGAG
Organism: Calotriton arnoldi; assembly: GCA_963921515.1. Classification (NCBI taxonomy): domain Eukaryota; kingdom Metazoa; phylum Chordata; class Amphibia; order Caudata; family Salamandridae; genus Calotriton; species Calotriton arnoldi. The sequence continues at coordinate 327,529 of CAWUFW010000023.1, forward strand.
GCATAGCATACGTTTTGTTTATTCTGTTTTTGTCCAGTGTAGAGTGTGCTGCCAGTAGCTCTTGACTTTTTCAAAATACCTTTTAGCTTGGGTACAATGTACTAAATGAACAGCAGAGTTTAAACTATACTAAAATCACAGCAGGATTTACAACAGCCTACCTACCACCCAGGCAACTGAGAGTTTACCTAACAGCACAGAAGTGTTTACTATTTATTAACACACCAGCAAGGTTTAAAGTGCACTAAACCCAAAGCATGATTCATAATGCACTAAACCCAAATCGTGATTTATAAGGCACTAACACTACAGTACGGTTGCCAGTTCGCTGACACCACCACAGGGCATACAGCGGAATAACTACAGCAGGGCTTACTGTATACAACCAGCACAGTAGGCTTTACATTATACTAACATCATAGCAGTGTTTACAATATGCAGACACCCACAACAGGCTTTACAGTTTAAGAGCCCCACAGGAGGATTTACAATAAACTAACACCTACAGCAGGGTTTCCAATTGAATAACACCACATCTGAGTTTACAGCGTACTAGAGCACATGAGTGCTTACTGTGTACAAACACCACAGCTGGGTTTTACGATAAAGAAATACCACATCAGATTTTTCAGTATACAATTGCCACAAAAGGGTTTACGGTATACTAACACCATAACAGGGTTGACAATGCTCTTACACCACTTTAAGGATTACAGTATACTAACATCATACTAGGATTACAATATAGGAAAACAACAACAGGTTTTAAAATATACTGCCACCATAGTAAGTTTACACCAAGGTAGCTTCCACAGCAGGTTTTACAATGTATTACCACAATAGCAAAACGTACAGGGTACTAACTCCACAGCAAGGTTTACAATATACTAACACACCACAGGGCTTACAAGATACTTACACCACAGCAGGATGTGCAGTATAGCTACACCATAGTCGGATTTACACTATACTAATGCCTGCGCTTGACTGCCAGTACAGTAACACCATAGTTGGGTGTTCAATAGAATAACACCACAGGAGGGTTGACAGTGAAAGAACACCACAGGAGGCTGTACAGTTGTCTATCACCACAGCAGCATGGTATCAGAAAGCTGAGAAAACATTCATTTTTGAATTGTCAGCACTGCTGGAGGGCGAAGATAGGTTTGGAAGTGGCGCCTTTGCATACTAGATATAATGCATGAAGCTTTTAATCCAGGTGATACTTGGTAAAGATATTTTGCCAATCCTTTCATGTGAAAGTAGTCAGCACAGACTTGAAGGAAGGCTTAGAGGAGGGGTATACAGTCTCTCCTTTTTGACTATTTTTGCTGTTTGTGTGTTTGCTGTTTCATGTCTTCCTTTTTATTGACTGACTTTCTGTTAGTAAATTATCCCCACATCGCAGTCAGTGATCAGTCTTCTGTATGTTCTTTGTGTAGCATTCTTTCTTGTCACAGTGCTGTGTTGATTTAACCTATGATGGAAAAGGTTCTTTTTTTTTTTTTTAGACTTTTCTGTCATCTTTGCTCATTAAAGAAACAGATGTTTTTGGACCCAGCAGGCTAGTTGCATCCTGTTGTTGGGACTTAATTCATAGAGGTGGTTCAGATCAGGAACTGCCTTACAGAGGTCTTATTTTTACAAATATTACTTAAATTGGTGTCCATTTGCAGGGTCCAGTCTTAGGTGACTGTCACGGAATGCGTGACCGGTCAAGGTAGATGTGATTTGATGTGAAGTGGGAATCATGTACCAATGGGAGGCAGTGTTTGGTGTTTAATTAGCATTTTAATGCGATTCCTGCACTTCATTGTAGTTCTCTAAATTACAATCAGGAGGGGAAAGAAGACCCTGAAGAACTATTTTTCTCAAGATATTTTTTTACTATGAAAGTTTTGGATGAAATGTTAGTGCTCCCTTGTTTTCAGGGCTATTTCTTATTAAATGTACAGATATATTTGTTGTATGCATGTGTTGATATATAAATATTTGTGTCATGAGTGAAAGGCTTTTGTGTACCCCGAAGCTGAGATTAACAAAACACCAAACTGTAAAATTCAGTTAGGTTTTCATGACGCCAGCAGCTATTATGTTTGAAGATATCTGACATACAGTGAAATTTAGTGGGAAGTATTTGCATATTTTTACTCCTTCTAAAAAAAACAACATGATTTTGGTATTCAGTAGGTTGACAATCCAGGCTCTTGTGCTCATAATGCTGTATGCATTGATATATACAAGGATCTGTGATTTTGAATCATTGGATTTATACTGAACAGTATTTGTTCACCTGTGGTGGTATGTTGCTTGTCAATATGTATTCACATATCTGTGTGTCACTCCTTACTTGCAAGCTTGGGACTATATATGTTTGTCTCTGCCTCTTGGTGTGTATGTTTTTTGCATGTATGTCGGCATTTGTGTGCCTTTGGGGCGAATGGGGTGGTCTGCACATGAAACGTGTGGGCAGAGGTCTGTGTGGGTGGGTGTTGAAAGGAAACATCCGTTTATGTCCTTGTCAGTCTGTGCATGTGAAGCGTATGCTGGGATCTGTGCATGTACATCTACACAGGTGTGTCTGTGTAGCAATGCGTACAAGATTCTATGTACCGGTGTCAATGCCCATGCATCTGATTTAATGCAAGGGGTGTATGCATATTCATTGGAGCCTGGATCTGCAAGATGTCCTCTATTTCAAACCTGTTATTTATCTCCACTTAGTTTCCATGATGCACCAGCCATCATCTGCCTCACACTACAGTGCAGCACAAGGGGGGAGCCAGCATTACCAGGGTCAGCCTGCAATCGCCATGATGAGCCAGGGTGCCCAAGGCAACAGCATGATGGGCCAGCGACCGGTGGGCCCTTACAGACCATCACAGCAAGGTATGGGCTCATTGTTGTTCTCCAAGAACCAGCAAACACATAACCTGGTGTAGCCCCCCGCCCCACTCTGGTTCATGATAAAGGAAGAATGATGTACTCACCGTTCCCCAATATTGCAAGCATGGTCTTGTGGGCCCTTAACAATCCCTCGCAAAATACGCCTACCCTACTAGATAGAGCAACACTACCCATAACAACCATCCCTTAAACACAAGAGAGAAGAGGTCCATGTGTTATCTGCAGCAAGAGACGGACCGGAGCACTTCGCTCCATGAAGACTGCACTATTAGAGAATAAGCTGTCGCTCCTCTTCCATTTTACAGAGCAGATTCTCCAGCGTTAAGAGCCTGACTCTTGCAAAGATGAGGCCAAAGCTGTATCTTCTCAGAACTCATTATCTCTGCCGTTCTCTTTTCTCTTCTAAGGATCCTCACAGCAGTACATGGGGCAGGAGGAATACTACAGTGAGCAGTATGGACATGGGCAGGGCTCCTCTGAAACCATGAACCAGCAGTACTACCCTGATGGTAATCTCTCCTCTATGCACTTTTTCATTATAGTGTCTGCCACCGGTGTTGTTAGCAGCACTGCAGTTTCCTATACAACTGTCTGTGTTTTACTGTTGTAAAAAAGGGGCACGAGTGTTACACAGGATAAATCCTGTCCGGACAAAAGAGTAACTGAAGTGGAGTAGCATCAGAAAAGTTAGGACATCACCCAAAACGCAGGTCGAGAGAGCTCTGGAACAGTCAGTCAAACTCACCTACAAGTCTGATGGAGCAGGGTTAGCGTTGATGGCATGCCAGTCTAAAGTCTGCTAGGCTACTAACCCTGCCTAACCACTGTGACCTTTCGAAAGCCCTAGCATGTCAAAAAGATCCCTGACAGTTTGCCTCAGTAATTTAGCAGCTCATGATGAGAAAAAGGGTTGCAGGTACCCTGGATTTAAGGGAGCAGATAACCAAGCAAATCAGAATCTCATCTTGACGCAGAAGCTTCTATTTGTGAATGAAAACATTGCCCAAAAGTATTTTGGTTTTTAACTTCTGGTGTCTTTAGATATATACATTTCTACCTTTGAGTGGTGTATGGCATAAACCTCTAGGGGATTTGGAGAATTTAGAGTCTGGAATTTGTGCTCACAAGCGAATGCACTAATCCTGCGTTCTCCACACCAGTCACGGCCCTCACGCTGCTACCTATTGCTGCCCTTCGGACTAAACACCAGAACCAGCTTGTTAGGTTGTCCTCCGGTGTGCTTCGGATTTTCAGAGATACATGAAAATGCATCTCACACGCCACAACCATGCAGGCAGAAAGGAAAAGGAGGCAGATAAAATGTAGAGGAGGAGAAAGGGCAGGTGTGTGGAGAAGACAACATTTGTAGTACTAAGCATTCAGAGTCAACCACCAGTCGGGAGGGTGCATTCGAAACTTAATTTGAGGATCTCACATTTCAAAAGCGTATTGATGACAGCTTTGCATTTTGAGATTTGCATTTTGAGAGATGGTGTGCCATCTCCAGCCATAGAGTACATTGGTACATTAAAGTTCTTTAACTCCGACACTGGAGTTTAATGATTCTTTTAGAAGACTTCCTTTGCATTTTCTAATGCCGGATGTTGGTCGCATTGCAGAATCTTAAAAAGCATTTTTACAATACAATACATATGTGCTGCAGCCCTAGCACAAAGGGCGATATTTTAAGCCTTTCCTTGCACACATTTCCCAAATATATGCTTCTGGGATTACTGTTGTAAATGGCTAGTGATTGAGATGCAGCACATTTTGGTTTCTGTCTGAAACAACATCAATCATAGTCAGCAAAAAGGTATGTTTTCTGCATATTGAGCACATATATGCAGAACTCTCCAGTTGATTGACGTCACAGATCAATGTGTAGTTATTTGTAAACCTATACTTTACTTATTGTGAGTACTGGAGTACTAAATTCAGTATGACATGACCCAAAAGCCAGGATTGGATGAAAGTCTCACATCTGACACAGGATGACTAGTGATTTCTGTAGGCTACTGCTAACCAACGTGTCCCAGAGTAGGTTGAAAGAACTCTATTGGGGTTTAATAGGTACTAGATTTGCAACTCCAAATTTAATTTTTTGTTGCTGTCTTTTGATTTGCATGTATGGTAGATGGCACAAAGTGACATTGTGTGGGAGCTGTGGGGGGCTCTGCAGAATTTTGGTGTATCTAAGAGAGTATATGTTGCTGTTTTTTCTTGGATAGGAACATATTGCAAGTTTGTAACATTACATTTTGTACCTCCATATCAAGAAAAGAGAGGAGACACGCCTTGTCCTTTCCCCTCAGCTGCTTTTCAGACGATTGCACTGTGACCATCCTGAAGAAAGCCCTACCAATCCATTCTGCCTCTTTTTTGCAGGTCACGGAGATTACTCGTATCAGCAGCCATCCTACACAGAGCAAGGCTATGACAGGACCTTCGATGATTCCTCGCAGCATTACTACGAAGGAGGTGAGCTTGGACGCGTTTCATCCAATTTGTCTTTGCTCTTAAACTAAAGAATCAATACGTTAAACATGATGTAAATTGTAATTTGCAACTCTTTGATGGTGGTCTTGTGGCCAGAGGTTTTGATTGTCACCCATCTTGCATCTGTCCCATCTCCAGAAGCCTTAATTTGGATTTGTTCTGATGCTGACCTAGAAAAAAGACAGAAACTGTTAATACTATTATCAAGGCAGAGGAATGTTCATATCTGCTTGCCTCAGAGCACGGCTTGTTTTGGTGTTGAGATGTGACCTGTTCCTTAGATCATCATGTGGTTCTTTCCCTTGGAATCCGCATTCAACGCCATTCAGACACTCTCAGTAATGAAAGTATCAGTAAGAATCTACCGTAGATATAGGTTGGTTTCTGTCAATCAGTCAAATGTTTGTATTGCAGGATTCGCCCAATCCTAGGCCATCTTTGATGGAGCCATTGGAGCACACCAATCACTGAGCATAAAGTTACAAAATGCTTCTTTAGCATATTTCATAATTTGTCATGTAGGAGGTTCATGAAACTCATTCATGTTATGAATTAGCAGTGAGAGCTCAATGTGATTGTATATGTGCACACTTCATTGGGATCTGAAATGTTCAATTCATTCACGAGTCTAGGGCAAACAAAAACATTTTGAAGTAAGATTAGCAATTCTTAAAACAAAGATTTCAAAGAATATTAGATGCTAGTACATGAATATAACATAATGATACTAACTGTAATTTCACTTTACCTTGCTACTCAAATGTAATCGAACATATGATCGTCGAAAAAGAGTATAGAGCACTCAAATTGTATTGGTGCATCATTCCGCAGAGCCAGCTCAAGTAAGTGTTCTTCAGAGTGTTTCATACATACTGGACCTGGTGTGCCAAGAAAATAGCACATTTTAAGGACTTGCAAACTCACTGTATTTGCGACCTATGCTCATTAGCAAAGTCGCTAAAATGTGTTGGTGGGCTTAGCCAATCGCTACTTTGCGATTTGTTAAAGTTCAACATTTGATAGATTTGTATTTATCATGAGAGTATAGTGCACTCAAAGTCTGCATCCTCTTCTTTTGTGGCTGAGGAAGGGACTAGGACACTAGTGCAGATAGTCATATGTGGACTGGGGAATAATGTTGATATTTTTAGTGATGCATCTCTCCCTTTGAGTGGGCAGGGGTAAAAGCTCAACGCAAGCAATGGCCAAGGGGCGCTTGCTCTTCCACTTTAACAGTGTACCAGCAAGATAAGTCTTCGGTCACTGTGCTCTAGGTGCTTTGGATCATGGGAGGCCTGGAGACCTTTTCTGGAACAGCCAGCCAGGCACGCATACAAACATCGTTTGTATCCCTCCTAGGCCATGTGAGTGTCACTAAATGAGGCCCCCAATAGTGGATGTCTGTTAGAGGCAAAATAGGTTTTTCACTTAATCTAAAGCTGATTTTTATGTACACACCAGTTGTAATGCTTCTCCACCAGGTCGTAATAGTCGATAACTCTCGGGTAGTCCCATGACAAGCAGGGACTCTGACAGCTCTGTTCTATACAGCCAACATCACTATGCATGCAGGGACTTGCAGGGTTGCTAGGGGACAATCTAGTTCTGTTGGCTGAAAAACAAGGACTGAATGAAGGCCACCTTTGTGCCATAGTTACCTTTCCTCAGGCATCATGTTTTTTCTTCTGTGCCATCCACTCCAGTATCATCAGAAAGCTTAGAGGCTCCAGCCACTAATTTTTCCTTTTCTTTGAAAATGCATGCTTCCTTTTTCTGTGAGAGACACTTTGGAACCAACTAATTCCTATTTTTCATAACAGTCAGAATTAGCAGAGTTACTGCTCTCATATCATAACAATTCAAAATTACTTTGTTTCTGACTAATTGTATGTGACAATGGAGAGAATGGCATTTGTTCTTACCATCATTTTCAAGAAACAAAGTATAACATTATTAAGTATATACATTAAACTTATACTAACACAAAGTGTTAACAGCATGTTGGGATGGGAATGTCTCCTACATGATATTCAGGTGTGTGCCCCTGCTCAGATTGACCCAACTAAACAAGAAACTAATATCCTGACTTTTGTTGGCCGTGCCAACGCGTTAATCTAGTATGTATGCTGTGGCCTAAGCCTGTCCATGATAATGTTAAAGTCCAAAACGTGTTCTATGACCTGGAGGCTGCACCAGGCATACTCCCATGACTGACATTAGACCACTATTCATGTCCTGGTTGATCACATCGTACCAAGTTTTGTGATTTATTAGTCCTGACCAGACCTTTTTCCTGTGTCAGAGAGGAGTGCAGTCTACTGACCCGCTTGTGAAAAGTTCTGCTTTAGTGTCCCTCCCAGGCCCTTGCACTGACATTCCATGTGCAGGCTGAGTGGGTGTATGTAGGGTGAATGCTTGCACATGCATGATAACCAGATTGTAGGTATAATGGAAGTATTTGGACTGCATTCTTGTGGCTGGAGGGTAGAGTCCCAGACACTGGAGTGAGAGAGGATGGAGACAGGGCTACCCTTAGAAATTTAATTAGAGCTATTTAGCTGGGGTGGAGATTTGTTCTTCCTGAGCAATGCAACTTGGTGGATGATAGGGGTTCAAGGTGGTTCAAGATTTTCTGTTGTTAAAAGTGAGGACATTTGTAGGGCATGCCTTCCTTTTTATAATTTCTTGATAGCTGCTTTAGGAAGGCTGATGACACCCAGGTGCAGAGATTTCACACTTCATTGTTTTGGATACTCCTGCTTGGGTTCAGCCTCATCACTACTTGCTGTGACTCCACAGCAGTTAGAAAATGACATTTGAAAAGAAATCACGCCAAACCAGTTCCCGGACCTTAGACAGTGGACAAACATTCCCCATCCTGAGAATAAGTATGAAACTGGGACTGAAATCAGCCCACTTTGGTCCAGCCCGAAGTACATATTGACCAAGGAAGGATGTGCTTGCTTAGAACTCTCACAGTTTCAGACATTGAAGAGTTTGCAACATCACACACACTCCTTCTACTCGCGTACTTTGTGACTTGCAAACAAATATTCCTCGCTGCCTCCTGAATTTCTTCCAGCTGGTTCACCATACTACTGTTCAACTTCTCCATTTCACCCATACTGTCATATTGTGCACCCTTTTTCAGCATTTCCTGCACAAATATTTTTTTTGCAAAACAATTTGGGTTACTTGAACCATGCAATCCGCTAACACCTACATTTACTTTCGCCTCACATTTTCTGAGGCCCCCTTACACCTTTCTTAGATTTATAGCCTTCGTCATTTTCGGGTTCTTTCACTGTTGCAATCTCTGCAACTCCCATATCCTTGTTTCTCATCTACTTCACCCAACCCGAGAAGTGCACCATTCAGTTAGTGAATAATATGGCTTCTTCAAATCGGGTTTATTGGTGAGGACTTTTTCTTGAGCTTGAGGATTATTTGTACAACATATGAGTTGATCCCTAATTAATGACTCTGTCAGATCACTAAATTCCTAAGCTCTCACCATGTTGCTTAGACTGCCCACCACATTTCCAACTCTTGTGTTTTCCTTGTTATTGTGCAAAGAATTTGTGTGTTTCAAGTACCACATTGATGTGAGCCCAAAATGCTGTTCTAATATTCTCACTGACATCATACTCATCCCTAGGTTCCCCTTACCTGTTGCCTCAAGTCGTCTGTTCCGGACTTTCATAAATGCTTCTGCCTCCCATACTAAGATTATGCAGCCAAACACCCTGTTTCCTTGCTTTCCAAAAATGTCTTGCTTCCAGTGGCAATGAGATACAAGTCAAAAAGTTTCTTCCGTCTCTTCCAGGGCAATAATGGCTCACCAACATCTGACAAAAATAAAGGTGCTGTGCCATGCTAGCTGCAGCAATTGCAAATATCAGGTGTTCACCAAGTAATTGATAATTCAAATACAACAAAGTAAAACAAACAACTAAAACAAACAACTACAATAACAAACTCAAACATTGATCTGGAGTAACAAGTTAAACAAATTAGCTTTATAACACACTGCACCAACACGTCAAGCCTTTTTCGCATTAAGAATCGGAGTATTGAACTACTGGGAATTAATATACCTACTTCTTTCAGTTTTGCTTTTCCTTTAAGTTGATCTTTATTTCTGCTCTTGTTAGTGCTGCCAGTATGAGCACTGACTTCTGATCCCTTCCTATATAAATGTTTCCTTATCCCCTAAGTTTCCACGCATCATGTGCTACCCTGAATCCGTCTTGACAACAGTGCTTCCTCCATATGCACAACTGATTGCTTCCAGTGTGCATCAACTCTATGAGGCCATAACTCTGTGTTGGCATTGCAAGCTAAGATGGTCAACACTATGTGACCTTGCATTCAAGTGTCATGCTGCCATGACCAAGAGAAGTCCTTTGTTTATGATATCGCCAGTTTGCTGGATGCCTGCTCATTTGCTACCCATGCACAACAGTAGCACTTGATATATCGCAGATCTAGGGATTCCTTGAAATTCATTATATGTACGCCCTCGCACAACTCTAAAACTGTTGCACACTTTACCCACTACATAAAGCACTAGTTCAAATGGGTACTTTACTATTCTGAAAACAATTTTAAATAGTAGGGAATGCACACCCTCTTTAATCATAGTTCATCATGTTTTTCTACTCCATTCATTCAACGTTGCGTGCTCACAGGTTTGTGGTGCCTTGCCCAAATGGCACCCAGGTACTACATCACAATATTTTGGGGCGACATTCCGCCCCAAGTCCAATGGCACAGCGTAATGCTGCTTGCGCAATTTATTTTCTGCAAGTACTCAAATGTATTTAAAGTTCTCCTGATTTTCATCATATTATTTCACTTCAATCCTCTTTTTGTTCCACACGTAGGGTAACATGCCAATTTTCTAAGATTTCTCGTATTCAAGATTGTCCATCCGGACCTTTTTGCAAAAACACGTGCAAATGCAGCAATTCATCCAAAGCAGTGTTTTATTTTGTTAAACCCAATGCATTTCGGGCATTTCAAGCCCTTCGTCAGGGGTCACTACAAGTAACAATCAAACAAACATTATTAGTAAAAACATCAATATATATTCATAACAAAACCACAATAATCCGTGCGAAAATAAATGTACCCCTATTACAATTAAAACATCACTTTTCGCTTTTGCTAATATCCCAATGCGTGTTCAATCAAGTCACATTCCCTTGTTTTTTTGTTTTTTATATACCAGGCTGGTTCCAACCCTCTTCCCCCATATATAACTCCCTTTATTAAATCGGTGGTTCCCTCTGTCTGACGGCTTGACCTTGAACCAAACTCCTCAACTGTGTGTGCACACTTTTTACAAACTATCCCATATCTCCCCTTCCATCCATGCAACCATTCATTCTCCCTACTCAACAATTATTCTTTTCCTTACTCAACCATCTCCCCCTCCTCATACTCCCCACTATTGCCTCCCACCCTTCTTTTCATACTCACTTTCTCATTTATCCATATGCCATTCACCTCATGTACACCACTCCCCCCTCCTCTACGCCCGTGTCTGCATCAACTCGTCTTCTTAACAACAATCTCCACCCTCCAGAATTCACAAACATGCAAACGTGCCATCTTTTCCCGCCCTACATCTCTCCTCTCTACCATACATTCTCCCCGAGCCTCCAGCCTGTTCACACTCTCCCATGTTCAGAACCATACTCTCATTCTGACAAAATTCCACGTACCTGCCTGCACTCGATAACACTTCCTTTCTCCTCACATTCTTTCGGCTTCTGTGTTTCCCGTACTTTTCATACCAGCTGCTTTTAAACACACACCCATGCCCAAGCTCCTCCTGCTTTCTCAAGTCCTGATTGAACCACCTCATTAACCTACCTGCGCTGAAACCCGCCCTTCATTTTCAAAAACTACTCTTCCACAACGCACCTTAATAATACGTAAAAACGACATACTACAAAGCGGCATACTGCAAAGCGTCCCAGTGAAAATCCAGTGTCAACATATTACTAAAGATAAATGCTAAGAGTACAACTACGCACGTTTAAACACGTTACCAAATTAGAACTTGTTCCACTGATGTCTGCCAATGCATGTTACTATACATTTAGATGCCCCTTCAGTAAAACATTGTTACTATACATTTAGATGCCCCTTCAGTAAAACATTGTTGGATGAACCAGGTCTTCCGCCGTACGTGTGGAAATAGCCCTTTTAACAAGGTTCATCATAAGGTATGTCTTTGGCATTGGGTGCAAACCCAAATTAGGGCAATATTATGAAAACAATTTTAAATAGTAGGGAATGCACACCCTCTTTAATCATAGTTCATCATGTTTTTCTACTCCATTCATTCAACGTTGCGTGCTCACAGGTTTGTGGTGCCTTGCCCAAATGGCACCCAGGTACTACATCACAATATTTTGGGGCGACATTCCGCCCCAAGTCCAATGGCACAGCGTAATGCTGCTTGCGCAATTTATTTTCTGCAAGTACTCAAATGTATTTTCTAAGATTTCTCGTATTCAAGATGGTCCGGATGGACAATCTTGAATACGAGAAATCTTAGAAAATTGGCATGTTACCCTACGTGTGGAACAAAAAGAGGATTGAAGTGAAATAATATGATGAAAATCAGGAGAACTTTAAATACATTTGAGTACTTGCAGAAAATAAATTGCGCAAGCAGCATTACGCTGTGCCATTGGACTTGGGGCGGAATGTCGCCCCAAAATATTGTGATGTAGTACCTGGGTGCCATTTGGGCAAGGCACCACAAACCTGTGAGCACGCAACGTTGAATGAATGGAGTAGAAAAACATGATGAACTATGATTAAAGAGGGTGTGCATTCCCTACTATTTAAAATTGTTTTCATAATATTGCCCTAATTTGGGTTTGCACCCAATGCCAAAGACATACCTTATGATGAACCTTGTTAAAAGGGCTATTTCCACACGTACGGCGGAAGACCTGGTTCATCCAACAATGTTTTACTGAAGGGGCATCTAAATGTATAGTAACAATGTTTTACTGAAGGGGCATCTAAATGTATAGTAACATGCATTGGCAGACATCAGTGGAACAAGTTCTAATTTGGTAACGTGTTTAAACGTGCGTAGTTGTACTCTTAGCATTTATCTTTAGTAATATGTTGACACTGGATTTTCACTGGGACGCTTTGCAGTATGCCGCTTTGTAGTATGTCGTTTTTACGTATTATTAAGGTGCGTTGTGGGAAGAGTAGTTTTTGAAAATGAAGGGCGGGTTTCAGCGCAGGTGGGTTAATGAGGTGGTTCAATCAGGACTTGAGAAAGCAGGAGGAGCTTGGGCATGGGTGTGTGTTTAAAAGCAGCTGGTGTGAAAAGTACGGGAAACACAGAAGCCGAAAGAATGTGAGGAGAAAGGAAGTGTTATCGAGTGCAGGCAGGTACGTGGAATTTTGTCAGAATGAGAGTATGGTTCTGAACATGGGAGAGTGTGAACAGGCTGGAGGCTCGGGGAGAATGTATGGTAGAGAGGAGAGATGTAGGGCGGGAAAAGATGGCACGTTTGCAGGTTTGTGAATTCTGGAGGGTGGAGATTGTTGTTAAGAAGACGAGTTGATGCAGACACGGGCGTAGAGGAGGGGGGAGTGGTATACATGAGGTGAATGGCATATGGATAAATGAGAAAGTGAGTATGAAAAGAAGGGTGGGAGGCAATAGTGGGGAGTATGGAGGAGGGGGAGATGGTTGAGTAAGGAAAAGAATAATTGTTGAGTAGGGAGAATGAATGGTTGCATGGATGGAAGGGGAGATATGGGATAGTTTGTAAAAAGTGTGCACACACAGTTGAGGAGTTTGGTTCGAGGTCAAGCCGTCAGACAGAGGGAACCACCGATTTAATAAAGGGAGTTATATATGGGGGAAGAGGGTTGGAACCAGCCTGGTATATAAAAAACAAAAAACAAGGGAATGTGACTTGATTGAACACGCATTGGGATATTAGCAAAAGCGAAAAGTGATGTTTTAATTGTAATAGGGGTACATTTATTTTCGCACGGATTATTGTGGTTTTGTTATGAATATATATTGATGTTTTTACTAATAATGTTTGTTTGATTGTTACTTGTAGTGACCCCTGACGAAGGGCTTGAAATGCCCGAAATGCATTGGGTTTAACAAAATAAAACACTGCTTTGGATGAATTGCTGCATTTGTACGTGTTTTTGCAAAAAGGTCCGGATGGACAATCTTGAATACGAGAAATCTTAGAAAATTGGCATGTTACCCTACGTGTGGAACAAAAAGAGGATTGAAGTGAAATAATATGATGAAAATCAGGAGAACTTTAAATACATTTGAGTACTTGCAGAAAATAAATTGCGCAAGCAGCATTACGCTGTGCCATTGGACTTGGGGCGGAATGTCGCCCCAAAATATTGTACTTTACTATTCTGCAAGGCTTGCCCAACTATAAATTGTTGGTAATTCCAAATACTTCAAAGCATACAGGTTCATGTGTTTATGTATGGGCGCTCATCCACTTCTGTTTGGCCTTGACAACATCAAGAGTTGATGGTGATAAAACCTACTGTTTGTACTGGCCACTCATCACTATGTGCTGTTACCTATTGCAAATGGTTAGAGTCCACTAGTCCTCAGGTCCAAGAATCAGCCTTAATTCCATAGAATTACACCAACAAAAGGAACATACAGATGGGTTGCTTAACCAGCTGTTTCCAAAGATTTCCATCTCCTTCAGGTTATATTTTAGAAGATATGCAGGAGACAAACACATCGTACTTGGTTAAGCCTCAGGCGCTAAACTACAACATACATCTTATAGCATACTGTACAGTTTGACACTGCAAGATTTGTTTAGTTACTAAATTATTTTGAGTGTCAAAGTAAACGAAATTAGGGTACTATGTAGGAATTAATTTATTTCCTCTTCCTAACAGGTATGCACTATAAGTTAACTATACATTAAGTGGCCTTCTGGTGAATGATGTCATAATATGTCTCAACCTAAGCTGACATCATCAAACAAATCAACATTATTTTTTTAAAACTTTATTTAAACTTTTATTTCCAGGGAGTAAAGAGTATCGATCCATATTAATCAATAAGACATAGTATGCGCATTTTGTAGGTGACGGAAAGCGACAGCCGGGTCATGCAGATGATGCAAAACAAAGTTTGGGGGAACAATATGGTATAGAACAAAATTGACCACTTTCTTGCTTTACTCACTGGAGCAGGACATCTAAAGAGTGCATTTAAAGTCATTTAGGCAACACAGATCAACTCTGGTGTGCTCTGTAGCAGCGCACCTAGAATATGTCTTTTGATATACGTGCGAAAAGGCGTCCACATCCTGTACAATTTTAACATTTTGTCTCCAAGTATGGCTGTTAACCTTTCCATCACATATGGGTACAGACTTTTGACCACCAAACAAACAAATATTCTGAAATGTAATGCACTTGTTGTTGATAGTTAGGGATGCAGGACTTAGTAAAGAGAACTTTCTTTTCTGTTCACTAGATGGCCCCTTTAATAATATAACTTAAAACTACTGAATGTAAATGTGTTAATAAATGCGAATTTTTTTTATACTCTGCTCATCTGTCCCTACATTAGGTGACTGTATTGTTAGGCCATAACTCTGCTTGTGCTTCATTGGTAGTTTTTTAGCTTTTGTTTTCTGGGTGTGTCTAATGATGTTACATAACTGTTATCCATCCATCTGTTTTAGGGAATGCCCAGTACAACCAGCAACAGGCTGGATACCAGCAGGGAGGAACTGCACAGCAGCCTGCGTATTCACAGCAGCAGTACCCCAACCAGCAGAGCTACCCGGGCCAGCAGCAAGGATATGGTGAGAACACATTATTCAGCTTTGCTGATTGCTGCCCATCACATTCTGAATCAGATCAACAGCACTGTGTCCAAGCAAATCCCAGGGTCCTTGTCATATAAAGATGAACCAGGTGATTCGGGAACTGAGTTCTGCTTAATCTGTTATGGGATGTTGGGAGGAGTCCACGATATTAACAAAACAAATCTTATCACACTCCCCGTTGGACTCTGCTTACGGTTGCTATCTTCCCTAAAAGATGACCCAGATTATGAAATTTGCAGCCTAGATCTTCTCAAATGTTTTGGAGACAGAAACCTATGTTATATTCAGGAGAAAAAGGGAATGGTTGGGGGAGGGTGTCTTCATGGACTCGCAGCAGTTCTTGTTCCCATCAGTGGACAGCGGTTCTACATCTAGATACCATCATGTGACGGAGGTGTGCCAAGATGTAGGTTAAAACCTTTCCAATTTCTAATCGGTGGCTCCCAAATTGTAGGGCTAAATCACTTTCAGCTTATGCTTGATGAAGAATGAGAATTTAGATGCATGGTTTAGTGTGGAGGAGATCTAGTTTAAAACTCTCTACCTTGGAACCTGAGGGTTTTAATCGAGGCTTCCCCACTTGATCAAATTGCGTTATCGTTGGCAAATCACTTTTCTCCTGCACCTTTGTCATTTTTCTGTCTACATTGTGTGTGCATAAAACCAGACTGTCCTATTTACTAAGCACCAACATGACCTGTGGTAATTTGTGGGCTCTTGGGTCAGAGGTTGTGTTGCTAGATGATGTTTGGTGGTAACTTGTTTATAGATTTATGTACTTGCATTTATTAAATTCATTTCTTCAAAGCCTTGTACAATATATGATTGGTATCAATGATGAAAAAATAAACAGTAAAATGAACAACACTGTTATGCCATATAGGGATTTGCCAGTAGTTTTTCATATGCTTCTTCTAAAGTCAAGTAGTGAGGGAGATATCTGTTCATTAGTCAGTAAACTGTTGGAGATTTTGGTTGACGGCACACACATGGAAAGAAGGAAAATGGATGACCCATGAGCTAGGAGAGGGATGGACGAACGAACAAAAGAGCTGAGTAGAGCTTAAGATATAGGACAACAGAGAGAAATACAAAAACACAAACATGGATGAACAAGAACATTTTAAAAAAGACAGAAGAAAAGTAATTGGAAACAATAGAGGGTGGGCAGTCATTGAAGCTGTTGAAGGTAGGAGAAGGTACAAGATGAGTATGGGATGATGAATTGTAGACGAACATATGTTCTGTTAGATTTAAACAAAATAATAAAGCATTTTGGTAGTCCAACAATGAGAGTATGAAGAAGTCAAAGCTGAGAAGGTAATACAATTTTACATCTTAGGGATGTTTTGGAAATTACAGCAGCAAGCATTAGCAACACCGCACATTTAATCAGCATTGCCCATTGCAAACGTCAAAAAGAATTTCTGGTTCCAAACCAAACGGGTAAATTAATAAGAGGGGCGAATAATGACTCAGGACAAATAATATCAAGTTTCTTAAAGTTTAGTTTTAAAAAGTGAGACACTAATTCTAAAAAAATAAGGTATTGATAAGCCATAACTATCACAGAGGAGACAATGTGACATTCTGGCTTAAAGACCATTGGTAGGAAATGTCTTAGCACCAAAAAATGATTTGTTATCTTGCCCATCATGGAAAAATCAATTGGTCAGAGCTGGTCTAAGGAGTTCATTTATCATTTGGTTGCCAAGTCACCAGGCCTCTTCTCCCCTGGTGGAGGACCACCCACCATATGTTGAGGTCCCCAGCTGTCTTGGTTGGATCAGAATTTCTAGATGATGCACAACCACCACATAGGCGCATAGAAATTTCTCAAAAGTGGAAATCAGCTTATGTGCCTTCAATAAATATTTATGGGCAGATACAGTATTTGACGCACTGGGGCTTGTGAGGTAAAGACTCTGCTGCCCGAAACACAGCCCATCTACCAGATTTAAGGTTTCCTACTAGAGCGCCATCCCTTTTTTGCTAAAAATGCTTACACCTACAGGGTGAGGTCATTTTCAGCAAGTTGTTCAGTCACTGCACTCTTCAGTAGCATCTAGGGCTGCTAAAGAACAACTTCAGCTGCCAAATTGTAAAAGAATGGTTTTTCAGAACACTGGGTTTGTAGGAAACCTTACTTTATTTCTGCAGCCCTGGCACAGTTACACTTCATCCAACAGAGAGTAACTGGCCACATACACTGTTATCCCTCAGCTCCAAGGGAGATGTAGCATTCTACAAAAGCAACAAATGATCTCTATAAATATACATAATATGCCTTTATTTAAAATAATCCACTCAGAAGAAAGAAAGACTACGTAGGCTCTACAGGGTTTCCAATCTACCGCCTGCAGGGCTTCCAACCTACTGCTTGCAAATCACATTCAGATCTAAGTGGTGAGGGCTTGATTGACTGATCTATTGGCGAGAGCTGTGATATCTCACCTAGAAGATAAATATAATGTGCCTCTTAATGACCCAATTTGTAAAGGGATGCCCAAGACTGATTCACCTATTGTGACTGTGACCTGAGGATGCTTTTTGAACCCAAGATCACTTGCTACAGACCTACCTGAAAAGGAGAGAAGATGCACATCTAAGAATGTATGTACATTAGGGCTAAGTGGCAAACATTACTGCACTTAGAGAAAGGTTTGATATGAGAATGTAGGAGAAAAGTAGAAAAGCACTTTGGCAAATGGGCAACCTTGCCCCATGTCTTCAGAAACTTGGCAAAAAAAGTGTTTATGGAAAAAATGACAGTTCACGTTGAACAATAAAGTTCAGGCTCCTATTCATTTGGTTAACATTCCTCTAATGGCACGACCGTGTTTATCCAAGAAATTGATGATGCCATGAAAAGAGCAAGATCGAGATGGAGAGTGCCCACAACACAGTCATAAGCCGTGGGATAATATGTTTGTATGCGTGTACGTGGTATTTGTATAGTGCCAACCTAGCCAAAAGCAGAGTGCTGCACATGTTGAAAGGCAAAGATACAGTCAACTACTGATTGGAGGGGTAGCTCGGGTCTGGGAGTGGATGTGGATTGTTTCTTCATTGTGATGTAATGATTTTTAAAGCTGTGTGTCTTCAGCTTTTTCCTAAAATGCACTAGGCTGCAGACCTGATGAGTAAGTGGACCATCCACATCCTGGCTGCATCAAGGACTTGTTTTTTTCTTTTCTGCTCTTTGTCGTCTTGAGTTTGATTTTGCCCTGGCTGTGGGTGTGCTGAGAGCTCCCAGATATGGTGAAAATGTCATCCAGCTAGGCAAGGGTGCCAGGTGTAAGGGGTTTATAGATGATGCAGCTGATTTGATGATGGTATGGAATGGCAAGGAAAGCAGGTGGAGTTTCATCGCATTGGGGTGATGTGGTCATATATCTTCAAGCCATAGTTGTGGTGTGCTGATGGTAACATTCCTCAACATTCTTATCTTGTGCACCCCACTCTTGCACAGCAATTACCTCATCCTCAATTACTGTAACAGGACATACATATGTGTGTGATTTTATAGATCCACATTTTTAGTACTGAACAAAATGTAATAAATGATCTTCACATTTTGATATGAGGTAGTGTACGCGCCTCACTTATTAGAGTTGTTTTCGAGTATTTTCTTGTTTTTTCAAGGAAAAGTATGTGTTAGGATGTAGATTCACATCCAGATTCATTCAGTGAATAATGAGGTAATTTCACTATAAAACCATTCCATTGGGAGCACCAGTGTTGATATAGGCTGAGCAGGAACACATGCAAGACTTTGAGACATAGACATAGTAGCACTATTATTCAGGATTATGAAATGTGGGTGGCATGTGAGACGCGCAGCCTTGAGTGCAGAAGGGCATGCAGAACAAGAATTGGGAGAGAGCACACACTCACTTGTAGGGAGGACCCAAGTATGAGATAGATATGGTGTACATATACCTGTTAGTGGGCAGGTGCACATAGATAAGACCATACACACAAGGGTCCAAGGCATAAGTTGGCAAAAGGGAAGCAAGGGTGGAATTGTGGTGATGAGTGAGAATCTTAAGCGGTTGGAATGATGACTGAACAATCAGGATAGTTGAGATTAGTGTGCATGCATCGTGCTCAGGAAGTGCATGCTGTACTGCTTGTGCAAACGTTTTGTAGAGAATACGAGTTGAGAATCATGCACAAGAGTGAGTGGTAAATCATTTGATTTCTGCACTGTTCTGTCTTCAGTTCCAGCACAGGGGGCATCGTCCCAGTATTCCACCTACCAGCAAGGACAGGGACAGCAGTATGGAACCTATCGAGCTTCACAGACTGGGGCAGCAACCCAGCAACAGAGGCCGTATGGATATGAGCAGGCAAGTCTTCACAGTCCTCTGGCTGCAAATGGGATCAGGCAAGTCTTCCATGTGCTCCAAGAGCAGGTGGCACTAGGCACATTTTTATTTGTTATGAGTTCACTTGGGATCAAGCAGTGTGTGCTAATTGCACAAGTGGGTTCAATCACTTTGTGCAGTGGGAGCAGGTGGGGTTAGGCACAAGTATGTGCTTTGAGCAAAAGTCTGATTGTCTTTCTTCGGTGAGAATGAAAAAGCTTGTTGAAAATAGTCACATCAGAAAGGCCCTTGCGTGCGGTGTCAGATAAGACCATCCCCTGCTCCATCAGCATAGTCAAAGGCTGGAGGAAACGATCCCTCAATAGGTAGGGGTAGGATACCAAACTATCTGACAGTGCCATGTGTGTCGATGCCACAAGCTGCAGGATGGGAATATGCTCATATTGTAGTGTTACAAGTGACAGAGAGTGAGGATGGTAGTTCTCTCACTAGTTGTAGCACTACTGATTAGTAGGTGAAATATGGTAAAACAGATAATTTCAATTAATGGGTTGTTTAATCAGGAATGTTAATTATGTGATATGTGAAGTAATATGTGCTGGTATGACCAGTACATTGGTGGACGGTAGGAAAGACATAACTTTGTATTCCCAATTCTTTTTATTTTTCTGAGAAAATGGACATCAGAAATCAAGGTACTGGTATAGTTGTATTTGTATCGTTCTCCCCAGCCCGGTAGCATGTAAATTAATTACGCCACACACAGAGCTCATCATTACACATCTTTATTCTCTGGAGTGTAACCATTAACTGACACATACTGCGTCATGGATTTTATTAACCACACCCAATCACTTACTTCACTAGGCTACGGAGTTCGTTAGGGCCTGCAGGGGTCCCGCGCTCTATAATACACATGACACTACTTCTCCCTCTTTGTTAAATAAAAAGTACAAACAGAAAAACCATATATACATCATAGTTTTTCAATGAGTCGTCAAGGCGCTCAAATCACTCTTCCAGATCTCATAGTGTGAGGCTGAGGAAACACAGGAGAAACAACCGCAGCAGGCCCTGGTGATCTAGACGCTGATGCAGTTCTGGGGCTCTCCTGGCCCTCTGATGACAAAGTCTCACTCCGGATGTCTGGAGCCAACAAACTCCGAGGCAGGTCCTTGAAATGTGAGCAATACCTCGTAATGGACTTTCCAGGACGGTGAGCAGTCACCATGTGTCCCTTACTAGTCACAACTTGCAATGAATCGGCATCGAATGGAGCATCAGATTTGCATTTCTGCCTCTGTTTGACTAGGACATGGTCTCCTGTCTGAAACGTAATGTCCTGAGTACATCAACGCTTGTCTGCATAAATCTTCATTCTGGACTTGTGAGACGAATCGGTGAGTCAAACTTTCAGAGCGTCAATTAATCTTTCAGTGGTCCACTGGGGCAGCTTGGTACCCATGGTTCTCCTGAACATCAGGGTGGCTGAGCTTTTGCAGGTTGTAGAATGAGGGGTAGATCTGTAGGCACGAAGAGTAGAATGAAGAACTAACTTGAGCTTAAGCCCTTTTAGCGCAGCGCGCTGGACAGCCTTCTTAAGAGTGCTCATAAAACATTCAACAATGCCATTAGCCTGTGGCCATAGAGGTGTACTTTTCTAATGCTTGATATTCAAGTGAGTCAGAAAGTCTTTGAATTCCCGACCATTGAATGGTGGGCCATTGTCGGATTTTAGAATGGACGGAACTTTCCCAGGTTGCAAATATGCCTTCTAATCTTTCAATCACTCGATCATGAGTGATTGACGAGAGGTCTTCCACCAGAGGAAACCGGGAGTACTCTGCTACAATTACCATGAAATAATGCCCATTTTCAAGGGTCCCAAAGAAGTTAATTGCAATTTTCTCCCAGACGTGTTTCGGAAGATCCGACATGTTTAAAGTATGTTGTGTTGTTCTGGGAGATAAACAGTTACACAAATGACAAGCCTGGAGGTCTCTCTCAACTCACTCACCAAGATGAGGGAACAAAACCTGGTCTCAAAGGGCTCGCTTTGTGGCGATAATTCCAAGATGTCCCTCAAGTGCCACTTCAATGACTTGCTATCGTAGACATTCAAGATTGCAAATTCTTGACCCTCGCAAGATAATCCCTTCTTGTGTAAGGGACAGTTCATCATGCACATTCTTGAATTTCTGATATTCACTGTCATTATCAAGAGGTTGAGCATGTGTTCTCCAGGATTGATGCATAATATCTTTGAGGATGAGCATATTCCGGCCTGCATTGGAGGCAGTACTTATTTGCTCCAAGGACACAGCTGCAGGAGTGCTAGATCTCACAATAAACGGAGGCCGCAGCCAATTTGGAAGGGGTATCCTGGCACTGCATAGGCACTTGAGAGAAGTAGTTGGCAGGGTTTTGATCTTTTCCCGGTCTGTGCACAATGGTGTAGTCATACTCTTGCAGTCTCAGCCCCCACCTCTCATTGCGAGGGGGCATGTTGGCCTTTGGATTGCCAAAGATAGTAAGCAATGTTTGGTGATCAGTAACAAGCGTAAAATGTTTGCAATCCCACACTATAGCTAGACTTTCTTTCTGAGGTTGCTAGAAAGCTTGTTCAGTCTGTGACAAACTTTGGCTAGCATAAGCTAGCCTTCGTGCTTGTGCATGCCCACCATATTGGGCAAGAATCACACCCAAGTCCACTGGGCTAGCATCCACAACAATCTCTGTATGCAATTGCGGATCAAAGTAAGCCATTTCAGTAGCATTTTCAAATGCATGCTTAATATTCTTGAAACTTTGATCACACTCCTGTGACCACTGAAATGAAACATACCGGTTTGTTAACTCACTCAATGGGGCGCTCACAGTGGCAGAGTCATGGATGTACCTTGAACAGTAGCTGGCCATACCAAGAAAATAACGCAGCATGGTTACATCTTGTGCTACCTTGGCTGGATCTGAAGTAATTTCCCCTTCCGAGAAAATGTCCCCAAGAATTTTTGTTTTGTTTTGTGAAATTTGCATTTTTCAGCATTCAACGCAAGACCTGCATCAGCAAGTAGATGGCACACTTGTTTAAGGGCTGTATCATGTTCCTTTCGTATGGCCCCAAATACTAGTATATCATCTCTGTAAAGAAAGAAAGTGTGACAGGCTGTATAATGCAATGAATGACATCTTGGAAAAGTTCAGCAGCTGAAGACACTCGAAACTCAATCTTTTGTTGTAGGAAGCTGGCTCTGTATATACTATACCAAAATGAGGTATAGTGTGCACAGAGTCCAGTGAAACCCCAAAGGTGGGCAGAGGTAAAAGTAGATAGCACCTTCCTCTCTATTTGTGGTAGTGTGGGCGAGCAGTAAGTCTTTAGCAGAGGGTAGTGTTAAGCATTTGTTGTACACACTCAATCAGCAAATGATGTCACACACAAAGACTGAACTCAGACCAATTTGATTTGTGTAAAAATATGATTTAGTTATATTTATTTTCTAGAACCAAGCAAGCTTGGCACAGGTAAGTGTAAATGGTATATTTCAAGGCAGGTTGAACAATACAAGCAAGCTGAATGAAAATGTCTTTGTTACAGGTTTGTAAATCTTTTCAATACAGTGGAAATTACTGTTGATTACTTTACAGATTACTTTATAGATTACTTTTTGTACTCAGTGTGATATGCCTAAATATCACACTGGGACATTTCCTAGAGAAAAGGTAAGTAAAGCAGTTTTTAGTTATTTGCAGTTTTTCAAGTTATCATACAAGACCAACTCCACACTTAAAACAATTTTCAAGAAAAGTAGTCAATGCAATCCTATGGAAGCAAATTGAGTTTTCGGTTTGAAGGGAAGTACAAGTTTATGGGAGTTGGTATTCTGGGGTTAGCACCAGGGTTCCCCCAGGGTCAAGGATGTACTCTTGAAACACCTTCAGCTGCACTAGAGCAGCCAAGTGCAGAGTGCTCAGGCCCAGTGTTATCCAATGGGGGATAGGGGGCCTCCGGTTGGTGTCTGCTCACGAGCAGGCCACTGGGTTGTGGGAGCAAAGCTCCTGGTGTTGGGCTCAGGGCAAAGGGGGATCCGAGTTAGCACCCAAAGTACACCCGCAGGGGCGGCTGGGTGCAGGGTGCTGTTTTGGTGTCGGGTGCCCTGTTGTTTTCAATGGGGATTCTCCGGTTGCAACAAAGACTGCAGGCTCGGGGACGAAGATCTTCTGGAGGTGACCACCGGTTGGAGAGGTAAGTTGGGATGACTGGGGGTGCTGGGACACCGTTGGTTGAGCCACCCAAGGCCGTGGGACGTCGGGTGCAGGGGTGTCTTTAGGCGTCGGGTTTTCTTACCAGCTCCAGTCGCGGTCGTGGGGGTCCTCCAGAAACAGACTGCAGGCGTCGTTTGGAGTGTCGAGGCAGGTCACAGATCACCAGATCTCAGGTCAGGATCGCCAGGGAGGACTCCTCATGGTGTTGAGCCACTCAAACTCGGGCCGTAGGCGTTGGGTGCAGAGTGGTGCAGACTCAGGGTTTTGGCTGGGGCCAGTTTGTTTGGTGAGCAAATCTGGTGCTCACGGGAGACAAAGTCGTTAGGTTGGAAGGCAGGGCAGGTCCTTCGGGTTCTTGAGGCTGCTGGCTGCAGGACACACCGGGATTTTCTGGAGCAGGTTCGAGGTGGGGAGAGGCCTGTAGGGCTGGGGCCAAGTCAGTGGGCATTCTCCTCTTCTTAGCTTCGGTACGGCTTCTTCGGTCCTTCTTCTTCTTGGTCGGTTCTTGTCTGAGGAGGCAAGGTTCAGGGGTGCCCCTAAATACTAGATTTAGGGGTGTTACAGGTAAGTAAAAGGTTGGGACCAATGGGTCCCTTCCTTGGGGTGGGTACACCTCCTATTATGCCACCCTCCAGTGGGAGGGGGGCAAATGCCTCACTCTGGTTGGCTGGGTCCCCCCATCTGCAAGGTGGCGGGGACTGAGAGTTGTGCTTCACCTTGCCTCCCCCACCTGAGGGGTGGGGTTGGTAAAGGTGGGCACACCTCCCTTCCTCACTTGGTTTTCCCGTCGATTCTCCGGCCCAAAGTGGGGGGCAGAATCGGTGGGGGCCAGTTGTTGGAAGCAGCAAAAGGCCTGGGGAAGCTCACAAAGGCGGTAAGCCTTTGAAGCTTCCCCTTCGTGGACCCTGCCCATCCTGGGGGAGGAGGCTTGGCACCTCGTCCCAGGATGTGCATTGTTTCAAACCCCTGAGAGCAGCAGGCTCTCGACCCAGGGGTCCAGAAACATGTCTGGTGGTGGCATCTGGCAAGCAGCCACTCAGCCTGGACACTAGTGTTAGGTCGTTTTTCAGAGGGCATCTCTAAAATGCCCTCTGTGTGCATTTTTCATTAAATCCCACACTGACATCAGTGTGGGTTTAATGTGCTGAGAAGTTTGATACCAAACTTCCCAGTTTTCAGTAACGCCATTATGATGCTGTGGAGTTCGTAATGACAAACTCCTAGCACCATATACTCTTAATAGCAGTACTGCACTTACAATGTCTAAGAATTAGCTTAGACACTGTAGGGGTACAGGGCTCATGCACCTGTACCCTCACCACTGGTAGAGTGCACCCAGCTAGAGGGGTGGCTGACCTATGCCAGGGCTGTGGGTTGTAGGCTTGGCGCACAGGGATGTGTGCCATGTCTACTCTTCACTTTGTTCTGCACCAAAACACGCAGCCTGCAATGGCAGTGTGTGTGTGTGTAAAGGTACTGGGCCTCTAAGGGTGGCACAATAAGTGCTGCAGCCCTCAGAGGCCTTCCCTGGCCACAGTGCCCTTGGTACCTGTGGGACCATTTACAAGGGACTGACCTGTGGCCAAAGCGTGCCAATTGGGTTTTGTTTTTAATGCAGTTTAGGGAAAGAACATAGGCCCTGGGTACCTGTTTGGCAGGAACCCAGGGCACACTCAGTCAAAGTACATCAGCAGTTTAGCAAAAAGTGGGGGCTCCCATGCAAAAAGAGGGCTCTTTCTTACATTTGTATCTAAACAAACAACACGAGTTGAAAGGTAGGGATGTACCTGCAATTTTCTTCCAGTTCAAGCTGATGATATCTTTTGTTCAGATCAATGCGCGAAAAGACTTTGGCACCATTCAACTGGATAATCATATCGGCAATGTGCGGACCTGGGTGTCGTTCTCTTTCAGTTGCTTTGTTTGCTTGATGCATGTCAACACAGATGTGCTTAGACCCTCCACTGTCGTTTTTAGGTACCACCACTATCGGCGACAACCACGGCGTTGGATCAGTTGAGCGCTCAATGATCTCATGTCTTAGTAAAGTCTCAGTTTCTTTTTCAACAGCTTTCTGTAGTTGAAATGCAATTCAACAATGTTGTTGAGCAACAGGATGAATGTCCTCATTAATGTGGAGCTGCACTTTCATTGTCTTGAGCTTTCCTAATCCATGGAACAATGACGAAAACTGATTCATTATGTTGTGATGAGCATTGATTTTGTAATTCACCTGAATTAGTCCCATGTCAGTAGCAGTGCTGAAGCTGAGCAAACATGCACTTGACGAAGTGCTTTGAAGGACATGAATTGGGGCTTGTACCTTCGTCTTTTTTTAATTTATAGTCGTCACAAGTGAACCATGACTTTGCAACGGTGTTGAGGCTGCCCACATGTATACTTTGGTTTTCGATGGTGTGAGATGGGGCACTGAAGACAGTTCACAGTACTTTTCAGCGGGAATGATATTTATCGACGCACCACGGTCTATGATACATGTTATACAGCAACCGATTCTTTTCTGACTTGTATTCTTTCAAGCAAGAAATTAGACCTACATGTGCACATCTTTCAGTAGTCAGCATTGACATTGCACACCCGTCTTCTTCACTGTTGCTCAACAGTGACGTCAAAGAACCTTTCAACGAGGAATTAGATGACAATCGGCCTCTTTCAGTTTCTACTTGCTTCAACTGAAGTTGCCGTTTAATCCGGTGGGCGTGACTAGAATGTTTCTGGAACCGTCTGGCAGCCATCTTCTCTTCACGACAAGACACACTCACTTTTTCTCTCGCTTTGCGAACTGTTACAAAATTGGTCTCTTTAGCACAGCATTTACATATCTGCCCAACGGCAGGACATTTACCTTCATGTAGAAAGGAAAATCCACATCGAAACACAGTTTCCTCTTCTTCAGAGACATCACGTTGCGGCCTTCTACCTTGTGTTTTTTCTTGCTTTTCATACTCCATGCCGATTCACTCTGGGTTCCTCCAGCCTCCATGTCAGCGACTTGTTTGTCGGCAAGTTCTTCAGCTCTGCCCGCCATGACCACACAATACAGACTGAGCGTTTCTCTCAGCATTTGCCATCTGAAGGAATCGGACAGGCAACCGTCTATGACTCTGAGAAGAATGGCTTCTTCGTCATTGAATTAGTTGAACTTACATTGTTTGATGAGCATCTCAAGTCTTTCAACATATTCATTCATCGTTTCACCATCTCTCTGCCTCTCCTGACTGAAGATGTACCTTTCATAGTCAACATTCGGCATCGGATTGAACTTGACGTTCAATGCCACCTTGAAATCTTGGTAAGATAATCTGTCCACCTGTGCTATCTTTTTTATCACTTCCTTTACTCCTTCTCCTGCTAAGTTCATAAGATATTTGATGATCTTTTTTTCATCGGTTATTTCTAGCACATCAATGAAATCATAAAAGGTTTCGTTCCAGGCAGTCCATCGAGCGCCAAGACTCTGCTTTTTGGCAGTATCTAATGAAGACGGTGATTTTAAGAAAATGGCGGCATCATACTTTGTGCTGTTTCCTGCAGATGCTGACAGGATTTTATGCTGTTCAGGCAGCACTTGACCTACAGCGTCTTCTGGCCCAGTGTCACTGCTGCAAGCATCAGCCCTCTGACTAGTGCCTGAACTATCATGCCCAACGGGAGGTGGTGAGGCACCCTCTTATTCTTTGACGGTGTGTACCGGTTTGGTCTCTTGCTCTTATTCTTCACCACTCTGTCTTCTGTATTGTACCTATTTTTCTCCGCCTTTAGTCTTTCTTTGCATTTATCTGCATCCCCTCACAGCATTCTCGTACATCTGGCTGTCGCCGCTTGTTGGGCTTTCTGTACCTGGCGTTCACTGCCTTTAGCGTTACTGTACTGTATGACTGATGGCTCTGTGTTAAATTGTGGCGTCATGCTTCTTATCTTGGTCATATTATCAGTTTCCGGACCTACAATAAATTAAACTTTCCATGGGGCCATCACTTTCTTCGAAGGTCTCGTACTGGCTTGAGTTAGTGCTTTGAGTCCACATACGCCAACTGTCGCTTCTTCACATCGACTGAGGCGCATGTGGTACGCACAAGCAGTTTGGACCACCGTAAACTCTCTGGGAGAGCACTCTCAACTCTACGGGTTGCGGGGTCTACGTATCCCCTATTTCATGGCCAGTTGTTGCGTCCTCCCCAGCCCGGTAGCATACAAATAAATTACGCCACACACGGAGCTCGGTTTACATGTCTTTAATCTCTAGAGTGTAACCGTTAACTGACACATACTGCGTCATGAATTTTATTAACCACACCCAATCACTTACGTCACTAGTCTACGGAGTCTGTTAGGGACGAGAGGGGTCCCGCAATCTAGAATACACAAGACAATACAGGACCCATCACCCTCCCACACTACATTTGGTGTTTTAGGTGTGTGCTGTTTCCTGCAGCTGCTGACAGGATTTTATGCTGTTTAGGCAGCACTTGGCCTACAGCGTCTTCCGGCCCAGTGTCACTGCTGCAAGCATCAGCCCTCTGACTAGTGCTTGAACTATCATGCCCAACGGGAGGTGGTGAGGCACCCTCTTATTCTTTGACGGTGTGTACCGGTTTGGTCTCTTGCTCTTATTCTTCACCACTCTGTCTTCTGTATTGTACCTATTTTTCTCCACCTTTAGTCTTTCTTTGCATTTATCTGCATCCCCTCACAGCATTCTCGTGCATCTGGCTGTCGCCGCTTGTTGGGCTTTCTGTACCTGGCGTTCACTGCCTTTAGCGTTACTGGACTGTATGACTGATGGCTCTGTGTTAAATTGTGGTGTCAGGCTTCTTATCTTGGTCATATTAGCAGTTTCCGGACCTACAATAAATTAAACTTCCCATGGGGCCATCACTTTCTTCGAAGGTCTCGTACTGGCTTGAGTTAGTGCTTTGAGTCCACATACACCAACTGTCGCTTCTTCACTTCGACTGAGGCGCATGTGGCACGCACAAGCAGTTTGCTGGACCATCGTAAACTCTCTGGGAGAGCACTCTCAACTCTACGGGTTGCGGGGTTTACGTATCCCCTATTTCATGGCCAGTTGTTGCCTCCTCCCCAGCCCAGTAGCATGCAAATAAATTACACTACTCACGGAGTTCGGTATTACATGTCTTTATTCTCTAGAGTGTAACCGTAAATGACACGTACTGCGTCATGAATTTTATTAACCACACCCAGTCACTTATGTCACTAGTCTATGGAGTCTGTTAGGGACCAGAGGGGTCCCGCAATCTATAATACACAAGACACTACAGGACCCATCACCCTCCCACACTACATTTGGTGTCTGAGGTGTGTGTAGAAGATAGACTTAGGCTGTAACTTTGCAGTACACCCCATGCTATTTGATCACGTTGAAAGCGTTGTGAAAAGTGTGAATTGAAAGTCTGTAAACAGTATGCCGCCCTGCCCTTTATATTTTTCCTCTTCTGTCCTTGTTTTTTCCTTCGACAGGCTACGTACTCTGGAAGTGCGCCACATTTTTACTGTGCTGTTCAGCAGCAGCGCCTAGATCTACTGACAGGCGACTCACCCTAAGTGAACTCCCAAATCTCTTCTGCTAGGGTTCATCATAGCCAGTCATCCCCTACTCTTTCTTCAGGGTAATTTTACCTGGTTCTTTTGTAAGTGGCCTTTCTCTCCTCTTTATGTTTTGCTGGCTGCCTCCTAGCAACAATGGCCTTCTGTTGGACTCTGAGGTTAATCCACATCCACATCTTGGCCAGTCTGATATCATCTAACCTTGGACTCTACACGCGCCAGAATGTGGCTGAAGTGACTGCATTTTGGATGGCTCACTCTTCCTCATTTCCCTAAAGCGCCATAAATACTAGGCCTAAGGGGACAGTGAGCTATACATCATTTGAACATCCTGAGGGCACCAGCCCTGAGTAAAAGCAGTGCCATGAAATTACCCTATGCTGGGTTTGAATTCTCTTGCACAAGTTTGGCACAAGCCATACTGCTGCTACTTCTGAAGAAATGAGGAGTTGACCTGACTGCGAGAGGAGAGCGCGATTGCTCCTGCAAGGAAAGGCCTGCACAAGGACCAGCTGAAAAGAGAATCTGAGAAGACGAGGCATAAACAGCCCAGAATTGCTGAGAAGCCTTTCAGGCCCTCTCAGACTTCCGGGCCAAGCATCATCTGGATGATAAAACTTCAAAGAAGTCTCAGAAGTGGACTGATGAGCCAGCATCATCCCCTGCTTGCTCCATACGTTTTAGGGCCCGGTATCACCCTTGTCTCACCAGGAGGACTTGCCTTCATGCGCCTAGCATAGTTCTGTTGGCTGGCGGAGTAAACAATGATGCTGAAACTGCCTGAACCATCTCTCATGCCCTCATAGCTCCAGAGATGATACCATTTATTGATGTGATTGATCCCGATCCGAAAAGTCACATTCCCTGCAATAACTGATAAAGTCTTGGGATCCAGCAGGTGCCCCGGGTGCCACCAACACCTAAAGATTCGACACAACTGGTAAAAGCCCCTAAACATATGTGCCTTCTTCTACTCAAACTATGCCTAGTTGGATGAAGTCCTGCACCTCCTTATGTTATGAAGCGGCTGTCAGACCGCTACCTGGGAAACTCATGGTCCACTCAGTGCAGGACAAGAGCTGCCACTGCAGCTTTATCAAGAGACAACTCCATTTCTGAGATGTTTAATGATGCAACCTTGAGATTCTTCCACACAAGATGGATTGTACGTTGCATACAAACATTTTACGCACATGCCAGTTATCTGTTTCCCACTCAGCTGCTTACAGATTCAATGCGCAGAGAAGGTGCCCCCATGGTTTTCTTGGAACAGTCATACTTCTAACATTTGCAAGTTGGTTGCATAGTCCTTTGTTCGTACATTCACAAAACACTACTGTTCAGATTTTCATGCTAGGGGAGAGGCTCTAGAATCTAGACTATTTTTCTTTTGCTTAAACGTACTTACTTCTATGCGCAGATGCATATAGACAAAATAGAAGCATCATGGCAATGATTTACTGAATGAAATGGACTATTACAAGGCAAATGAGAGGGGTACTTAGGGTATTATATGAAGGGCATATAGTCATGTTTACATGATCATGGCGTGCTGTACACCAAACTATTGAGGCATAAATATAAATGGTACTATACACAAAACAATACAGGAGAGGCCTATTCTTGCCTGCTAAAGTCAAGTTTTGTGTTGCAGTGTATACTGTGGTTTATTTCTTGCATGTATTTTTGGGGGTGGTGCCTTTGAGACATTTTATATGAAACTCCGGAATCTTGAATATGATTCTAACATTTACTGGAAACTGGTGTAGACTTTTGAGGTGAGTTGCTTTTGATTAGTTTTTTTTCATGCCAACATATAGTAACCTGGCTGCATTTTTAATATTCTTTTGATACAGTATACTAGTTAGCCCTTCTACAGAGCCTTCTGATCGTCTAGTTTTGAGTTGATCAGTGGCCCCACTATATTGAGGCGTTATTTAGGCAGCCAAAAGGAGGGTTTGTGTCAGTAGTACGATTTGGTGAAAGGAGGTTTATCTACTAATGCTCCCATTTTATGAAGTCAGTCTCCCACATTATGCGCAGATTTTGCGCTTTTGTTTAATGAAAACTTATCCAAAAAAAGATGAGGGGGTGGGTGCAGTTTTGGACGAGGTGTTCGTTGTCCCCTCTCCATGTCTTGATACATTTGAGTCCAAGTCTAATGACTTCATATTGGTTGGGATGGACTTTATTTCTAAAGGTAAATCTGCGCGTTGTCAAACAGTTCGAAAAATACTATTTGGCTCGTCTTCTTACGTTACCTGAGCTGCATCACTTTTGGGAAGGTGAGGGAACTGTTTTACAGTCTGTGCATTACATATGAATCTACTATAGTCACATATTGCTCAGAAATTTTTTTAACTTACCTGTAACCATCAGTTTGTAGATTTTTCTGTGGACGATTCAAATGTGACCTGTCCACCTCCCCTTGGACAGTGTTAAAAGAGAACAACGTTTGTAATAGTTTCCCCAGGTACACAGATACACAGGTCTAGTCTGTTCGAGTGTGTTGTGGGCTTCAGGGCTAGGTGGTCACAAGACATTTGAGTCATGCCTGAAACCCAACCAAAAGACTTTGAAAAAAATAACGTAATAATTATGACCAACACTAGCTTGCTGGAATGAGCAAAGCACATGAATCTACAGCAGAACAAGTTTTAAACCGATGGTTACAGGTAAGTAACATTTTTATTATTTAGGGTGCGTGCTGGAAGAGAGTGCAGAACAGATGTGTTTTGGCTTCGGAAATTAATGGAATATCCATGCTGGGAGGCACCGAAAAGTCAGTGTATATTGGCTCCCATTCTCTGATGCACATAGCCGGTGTCACAAGAGTGTGCAGCTTCCATTTAGTTTGTGATGCAGAGAGCATGTTTAGGGAGGTCAACGCAGTAGTTTCAACACAAGCCATCACAAAAAAAACTGGTCATGGTGATATTGCAGCATGGCCAGATGTCAAGTTATTTGTAATTGTTTGCTTGGAATCATCGGATTTCACTTTTGTCCCTAACGTCATTGTGTCAGGGGTCATATGATGTCACTTCCTGTGGTGTAATTGATTATGCTGCAGGGGTGATTCGTGCACGTTATAAGTTACATTAACATAACATAGCATATGCTAATTAACAAACCATTTAAATTGGTAACGCTTCCTGTTTTTTTTTCTGAGCAAGGCTCGGGACCATGACAGTCCATGACCGACCCTAGGGCTCAAGGAGGTACTTGTATATTAACTGTGACAGTACAGCCCGACAAATCTCCTGGTTCCCAGGCTGGCATAGCTGTTGGTTCATGCTCGCTGTATCATGATCAGAGCACATCTTTGACCATCACACGCCTTCCAATCATACATGCAGGCTGTTGACAGCAGTCCTTCAGACAAGGCAACAGTGGCACAAGGACATGCCAGTTTTACCAATACATTCAGCAAATAACAATGCTCTTTGGCTGAATGAAGTAACACAAGATCACAGACACCCGCCCCCGTTCTCAATGGCATCCAAGTGTCTTCTGTAAGTGTCGGGCTAGCGAGAAACTGCAGGCACTTCATGTTTGAATTTTTCTAAATAATGCATCAATTTCCGCAATTTTTTCTAAAGGCTCTATATTACAGAAACTTATCAGTGCCTATAAATTTAAACTAATTGGTGCAGCTGTTTCTGAGGCGATGACAACCTAAAGTTAGCAAACCTTTTCTATCAGTATTCAAGTTTTAATGTACATTTTTCCCATCCACCTTTCAAACTCTCAATTCCTGTGCCAAAAATATAGTTTTCAACAATTTAGTCTGCTAATCATTTTATCTAGAAAGTCTGGTGAGCACTGGCACAATTATTTATGAATGTCAAAACGTGCCTGTGCATGTGTAAAAAAAACAGTGCAGGTGATGACTGGCATTGCCCACATGAGACAGGTCTAGCGGCTCACCATGCGTTGCACTGTCTCCATGACACCTAAGCAGCTACATTTGTACGCTAGGTGCCCTTTATACAAGCACCTTGTCATGACTGCTCTAGTGATGTGTTATGGCGTACGCGTTCCAGATATTCATTGTAAGCAGCCGTGCTGAGAAACCTATAGGCTTTCTGTGGTCCGAAGAAGAGAGGTTTGTAGCATGGACTTTGTGCAGGATTCGTACGTTGATCTGTTCTCCTTCAAAGCAGTCTTCTGTATCTTAGTAGTTCCTCTAATGTCGTATCTTCTACCGGTGGTCACATACTGTTATAACATTCTAGTCTCTCTCTTTCTTTCTCTCTCTCCTTTGTTTTCTTGCAGGGCCAGTATGGAAACTACCAGCAATAGGGCCTCTGGGGCCACTGCCAGAATGCTGTCAATGGCAAATGTGTAGATACGTCTGTCTACAGACCCGGCTGCCTGGATTGGTTTGATTCACACTGATGTTTCGGTTACCTCTCCCTTTAGCACAATGCAGGTTCTGTACGTGAAATTCCTTCGTTTCATGCTGGATTTGGAGCCTGCCGCTTCTGGTAACCAGACAAAGCTTTAGACGGTGGATATATTTGGTGCTGTGTATAGTAGTACTGTCTGTTGATAGAACAAGTGTGTCCCTTCCCTCACTCGCTTTTACGTCCATATGTGGTGTTGCTGTATAGCTGTTCATGGTCAATGCTGCACACGTAAGGCACGCCAGGAGCTCCTTGGAAGCGGAAGACCTAGGATAGGCTTGGACTGCTCCAGACTCACAGCATGCTCTTAGGGTCTTCATGCTCAGTAAAGGCACCCAGAAGGCCCCCACTCTGGTCCCTGCCAGAGTCCTGGTGGATGTGCCCATCTTCTTGTGAGCAGATTCTCAGCTTGTATACTTAACAAGAAACAACGACGGAGCCCAGAAACAGCATGATCTTTTTTCTACTAACGACATATAGTCCAGCTCCTTGGAAAGTACTTTTTTCGTGCGGAGTTCCCAGCAATGCTGTTTATGCACTTCAGAAAGACCTGCTCAGCCGAACGCGACTATATCATGAAGAGCAAGCTTCCTTTCAATCACATTGTGAAAGCATTCCTGTGTTGGTAAAGACTGTGTACATAGGGATTCTCCTTCTTCTGAGTGGTTGTGTAGAGGAAGCTTCAAGCGGGATGGGGTTGGGGACTCTGCTAAGTCACGCGGACTCCAGGACATTGGCTTTCTGCTGCGGCTTTTTAGACTCTCAGATAAGTAACCAGGGATGAGCCCTGCCTGTCTCAATGAGTCAAGGATTGACCAATGCTGCTTATTCCAACCCAGGCAGACTGTACTCCTAAGGTGTTCACTCTTTAGCTGCAAACCTTCTGAATGTTGTGCTGAAAATGGGGGATCAGCCTAAGCAAATGGTAATAGTTTGAAAGCTTTTGTTTTACTTCACCTGCTGCGTTAACTCCACAGTGATAGAGAAGTGAAGCTTTCCAAAGGTGCTGAAGGAGTTCATCTAGGAAGGGCAGGAAAAACTACTGTACATAATCGGCATAGTTAAGATAATGCCCTGCCGCTGAGGCAGCCAGGCGATAACATGCCATACATGGCTCTGAAGCTAGGGATTGTGCCTCCCTCTAACTTACTCAGTTGTGCATTGACTGAACTACTCCCGCTGCACTCAACCAGTGATCAAGTGGCGCCCCCTTGTGCAGTTATGTGGCGTACTCCTTCACAGTCTCCATGATCAGACCAAACCCCCATCGGCTCAGCCATTGGCCATCTTCACTCCCACGCCTAATGACCATGTGTGACTCTCCTTTCATTCCATTCCCACCGCCGGCCACACAAGCTTGATGACTAGACCCCTCCTCTTACCAGAGGTGTGGTCTAATCATCAACTGATCAGGTCACACCTCCTCCTAAGCTTTATGGTTTGCCTACACCCACTCCCTGAAAGGAGCAAAGTAACTGATTGGCTCAATCACAATCCTTCAGGGAGATGAAGATTGATTTACAGTCTCGAAGGTTCCTAAAATTTACTACGTCTCGTACTTAAAATATTATTATCACTGCGGTTATATTTTTACCTTGGCAGAGCCTTCTTGGCTCCCAGCTCTTGTGAATCAATGGTCTTTGTAATCCATAGCTGAGGTATCGTGTCCTATGTAGTCCTTGGTAGTCCATCAGTCTAGGTTACCCAGGCAGGAGTATCGAGGTTGCGGCATGTGGACATCACTATAGTCATGTACTATATTGATGTCATGCAAGTGCACTGTGGCGAATCTCTATACTGGTATCGCCTGTCGCGAGCACTATGGAGTCTGTGCTTCTCACCACCTCCATTGCCTTCTGTTATTTTGTGTTTTCTTCCATTGACCAACCATTTCCTTTTCCATGCTTCATTGAATTTGTGCGTGTGTGTCATTTTTCTAGTCTATCTCCCTTTCTTATATCCTGTGTGCCTGTGTGTACACTTATTGCTGTTTTGTTCTCTGTGGCGTTTGGTCTCTTTTCTGTACTTTATCTGTGAGAACTTTTGTATTTTTCTGTTTTATTCTGTCTATTCCTCCACCTTTCACTCTTTTATGTCTTTCTGACATTCTACACATCTCTTGGTTTCTTTCCCTCCCCACTACCTTGTATTCCTATTACTTCTCACTTTCCTTTAACAATGTTCTAGAGAGGACTTTATTTGTGTGGAAGAACTGGTCACTACAGTTAGCACAATTCTCAATCACCTCCTGATTTTCATCCCTTATTTCTGGTTTTCACAGTGTGAAGGTTGAACCCAAATTAACTCCTTTGAGAGACATAAGTGAACAATAGGAGTTGATGGAATACTTGGAAGTGAGTGTGGAGACTTCACCTGAGACCCTCTTAGGGTCTCAGGTGAAGACTCGGGAATGCCATTCCAAGTCTGTTGTGAAGCCACCAAAGCTTCCTACAGATAAGAGGTGAGGGTGGTGGTGTTGCTTCTCTTGATTGGATCAATGGTGAACATCCTGGTGTAAAGCTGAAGGCCCAGCATGGAAGGTCAGGTGAGATCACAGGAGTTCCTATCACGCTCAGTGGTGTTATCTGGCGATTCTTTTAGTACTGTTGGTTCGATCGCCATTGCAACCCTCTATCCTTTTCAAAACCTGCAGAGGTGGAACACCTCAGAATAGATGGCAGAAAATCGATGGTACACCACCAGTGCTGCGCACGATGCGTGCACCAGCATGTTCTGGTGAGACACCTACATAAGCAGTGCTAGATGAAGCTCTTGTTCCATCTTTGCTTTGCAAGACACTGTAGCTTCAGCTCGCGGATGTAGGACATTTGCACCACTATTGGTCTGTGAGATGTATACCGTTTTTATATGACCATTTTTTAAAGTTTATGTTAAGTTATAATTTTTTATCTTGGAATGGAACGTGTGTGAAAAAATGCTGCCTATTAGAATTTTGTTTTTTTTTAACGTGAATGTTGCACATTTGGTGCCGTCACCTGTCCTGTTTGTGTGCTTGGTGGATGTCTCGTGCTGTCCCATGTGAGCACTCTGATGCTCTGTCACTTGTCGCTGTTATGTGTCAATTTTGTCCTGACCGTTTTCTACCTGTTGATCTTTGTCCCTATTTCCAGTCTCCATCAACCCCTTGTTTTACTTTCAGCTCTGTTATTAATCCGGTACTCCTAGTTGCTAGGACTGTCTTTCGACCAGAGTGCAGTTCTTCATTTTTCAGTGGCATAATCCATCACAGTTTTCTCTGAGCAATGCCTGGTGTTTTCAACGTGTATTTCTCCTTCTGTTATAGCAAAGGAAGAATTAGGAAAACACCAATATACTTCATAACATAAGTCATTTCTTATCTGCTTACCCTCCTAAATCTGTTCCTGCCTTTGCTGCTGAGTTGTCCAGTTAGTTGTGCTTTCTGGGCACAGTTGTTGCCCACAAAGAGATAACAGATGGTGTGAGCCCGTACCCCTTTGACCCATCCATGCTGGGAATGCAGGGTTAATGCTTTGGTAAATATAGTCCACTGTGGATCATTTGTCAGGGATGACCTCTACATATTCTGGGACTAAGTTTGAAAAACGCCATATTTTCTCGGAATTTCCTGTGTCTCTGTCGACAGTGCAGTGGTGGCTCTTTAAAGACCTGTGGATTCATCATTTACATCCCTGCACTGAAAGACATAAAGCCTTGACTCATTACATTGGAAAATCATATTTTGAGGCTGACATAAGCGTACCTGTTTCTTTTCATAGATTTTACTTTCATAACCACTAACATAATAAACACAACAGCAGGCAATAAAACAACATATTTATTTCACTGCTTTTTAAGAGAGGGGCTGCCCTATGTATTAATTGTTTCCCTGTTTGAAAAGCTTGCCCCTTCTTCTGAATAATTAAATAAATGGAACTACTTTTTTTCTTCTAACATGGCTTACTGAGCCAAAGCTTGGCACAGCCTTTGCACGCCATGCCTGTTAAAGCTCTGTGTGGCCTCCCTTTGAAAACTTGGCAGGTCCTCCCACTATCCTGCCTGTCATATCCTGACATGACCTATGAACAGCCTTTCGGTCAAAGCTCGGCACAGCCCCATAGCAGCCTCCCTGTCGAACCTTGGCACGATCTATGAACGACCTGTCTGTAAAAGCTCGGCAGAGCCTCCCAGGGGCACGCCTGTCAAATCGCGGTACGAACTATGAGCAGCCTGCCTGTCAAACCTTGGCACGACCTATGAGTGACCTGTCCGTAAAAGCTCAGCAGAGCCTCCGAGCGGCACATCTGTCAAATCATGGTACAAACTATGAGCAGCCTGCCTGTCAAACCTTGGCAAATCCTATGAGCGACCTGTCCGTAAAGGCTTAGAAGAGCCTCCCAGGGGCACGCCTGTCAAATCGCGGTACGAACTATGAGCAGCCTGCCTGTCAAACCTTGGCACGACCTATGAGCGACTTGTCCGTAAAAGCTCAGCAGAGCCTCCCTGGGGCACGTCTGTCAAATCGCTGTACGAACTATGAGCAACCTGCCTATCAACGCTCAGCAAAGCTGCTCTGCAGCCTGCTTGCCAAATTGTGGCAGACTGCGAGCGTCCTGCCTGTCAAAGCTCCGCACAGCCCTGCAGCACTCGGTCGGTCAAATGTTGGCAAAGCCTCGAGCGTCCTGCCTGGCAATGTTTCTTGTCTGCATTGTTGAATGGCCAACATTCTCTGTCTTTCTGTTTCATCTGACTCTTTATATCATCTCTCCCTTTCATGCAGGAAGGCACCACCCTGCTTGTTGTTTGTTTTTCGTGAGATGTGATACCTGCCTCTTTGAAAGTACGTCAATATTGAGTTTTATTTAATATTTATTAATGTGTGCACTTTTTTAAAAGTATACGTACAGCGTACATCTTGCAAGGATGCCTGCACCTCAGTCTGTGTGATCTCTCCAAGAGATTAGAGGAGTTTCAGTTGGGTAAATAATCTTTTTAAGAGCTTTATTTGCTATTTTATTAAGTGTTGCAATTCCAGAATTCTGGCAATGTTAAGGTTACGTTGTTTGTACTTGGTGGGCCGGATCCTACCAACAACTGAATTGCATTATGAGAACATTCCCTCTCTTTTCACAGGCAGCGATTGGCTGGGAGAGAAGTTAGTTACCATTTAGCACACAAAGGGCATCACAGAGTCCCAGCTAAATCAAGTGCAAACTCTACCGTACAATTAATGTTTGCACCAGTTTGCAGTTGAGTTTTTCGTGCATGGTTTTGCACAATTATTGGCATTATATGTGTCAGTGAGTTTAGTGCTCCGTTTTACCGCCTGTTTATGACAGTGGGTAAAGCACAGCAAAAACCCAAGTAAATCAATGCTGTTGGTGCACAGCCCTTCATCTGTGCTATTGTTAAAAGGAGAGCAAAAATAAATTCACCTTATCTAATGTTTGCATTGACTTTTAAATGATGCCCTAAATGTTGCTTGAAGGTAACATCTAATGAGATTAGACTTGACACTTGGAGGGGCCTGTGAATTAAATGTGAACAGATTTACTCATAGTAAATTAGTGCTTTCCTGGACTGATTTTGATGTGTGCTTTTTATTATGTGGTCTTGAGGGACAGAGCTTTTCCCCTGGAATGTTTTGTTTTGGAAAAAATACTGTAGATAATGTTGCAAGTGCAAAAAAAGGTGAAGGTCGAAGTGTTGTGAGTGTGTGAAGCCATGCTTAAGAAGCAGAGTGCGATTTTTCATTTGTATTGTATATTGTGTTTAGAAATCTTAAATTCAGTATGCCCTGAATGGTTATTTGCAAAATGAGGACTGCTAAAAAAAACACCCTAATGATGAAACATAGGGGTCCATATCCTATTGCCCTTGGAACACTTATAGTGGGTTCATCATTGGAACGTGTTTTGATACCATATGACGAGGGATGCGCTCTCAAATGTTACTCTATGTCATTGAAGGACCTGTAAGACCAATCCCTCTAGGCCTCATTCCTAGGGTGAGGACCAAACCATGCACCCGCGTGTGGAGCGCAGCAATGAGGAGAAGACTGATCGATTAAAAACGTTAAGGTGCCCCAAAATCTTGAGGGCTTGAAGAGGCCCAATGCACAGTCTGCAAGGGGCTTTTTGTGCGACAGTGGGATTGGATCATTACATTAAAACTGTTTTACCTGTACTGTTTGATTGTGATTTTTGTTTATAACATGAAAAGTTGCACTGCAATGTGTGTGCAGCATTCTAAGGGTCAGCGAACCAGACCACCCTACAACTTGTGTTTCTGGTGAAATATAATGTCTTCCTCTTTTAAGTGCTTTGCTTTTTGCTGCACATTTTGCAAAACCTACCACGGTTGTCTTGTGAAGATGCCTGCTGTCACTTTTGTTACAGCTGACCCAACCCAGCCTTATCATCAAACATCTCAACTCAGGAAGCTGTCAGGAAGACAAGACTGTGAAATATCTACCTACTTAGGTGTTCTTTGAGATCACTACAATCAATCATCCAGCCCTGGTAAAACTGACAGCACACATAGAAAACACCTCACAGTCCTTAATTTGACCAAGCGCACCCTACCCAATGGCAGAATACACTAAAGGACCCAAGTGGTCAATGGAGTCACAGTGGCAGAGCTGCTCCGGAGGGCCCAGCTTTGTATTGTGATTGACCTGGGAGGGAGGCCATGGTGCGCAGCCTAACTGATCCTGTTCTCTCCAGGGGCCCTGCATTGTCCCCAGTACACCTTCTGCCCTCCACTAATAGCCACCCTGGGGCTACTTCAAAGTTTAAAGTATCGCAAATTGAAACCTTCACTCCACCCATCAGGCCGGGTACCTTATTGAGGGTGATCCCATTAACTAACTAGAGTAAGACAACCAAATGCACTGATTTGGAATTTAAATGCCGAGGAGTTGAAAAAGTGTCTGTGATGACATGGAATGCGATTGCCACACAACTCTCTAAGCCGGCGCATCCTTGGGCAATGTTCCGTAACAGAAGCTTGTCATCGGATTGGGTGGAGCTCATTTCATATCAAGCTTCATTCTGTAGAAGGAGATACGAGTGCTGCACTTGGTCTTACAATGCATGGGCTCCAGATTGTACCTTGTAGCTCTTTCTGAAATATGTGAGCTTGTGCAAGGGTCCTCACTTACAGTGACTGACTGAATGAATGGATGCTGTGATAGGTGACCGGTCTGATGAAGAGGGAGCGAGGGTCCCGTTTGCCTGACTTGTATTGGATCACATTGTTTGTGGTGCAGTGAT
The DNA here is from genome assembly GCA_963921515.1 of Calotriton arnoldi. Lineage (NCBI taxonomy): Eukaryota > Metazoa > Chordata > Amphibia > Caudata > Salamandridae > Calotriton > Calotriton arnoldi. The sequence continues at coordinate 368,667 of CAWUFW010000023.1, forward strand.
ATTACTTAGAGGCAGTGGTTTAACATGAAGAGTCCCCATAGCAGGAGTGAACAAGTAGTACTGTCTTAGCATGCCTTGGTGTGAGTGAACTGCAGGAATAAGTATGACTGAGTATGACACAGAGTAGTAGTGCCAGAGGTCTGCCTCATGAGAGTTCTCGGATGATTAAGCTAGTGTAAAAAGAGATTGCTTGAGCAGGTGTGGGAGGGGGGTTCTGGTGATGCATCCTGTCGAAATTCTAGACGGGGGTGGTCACCCTCTTCATCAAAAACACTGGAGGATGGGCCTCTGGTCTAACCATCATCATGTGTAGCACGTGCAGAGTCTAAATGGACCTATCTATCATCCACGGTGCCACCCGTGAATAACTCATCCCAAACACCCACCTTCGCAGCCACCCAAACACCCGTCATGTCTCAGAATGTTGACTTCAAGACTTTGCTAATGGCATGCTGGGCTGAATCCCAGAATCCTCTCTGGCTCCCATTAAGGCAGTTATTGATTCTGCAATTCACCTTCTATCCACCACCTGAAAAACCGACCACATCACACTCATTTTTTTTATTGTGATGGCTCCCCATCGAGGAAAAGATAACATTTTAAATCTGATGCCTTTCATGGAAAGCCATCTAGCTCCACCACCTGCCTTGCCTTTCCAGGCTTCCTAAGATTTAAAAGGCCTGAGAAATCGAAAGAGCAGGCCACCATCCCTGTGATGGACTCCAGTTGGAGTTAGTTGCAAATTTCGACCTACCTCATGAATATTACTGAAGTTGTTTGAATTGCAAACAACTTCGAATCTGCATTTTCTGAATCAAATCAATTTGCACCCCGGTTGGTTTGTTATATTATTTACTGGCCACACAAATACTGGTCACACAATGCAACCGGGATTTAATGAGCAGTAAATATTACATCTGCCCCCAAATGTTGACTACACCATAAAATCATATAATTAACTGAAGGGTCCTCAGTGACAAACATGAGGAGGCGAAAATACATGAAGGGAGAGACCACCATCGGTTTCAGAAGCACCCTAGATGAAACGAAGCTTGCACTGCAGATCTTGGGCCTAAGGTCAAGCTTCATTCTTTCCAACTTCTGAGTCAAAACAAGACTTGAAACAAGAGTTGATGTATTGAAAAACCACTATGGTCCTCACAGACACTAAGAACAATTGAACTTACCTGCTCTCTCTTCAAGTCTCCATTCACATCTTTAAATTTAACTTGCTGACAATTTTTGATTTGTGGTGCTGCAGGGTGCAGTTATGGCTGAAGGCTGGCTGGTAGATCCTAAGGCAGTTTATTCCAGAGTACATATATACGTAGCAGTCTGGTTGAGTACATATTAAGTACAGAAGAAACACCCCACGAGGAGGTAGAATTGCCTCACATACTCAGGAAAATTGGACAGAGAGACTAACATGAACTGAGGACTGCCCATCTCGCTCAGGTCATTGCGACAAAAAAACTTGGGAACACAACAAGGCAGCAGCATCTCAGTTGTAACTTGCTGCTTTATCAGGGACGTCGACTCGGGCGCCAAGGAGGCGGCTCCGGATGGGGGAGGCAGACATGGGGACGGGTGGGCGAATGACATGGAATACCGCTGCACTCGCCCGGAGCTCATGAGAGACACAAGCTCAGGGACACAAGCCGGTAATTATTTAGCCCCGGGAGATCCTCGCACCCGACTCAGCCGAGTCTCCTAGGTCGGGTCCGCACGGGGGCCCAGCTCACCTCTTTTGGGTATGCAGTGCAGCAAAGTCCTCAGAAGCAAAGCGGAGCTTCATTGAGAACCCACTGGTCCTCGGGTTTCAGCTGGGCATCTCGCCACACCGGACTGCTCCCCCTAAGCAGCAACCACGAACGGGGCCCTCCCCCCGCCACCACTCCAGCCGCTGCGAGTCCAGATCAAGGGAGACCTGCCAGCGGGATCCTCGTTGCGAAATGCTCTTATAGCCCTTCTGCCTTGGCCCATGCAGGTTGTTAAAGGCCCCCTCCCTAGTTATAGGAACATGCCTTGGGCTCGGACCTGTAACTCGGGTATAGCTCTCAGCAGCGGGCTATAAGGCTATATTATATAGTGCAAAAATACCTGTGAAGCAACAGAGCGTTGTACATTACATGAAAGGTTGGGAGACAACCTACAAGATCGGGTACGTCAAGTGGGGACTACACAAATAAATTTTACACACACTGTCATCAGTCACACTTCCTCTTTATTGCCACTATTTCTCCATCTTAATTTCTCGGTTACTTCTTGATCCCTCCCTTCCTTTTCCCACCCTTTCTTCCCTAACCTTTTTACCCTACATACATAGGCAGGAGCAGCTCTTCCGCCTTTGCGTCGCCCGACTGCCTTTCAGCACTACAAAAAAGGAAAAATAAAATGATAACGCAAGGTTATTATCAATTTATTTGTTCGTGCTGAGGCAGTTTTGCGAAGCGGGGCTAGGCTGGTCAGCGCAGGAGGGAGGAGTGGTGGCACTCTCTAAGTGCTCATGACTGTTTGGCTGGCTGTCTTGGGCCGGCCTTACAGTCATGCGCACTTTGTATGTTCTCCACCCAGGCTGCATTACAGCCTGGGAGGAGAACATGCCCAGGCTCCCATTCCCTGTCTGAGCGCCGAACCACGGTGCTCAGACCAATCACAACACTACATTATAGCGTTGTGATTGGCTTAGGGGAGCCTGGGTGCTTCCTGCTCCCACAGAAGCCAGGAAGAGGACAGAGGAGAGGTGCCAGCCGGCAGGTAAGTGATCTTTTTTTTTTTTTTAACCTTTCCCCAACCCACTACTGCTTCCAGGGAGCAGACGCCACTGTACATAGGTTTTCTCTGACCCCCCCACCCCCATTTACTCGCACCCTTGCCCTTTTAATTTTCTTACTTCCCTCTTGTCCATGCTCCCTTTCTTCATGAGAAATGTTACAATTTTTCTATCATTCTGTCCTTACTCTTAGTCATCTGTTCTCTACTTCTGTGGGGCTTACTGCACCATGTGCAGCACAACACAGACGGAGGTAGGGTAATTCATATGGAGACAATGCGTCTTTCTTAGCCTAGCTATGCTCACTCCTCCCGGGTTTGTCCTGCAGTGGATGGACTACCTTTCTGTGGCTGAATGTGTGTGCACAGGTGTAAGCTTCTCTCAGATGTGCAAAGAATAGCTTTTATATGTATGTTTTTTATGGATATATGATGTATATATTTATATGGATTTATATATGTGTGTAAATATATTCAAATAGTAAATAATATTATGTATAACTATTTATATATACTTATAAATATTTATAGATTTCTATGGATTTAGGTGACCCTAGATGTAGTTCAACACACTGCTGCACAATTGTGGTGATACAAGACTTAGGATGTCAGGAGAGGAAGAATATGGGCTGGGGTAGGCCGAGTGGAAGGGGAGGGGGCGAACATAGAGTGAGACATTCTTCAGTTGCAAGGTGATGAAGAGGTCATATGATGAGGTGTTGCTTGAAAAGCAGCATTTTCAGCTCTTTTCTGAAGCAGAGATTGGCTTCAGGTTGGCAGACTTCAACTTAAGCAGCATTCCATATCGTTATTGTGAGAAGTTGGCCTGGTATATGCTGTTCACTAATTAAAGTGGACACCTTGCACCAGAACAATTCGACTCTTATGGTAGATAGGTTTAAGACAACCTTTATAGAAAGCTATCCTAGTGGTAGCTGTGGAGAGCAGCCTTCAGGCTAAGTCTTGAAGGAATGTAAAGCAGCTTGTTTTACCACACAATCTCTTGAATCACCAAATGAAAAGACACCACACAGGTATATATATCAAATATATATGTATTTATTAATAAACACTCTCTACTAATCTCTTTATGAGATTAGAGGTCAGGAACATATGTACAAGTCAAATATTATCAGAATAAGTTTAGCACAATCGAATATCACAATCTTAGTTTGCTAGACCTAGGTCTAGGGCATCTAGAATCGAGGGACCCCCAAGAACCACCCCAGGTAGTTGTAGGAGACCCACAGGGGACGGACGCGGTGACCTGGCACCGGTGCGAATCCTGTACGAGTCTATGCACTCAGACGCGATTGAGATATCAATGTTAAAGGTCCCTTGCGTGTTCGAGGCGAACACACCGATCGGTCCTTGTACGAGTCGAAGGACGCGGTCACAGATAGAGATGCAAGGGAGATGGACGCGCTGTGTCTAACACAGACGCGAACCTTGTGCGAGTCAGTGCAATGGAGATCTCAGAGTTACAGGCCCTTTGTGTGTTCGAGGCGAACACCGATCGGACTCAGTACGAGTCGAAGGATACAGTTTTAGATAGTGTTGCAAAGGAGATGGACGCGGTGTGTCTAACACAGACGCGAACCCTGTACGAGTCAGCGCAATTGTCGCACTTGGAAAGTTAGAGTTTTAGGACACTTCTAGGGACGCTACAAGCAAGTCACTTACAGGGTAAGTAGTTCTAGGGCCCACACCCACAGGAGCACCGTAGTGCTGAAGTTACCTCACCCAGGGGAGCCGGGTGCATAGGTGTTCTTTGGTGTCGGGTCGCGGCGTCGTTTTCAATGGGAGCCAGTGAAGACTTGCTGCTTGCGGCGACAGGAGAAGTGTCCGGAGGAATCCAAGCCTGGATTCGGAAGATGGAAGACCTGAAAGCAGAGGGGACAGTGTTCAAAGTCACTTGGCAGTGACTCGGGGCAAGGAAGATGGATGCCCACCGTCGTCGCAAGATTCAGGTCGTTCGCGGTTGCCTTGACTCTTCAGCCACGAGGTCCAGGAGGCGTCGACGATGACCAGGAGCTGGATTCGGCGTGTCCCACGATGTCTGCAGCTTACTGCGGTGTCGGCGACTCGATTGGAGCCAACAAGCCTTGGTAACAGCAAGTCTCGGGGAAAGTGTGAAGAGGCAATGGCGCAGACCAGCAAGGTCTGTGGGACTCACCCAGCGAGGGTAAGTCAGGGCAGGCCTGGAGCAACCAGGGAGCCCTTCGGTTTCTTTAGGAAGTCTTCTGGGGACCCACAAGCCGGCTGGCAAGGGATCGCGAAGACGCCTCGGGAGGATTCACTCACAGGGGCCCACGGTCACTCGGGACGTGGTAGGCCTCTGATCTTAGGAGGGATTCCTGCTGGAGGCTGGGACCACACGTGGTCCAAAGCACAAGTTCGTGGAACGTTGTGAAGGGGTTGCACTCGACAATAGTGCACGGTACCCAGGGGTCGCGGTTCCTCGTTACTCTTGGGGTCCACTGGCCTCAGCTTCGCTGGGGACTCACGATGGCCTTTGAGAAGTCAGGAAATCCACTTCTTGGGCTGCAGGGACTTCGGACTCCAGCGGGAGCGGCGTAGTTTGCGACCGTCGTTTGTAGTTTTTGGTGCCTGCCAAGCAGGGGAGTCACTCCTTGACTCCAAGGAGATTCTTCAGTCTTCCAAAGGTAGTGGAACGTCGAAGGTCCGGGATTCTTCTTGCAGAGCGTCGTCCAGGGAAATCTAGGGTGCAATGCACAGGTTCCCCCTCTTATACTAAAAGAAGGGGAGGGACTAGCTCTATGACCCTACCTATGGGAGGGTCAGGGGAGTGGGTGGCTACACCCACTTCCCTTTGTCCAGTTTCGCGCCAGAGCAGGGACAGGTAGCCCCTGAGCCGGTTTGAACTGGCATATGCACAGAGGAGCCTTCTGCTCCCCCAGTGCAGGACTTCAAAGCACTCTAAGAGTGCACCCACCCAGCCCCAATACACTAAACCCTGTCTGGGAGGTGGTCACACCCCCTTGGGACAGGATATCTATTGTTGGGCTTCCTCCACTGCGAGTGTTGGTCATCAGCAGGAGGGCAGCCCAGTGTCTGTGACTGGTGGCATCCATTTTGTGATGCCAGGGCTCTGCAGGATTCTACCGCGTTTCCACAGTAGGTACATGTCTATCCCTCTAGAAGGGTGGAATGCTACCCCCACCACGAGGACTGGCGGGGGCATAGTATTCCAAGGTGTTTGACACCAAACACGACATGTTTCGATGCAGCCATTCCAAAGTTAGCATTTTACCGCGAGGATATAATGCACTTAAAAGTATATGGTTTAACCGCATCCACAAACAGCACCAGAGAATGGACTCTGAGAGCTGCAGAGGGGCCCTGCTCAGGCAGAGGCACCCCCTCACATAGAAGCCAAGCACCCTGCCCTCAGGATTGATAGGGCCTGCCTTAGGGGTGACTGATAGGGTTATATGTGTGTGTAGGAGAGATATAGGGAACCTATATCTCAGTGAGGGGTGCTAGCACTTCCTCACTCAGGCTGCAGTAGCAGGCCTGTGGTGTCAGATTTAGTCTGCTTCCCAGGGGTGGCATAATACATGCTGCAGCCCCTGGTAGGCCTGTGAAGTACCTATGCCCTTGGTACCTAAGGTACCATATACTAGGGACTCATAAGGTGCCACAGTATCCAATCACTAGTGCACCTAGAGTGCACTCCAAATCGTTTAGAGAGAACAGAGAGGCTGGGGCCCTGATTAGCAGGGTCCCAGCCTGACTATAGCCAGAAACCAGTGTAAACATCAGAAAAAAGTGGGGGCAACATAAGAGGCAGATCCTACTCTCCTACACAACCCCCCCAAACGCAGGGACACTAAACTAACCTTGACCAGTTGAGTCTTCGTGTTCAAAGTGGAAATACCTTGAGAGTCCATCTGCATTGGCATGTTGGGTCCCAGGTCTATGTTCCACTGTATAGTCCATCCCCTGTAGGGAAATGGACCACCTCAAAAGTTTTGGGTTTTCTCCTTTCATTTGTTTAAGCCATAGGAGGGGCTTGTGGTCGGTCTGAACTATGAAGTGAGTACCAAACAAGTATGGCCTCAGCTTCTTCAGGGCCCATACCACAGCAAAGGCCTCCCTCTCTATAGCTGACCAACGTTTCTCTCTAGGGGTCAGCCTTCTGCTAATAAAAGCTACTGGCTGGTCTTGACCTTCATCATTCAGTTGAGACAGTACAGCTCCCACACCCAGCTCAGAAGCATCTGTTTGGACAATGAACTTTTTGGTGTAGTCTGGACTCTGTAAGATGGGGGCAGTGCACATGGCCTGCTTTAGGTCTTCAAATGCCTTTTGACAGCTAGCTGTCCACTGAACCTTTTTTGGCATTTTCTTTGAGGTCAGATCATTCAAGGGGGTCACTATAGATCCATATCCCTTGACAAACCTCCTATAGTACCCAGTCAGGCCTAAGAAGGCTCTCACCTGTGTCTGGGTGGTTGGAGCAACCCATTCCATTATGGTTTGGATTTTGCTCTGTAAAGGCTGAACCTGGCCTCCACCTACAAGGTGGCCCAGGTACACAACCTGACTCTGCCCTATCTGGCACTTAGTGGCCTTGATAGTGAGGCCTGCTTTCTGCAGGGCCTCCAAAACATTCCTGAGGTGGACCAGGTGATCCTGCCAGGAGGAACTAAAGACAGCAATATCATCTAGATAAGCTGAGCAATAAGTTTCCATCCCTGTCAGAACTTTATTCACCAACCTCTGGAAAGTGGCAGGTGCATTTTTCAATCCAAAGGGCATCACCACAAAGTGGTAGTGCCCACCAGGGGTCGAAAATGCTGTTTTGGCTTTTGCATCATCAGCTAACCTGATCTGCCAGTAGCCAGCTGTTAGGTCAAACGTGCTTAGATACTTGGCTGAGGCCAAAGTATCAATCAGCTCATCTGCCCTTGGTATGGGATAGGCATCAGTCCTAGTGACTGCATTGAGGCCTCTGTAGTCTACACAAAACCTCATTTCTTTCTTACCACCCTGGGTATGAGGCTTGGGTACCAGGACTACTGGACTAGCCCAAGGGCTATCTGAAGGCTCAATTACACCTAGCTCCAACATTTTCTGGACTTCAGTCCTGATACAGTCCCTGACATGGTCAGGTTGCCTGTAGATTTTATTCTTGACAGGCAGACTGTCTCCAGTGTCCACCTCGTGGGTGCACCAGGAAGTCTGACTAGGGGTCAGGCTAAACATATGTCTAAACTGTTGCAGAACTTGTCTGCACTCAGTTTGCTGATGGTCGGTGAGGCTGCTTGCCAAAGCAACACCATCTACTGACCCATCATCAGGGTTCTGAGAGAGCAGGTCAGGAGAGGGTCACTCTCCTCCTCCTGGTCCTCATCAGTTGCCATGAGCAAGCCCATGTCAGCCCTGTCAACATATGGCTTTAATCTGTTGACATGGAGCACCCTCAGGGGGCTCCTGGGAGTTCCAAGATTCACCAGGTAGGTGACTTCTCCCTTCTGTTCAACTATTGTATGGGGGCCACTCCACTTGTCCTGGAGGGCTGCTGGGGCCACAGGCTCCAACACCCACACTTTCTGTCCTGGCTGGTATACAGTCAGTACAGCCTTTTGGTCATGCCAAGCTTTTTGTAATTCTTGGCTGGCCTCCAGGTTTTTGGTTGCCTTTTTCATGTACTCTGCCATCCGGGAGCGGAGACCAAGTACATAGTCCATCACATCTTGTTTGGGGGGCTTGAGAGGTAACTCCCAGCCCTCTTTACCAAACACAGTGGACCTCTCACAGGATGCCCAAACAGAAGCTCAAATGGGCTGTAACCAACCCCTTCTGTGGAACCTCTCTGTATGCAAACAACAGGCAAGGAAGAAGAAGGTCCCATTTCCGCCTAAGCTTCTCTGGGAGTCCTTTAATCATTCCTTTCAAGGTTTTGTTGAAGCGTTCAACTAAACCATTGCATTGTGGGTGATAGGGGGTGGTGAACTTGTAAGTTACACCACACTCCTTCCACATTGCTTTTAGATATCCTGACATGAAGTTGGTACCTCTGTCAGAAATGACCTCCTTTGGGAAACCCACTCTGGAGAAGACTCCAATGAGGGCTCTTGCCACCACAGGGGCTGTGGTGGTCCTCAGGGGAATTGCTTCTGGGTACCTGGTGGCATGATCCACTACCACCAGGATAAACCTGTGCCCAGATGCAGTTTGAGGGTCAAGGGGACCAACAATGTCAATCCCTACCCTTTCAAAGGGTACCCCCACCACCGGTAGTGGTATCAGGGGGCCTTTGTTGTGCCACCTGCCTTACCACTGGCTTGGCAGGTGACACAGGAGCGACAAAACTCCTTTGTGTCCTCTGACATATGTGGCCAATGAAAATGTGGAACAAGCCTGTCCCAGGTCTTGTTTTGGCCCAAGTGTCCTGCTAAAGGGATGTCATGTGCTAGGGTCAAGAGGAACCCCCTAAACTTCTGAGGTATTACCAACCTCCTGGTGGCTCCAGGGGCTGGGTCTCTACCTTCAGAATATAGGAGTCCCTCATCCCAATAAACTTTATGGGACCCACTAGCACTCCCAGCAGCCTCAGCAGCAGCCTGCTGTCTGAGGGGTTCAAGAGAGGGGCAGCACTGTTGCTCCTTACTCAGATCTTCCCTAGAAGGGCCCCCTGCCCCCAAGAACTCAACCTGATCAGGCTCAAGTCCCTCTGGGGCAGTTCCTTCTTCAGGATCTGCTTCACCTCCCTCTGGGGGTGAATCTGTGATCTGAGACAGAGGGGAAGGCACTGCCTTTACCCTACTGCTCCTCCTCTTGGGAAGCATCTGGTCCATTGTTCCAGGATCCAGAGCTGGTTCAGTGTCATGCATTCTTGCTTGTGACCTGGTCACAGCAAATACCTTCTGCAGGGATGCCCAGCATCTCAGCATGAGTCCATAACTCTACTTCAGACCAGGCTGAAGTCTCTAGATCAGTGGTTCCCAAACTTTTGACTCCTGAGGACCCCCATTGAGTCACCACTGGAAGCCGGGGACCCCAAGCAATCTGTATGATTTAAATTTCAAACATTAAAACAGTAATTCGAAAAAAATAAACACAGGTGTGCACAACAAAACAAATAGTCAAATTACTAAGGATTTTTGTATTTTATATTGAAAGAATCTGCAAAAAACGAAAAACTTTATTGGGAAGATTGGTGCTGCATCTCCGTGACTAACTTTTAAATGGTTGGTTTTATTTCGCAGTACGAGGCTCCTGTTCCTGCCAGGGCCAGACTGGAAACCCAAAGCAGTCCTGGCAAATGTTTTCATACCAGTCCCCATACGGTGCACACTAAGGACCTCATTTATGAAAAGTGACCCATCGCTGTGTGAAAACAGCGATGCGTCACTTTCATTACGCCCTCCTTGCGACACCAATGATGTCATATTTACAGTATGACGCATCATGTCGCAAGGAGTTACAGATACGTCAGTATTTCTGACGTATCTGTAGGCGCAAAAATGATGCATTGCTGGAGTGTGTCACAAAAGTGACGCAACTCCATCAATGGGTCATTTCACATGGGCAAGTCCCATTTCAAATGTGCCTGTGTCAGTCTTACGCCTGCTGTGAGGCAGGCGTAAGATATTGACGCATTTGTGTCTTAGAAGTGACGCAGTGAAATCTCAGATTTCACTGCGTCACTTCTACGAGGCTTACTTGCGTCAGAACGCCCACTCCTGCATACATTATACCTGGCGCAGGTATAATGTGGCGCAGGGTTTACAAAGTGACGCATCTACCTAGATGCGTCACTTTGTAAATATGACGTAACGTGGCGCATTTTTTACGCTGCTGGTGCGTCACAAAAGATGACGCATCGGCTGCGCAAAAGTGACGCGAGGGCTCATAAATAAGCCCCCAAGTGTAGTGAGTGAGCCTAACCACTACAAAGGGGGCTTTGGGAGGCTCTCCCCCCAAGAAAATTTAGGAAACAATGGTGCATTCTACAACACATTTATCATTAAATATTGAATTGTATTAGCTTTTAAAGAATAGTAAATGATGACCTTACTATGCACCAAGATACGACAATCTTTGTTGGGGTTCTTCAATGATTCCCTTATTATCACCCTCCAACAGTGCCTCTCAGCTCTCCCTAGTCCCTCTGGCACATGTATTTCATTTGTTTTATAGCATCTCTCATACCATTATAGGATGTCAGAGCACTTTACAATACACACATATAGGGGCAGATTTGCAAGCCCCTTGCGCAACCAGTAGCGCCACAAAAAGTAAGGCTCTGGCGGCGCATTTAGTGCCCCATATTTACACGGACAGGAAAAGCCACCCTGCGTGACTTTTCTGTTCTTGTAAATATGGCCCTTTGCACGCAGCACTTTGCGTGAAAGTTGCGTTCCATGGGTTTTGCTGTGAGTATTCTCACGCAACACCCATGAAACCAGACACATTTCCAGATTTACGAGAAATCGTAAATCGGGAAATGCGTCTGAATGCTACGCCTCTTCAGGGGAGGCATAGGGAGGCGCAACGAGGAGAAATGTATTCATTTCTCCTCGTTTTTTTCCTCTTTCTATGCGTGCTGCAGAATGCACGCATAGAAAGATGAAATCCCCTCTGGTGATTTTTATGTGCAGAAAGGGAACCCTTACTGCACATAAACAATCTCCCCACAACGCAGGCATCCTTGCACCATGGTGCAAGGGTGCCTGTGCCGGCGCATGGTAGCAGTTTGTGCACCTGCGCAGGGGAGCACAGAGATGCAACATATTGTTGTAAATATGTTGCATCCCTGTGCTTTGAAAGTGACTAAGTGGGGTGCAGCCAAATAGCTTGTGGCACTCACTGAGTCACTTTCCTTGTAAATCTGCCCCATAGAGACAATGAATCATACATGGAAATCAGTGTAAAGAAAATGTTACATAAGGCAAAGGCGACTACAAGTTGTAGGATTCACATGTCATTCATACTGGTAGGCATTTTTAAAGAGTGCTTGGTCTGGAGAAGCACAAACTCAGGATTCAGGACATAACACAGTGGTTAGCATTGACTTTACCAACAAAAATGTATTTCCACCCAAATAAACCTTTTTGCAGCATCAGGATGATGAAAGACTGGGAAAAACATAAGTTACTAACTTGTACCGTGCAGTTTGCAAGCAGCTTTTTGATGCCAGTTTATAGGTCACTGTGCTAGATCACGATTGTCACTTATAAACTGCAAAGTAACAAAATAATCTCTGTGACAAAAGCAGTAACCCACTGATCTATGCAGCTAAAACACAGTTTTAAAAAATGCAATAGGCATATTAACCCTCTGTGCTACATTAGATAAGTCAAAGCTACCACTGGACAAAACTCTCATCTCTCTCCAGCAGGAACATTAATCACTGGTGTTATCTTGACACTTTTATTGTTGCTCGAAAACTGCTAATTATACAAGGAACTTTGCAGTGCTTTTAAAACTGCTGCCTGAGGACCCCCTGGGAATGTGTCACGGACCCCTGGGGGTCCGCGGGCCACAGTTTGGGAAACACTGCTCTAGATCATTGCCCAATAGACATTCGACAGGGAGGTCTGCACTGACTACAACCTTCTTGAGGCCAGTTACCCCTCCCCAGGAGAAATTCACAACTGCCAGACTATGGTTGGTCTTGACGTTGCTTGCATTGGTCACCTGGTACATTTCGCCCAGGATGATCTGTCCAGGGTCCACAAGATCCTCTGCCACCATGGTGACACTAGCACCTGTGTCCCTAAATGCCAAAGCCTGTTTGCCATTTATTACAGGCTGCTGTTTGTATTTGCCCAGATTACTGGGACTCACTAGGAAGGACATATTAAGGTCTCCCTCACAAATCAGCATTGCCTGAGTGGGCACTCTGACTAGGTCAGAGTCCACTTCAGAACCCAGGGTCAACCCTACTACACCCTTATTCTGTGTACCACCTCCACCAGTAGCTGAACTAGGGGGAACAGTTGCCTTAGGGGCAGGAGTGGTGGTGGTTTGGTCTTTGGACTTGTTACAGTCAGAAGTCCAGTGCCCTTTCTGTTTACAGAATTTGCACCAGGGCTTCTTTTGGCCTTTTCCCTTGTTGGATTGTGACTCCCCACCAGATGCAGATTTTTGGGGCCCTTGTGAAGACTTCTGGTCTTTTGACTTATCCCCACCTTTCTCAGAGCCCTTAGGATCTTGCTTCTTGGTGTCACCCCCTTGGTTCTGGGGTTTCTGCCTCACCCTGGTTCTGACCCATTTGTCTGCCTTCTTTCCCAATTCTTGGGGAGAGGTCAGATCCGAGTCCACCAGGTACTGATGCAACAACTGGTTCTGGCAATTATTAAGGATCTGTTCTCTCATCATCAGATTATACAATCCCTTGAAATCAGTAACCCTACTGCCAACCAGCCAACCCTCCAGAGCCTTGGTTGCACAATCAACAAAGTCAGTCCAGTCCTGAGTCTGTGCCTTCTGGGTGTCTCTGAACTTCAACCTGTACTGCTCAGTGGTTAAGCCAAACCCATCTATCAGTGCACTCTTCAGGACTTCATAATCATCAGCATCCTCTTCTCTAACAGTGAGGAGCTTGTCTCTACCTTTATCTGAAAAGGAGAGCCACAAGATTGCTGCCCACTGCTTTTGGGGGACCTGCTGTACTCTACAGGCCCTCTCCATAGCAGTTATCCACTTGTGGATATCATCCCCACTCTGGTAGGGAGGAACAACCTTGCTCAGGTTCCTATGGTCTGGAATAGATTCTCTGCCTCTAGGGACACTGTTGCTGCCACCAAGGGGTTCTAACCCCTCTCGTCTAGAAGCTCTCTGGATCTCCAGGGCTTCTCTATCCAGTGCCAACTGCTTGGTTCTGAGGGCAACTCTTGCTTCCTCATACTGCAGCAGTTTGCACATTCTTTCAGAGGAGGTCTCTCTTATGGGAAAGTATGAGTTCCTCTGGTGGACAAATTCTCTGCCAGAGTGATAAGAGTGCTCAGATTCCCTGGAAGGGGACCTATGCCTCTCATCCACTCTGTCAGTTCTCTTAGGGAGAATTCCTCTGTCCTTTTCAGGCCCCTTGAGGCCTGGCCCTTCAATCACAGAGTCCTGGTCATTCGGATTTTCATCGTCTGACCCAGATACTGTAATTGACCCACCCACTGATTCAGACCCATTAGCTCCTAGAGCCAATCTAAGATCATCTGCTGTCAGCAGATCTATCAGGTGTAGGGTTGAGGGACTCTGTCCTAGCCTCAGGTGTCTTTCAACACACATGGCTCTCAAGTCAGAGAAAGCCATGTCCTTATACTGAGGCTGAGTGGATCCACTGGTTCCACCCTTTAAGGACATTCTAGTGTTGTGCAGTGTTGTACTACCTACACTAGTTTGTGGCCTACTGATACTAGCTTGAGCTGTAGAAAGGGTGTGCTATCCCTTGGCACACAGCTCTAAGTTCAGTAGAACTTATCGATACTAAGCTTGACTTTATATGTACCTTAAGTACCTATAGTGGTTTTCAGTTAGTAATTCAAATAGAGATTTTCTGGTAAAACAATAGCAAGCTGGAATCCCACACGCTGCCCACCAATGTGAGAAGTTGGCCTGGTATATGCTGTTCACTAATTAAAGTGGACACCTTGCACCAGAACAATTCGACTCTTATGGTAGATAGGTTTAAGACAACCTTTATAGAAAGCTATCCTAGTGGTAGCTGTGGAGAGCAGCCTTCAGGCTAAGTCTTGAAGGAATGTAAAGCAGCTTGTTTTACCACACAATCTCTTGAATCACCAAATGAAAAGACACCACACAGGTATATATATCAAATATATATGTATTTATTAATAAACACTCTCTACTAATCTCTTTATGAGATTAGAGGTCAGGAACATATGTACAAGTCAAATATTATCAGAATAAGTTTAGCACAATCGAATATCACAATCTTAGTTTGCTAGACCTAGGTCTAGGGCATCTAGAATCGAGGGACCCCCAAGAACCACCCCAGGTAGTTGTAGGAGACCCACAGGGGACGGACGCGGTGACCTGGCACCGGTGCGAATCCTGTACGAGTCTATGCACTCAGACGCGATTGAGATATCAATGTTAAAGGTCCCTTGCGTGTTCGAGGCGAACACACCGATCGGTCCTTGTACGAGTCGAAGGACGCGGTCACAGATAGAGATTGCAAGGGAGATGGACGCGTTGTGTCTAACACAGACGCGAACCTTGTGCGAGTCAGTGCAATGGAGATCTCAGAGTTACAGGCCCTTTGTGTGTTCGAGGCGAACACCGATCGGACTCAGTACGAGTCGAAGGATACAGTTTTAGATAGTGTTGCAAAGGAGATGGACGCGGTGTGTCTAACACAGACGCGAACCCTGTACGAGTCAGCGCAATTGTCGCACTTGGAAAGTTAGAGTTTTAGGACACTTCTAGGGACGCTACAAGCAAGTCACTTACAGGGTAAGTAGTTCTAGGGCCCACACCCACAGGAGCACCGTAGTGCTGAAGTTACCTCACCCAGGGGAGCCGGGTGCATAGGTGTTCTTTGGTGTCGGGTCGCGGCGTCGTTTTCAATGGGAGCCAGTGAAGACTTGCTGCTTGCGGCGACAGGAGAAGTGTCCGGAGGAATCCAAGCCTGGATTCGGGAGATGGAAGACCTGAAAGCAGAGGGGACAGTGTTCAAAGTCACTTGGCAGTGACTCGGGGCAAGGAAGATGGATGCCCACCGTCGTCGCAAGATTCAGGTCGTTCGCAGTTGCCTTGACTCTTCAGCCACGAGGTCCAGGAGGCGTCGGCGACGACCAGGAGCTGGATTCGGCGTGTCCCACGATGTCTGCAGCTTACTGCGGTGTCGGCGACTCGATTGGAGCCAACAAGCCTTGGTAACAGCAAGTCTCGGGGAAAGTGTGAAGAGGCAATGGCGCAGACCAGCAAGGTCTGTGGGACTCACCCAGCGAGGGTAAGTCAGGGCAGGCCTGGAGCAACCAGGGAGCCCTTCGGTTTCTTTAGGAAGTCTTCTGGGGACCCACAAGCCGGCTGGCAAGGGATCGCGAAGACGCCTCGGGAGGATTCACTCACAGGGGCCCACGGTCACTCGGGACGTGGTAGGCCTCTGATCTTAGGAGGGATTCCTGCTGGAGGCTGGGACCACACGTGGTCCAAAGCACAAGTTCGTGGAACGTTGTGAAGGGGTTGCACTCGACAATAGTGCACGGTACCCAGGGGTCGCGGTTCCTCGTTACTCTTGGGGTCCACTGGCCTCAGCTTCGCTGGGGACTCACGATGGCCTTTGAGAAGTCAGGAAATCCACTTCTTGGGCTGCAGGGACTTCGGACTCCGGCGGGAGCGGCGTAGTTTGCGACCGTCGTTTGTAGTTTTTGGTGCCTGCCAAGCAGGGGAGTCACTCCTTGACTCCAAGGGAGATTCTTCAGTCTTCCAAAGGTAGTGGAACGTCGAAGGTCCGGGATTCTTCTTGTAGAGCGTCGTCCAGGGAAATCTAGGGTGCAATGCACAGGTTCCCCCTCTTATACTAAAAGAAGGGGAGGGACTAGCTCTATGACCCTACCTATGGGAGGGTCAGGGGAGTGGGTGGCTACACCCACTTCCCTTTGTCCAGTTTCGCGCCAGAGCAGGGACAGGTAGCCCCTGAGCCGGTTTGAACTGGCATATGCACAGAGGAGCCTTCTGCTCCCCCAGTGCAGGACTTCAAAGCACTCTAAGAGTGCACCCACCCAGCCCCAATACACTAAACCCTGTCTGGGAGGTGGTCACACCCCTTGGGACAGGATATCTATTGTTGGGCTTCCTCCACTGCGAGTGTTGGTCATCAGCAGGAGGGCAGCCCAGTGTCTGTGACTGGTGGCATCCATTTTGTGATGCCAGGGCTCTGCAGGATTCTACCGCGTTTCCACAGTAGGTACATGTCTATCCCTCTAGAAGGGTGGAATGCTACCCCCGCCGCCAGGACTGGCGGGGGGTAGTATTCCAAGGTGTTTGACACCAAACACGACATGTTTCGATGCAGCCATTCCAAAGTTAGCATTTTACCGCGAGGATATAATGCACTTAAAAGTATATGGTTTAACCGCATCCACAAACAGCACCAGAGAATGGACTCTGAGAGCTGCAGAGGGGCCCTGCTCAGGCAGAGGCACCCCCTCACATAGAAGCCAAGCACCCTGCCCTCAGGATTGATAGGGCCTGCCTTAGGGGTGACTGATAGGGTTATATGTGTGTGTAGGAGAGATATAGGGAACCTATATCTCAGTGAGGGGTGCTAGCACTTCCTCACTCAGGCTGCAGTAGCAGGCCTGTGGTGTCAGATTTAGTCTGCTTCCCAGGGGTGGCATAATACATGCTGCAGCCCCTGGTAGGCCTGTGAAGTACCTATGCCCTTGGTACCTAAGGTACCATATACTAGGGACTCATAAGGTGCCACAGTATCCAATCACTAGTGCACCTAGAGTGCACTCCAAATCGTTTAGAGAGAACAGAGAGGCTGGGGCCCTGATTAGCAGGGTCCCAGCCTGACTATAGCCAGAAACCAGTGTAAACATCAGGAAAAAAGTGGGGGCAACATAAGAGGCAGATCCTACTCTCCTACACTTATGCTATAAATGGCCCGGCGTCAGGCTTTCTCCTTCATGCATTTGCTAGTTTGCAGTTTGGTGATGTTACTGCTGCTGGTTTTGTGGAGACCCCCTGACGTCTTGATTTTTGGAGGCCAGGACTGATGGATTACCATCCCTGACGTCCATCTAAACTGCCAGTAGTACTACAGTAGTATGACAGAGTTGGCATACTTCCGAAGTTCTGTTTCCAAAGAAAAAGAAATAGAATTCCAGGGTCTAATTTTCATATTAACTCAGATCTGAAGCTGAGCATCAAATAGTTCAACATCACATCCATTTATTTTGCTTGAGAAAATTTGCCCTGAGTTGTTTCACTACTTCCTGGCCAGGAATACAACTATCATTTTTTAAAACTGGTGACTTCAGATGGCAACTTTAAAAACCGAGTAAACATTTCTGTGCACCTGGTAAATCAATGCCTGCATTTAAACTATATTTATTGAAGAGGGATTATAGCTGAAGATTATGGGAAAGCTTCAAAGAATTAGTGGCTTTGTACAGTTGCTGAAATGTTATGAGCTCTCTTAAACAACAAGGTTCTATCACAGTTGAATAAGGGGTCTCGGATAAATCAATCCACCTTTCCAAGTAGGCTATACAATGATCAAATAAAACTGTAAAAAGCAGACTCTGTGTGTCTATGCTTACAGCAGGTTCAATAGAATTAATACAGTTGTGTACTAGAAAACCAAATAATTTCCCTTCCATTTCATTCTTCAGATTGTTCTATAATATTTGGAAGATGGCTGGAACCGCAGGGACACTCAACTCCTCAGGCTGCAGGATAGCATCATTATACAAAGAAAAGGTGCACCTCCCACTTTGACACACTGCCCTACTCACTTTCAACTACTAGAAAATACAATTCAAATACGGAATTTCTTAGGTTCTGAAAATTAGGTGCAACTGCTGTGCAGGAATAATGTTTCATCCATGGCTGAAAATAAAAGTCAGCCAACGCAGCGGCACATGCAAGAACAAAAGTTGCCAATTCAAGCCCAAAAAAGAAAGAAAACTCCTTATTTGGATGTGCTTTTTTGCAGAAGAGAAGTGATTATAGACTTTCAAAATAAGTGCTTCAACATTAACAGAAATGCCATCAATAATCTGCTTAGCAGCGTTATGCAAGATATGGATTGGACAGTTTGCTAGAAGAAAATCATTTACTAATTTCAACAGCTGAAAAATACAATGGTGTCCATTATTTGCATTTGCTTTGTCACCACACTGCAGGCTTTATTCTTAAATGTCAAACCATGTTTCAATAATTTAGTTCTAATGTGCTCTGCAACTCAGAAAGCAGTCTTTGCAGCATCTTCACAGAACTTCACCAAAGTGTAGATCACACCAGAAGTTAAACTAAATTATATCCACTTTTGTTGAAATGCTTTAATGTTTCCCTTGTTGGCAGCTTCACTGATAACTGAGAAATATCCATCTTGTAGCTCCATCTGCAAGAAGAGAGGTGCAGGCGCATTTTTGGTGATATCCAATGCACAGGAGGCGTTTACTGCAATTGATATGCCAGGATTAATGATTTTGGATAGCTTGAACCCACAGTACAAAGTGCGACAGGATATGTGATTTTTAACAGTATTTCACCTCTGAAGTTTGGACTAAAGCTGTAAAAGTAACCTGCAGAATGCCATGATCTTGGGTGTCATGGAAAATGGAAGTCCTAACACAAAAGTATGATATAATGTCATGCATGCCAGGTACAGACAACATAGTAGCAGGGTGCAATTCCAATCAGTCTTACATACAGATGGATTAGCCATGTTGGAATATGCGAGAATGGCACATTTGCCATAGACATTTATGGTGACGTATCCAACAGCGCCACATGGCTTTCATGTCCGTCCTCAGCCCATAAACATGTTATGTTAATGGATTTTGTAAAGCGCGACAGCTGCCCCAGCAAAGAGGCGTCCCGGCGCTGACAGCAATGAGGTGGACAAGATAAAGGAGGGGCCCCAGGGTAGGCCTACGGAGTGGGAAAGAGAAAGGTTTTTATGGCTTTCCTGAATTCAAGATAATTGTTAAGCCCACGAATGTGGGCAGGCAGCGTGTTCCAAAGGATGGTTGCTCTGTTCCGGAAAGAGCGACCTCCGGAGCGAACCCTCCTAACCCGGGGAACCACCACCAGGTGTTGTCCCATGGAACGGAGCTGGCGGGGGGGGAACGTAGGGTAAAAGCAAGTTGGCCAAAATGCCAGGAGAGGCAGATTTCAGGGCTTTGAAGGCTATACAGAGAGCCTTGAACTCAATCCGCCTGGCCACAGGCAGCCAGTGGAGACGGCTAATGGCGTTTGTCACAGAGCAGGCTCTGCGCAAACCGAGGAGAGATCCTGCGGCTGCATTCTGTCCCCTCTGTAGCCTATGTATTTCTGTCTTGTTTGCACCCAAATACAGTGAGCTGGCGTAATCAAGTCTAGACATAATCAAGGCCTGAATGATGATCTGCCTGGTAGGGGCATCAAAAAAGCCCAGGATGGGTTTGAGTCCTCGCAACCACCCAAAACAGGTTCCAGCCACCTTTTAGTTTGGGTCTGGAAGTTGAGGGATGCATCCATCCAAACCCCTAAGTTCTTCACTGCCTGCTTGGGGGAGGGGGCAATGCCTAGGCTCTTAGGCCACCAGAGCTCATTCCATAGACCATGGTCTTTCCCCACCAACAACACCTCCGACTTGTTAGCATTTAGTTGGAGACAGTTGGCGGTCATCCACTCGGCGACTGCCGCAAGATCACTTTGAAACTTAAGAGCGTCCTGCTTAGAGTCGCTTGAGAGAGCCACCACCAGCTGTGTGTCTCCGGCGTAGGAGACAATGGTCAGCCCTCTGCTCTTGGCTACTACAACCAGAGCTTGTACGTATAGGTTGAAAAGCAGAGGGCTCAGGGAGGAGCCCTGTGGCACCCCTTGCTTGATGGGAAAGATGCCAGAGGTGAAGGGGGGAGTTACCACCTGAAACATCCTATCAGCAAGGAATGAGGCGAGCCACTTCCGCGCTGAGCCTACAATTCCAGCCTCCTCCAGGCGTCGCAACAGAATGGCGTGGGACACTGTATCAAATGCGGCACTGAGATCCAGGAGGATCAGTGCCGTCGTCTGCCCTGCATCCAAAGCTGTCCAAAGATGTTCTGTCACAGCCAGGAGCGCCGACTCTGTGCTGTGGCCAGGGTATGCCCAGACGTGGGTCCCTTGCTCACTTTGCCACTGGATTCAAGCTAGCCTGGCTGATGACGGCTGAATGGCCAGAAACCGGTCCCAGGATGCTTGTTTCCGGTCCAGGGAAGACATGGCTTGGCAGTTCGGGCTGGACTGTTCCCATGAGGCACAGGGTCAGACTGATTTGCATATGGCCATGTCTGAACTGGGGTGGTGGAGTGAGCTAAAGAATGATGATGGATTAAACCCAGATCAGTTGACTGGGGGTGAGTGTTTGATTAGCTCAAACGCTCCGTCCATCATCCCCTTTGGTATCGCTTTGTTCGCCCTAAGTTGGCAGGGTATGCCCAGACGTGGGTCCCTTGCTCACTTTGCCACTGGATTCAAGCTAGCCTGGCTGATGACGGCTGAATGGCCAGAAACCGGTCCCAGGATGCTTGTTTCCGGTCCAGGGAAGACATGGCTTGGCAGTTCGGGCTGGACTGTTCCCATGAGGCACAGGGTCAGACTGATTTGCATATGGCCATGTCTGAACTGGGGTGGTGGAGTGAGCTAAAGAATGATGATGGATTAAACCCAGATCAGTTGACTGGGGGTGAGTGTTTGATTAGCTCAAACGCTCCGTCCATCATCCCCTTTGGTATCGCTTTGTTCGCCCTAAGTTGGCAGGGTATGCCCAGACGTGGGTCCCTTGCTCACTTTGCCACTGGATTCAAGCTAGCCTGGCTGATGACGGCTGAATGGCCAGAAACCGGTCCCAGGATGCTTGTTTCCGGTCCAGGGAAGACATGGCTTGGCAGTTCGGGCTGGACTGTTCCCATGAGGCACAGGGTCAGACTGATTTGCATATGGCCATGTCTGAACTGGGGTGGTGGAGTGAGCTAAAGAATGATGATGGATTAAACCCAGATCAGTTGACTGGGGGTGAGTGTTTGATTAGCTTAAACTCTCCGTCCATCATCCCCTTTGGTATCGCTTTGTTCGCCCCTAAGTTGGCAGGGTATGCCCAGACGTGGGTCCCTTGCTCACTTTGCCACTGGATTCAAGCTAGCCTGGCTGATGACGGCTGAATGGCCAGAAACCGGTCCCAGGATGCTTGTTTCCGGTCCAGGGAAGACATGGCTTGGCAGTTCGGGCTGGACTGTTCCCATGAGGCACAGGGTCAGACTGTTTTGCATATGGCCATGTCTGAACTGGGGTGGTGGAGTGAGCTAAAGAATGATGATGGATTAAACCCAGATCAGTTGACTGGGGGTGAGTGTTTGATTAGCTCAAACGCTCCGTCCATCATCCCCTTTGGTATCGCTTTGTTCGCCCTAAGTTGGCAGGGTATGCCCAGACGTGGGTCCCTTGCTCACTTTGCCACTGGATTCAAGCTAGCCTGGCTGATGACGGCTGAATGGCCAGAAACCGGTCCCAGGATGCTTGTTTCCGGTCCAGGGAAGACATGGCTTGGCAGTTCGGGCTGGACTGTTCCCATGAGGCACAGGGTCAGACTGATTTGCATATGGCCATGTCTGAACTGGGGTGGTGGAGTGAGCTAAAGAATGATGATGGATTAAACCCAGATCAGTTGACTGGGGGTGAGTGTTTGATTAGCTCAAACGCTCCGTCCATCATCCCCTTTGGTATCGCTTTGTTCGCCCCTAAGTTGGCAGGGTATGCCCAGACGTGGGTCCCTTGCTCACTTTGCCACTGGATTCAAGCTAGCCTGGCTGATGACGGCTGAATGGCCAGAAACCGGTCCCAGGATGCTTGTTTACGGTCCAGGGAAGACATGGCTTGGCAGTTCGGGCTGGACTGTTCCCATGAGGCACAGGGTCAGACTGATTTGCATATGGCCATGTCTGAACTGGGGTGGTGGTGTGAGCTAAAGAATGATGATGGATTAAACCCAGATCAGTTGACTGGGGGTGAGTGTTTGATTAGCTCAAACGCTCCGTCCATCATCCCCTTTGGTATCGCTTTGTTCTCCCTAAGTTGGCAGGGTATGCCCAGACGTGGGTCCCTTGCTCACTTTGCCACTGGATTCAAGCTAGCCTGGCTGATGACGGCTGAATGGCCAGAAACCGGTCCCAGGATGCTTGTTTCCGGTCCAGGGAAGACATGGCTTGGCAGTTCGGGCTGGACTGTTCCCATGAGGCACAGGGTCAGACTGATTTGCATATGGCCATGTCTGAACTGGGGTGGTGGAGTGAGCTAAAGAATGATGATGGATTAAACCCAGATCAGTTGACTGGGGGTGAGTGTTTGATTAGCTCAAACGCTCCGTCCATCATCCCCTTTGGTATCGCTTTGTTCGCCCTAAGTTGGCAGGGTATGCCCAGACGTGGGTCCCTTGCTCACTTTGCCACTGGATTCAAGCTAGCCTGGCTGATGACGGCTGAATGGCCAGAAACCGGTCCCAGGATGCTTGTTTCCGGTCCAGGGAAGACATGGCTTGGCAGTTCGGGCTGGACTGTTCCCATGAGGCACAGGGTCAGACTGATTTGCATATGGCCATGTCTGAACTGGGGTGGTGGAGTGAGCTAAAGAATGATGATGGATTAAACCCAGATCAGTTGACTGGGGGTGAGTGTTTGATTAGCTCAAACGCTCCGTCCATCATCCCCTTTGGTATCGCTTGTTCGCCCTAAGTTGGCAGGGTATGCCCAGACGTGGGTCCCTTGCTCACTTTGCCACTGGATTCAAGCTAGCCTGGCTGATGACGGCTGAATGGCCAGAAACCGGTCCCAGGATGCTTGTTTCCGGTCCAGGGAAGACATGGCTTGGCAGTTCGGGCTGGACTGTTCCCATGAGGCACAGGGTCAGACTGTTTTGCATATGGCCATGTCTGAACTGGGGTGGTGGAGTGAGCTAAAGAATGATGATGGATTAAACCCAGATCAGTTGACTGGGGGTGAGTGTTTGATTAGCTCAAACGCTCCGTCCATCATCCCCTTTGGTATCGCTTTGTTCGCCCCTAAGTTGGCAGGGTATGCCCAGACGTGGGTCCCTTGCTCACTTTGCCACTGGATTCAAGCTAGCCTGGCTGATGACGGCTGAATGGCCAGAAACCGGTCCCAGGATGCTTGTTTCCGGTCCAGGGAAGACATGGCTTGGCAGTTCGGGCTGGACTGTTCCCATGAGGCACAGGGTCAGACTGATTTGCATATGGCCATGTCTGAACTGGGGTGGTGGAGTGAGCTAAAGAATGATGATGGATTAAACCCAGATCAGTTGACTGGGGTGAGTGTTTGATTAGCTCAAACGCTCCGTCCATCATCCCCTTTGGTATCGCTTTGTTCGCCCTAAGTTGGCAGGGTATGCCCAGACGTGGGTCCCTTGCTCACTTTGCCACTGGATTCAAGCTAGCCTGGCTGATGACGGCTGAATGGCCAGAAACCGGTCCCAGGATGCTTGTTTACGGTCCAGGGAAGACATGGCTTGGCAGTTCGGGCTGGACTGTTCCCATGAGGCACAGGGTCAGACTGATTTGCATATGGCCATGTCTGAACTGGGGTGGTGGTGTGAGCTAAAGAATGATGATGGATTAAACCCAGATCAGTTGACTGGGGGTGAGTGTTTGATTAGCTCAAACGCTCCGTCCATCATCCCCTTTGGTATCGCTTTGTTCGCCCTAAGTTGGCAGGGTATGCCCAGACGTGGGTCCCTTGCTCACTTTGCCACTGGATTCAAGCTAGCCTGGCTGATGACGGCTGAATGGCCAGAAACCGGTCCCAGGATGCTTGTTTCCGGTCCAGGGAAGACATGGCTTGGCAGTTCGGGCTGGACTGTTCCCATGAGGCACAGGGTCAGACTGATTTGCATATGGCCATGTCTGAACTGGGGTGGTGGAGTGAGCTAAAGAATGATGATGGATTAAACCCAGATCAGTTGACTGGGGGTGAGTGTTTGATTAGCTCAAACGCTCCGTCCATCATCCCCTTTGGTATCGCTTTGTTCGCCCTAAGTTGGCAGGGTATGCCCAGACGTGGGTCCCTTGCTCACTTTGCCACTGGATTCAAGCTAGCCTGGCTGATGACGGCTGAATGGCCAGAAACCGGTCCCAGGATGCTTGTTTCCGGTCCAGGGAAGACATGGCTTGGCAGTTCGGGCTGGACTGTTCCCATGAGGCACAGGGTCAGACTGATTTGCATATGGCCATGTCTGAACTGGGGTGGTGGAGTGAGCTAAAGAATGATGATGGATTAAACCCAGATCAGTTGACTGGGGGTGAGTGTTTGATTAGCTCAAACGCTCCGTCCATCATCCCCTTTGGTATCGCTTTGTTCGCCCTAAGTTGGCAGGGTATGCCCAGACGTGGGTCCCTTGCTCACTTTGCCACTGGATTCAAGCTAGCCTGGCTGATGACGGCTGAATGGCCAGAAACCGGTCCCAGGATGCTTGTTTCCGGTCCAGGGAAGACATGGCTTGGCAGTTCGGGCTGGACTGTTCCCATGAGGCACAGGGTCAGACTGATTTGCATATGGCCATGTCTGAACTGGGGTGGTGGAGTGAGCTAAAGAATGATGATGGATTAAACCCAGATCAGTTGACTGGGGGTGAGTGTTTGATTAGCTCAAACGCTCCGTCCATCATCCCCTTTGGTATCGCTTTGTTCGCCCTAAGTTGGCAGGGTATGCCCAGACGTGGGTCCCTTGCTCACTTTGCCACTGGATTCAAGCTAGCCTGGCTGATGACGGCTGAATGGCCAGAAACCGGTCCCAGGATGCTTGTTTCCGGTCCAGGGAAGACATGGCTTGGCAGTTCGGGCTGGACTGTTCCCATGAGGCACAGGGTCAGACTGATTTGCATATGGCCATGTCTGAACTGGGGTGGTGGAGTGAGCTAAAGAATGATGATGGATTAAACCCAGATCAGTTGACTGGGGGTGAGTGTTTGATTAGCTCAAACGCTCCGTCCATCATCCCCTTTGGTATCGCTTTGTTCGCCCTAAGTTGGCAGGGTATGCCCAGACGTGGGTCCCTTGCTCACTTTGCCACTGGATTCAAGCTAGCCTGGCTGATGACGGCTGAATGGCCAGAAACCGGTCCCAGGATGCTTGTTTCCGGTCCAGGGAAGACATGGCTTGGCAGTTCGGGCTGGACTGTTCCCATGAGGCACAGGGTCAGACTGATTTGCATATGGCCATGTCTGAACTGGGGTGGTGGAGTGAGCTAAAGAATGATGATGGATTAAACCCAGATCAGTTGACTGGGGGTGAGTGTTTGATTAGCTCAAACGCTCCGTCCATCATCCCCTTTGGTATCGCTTTGTTCGCCCTAAGTTGGCAGGGTATGCCCAGACGTGGGTCCCTTGCTCACTTTGTCACTGGATTCAAGCTAGCCTGGCTGATGACGGCTGAATGGCCAGAAACCGGTCCCAGGATGCTTGTTTCCGGTCCAGGGAAGACATGGCTTGGCAGTTCGGGCTGGACTGTTCCCATGAGGCACAGGGTCAGACTGATTTGCATATGGCCATGTCTGAACTGGGGTGGTGGAGTGAGCTAAAGAATGATGATGGATTAAACCCAGATCAGTTGACTGGGGGTGAGTGTTTGATTAGCTCAAACGCTCCGTCCATCATCCCCTTTGGTATCGCTTTGTTCGCCCTAAGTTGGCAGGGTATGCCCAGACGTGGGTCCCTTGCTCACTTTGCCACTGGATTCAAGCTAGCCTGGCTGATGACGGCTGAATGGCCAGAAACCGGTCCCAGGATGCTTGTTTCCGGTCCAGGGAAGACATGGCTTGGCAGTTCGGGCTGGACTGTTCCCATGAGGCACAGGGTCAGACTGATTTGCATATGGCCATGTCTGAACTGGGGTGGTGGTGTGAGCTAAAGAATGATGATGGATTAAACCCAGATCAGTTGACTGGGGGTGAGTGTTTGATTAGCTCAAACGCTCCGTCCATCATCCCCTTTGGTATCGCTTTGTTCGCCCCTAAGTTGGCAGGGTATGCCCAGACGTGGGTCCCTTGCTCACTTTGCCACTGGATTCAAGCTAGCCTGGCTGATGACGGCTGAATGGCCAGAAACCGGTCCCAGGATGCTTGTTTCCGGTCCAGGGAAGACATGGCTTGGCAGTTCGGGCTGGACTGTTCCCATGAGGCACAGGGTCAGACTGATTTGCATATGGCCATGTCTGAACTGGGGTGGTGGAGTGAGCTAAAGAATGATGATGGATTAAACCCAGATCAGTTGACTGGGGGTGAGTGTTTGATTAGCTCAAACGCTCTGTCCATCATCCCCTTTGGTATCGCTTTGTTCGCCCTAAGTTGGCGGGGTATGCCCAGACGTGGGTCCCTTGCTCACTTTGCCACTGGATTCAAGCTAGCCTGGCTGATGACGGCTGAATGGCCAGAAACCGGTCCCAGGATGCTTGTTTCCGGTCCAGGGAAGACATGGCTTGGCAGTTCGGGCTGGACTGTTCCCATGAGGCACAGGATCAGACTGATTTGCATATGGCCATGTCTGAACTGGGGTGGTGGAGTGAGCTAAAGAATGATGATGGATTAAACCCAGATCAGTTGACTGGGGGTGAGTGTTTGATTAGCTCAAACGCTCCGTCCATCATCCCCTTTGGTATCGCTTTGTTCGCCCTAAGTTGGCAGGGTATGCCCAGACGTGGGTCCCTTGCTCACTTTGCCACTGGATTCAAGCTAGCCTGGCTGATGACGGCTGAATGGCCAGAAACCGGTCCCAGGATGCTTGTTTCCGGTCCAGGGAAGACATGGCTTGGCAGTTCGGGCTGGACTGTTCCCATGAGGCACAGGGTCAGACTGATTTGCATATGGCCATGTCTGAACTGGGGTGGTGGAGTGAGCTAAAGAATGATGATGGATTAAACCCAGATCAGTTGACTGGGGGTGAGTGTTTGATTAGCTCAAACGCTCCGTCCATCATCCCCTTTGGTATCGCTTTGTTCGCCCTAAGTTGGCAGGGTATGCCCAGACGTGGGTCCCTTGCTCACTTTGCCACTGGATTCAAGCTAGCCTGGCTGATGACGGCTGAATGGCCAGAAACCGGTCCCAGGATGCTTGTTTCCGGTCCAGGGAAGACATGGCTTGGCAGTTCGGGCTGGACTGTTCCCATGAGGCACAGGGTCAGACTGATTTGCATATGGCCATGTCTGAACTGGGGTGGTGGAGTGAGCTAAAGAATGATGATGGATTAAACCCAGATCAGTTGACTGGGGGTGAGTGTTTGATTAGCACAAACGCTCCGTCCATCATCCCCTTTGGTATCGCTTTGTTCGCCCTAAGTTGGCAGGGTATGCCCAGACGTGGGTCCCTTGCTCACTTTGCCACTGGATTCAAGCTAGCCTGGCTGATGACGGCTGAATGGCCAGAAACCGGTCCCAGGATGCTTGTTTCCGGTCCAGGGAAGACATGGCTTGGCAGTTCGGGCTGGACTGTTCCCATGAGGCACAGGGTCAGACTGATTTGCATATGGCCATGTCTGAACTGGGGTGGTGGAGTGAGCTAAAGAATGATGATGGATTAAACCCAGATCAGTTGACTGGGGGTGAGTGTTTGATTAGCTCAAACGCTCCGTCCATCATCCCCTTTGGTATCGCTTTGTTCGCCCTAAGTTGGCAGGGTATGCCCAGACGTGGGTCCCTTGCTCACTTTGCCACTGGATTCAAGCTAGCCTGGCTGATGACGGCTGAATGGCCAGAAACCGGTCCCAGGATGCTTGTTTCCGGTCCAGGGAAGACATGGCTTGGCAGTTCGGGCTGGACTGTTCCCATGAGGCACAGGGTCAGACTGATTTGCATATGGCCATGTCTGAACTGGGGTGGTGGAGTGAGCTAAAGAATGATGATGGATTAAACCCAGATCAGTTGACTGGGGGTGAGTGTTTGATTAGCTCAAACTCTCCGTCCATCATCCTCTTTGGTATCGCTTTGTTCGCCCTAAGTTAGCAGGGTATGCCCAGACGTGGGTCCCTTGCTCACTTTGCCACTGGATTCAAGCTAGCCTGGCTGATGACGGCTGAATGGCCAGAAACCGGTCCCAGGATGCTTGTTTCCGGTCCAGGGAAGACATGGCTTGGCAGTTCGGGCTGGACTGTTCCCATGAGGCACAGGGTCAGACTGTTTTGCATATGGCCATGTCTGAACTGGGGTGGTGGAGTGAGCTAAAGAATGATGATGGATTAAACCCAGATCAGTTGACTGGGGGTGAGTGTTTGATTAGCTCAAACGCTCCGTCCATCATCCCCTTTGGTATCGCTTTGTTCGCCCTAAGTTGGCAGGGTATGCCCAGACGTGGGTCCCTTGCTCACTTTGCCACTGGATTCAAGCTAGCCTGGCTGATGACGGCTGAATGGCCAGAAACCGGTCCCAGGATGCTTGTTTCCGGTCCAGGGAAGACATGGCTTGGCAGTTCGGGCTGGACTGTTCCCATGAGGCACAGGGTCAGACTGATTTGCATATGGCCATGTCTGAACTGGGGTGGTGGAGTGAGCTAAAGAATGATGATGGATTAAACCCAGATCAGTTGACTGGGGGTGAGTGTTTGATTAGCTCAAACGCTCCGTCCATCATCCCCTTTGGTATCGCTTTGTTCGCCCTAAGTTGGCAGGGTATGCCCAGACGTGGGTCCCTTGCTCACTTTGCCACTGGATTCAAGCTAGCCTGGCTGATGACGGCTGAATGGCCAGAAACCGGTCCCAGGATGCTTGTTTCCGGTCCAGGGAAGACATGGCTTGGCAGTTCGGGCTGGACTGTTCCCATGAGGCACAGGGTCAGACTGATTTGCATATGGCCATGTCTGAACTGGGGTGGTGGTGTGAGCTAAAGAATGATGATGGATTAAACCCAGATCAGTTGACTGGGGGTGAGTGTTTGATTAGCTCAAACGCTCCGTCCATCATCCCCTTTGGTATCGCTTTGTTCGCCCTAAGTTGGCAGGGTATGCCCAGACGTGGGTCCCTTGCTCACTTTGCCACTGGATTCAAGCTAGCCTGGCTGATGACGGCTGAATGGCCAGAAACCGGTCCCAGGATGCTTGTTTCCGGTCCAGGGAAGACATGGCTTGGCAGTTCGGGCTGGACTGTTCCCATGAGGCACAGGGTCAGACTGATTTGCATATGGCCATGTCTGAACTGGGGTGGTGGAGTGAGCTAAAGAATGATGATGGATTAAACCCAGATCAGTTGACTGGGGGTGAGTGTTTGATTAGCTCAAACGCTCCGTCCATCATCCCCTTTGGTATCGCTTTGTTCGCCCTAAGTTGGCAGGGTATGCCCAGACGTGGGTCCCTTGCTCACTTTGCCACTGGATTCAAGCTAGCCTGGCTGATGACGGCTGAATGGCCAGAAACCGGTCCCAGGATGCTTGTTTCCGGTCCAGGGAAGACATGGCTTGGCAGTTCGGGCTGGACTGTTCCCATGAGGCACAGGGTCAGACTGATTTGCATATGGCCATGTCTGAACTGGGGTGGTGGAGTGAGCTAAAGAATGATGATGGATTAAACCCAGATCAGTTGACTGGGGGTGAGTGTTTGATTAGCTCAAACGCTCCGTCCATCATCCCCTTTGGTATCGCTTTGTTCGCCCTAAGTTGGCAGGGTATGCCCAGACGTGGGTCCCTTGCTCACTTTGCCACTGGATTCAAGCTAGCCTGGCTGATGACGGCTGAATGGCCAGAAACCGGTCCCAGGATGCTTGTTTCCGGTCCAGGGAAGACATGGCTTGGCAGTTCGGGCTGGACTGTTCCCATGAGGCACAGGGTCAGACTGATTTGCATATGGCCATGTCTGAACTGGGGTGGTGGAGTGAGCTAAAGAATGATGATGGATTAAACCCAGATCAGTTGACTGGGGGTGAGTGTTTGATTAGCTCAAACGCTCCGTCCATCGTCCCCTTTGGTATCGCTTTGTTCGCCCTAAGTTGGCAGGGTATGCCCAGACGTGGGTCCCTTGCTCACTTTGCCACTGGATTCAAGCTAGCCTGGCTGATGACGGCTGAATGGCCAGAAACCGGTCCCAGGATGCTTGTTTCCGGTCCAGGGAAGACATGGCTTGGCAGTTCGGGCTGGACTGTTCCCATGAGGCACAGGGTCAGACTGATTTGCATATGGCCATGTCTGAACTGGGGTGGTGGAGTGAGCTAAAGAATGATGATGGATTAAACCCAGATCAGTTGACTGGGGGCGAGTGTTTGATTAGCTCAAACGCTCCGTCCATCATCCCCTTTGGTATCGCTTTGTTCGCCCTAAGTTGGCAGGGTATGCCCAGACGTGGGTCCCTTGCTCACTTTGCCACTGGATTCAAGCTAGCCTGGCTGATGACGGCTGAGTGGCCAGAAACCGGTCCCAGGATGCTTGTTTCCGGTCCAGGGAAGACATGGCTTGGCAGTTCGGGCTGGACTGTTCCCATGAGGCACAGGGTCAGACTGATTTGCATATGGCCATGTCTGAACTGGGGTGGTGGAGTGAGCTAAAGAATGATGATGGATTAAACCCAGATCAGTTGACTGGGGGCGAGTGTTTGATTAGCTCAAACGCTCCGTCCATCATCCCCTTTGGTATCGCTTTGTTCGCCCTAAGTTGGCAGGGTATGCCCAGACGTGGGTCCCTTGCTCACTTTGCCACTGGATTCAAGCTAGCCTGGCTGATGACGGCTGAGTGGCCAGAAACCGGTCCCAGGATGCTTGTTTCCGGTCCAGGGAAGACATGGCTTGGCAGTTCGGGCTGGACTGTTCCCATGAGGCACAGGGTCAGACTGATTTGCATATGGCCATGTCTGAACTGGGGTGGTGGAGTGAGCTAAAGAATGATGATGGATTAAACCCAGATCAGTTGACTGGGGGTGAGTGTTTGATTAGCTCAAACGCTCCGTCCATCATCCCCTTTGGTATCGCTTTGTTCGCCCTAAGTTGGCAGGGTATGCCCAGACGTGGGTCCCTTGCTCACTTTGCCACTGGATTCAAGCTAGCCTGGCTGATGACGGCTGAATGGCCAGAAACCGGTCCCAGGATGCTTGTTTCCGGTCCAGGGAAGACATGGCTTGGCAGTTCGGGCTGGACTGTTCCCATGAGGCACAGGGTCAGACTGATTTGCATATGGCCATGTCTGAACTGGGGTGGTGGAGTGAGCTAAAGAATGATGATGGATTAAACCCAGATCAGTTGACTGGGGGTGAGTGTTTGATTAGCTCAAACGCTCCGTCCATCATCCCCTTTGGTATCGCTTTGTTCGCCCTAAGTTGGCAGGGTATGCCCAGACGTGGGTCCCTTGCTCACTTTGCCACTGGATTCAAGCTAGCCTGGCTGATGACGGCTGAATGGCCAGAAACCGGTCCCAGGATGCTTGTTTCCGGTCCAGGGAAGACATGGCTTGGCAGTTCGGGCTGGACTGTTCCCATGAGGCACAGGGTCAGACTGATTTGCATATGGCCATGTCTGAACTGGGGTGGTGGAGTGAGCTAAAGAATGATGATGGATTAAACCCAGATCAGTTGACTGGGGGTGAGTGTTTGATTAGCTCAAACGCTCCGTCCATCATCCCCTTTGGTATCGCTTTGTTCGCCCTAAGTTGGCAGGGTATGCCCAGACGTGGGTCCCTTGCTCACTTTGCCACTGGATTCAAGCTAGCCTGGCTGATGACGGCTGAATGGCCAGAAACCGGTCCCAGGATGCTTGTTTCCGGTCCAGGGAAGACATGGCTTGGCAGTTCGGGCTGGACTGTTCCCATGAGGCACAGGGTCAGACTGATTTGCATATGGCCATGTCTGAACTGGGGTGGTGGAGTGAGCTAAAGAATGATGATGGATTAAACCCAGATCAGTTGACTGGGGGTGAGTGTTTGATTAGCTCAAACGCTCCGTCCATCATCCCCTTTGGTATCGCTTTGTTCGCCCTAAGTTGGCAGGGTATGCCCAGACGTGGGTCCCTTGCTCACTTTGCCACTGGATTCAAGCTAGCCTGGCTGATGACGGCTGAATGGCCAGAAACCGGTCCCAGGATGCTTGTTTCCGGTCCAGGGAAGACATGGCTTGGCAGTTCGGGCTGGACTGTTCCCATGAGGCACAGGGTCAGACTGATTTGCATATGGCCATGTCTGAACTGGGGTGGTGGAGTGAGCTAAAGAATGATGATGGATTAAACCCAGATCAGTTGACTGGGGGTGAGTGTTTGATTAGCTCAAACGCTCCGTCCATCATCCCCTTTGGTATCGCTTTGTTCGCCCTAAGTTGGCAGGGTATGCCCAGACGTGGGTCCCTTGCTCACTTTGCCACTGGATTCAAGCTAGCCTGGCTGATGACGGCTGAATGGCCAGAAACCGGTCCCAGGATGCTTGTTTCCGGTCCAGGGAAGACATGGCTTGGCAGTTCGGGCTGGACTGTTCCCATGAGGCACAGGGTCAGACTGATTTGCATATGGCCATGTCTGAACTGGGGTGGTGGTGTGAGCTAAAGAATGATGATGGATTAAACCCAGATCAGTTGACTGGGGGTGAGTGTTTGATTAGCTCAAACGCTCCGTCCATCATCCCCTTTGGTATCGCTTTGTTCGCCCTAAGTTGGCAGGGTATGCCCAGACGTGGGTCCCTTGCTCACTTTGCCACTGGATTCAAGCTAGCCTGGCTGATGACGGCTGAATGGCCAGAAACCGGTCCCAGGATGCTTGTTTCCGGTCCAGGGAAGACATGGCTTGGCAGTTCGGGCTGGACTGTTCCCATGAGGCACAGGGTCAGACTGATTTGCATATGGCCATGTCTGAACTGGGGTGGTGGAGTGAGCTAAAGAATGATGATGGATTAAACCCAGATCAGTTGACTGGGGGTGAGTGTTTGATTAGCTCAAACGCTCCGTCCATCATCCCCTTTGGTATCGCTTTGTTCGCCCTAAGTTGGCAGGGTATGCCCAGACGTGGGTCCCTTGCTCACTTTGCCACTGGATTCAAGCTAGCCTGGCTGATGACGGCTGAATGGCCAGAAACCGGTCCCAGGATGCTTGTTTCCGGTCCAGGGAAGACATGGCTTGGCAGTTCGGGCTGGACTGTTCCCATGAGGCACAGTGTCAGACTGATTTGCATATGGCCATGTCTGAACTGGGGTGGTGGAGTGAGCTAAAGAATGATGATGGATTAAACCCAGATCAGTTGACTGGGGGTGAGTGTTTGATTAGCTCAAACGCTCCGTCCATCATCCCCTTTGGTATCGCTTTGTTCGCCCTAAGTTGGCAGGGTATGCCCAGACGTGGGTCCCTTGCTCACTTTGCCACTGGATTCAAGCTAGCCTGGCTGATGACGGCTGAATGGCCAGAAACCGGTCCCAGGATGCTTGTTTCCGGTCCAGGGAAGACATGGCTTGGCAGTTCGGGCTGGACTGTTCCCATGAGGCACAGGGTCAGACTGATTTGCATATGGCCATGTCTGAACTGGGGTGGTGGAGTGAGCTAAAGAATGATGATGGATTAAACCCAGATCAGTTGACTGGGGGTGAGTGTTTGATTAGCTCAAACGCTCCGTCCATCATCCCCTTTGGTATCGCTTTGTTCGCCCTAAGTTGGCAGGGTATGCCCAGACGTGGGTCCCTTGCTCACTTTGCCACTGGATTC
The DNA here is from genome assembly GCA_963921515.1 of Calotriton arnoldi. Taxonomy (NCBI): domain Eukaryota; kingdom Metazoa; phylum Chordata; class Amphibia; order Caudata; family Salamandridae; genus Calotriton; species Calotriton arnoldi. The sequence continues at coordinate 402,773 of CAWUFW010000023.1, forward strand.
AAGCTAGCCTGGCTGATGACGGCTGAATGGCCAGAAACCGGTCCCAGGATGCTTGTTTCCGGTCCAGGGAAGACATGGCTTGGCAGTTCGGGCTGGACTGTTCCCATGAGGCACAGGGTCAGACTGATTTGCATATGGCCATGTCTGAACTGGGGTGGTGGAGTGAGCTAAAGAATGATGATGGATTAAACCCAGATCAGTTGACTGGGGGTGAGTGTTTGATTAGCTCAAACGCTCCGTCCATCATCCCCTTTGGTATCGCTTTGTTCGCCCTAAGTTGGCAGGGTATGCCCAGACGTGGGTCCCTTGCTCACTTTGCCACTGGATTCAAGCTAGCCTGGCTGATGACGGCTGAATGGCCAGAAACCGGTCCCAGGATGCTTGTTTCCGGTCCAGGGAAGACATGGCTTGGCAGTTCGGGCTGGACTGTTCCCATGAGGCACAGGGTCAGACTGATTTGCATATGGCCATGTCTGAACTGGGGTGGTGGAGTGAGCTAAAGAATGATGATGGATTAAACCCAGATCAGTTGACTGGGGGTGAGTGTTTGAATAGCTCAAACGCTCCGTCCATCATCCCCTTTGGTATCGCTTTGTTCGCCTCTAAGTTGGCAGGGTATGCCCAGACGTGGGTCCCTTGCTCACTTTGCCACTGGATTCAAGCTAGCCTGGCTGATGACGGCTGAATGGCCAGAAACCGGTCCCAGGATGCTTGTTTCCGGTCCAGGGAAGACATGGCTTGGCAGTTCGGGCTGGACTGTTCCCATGAGGCACAGGGTCAGACTGATTTGCATATGGCCATGTCTGAACTGGGGTGGTGGAGTGAGCTAAAGAATGATGATGGATTAAACCCAGATCAGTTGACTGGGGGTGAGTGTTTGATTAGCTCAAACGCTCCGTCCATCATCCCCTTTGGTATCGCTTTGTTCGCCCTAAGTTGGCAGGGTATGCCCAGACGTGGGTCCCTTGCTCACTTTGCCACTGGATTCAAGCTAGCCTGGCTGATGACGGCTGAATGGCCAGAAACCGGTCCCAGGATGCTTGTTTCCGGTCCAGGGAAGACATGGCTTGGCAGTTCGGGCTGGACTGTTCCCATGAGGCACAGGGTCAGACTGATTTGCATATGGCCATGTCTGAACTGGGGTGGTGGTGTGAGCTAAAGAATGATGATGGATTAAACCCAGATCAGTTGACTGGGGGTGAGTGTTTGATTAGCTCAAACGCTCCGTCCATCATCCCCTTTGGTATCGCTTTGTTCGCCCTAAGTTGGCAGGGTATGCCCAGACGTGGGTCCCTTGCTCACTTTGCCACTGGATTCAAGCTAGCCTGGCTGATGACGGCTGAATGGCCAGAAACCGGTCCCAGGATGCTTGTTTCCGGTCCAGGGAAGACATGGCTTGGCAGTTCGGGCTGGACTGTTCCCATGAGGCACAGGGTCAGACTGATTTGCATATGGCCATGTCTGAACTGGGGTGGTGGAGTGAGCTAAAGAATGATGATGGATTAAACCCAGATCAGTTGACTGGGGGTGAGTGTTTGATTAGCTCAAACGCTCCGTCCATCATCCCCTTTGGTATCGCTTTGTTCGCCCTAAGTTGGCAGGGTATGCCCAGACGTGGGTCCCTTGCTCACTTTGCCACTGGATTCAAGCTAGCCTGGCTGATGACGGCTGAATGGCCAGAAACCGGTCCCAGGATGCTTGTTTCCGGTCCAGGGAAGACATGGCTTGGCAGTTCGGGCTGGACTGTTCCCATGAGGCACAGGGTCAGACTGATTTGCATATGGCCATGTCTGAACTGGGGTGGTGGAGTGAGCTAAAGAATGATGATGGATTAAACCCAGATCAGTTGACTGGGGGTGAGTGTTTGATTAGCTCAAACGCTCCGTCCATCATCCCCTTTGGTATCGCTTTGTTCGCCCTAAGTTGGCAGGGTATGCCCAGACGTGGGTCCCTTGCTCACTTTGCCACTGGATTCAAGCTAGCCTGGCTGATGACGGCTGAATGGCCAAAAACCGGTCCCAGGATGCTTGTTTCCGGTCCAGGGAAGACATGGCTTGGCAGTTCGGGCTGGACTGTTCCCATGAGGCACAGGGTCAGACTGATTTGCATATGGCCATGTCTGAACTGGGGTGGTGGAGTGAGCTAAAGAATGATGATGGATTAAACCCAGATCAGTTGACTGGGGGTGAGTGTTTGATTAGCTCAAACTCTCCGTCCATCATCCCCTTTGGTATCGCTTTGTTCGCCCTAAGTTGGCAGGGTATGCCCAGACGTGGGTCCCTTGCTCACTTTGCCACTGGATTCAAGCTAGCCTGGCTGATGACGGCTGAATGGCCAGAAACCGGTCCCAGGATGCTTGTTTCCGGTCCAGGGAAGACATGGCTTGGCAGTTCGGGCTGGACTGTTCCCATGAGGCACAGGGTCAGACTGATTTGCATATGGCCATGTCTGAACTGGGGTGGTGGAGTGAGCTAAAGAATGATGATGGATTAAACCCAGATCAGTTGACTGGGGGTGAGTGTTTGATTAGCTCAAACGCTCCGTCCATCGTCGCCTTTGGTATCGCTTTGTTCGCCCTAAGTTGGCAGGGTATGCCCAGACGTGGGTCCCTTGCTCACTTTGTCACTGGATTCAAGCTAGCCTGGCTGATGACGGCTGAATGGCCAGAAACCGGTCCCAGGATGCTTGTTTCCGGTCCAGGGAAGACATGGCTTGGCAGTTCGGGCTGGACTGTTCCCATGAGGCACAGGGTCAGACTGATTTGCATATGGCCATGTCTGAACTGGGGTGGTGGAGTGAGCTAAAGAATGATGATGGATTAAACCCAGATCAGTTGACTGGGGGTGAGTGTTTGATTAGCTCAAACGCTCCGTCCATCGTCCCCTTTGGTATCGCTTTGTTCGCCCTAAGTTGGCAGGGTATGCCCAGACGTGGGTCCCTTGCTCACTTTGCCACTGGATTCAAGCTAGCCTGGCTGATGACGGCTGAATGGCCAGAAACCGGTCCCAGGATGCTTGTTTCCGGTCCAGGGAAGACATGGCTTGGCAGTTCGGGCTGGACTGTTCCCATGAGGCACAGGGTCAGACTGATTTGCATATGGCCATGTCTGAACTGGGGTGGTGGAGTGAGCTAAAGAATGATGATGGATTAAACCCAGATCAGTTGACTGGGGGCGAGTGTTTGATTAGCTCAAACGCTCCGTCCATCATCCCCTTTGGTATCGCTTTGTTCGCCCTAAGTTGGCAGGGTATGCCCAGACGTGGGTCCCTTGCTCACTTTGCCACTGGATTCAAGCTAGCCTGGCTGATGACGGCTGAGTGGCCAGAAACCGGTCCCAGGATGCTTGTTTCCGGTCCAGGGAAGACATGGCTTGGCAGTTCGGGCTGGACTGTTCCCATGAGGCACAGGGTCAGACTGATTTGCATATGGCCATGTCTGAACTGGGGTGGTGGAGTGAGCTAAAGAATGATGATGGATTAAACCCAGATCAGTTGACTGGGGGTGAGTGTTTGATTAGCTCAAACTCTCCGTCCATCATCCCCTTTGGTATCGCTTTGTTCGCCCTAAGTTGGCAGGGTATGCCCAGACGTGGGTCCCTTGCTCACTTTGCCACTGGATTCAAGCTAGCCTGGCTGATGACGGCTGAATGGCCAGAAACCGGTCCCAGGATGCTTGTTTCCGGTCCAGGGAAGACATGGCTTGGCAGTTCGGGCTGGACTGTTCCCATGAGGCACAGGGTCAGACTGTTTTGCATATGGCCATGTCTGAACTGGGGTGGTGGAGTGAGCTAAAGAATGATGATGGATTAAACCCAGATCAGTTGACTGGGGGTGAGTGTTTGATTAGCTCAAACGCTCCGTCCATCATCCCCTTTGGTATCGCTTTGTTCGCCCTAAGTTGGCAGGGTATGCCCAGACGTGGGTCCCTTGCTCACTTTGCCACTGGATTCAAGCTAGCCTGGCTGATGACGGCTGAATGGCCAGAAACCGGTCCCAGGATGCTTGTTTCCGGTCCAGGGAAGACATGGCTTGGCAGTTCGGGCTGGACTGTTCCCATGAGGCACAGGGTCAGACTGATTTGCATATGGCCATGTCTGAACTGGGGTGGTGGAGTGAGCTAAAGAATGATGATGGATTAAACCCAGATCAGTTGACTGGGGGTGAGTGTTTGATTAGCTCAAACGCTCCGTCCATCATCCCCTTTGGTATCGCTTTGTTCGCCCTAAGTTGGCAGGGTATGCCCAGACGTGGGTCCCTTGCTCACTTTGCCACTGGATTCAAGCTAGCCTGGCTGATGACTGCTGAATGGCCAGAAACCGGTCCCAGGATGCTTGTTTCCGGTCCAGGGAAGAGATGGCTTGGCAGTTCGGGCTGGACTGTTCCCATGAGGCACAGGGTCAGACTGATTTGCATATGGCCATGTCTGAACTGGGGTGGTGGAGTGAGCTAAAGAATGATGATGGATTAAACCCAGATCAGTTGACTGGGGGTGAGTGTTTGATTAGCTCAAACGCTCCGTCCATCATCCCCTTTGGTATCGCTTTGTTCGCCCTAAGTTGGCAGGGTATGCCCAGACGTGGGTCCCTTGCTCACTTTGCCACTGGATTCAAGCTAGCCTGGCTGATGACGGCTGAATGGCCAGAAACCGGTCCCAGGATGCTTGTTTCCGGTCCAGGGAAGACATGGCTTGGCAGTTCGGGCTGGACTGTTCCCATGAGGCACAGGGTCAGACTGTTTTGCATATGGCCATGTCTGAACTGGGGTGGTGGAGTGAGCTAAAGAATGATGATGGATTAAACCCAGATCAGTTGACTGGGGGTGAGTGTTTGATTAGCTCAAACGCTCCGGCTATCATCCCCTTTGGTAACGCTTTGTTCGCCCTAAGTTGGCAGGGTATGCCCAGACGTGGGTCCCTTGCTCACTTTGCCACTGGATTCAAGCTAGCCTGGCTGATGACGGCTGAATGGCCAGAAACCGGTCCCAGGATGCTTGTTTCCGGTCCAGGGAAGACATGGCTTGGCAGTTCGGGCTGGACTGTTCCCATGAGGCACAGGGTCAGACTGATTTGCATATGGCCATGTCTGAACTGGGGTGGTGGAGTGAGCTAAAGAATGATGATGGATTAAACCCAGATCAGTTGACTGGGGGTGAGTGTTTCATTAGCTCAAACGCTCCGTCCATCATCCCCTTTGGTATCGCTTTGTTCGCCCTAAGTTGGCAGGGTATGCCCAAACGTGGGTCCCTTGCTCACTTTGCCACTGGATTCAAGCTAGCCTGGCTGATGACGGCTGAATGGCCAGAAACCGGTCCCAGGATGCTTGTTTCCGGTCCAGGGAAGACATGGCTTGGCAGTTCGGGCTGGACTGTTCCCATGAGGCACAGGGTCAGACTGATTTGCATATGGCCATGTCTGAACTGGGGTGGTGGTGTGAGCTAAAGAATGATGATGGATTAAACCGAGATCAGTTGACTGGGGGTGAGTGTTTGATTAGCTCAAACGCTCCGTCCATCATCCCCTTTGGTATCGCTTTGTTCGCCCTAAGTTGGCAGGGTATGCCCAGACGTGGGTCCCTTGCTCACTTTGCCACTGGATTCAAGCTAGCCTGGCTGATGACGGCTGAATGGCCAGAAACCGGTCCCAGGATGCTTGTTTCCGGTCCAGGGAAGACATGGCTTGGCAGTTCGGGCTGGACTGTTCCCATGAGGCACAGGGTCAGACTGATTTGCATATGGCCATGTCTGAACTGGGGTGGTGGAGTGAGCTAAAGAATGATGATGGATTAAACCCAGATCAGTTGACTGGGGGTGAGTGTTTGATTAGCTCAAACGCTCCGTCCATCATCCCCTTTGGTATCGCTTTGTTCGCCCTAAGTTGGCAGGGTATGCCCAGACGTGGGTCCCTTGCTCACTTTGCCACTGGATTCAAGCTAGCCTGGCTGATGACGGCTGAATGGCCAGAAACCGGTCCCAGGATGCTTGTTTCCGGTCCAGGGAAGACATGGCTTGGCAGTTCGGGCTGGACTGTTCCCATGAGGCACAGGGTCAGACTGATTTGCATATGGCCATGTCTGAACTGGGGTGGTGGTGTGAGCTAAAGAATGATGATGGATTAAACCCAGATCAGTTGACTGGGGGTGAGTGTTTGATTAGCTCAAACGCTCCGTCCATCATCCCCTTTGGTATCGCTTTGTTCGCCCTAAGTTGGCAGGGTATGCCCAGACGTGGGTCCCTTGCTCACTTTGCCACTGGATTCAAGCTAGCCTGGCTGATGACGGCTGAATGACCAGAAACCGGTCCCAGGATGCTTGTTTCCGGTCCAGGGAAGACATGGCTTGGCAGTTCGGGCTGGACTGTTCCCATGAGGCACAGGGTCAGACTGATTTGCATATGGCCATGTCTGAACTGGGGTGGTGGAGTGAGCTAAAGAATGATGATGGATTAAACCCAGATCAGTTGACTGGGGGTGAGTGTTTGATTAGCTCAAACGCTCCGTCCATCATCCCCTTTGGTATCGCTTTGTTCGCCCTAAGTTGGCAGGGTATGCCCAGACGTGGGTCCCTTGCTCACTTTGCCACTGGATTCAAGCTAGCCTGGCTGATGACGGCTGAATGGCCAGAAACCGGTCCCAGGATGCTTGTTTCCGGTCCAGGGAAGACATGGCTTGGCAGTTCGGGCTGGACTGTTCCCATGAGGCACAGTGTCAGACTGATTTGCATATGGCCATGTCTGAACTGGGGTGGTGGAGTGAGCTAAAGAATGATGATGGATTAAACCCAGATCAGTTGACTGGGGGTGAGTGTTTGATTAGCTCAAACGCTCCGTCCATCATCCCCTTTGGTATCGCTTTGTTCGCCCTAAGTTGGCAGGGTATGCCCAGACGTGGGTCCCTTGCTCACTTTGCCACTGGATTCAAGCTAGCCTGGCTGATGACGGCTGAATGGCCAGAAACCGGTCCCAGGATGCTTGTTTCCGGTCCAGGGAAGACATGGCTTGGCAGTTCGGGCTGGACTGTTCCCATGAGGCACAGGGTCAGACTGATTTGCATATGGCCATGTCTGAACTGGGGTGGTGGAGTGAGCTAAAGAATGATGATGGATTAAACCCAGATCAGTTGACTGGGGGTGAGTGTTTGATTAGCTCAAACGCTCCGTCCATCATCCCCTTTGGTATCGCTTTGTTCGCTCTAAGTTGGCAGGGTATGCCCAGACGTGGGTCCCTTGCTCACTTTGCCACTGGATTCAAGCTAGCCTGGCTGATGACGGCTGAATGGCCAGAAACCGGTCCCAGGATGCTTGTTTCCGGTCCAGGGAAGACATGGCTTGGCAGTTCGGGCTGGACTGTTCCCATGAGGCACAGGGTCAGACTGATTTGCATATGGCCATGTCTGAACTGGGGTGGTGGAGTGAGCTAAAGAATGATGATGGATTAAACCCAGATCAGTTGACTGGGGGTGAGTGTTTGATTAGCTCAAACTCTCCGTCCATCATCCCCTTTGGTATCGCTTTGTTCGCCCTAAGTTGGCAGGGTATGCCCAGACGTGGGTCCCTTGCTCACTTTGCCACTGGATTCAAGCTAGCCTGGCTGATGACGGCTGAATGGCCAGAAACCGGTCCCAGGATGCTTGTTTCCGGTCCAGGGAAGACATGGCTTGGCAGTTCGGGCTGGACTGTTCCCATGAGGCACAGGGTCAGACTGATTTGCATATGGCCATGTCTGAACTGGGGTGGTGGAGTGAGCTAAAGAATGATGATGGATTAAACCCAGATCAGTTGACTGGGGGTGAGTGTTTGATTAGCTCAAACGCTCCGTCCATCATCCCCTTTGGTATCGCTTTGTTCGCCCTAAGTTGGCAGGGTATGCCCAGACGTGGGTCCCTTGCTCACTTTGTCACTGGATTCAAGCTAGCCTGGCTGATGACGGCTGAATGGCCAGAAACCGGTCCCAGGATGCTTGTTTCCGGTCCAGGGAAGACATGGCTTGGCAGTTCGGGCTGGACTGTTCCCATGAGGCACAGGGTCAGACTGATTTGCATATGGCCATGTCTGAACTGGGGTGGTGGAGTGAGCTAAAGAATGATGATGGATTAAACCCAGATCAGTTGACTGGGGGTGAGTGTTTGATTAGCTCAAACGCTCCGTCCATCGTCCTCTTTGGTATCGCTTTGTTCGCCCTAAGTTGGCAGGGTATGCCCAGACGTGGGTCCCTTGCTCACTTTGCCACTGGATTCAAGCTAGCCTGGCTGATGACGGCTGAATGGCCAGAAACCGGTCCCAGCTGCTTGTTTCCGGTCCAGGGAAGACATGGCTTGGCAGTTCGGGCTGGACTGTTCCCATGAGGCACAGGGTCAGACTGATTTGCATATGGCCATGTCTGAACTGGGGTGGTGGAGTGAGCTAAAGAATGATGATGGATTAAACCCAGATCAGTTGACTGGGGGCGAGTGTTTGATTAGCTCAAACGCTCCGTCCATCATCCCCTTTGGTATCGCTTTGTTCGCCCTAAGTTGGCAGGGTATGCCCAGACGTGGGTCCCTTGCTCACTTTGCCACTGGATTCAAGCTAGCCTGGCTGATGACGGCTGAGTGGCCAGAAACCGGTCCCAGGATGCTTGTTTCCGGTCCAGGGAAGACATGGCTTGGCAGTTCGGGCTGGACTGTTCCCATGAGGCACAGGGTCAGACTGATTTGCATATGGCCATGTCTGAACTGGGGTGGTGGAGTGAGCTAAAGAATGATGATGGATTAAACCCAGATCAGTTGACCGGGGGTGAGTGTTTGATTAGCTCAAACGCTCCGTCCATCATCCCCTTTGGTATCGCTTTGTTCGCCCTAAGTTGGCAGGGTATGCCCAGACGTGGGTCCCTTGCTCACTTTGCCACTGGATTCAAGCTAGCCTGGCTGATGACGGCTGAATGGCCAGAAACCGGTCCCAGGATGCTTGTTTCCGGTCCAGGGAAGACATGGCTTGGCAGTTCGGGCTGGACTGTTCCCATGAGGCACAGGGTCAGACTGATTTGCATATGGCCATGTCTGAACTGGGGTGGTGGAGTGAGCTAAAGAATGATGATGGATTAAACCCAGATCAGTTGACTGGGGGTGAGTGTTTGATTAGCTCAAACGCTCCGTCCATCATCCCCTTTGGTATCGCTTTGTTCGCCCTAAGTTGGCAGGGTATGCCCAGACGTGGGTCCCTTGCTCACTTTGCCACTGGATTCAAGCTAGCCTGGCTGATGACGGCTGAATGGCCAGAAACCGGTCCCAGGATGCTTGTTTCCGGTCCAGGGAAGACATGGCTTGGCAGTTCGGGCTGGACTGTTCCCATGAGGCACAGGGTCAGACTGATTTGCATATGGCCATGTCTGAACTGGGGTGGTGGAGTGAGCTGAAGAATGATGATGGATTAAACCCAGATCAGTTGACTGGGGGTGAGTGTTTGATTAGCTCAAACGCTCCGTCCATCATCCCCTTTGGTATCGCTTTGTTCGCCCTAAGTTGGCAGGGTATGCCCAGACGTGGGTCCCTTGCTCACTTTGCCACTGGATTCAAGCTAGCCTGGCTGATGACGGCTGAATGGCCAGAAACCGGTCCCAGGATGCTTGTTTCCGGTCCAGGGAAGACATGGCTTGGCAGTTCGGGCTGGACTGTTCCCATGAGGCACAGGGTCAGACTGATTTGCATATGGCCATGTCTGAACTGGGGTGGTGGAGTGAGCTAAAGAATGATGATGGATTAAACCCAGATCAGTTGACTGGGGGTGAGTGTTTGATTAGCTCAAACTCTCCGTCCATCATCCCCTTTGGTATCGCTTTGTTCGCCCTAAGTTGGCAGGGTATGCCCAGACGTGGGTCCCTTGCTCACTTTGCCACTGGATTCAAGCTAGCCTGGCTGATGACGGCTGAATGGCCAGAAACCGGTCCCAGGATGCTTGTTTCCGGTCCAGGGAAGACATGGCTTGGCAGTTCGGGCTGGACTGTTCCCATGAGGCACAGGGTCAGACTGTTTTGCATATGGCCATGTCTGAACTGGGGTGGTGGAGTGAGCTAAAGAATGATGATGGATTAAACCCAGATCAGTTGACTGGGGGTGAGTGTTTGATTAGCTCAAACGCTCCGTCCATCATCCCCTTTGGTATCGCTTTGTTCGCCCTAAGTTGGCAGGGTATGCCCAGACGTGGGTCCCTTGCTCACTTTGCCACTGGATTCAAGCTAGCCTGGCTGATGACGGCTGAATGGCCAGAAACCGGTCCCATGATGCTTGTTTCCGGTCCAGGGAAGACATGGCTTGGCAGTTCGGGCTGGACTGTTCCCATGAGGCACAGGGTCAAACTGATTTGCATATGGCCATGTCTGAACTGGGGTGGTGGAGTGAGCTAAAGAATGATGATGGATTAAACCCAGATCAGTTGACTGGGGGTGAGTGTTTGATTAGCTCAAACGCTCCGTCCATCATCCCCTTTGGTATCGCTTTGTTCGCCCTAAGTTGGCAGGGTATGCCCAGACGTGGGTCCCTTGCTCACTTTGCCACTGGATTCAAGCTAGCCTGGCTGATGACGGCTGAATGGCCAGAAACCGGTCCCAGGATGCTTGTTTCCGGTCCAGGGAAGACATGGCTTGGCAGTTCGGGCTGGACTGTTCCCATGAGGCACAGGGTCAGACTGATTTGCATATGGCCATGTCTGAACTGGGGTGGTGGAGTGAGCTAAAGAATGATGATGGATTAAACCCAGATCAGTTGACTGGGGGTGAGTGTTTGATTAGCTCAAACGCTCCGTCCATCATCCCCTTTGGTATCGCTTTGTTCGCCCTAAGTTGGCAGGGTATGCCCAGACGTGGGTCCCTTGCTCACTTTGCCACTGGATTCAAGCTAGCCTGGCTGATGAGGGCTGAATGGCCAGAAACCGGTCCCAGGATGCTTGTTTCCGGTCCAGGGAAGACATGGCTTGGCAGTTCGGGCTGGACTGTTCCCATGAGGCACAGGGTCAGACTGATTTGCATATGGCCATGTCTGAACTGGGGTGGTGGAGTGAGCTAAAGAATGATGATGGATTAAACCCAGATCAGTTGACTGGGGGTGAGTGTTTGATTAGCTCAAACGCTCCGTCCATCATCCCCTTTGGTATCGCCAGGGCGAAAGCCATTTTGGGAAGGGTCTAATCTGTTGTTGGAGTTCAGGTAGTCCGTGAGGAGGGAGTTGATGTAAGCCTCCGTGATCTTTGCGGCCCAAGGTAGCAGAGAGATCGGGCGAAAGTTTTCTGGGTTTTTTGGGTCTAAGGAAGGTTTTTTACGCAGCAGTATCACCCTGGCCTGTTTCCAAGCTGTAGGCACGACCACTGTATTGAGAGACCCATTGATCACCTGTCCTAAGGAAAGTAAGATAGTGGTTAGAATTTTCCAAAATTCGTCAGGTTTCAGCGGATCGGCGGGAGAGCCTGACTTGATTTTGGAGCATAGAGCAAGTAATTGATCCGGAGGGATCGGAGGAAAAGCCTCTAATGTGACGTTGGTGTGGTTGCAGAACAAAAGGCCTGCCAGGCTGTTTAATCGTGAACATATGAATTCTGTGGGATAATGTGGCGTTACAGCCAGAGCTGTGAAATGGAGAACCAGGTTTGAATCTCGGCATTGGTTCATCACCCTGTGATTCTGGGCCTATCACTTAATCTCCCTAAAATAAAAACGAGTGTGATATTGTGTACTGTAACTGGTGCTCAAGTAGAGCGCTACCTTCACACTATCTCAGGTGTCTCCAACCAGTCGATCGCGAGCTACCAGTAGCCTGCAGAAACCTTCAGAGTAGCTCCTAATCGTGAGTTCATTTTTAACTAAGAACTGCAATAAATAAGTGTTGCTTTTTTCTTTTAAAGTTAAAGAAATGCCAATTTTTTTTTAACTTTATTATCAGGCTGCAGATAGCAGAGCCTCATAATAAGCAGTGCTCCACTCAGATCTATGACCCATGTGTGTCACAGAGGTTCAGAACTGAAGCACAGAGGCATTTAACTCTTAAATAAAAGTCGTTCTCAACTCAATATTGGAGCATAAGAACAAAATTATATTTCTGACGCTTTTAAATGAGAAAATATTAAATGATTAAGTTAACTCTTCATTTTAATTTTTTCCCTTTCCAAGGTGTCACATTTACAAACAGCAAGCATCTTGCTCCCCATGGCTGGTAGAAACAGTGTCATATTTATAACTAATAAATAGTAACTTTCTTTTAAATGGGAGAAATTTAAAGTGAAGAAAAACGTGTCTATTAAACATAGTCTCAATGTTTTTCTCTACTTTAAATAAAGCCAATTAAGTCCTAATTGTTTTATGTAGCATGTTTCTTCACTTTAAATTCCTCACATTTAAACAAATTACTGTATTTTCCTGTTATAAATATGGCACCATGTCTATAGGTCACTGGGAGTAACATGCCTGCTGTTTGTAAAGACACTTTGACAAGAGAGAAAATTTAAATGATGAGTTTTATATAATGCATATAAACATAAAGAAAACGCTTCAGTTGAATTTTCTCCCAGTTCAAAGTGTCGCATTTACACACAGCAGGCATCTTGCTCCCAGTGGCTGGGATATTTATAACTGAAAAATACAGCAATTTTTTTTTAATTGAAGAAATTTAAACTGCAGAAAAATGTTCCATCAAGTGCAGTAAAAATGTTCCTCATTACGAACATTTTTGCAAAACATTGTTCTGCACTTTAAATTTCGCCTATTTAAAAAAATGGTTGTATGTTTGTGGTGTACATGTAACAGTGCCACGTATGGCGAAAGGTATGTCCTGTGCCACAAGTACATATGACACAGGCTCTCAGTCACCCATACACATATATCCCATTCATTCACACACATGTTCATACATCTCCACAGACCATGCACTTACTGACGCACATGGCAGCCCTATCATAGTACCCCTAGTCACAGTATTTTGTTCAAACCATATACTGGGCTCCATGGACATTGGGTTTAAAGTCAATGAAGCTGGGCGAGGGGGCGTCTGGTAACAATGCACACGTTACTTGGCCTTGAGTAGCTCACTACGATTTTCACTTATGACAAGTAGCTCTCATTACAGAAAAGGTTGGAGACCCCTGCACTATATAAATCTACCCAAAAAAGACCATGACAGTCCTACCAAGTACCACGCATCAGGCGTTAGACTAACACATTTTAGTGTGGTGGACTGCATCACTGCACTAAAATGCTTAGTTACGCATTTCTAGCGCTTCCTGACAGCACTGCAGCACTGAGGCAGACTTGCGAGAAAGAGCAACGCAGAAGCACTCAAGCAAGCTGAGCAGCTTGGACTGCGTGCTGGGAGTCTGACAGAGTGCACTGTAAGACTGCACATTGATTGTGCAGTGCTTTGCTGGTTAGTACAGACTAGAATTTAAAATCAAATAAATGTAGTGGGTCGCACCATCCAGGGGGTCAGCTGCGCTGGCAGCATATTCAACATTCACAGCTGCTACTGAGACTCACTCAGATAGGGCTGGCTGCAGCGGCCTCAAATTACATGGCGTCACATGACTGTCATTTGCCGAAAAGAAGTCACTAGTGAGGCAGCTAAACGCTACAGTCATGTTTCTTTGCCGCACCACTGCCAGCCTGTGTGCCGCCAGCAGTTTGCTGCTCCATCCTCATGCGGGACCACAAGGTGAGCAGAAGAGGTCAGACAGTCATCTCTGCAGAGGCAGGATCTCGAGAAATCTGAGTGTCTCCACAGTGCCGTGCTGAAAGAAAAGACCACTCTCGTTGTGTCGGCCACTCAGGTCTGACAATTCATGATTTCTCATTTCTGACAAGATGTTGTTGATTTACAACATTCATAATAATTAAATTTTAGCAGGCTGCCCGAGCCTGCAGGTTAAGTAGAACTGGGGGCTAGTGCTGCGGCAGATTGGGCTCAGCTGAGCGGACCGACATTGATTAAGAGCAGCTGAGACCCTGCAGCTCCATGGCTGCCCACTGTCATGGGGCCTCAGTAGTTCCCCTTTCAATACTTAAGTAAATGAATCCCCGGGGGTGACACCTTCCCTGTTGCCTGCAGACGAGTGTTTTCCCGGCATGCAGCACCCATTTCTCTTACTACTTGGAGACACAGAAAGGCCTGTCTCCTTATGTGCTGGTTACAGTCCACGAATTCAAAATCTGTGTGAGTTCGACATTAGTTTAGGCGCGCTGTAGATTTTATTCCTTGCTCTGTGAGCTCCGGGCTGTCTGATTTTAACCCAACCATGATGAGCGGTTTAGAAGAGAACAGGGGCCCTGAATGAACTATGGCTACCAAAGCACTGGTAAGGAAACATTACAAACAAGCATTGGCATAGCCAATAGGTCTCGCTTTTGGGACCTTATAAGTATTTAGTTATGCAGCACAATATCCTTGGTGCAACAACATCAACTGTTGCATGGCTAAACACTTATAAGGTCCCAAAGGCGAGACCTATTGGCTATGCCAATGCTTGTTACGTTTTCCTATGAAAAGGAATTTCGGGCAGCATCCGGAATAGCATCATGGTATAGAAAAATCTACACAAACGTATGGCAAATATTATTTGGCTAATTGTGAAGGCGCCATGTGATGTGTTTACAAGCTAGAGAGAAAGGCAACATTTAAAGTGAGCGTTCAGTGCCGCATGATGACGCATAAATGTACAGCGGTGCACATTCTCATTTCTCTGCACATACTTGTCGCGTGGTTGCTCGGCGGGGTACATGTGGCCGGTGCTTTGCTTTACTCAGCATTGTTGTGCATGTATATAGAAAGCTGTCTCTTCATAACCGTCATGGTAAACCCACAATCACGCCCTTCCCCGGAACAGGCGATTACGTGTGTTCTTTAATGTGTGTTTTACACAGTGCATTAAGACAAGCCGCTGACCTTACTAATGCGCGTTCTCTATTCCCATGCCGATTCCAGTTAAGTGAGCATTCTCCACATTAAATGCACTCGCAAAGTAAACAAATGTGTCCCCTGGCACAACCCTACTGTGCTAAGGGGCTTTTATGGCTCAGGCAAGAGCACAGCAAGTATTACCTCAGGGCGGGGCGGCCATAAACTAAGCCCTGGGAGTCAGCGCGACCTCGGCCACTTTCGAAATGTCAACATACGTCAGGCTGGGAAGCAGCGTGCCCTGGAGGTCTGGCGCGCGTGATGACGGAGCCACTGCAAAATACATGCGTTTTAATTGCAGGGCAGATGTTGATCATCCCGCCCCACCATCCACCCCCAAAAAGCTAGTCTCTTAAGAGGGCACGTGGGCAGAGCGCTGCGCTCTAGAGAAAAAAGTGTCAAATTCTAGAGTACTGCACTGTACAAAAAAATCTCAAATTGACCTGTTGGACAGTGAAAATAATGATTAATCGGGATCAAATGTTATTTAAGAACGTTCAGCAATGACCAGTGACGCTTCAAATGTCACGTTGAATTGAAAAAAAATCCTATTAAGCAAACCCATGGAATGATTCTTTGTATGTTTCAAACAATCAAAAGGTCTAAAATTGAATAAAACCAAAACATCACCTTGCTCCTATTATAGGGTAAGACTGACAACAAGTAATTTTCGATTTAGTACTGTAGGGGGCACCTTAATAATGATTTTTTTTTCTTATTGATGTTAAATGCTCAATACGTTTTAGTGCACTGGTCTAATAATTTGTGGTAACGCGGTAGCTAGGTTCCGACGAAGCATTCTTCAAATAAGATGCCGCAGCAGAATTTATATTGACCAATTAATTATCAGTCAATTGTTACTTAGACCCGGTAGCCAGTTAATATATATTGACTGTAGAAAATGCACATATGCGCTGCTTGCTCGCTTGAAAGCGCCCGGAAGCAGTACATTGTTCTGTGGGTGGAGCGGTGGCCTGCTAGGAGGGAGAATCAAGGTGCAATATGGTCTGATTTAAGCCCCAACCCACAGGAAGTGTTCAGTTGCCGCCTTGCTTGTGGGATAAAGGGTTACTTAATTCCTTTATTAGTTGCGTAGGGAAATTGCTCAGCCATAATAAGCGGTTAGTTGTGGCATGATTGAAAGAAGTGACTTTCTTAACTTTTGGTAACCCAGGGCGAATGTACTTTTTAGTTGGTGTGATCTGACAATCCGACCTGGTTTTCAGTGACTGAAGGTGCAGCTTTTTAATTGATAATGTTCGATTTGGAATATATATGGGCACTAACAGAAATTGGTTGGTACAAAAGAAGAAACAACAAGGGAGACCGAGAAGCGCGCGCGCCTCAAGTTAAAAAAAAAGACGCGCGGCCGCGAGACGCGCTCTCTGGTGAGGGAGGGGGAGGAGCGGGAGGGGGAGGAAAGCCACTAACAGAAATTGGTTGGTACAAAAGAAGAAACAACAAGGGAGACCGAGAAGCGCGCGCGCCTCGCGCTAAAAGTAAAAAAAAAAAAGACGCGCTCTCTGGTGGGGGAGGGGGAGGAGCGGGTGAGAGAGGGGGAGGAAAGCCAGATGGCGCCTCAGCGATGCGAGGAATGGATGGCAGCTGTTCGCATGCATGCCATCGTGAACGCAAGCTGGAGGCCAGCAAAAGCCACTGGGTTAGCACTTTCAAAACCCATTTACTAAATCTCTCGCCGAGAGCAGCGCAAGCGCTGGCTCAGGCGAGACCTAAAAATAATTACTATGAAAAAAGCAGACGTTTTTATTGTGGGAATTGCAGCTAATGTAATTTATGTAGCAATGCACTTGAAAATTAGATTATCACTGAGATATTAACAAATGGAATGCATTTCTTGTATACTATAGAAGTAGTGCAGTACTAAGTTTACTCAATGCCTTCAACTTCAAGTACAGAAAAGCATTTCATTTTCACTTGTGTGCTATGGAGAGACCAAGAAGTCCTCTTGGTATAGGTTAGGTTTATTTTTTCAATTGAAATGGAGTTCTTTTTGAGTCAAAGGTTAGTGGTTCTTGCAGTGGTATTTTCTGTTTATTAGTGCCTTTGCAGTTTGTTGCTGGGGTGCATGAACAAACGTACTGGCCCACCACAGATTATAGTGAGCAATGCCATCACTGCTGCAGAAGTAGACTAAAGGAGTGAGGAAGAAAAGATGTAGGAGGAATCAACGGAGAGGGGAGAGAACAGAATTACGAAAAAGCATGGGAGAAAGAAAAGGAGTCTAAGAAAGGAGATTGAGGATGGAGGACAGAGAGAAAGTGTGCGACAAAAGAAAGAAGTGAAAGTAAGAAGGTGAACTCATAAAAAGAGGAAATCGAGTAAAAAAAAAGGACCATATAGGAGAAAGAGGAAACGTAGATGGAGGGGAGACAGATGAACAGAGAATACAGGGGAGAGAATAAAAATTAAGGGGGAAAAGTGGGCAGAGACGACAGTGCGAGGAAGGAGAAGAATGGATGAAAGCGCAAGAACTGAGAATACAGGGAGAGAAAGGAAGAGAAGGAGGAAAAGCAAACAGTGAGAGAAGTTTGAGAAAGGAAGAGTGGACGAAAGAGCAAGGAAAGAGAGCGCAAGTGAGAGAATGGATGAGGGAAATCGGACAGAAAGAGTGGGGAGAACTAGACCAGCTTCGGTGCACCCAGTTGGTTCTGGTAAGCAAGTCTGCCGATCTCACCGGGTGGATGGCATTTACTTTAATTATGAGAAGTTGCACTCTGTAAAGCACTGCTTCTTTACCCTGTACCTAGGTTTGAACCATCACCTTGCAATGCTAGGGCAGAATTAATGGGCAAGATTAGCACATACTTAGTGATTGTGCTGGCCTGAAAGAGAACAGCACTGTTTTTCTCTTGTCTGCTACACACTGCACCCCTCTCCTTTTGTCACCATACTGCATACATTATGTTAAAATGTTTAAAGGGCAGGGGACACAAACTCAAGCCGTCTCTTAACAACGCCATTCTGTTTTGCTTCAGAACTCCTCTTTTAAAAATTCAGGCTTATCTTATTGGAAAAAGGATTTAAGATAGTGCCCTTAAAAGAGCAATTGAAAGATGTTGATCTCGGTTATGGCCATTTCTAGACCATTACATAGCACAAAACGGAGTCATTTATTTAAGTTATCTCAATGCGCGTCGGATAACGCATTTGTTCTTCTTGCAATGAAGTCTCGCTCATAGTGTAACATATGGCATTATAGTGTCACTCGTGAGGACACTGAAAACATTTAAATGTTGCTCATGAACCAGCGGAAAACTTGGCAGCTATGGCCGAGAGCTCTACGTTGCAGCAATCACACTGTTTTCAGTCTGCACAAAGTTGAGTTCAGTCGCGTAAGTAAAGTTAGTACAGCTGAGAGCTCTGCACTGCAGGGACTCGCTATCTGCAGTACGATCAGGTGCTTTGCAGCCGTTTTAAGATTTTCTTACGCGTTTCTTTTTGCTCAAATGCGTGTAGTTTCTGTTAACCTTATCTTCATTCCTTCATTTTGCTCACGAGAAAGTGTCACTCAAAGTCGTTAAATGTTACTCCTAATTACACTGAAATTATGAAAATATGACACAGAAGCAGTCTGAAACCTTGGCAGCTATGCCATGACGGCCAGCCATCGCGAACTCTCACCACCCGTGGCCCTACTGAGAGCTGCTTCTCGTCCGTCCCTGCTCCGTTTCCTATCCAGAACAGCGTGTGCCAGAAATCTGGCCTGCCAGATCCATGAGAATAATTCACTTCAAGAACACTAAACCAAACACGTTTCACTCCCAAGCAGGTGACCGATAAAACAAAGACACGTGCAGACTTCACAGCCAACCAGCACCTTAGAATTCTGAATTGGGCACTACGATTGGTACTTCAATTCTAGTTTTCTTTGGTAGTCCCGCCCACAACCATATGACTCAGAAAATGCAGTGGCTTGGTTGACGTGTGACCCGGAAGTGCTAAATTGACGGATACGACTTCCGCTGAAAGATCAGTAATAGACATGAGGTTGTGTACATGGAAGGTCCGTGTTTCTACTTTGATTTGAACTGGACAGTCTCCATTTTTATTCTTTGACTAGTTGGTCTCTTTCTGATGCCTGTCTGTCCTTGAGTGGCTGTTCGAACTGTCGCTCGTGAGGTATTCTATAAGTTTCAAATGTTGTGCAGTAACCTTTCAGTTTGTCGTCTTGGCCAATGGGTTGTGTAATTGGGTTTTATAACTTCTTTTCTATTCCTGAGATACATTCTCCTGTATGTGGGTTCCCATAATGTGATGCTAGCAAGTGGTACTGCTTAGGAATTCCAGTTCATGCAATTCTAGCAAATCTTTGTTTGTTTGTATTGATTATTCGGACTTGTGGTGCCTGGCAGCGAAGAACGTTTGTTCATGAGACTCAGAACTTGGAGATGTGCTGTTGAACCTCATCTAAGTGGGATAATCTACCAATTTGTGTTGTGAATCCATTGTTTGGACAGTTTCTGTGCAAATGTCTCGTCATATTTTCAGATCAGGATGTAAAGAATTTCCATGAGCGTTTTGCATACTACTGTAATATGTGCTTCAAGCTTCGCGTCCAAATAGCATTACTTTCAATGGTGGATTATTGCTTAGGTTAACTACTACTAATCCTCATTACCTCTAGCTCCACGCTTTCTTGTTACAGTCCTTGTTTAGTGAAGTGGAATTAATCTCCTGTGGGGGATATCTGGCAGCTGTGAATGCGTCGTATTATTTATTAAGATATTTAGTGTCCAGAACACCCAAGCAGATATAATTGGATATCTTTCTGTTGTGCTTTCTGTATTATATCGAAGCGCTTGTCTAAATCGAATGGGTGTGGGGTGTAATCATTGTTAAGAGGAAGTAATGAAAATTTTAGATGAATAATTCAGGCATTACTGCCACTTCTGTTGCCCTCGTATCGTCCCTTACTTATGAGAAGTGCCTAAAGCAAATTTTGCTTTCACCAAACCCCCTTATGTACAGTCTGCAAATGCTCCAGTTCCCTTAAATTAATTTACCCACAAGTAGTACACTGTATATTATTCAACTCCTGCACCAATAAATCATCACTAGCTAGAACCATATATCTGAAAGAAACAGTTAGTTATAGATTCCTTACCTTAGAATCTCCCCCAGGCGTCAGACTGGATTCGGAAAGTTTTTCGTCAGCAGTAGCCCTGCGCGTCTGAAGGCGGCGTCGGTCGACTCCGCGTCCGTCGTCGGCGCGTGGTTGCCGGGATGACGTTGCGGAAGTTACTTAGACGCAGCCCTCGCGTGCTGACGTCAGTTCTTTTTCTGCGCCAGCAAGCGCAGATCCGGGAAGAGCGGTACCCCTAGTCATTTTTTGACTGAATTTTTGCGACTTTTGTCGACTTCATTTCGAGTCTTTATCCGACTCCTGGTGCACGAGGGATGCCCGGTTTCAAGGCCTGCGGTTCCTGTTTCTGAATGGTGTCGGATCTGCACCGCATGTGCCTCTTCTGCCTGGAGCGCGATCCTGACCCCAAGTCGTGCTCCGACTGTCGTACTATGGCCCCGAAGTCTTTGCAGGAGCGGTCCCGAAAGCTCATCGAGGCCCGGCAGTCGGCTCCGCGCAAGGTCCCGGTCGCGTGGGAGGTCGAGGACCCGATCGCGGAGTCATCATCACTCCTCTTCTAAGTCTTCGCACTCGAGGGCAGGTAAGTCGAAGAAGCATCGTCGCTATTCGACTTCCCCTCGTCTGTCGGCCGACGCAGGGTGCGGGTGGTGCCACTCCCGCGGCTCCGCATGCGGAGCCTTCAGGGTCGACTCCGGCCTTCCCTCCCTTCCCGGGACCGGGAGTGACCCCTGCCCAGCTTTGTCAATTTTACGAAGCGATGCACGCCATCTTTGGGCAGCCCGACTCCGCCGGCGCGTCTTCGGGCCCCGCGGACTCGTTTGGGGGCCCTAGGCCTTCGACGCCGGTGGCTTCAGCCTCGGCACCGCAGGGCCCCCTTGGATCCAGGCCTGGATCCTGATCGGTGCAGGTCGACCTCATTACACCTCCACCGGCGCCGACTCCACCGGCACCACGTCCGCTGCCGACGACGGCTGGACCCCCAGCCGACGTCGACCCCGGCTCCCACCTCGATGTGGACACGGAGCCGGACCGGCGTTGGCCGACGCCGACGGGTACTTTTGTCCCTGTGTTCCACCCTGGCTATTTTCAACCAGATTGGCAGCCAGAGGAGGGTGAGGAAGACTGGGCGGGGTCTGATGATCCTTTGACTGACCAGTTGGACTACAATCTGGACTGGAGAGAGGAACTGTGGGAGGCCAGTCGTCTGGACACCTCCCCAGACCTTGGCATGTTGTCTCCCTCTACTGTGGCTACGGAGGAGGGAGCGTCATACGCAGTGGTGTTGCGTAGGGCGGCCGAGGCTCTCAACCTCGAGCTTCCTACGGTGGCAGTCAGGACTAACCTCCTGACAGAGGTGCTTCAGCCGGCAGCGAGCTCTTCGGAGCCCCTGCTCCCGTTTAATGAAGCCCTTACGGACATCCTTTTGGGCACTTGGTCCAGGCCCAACACAGGGGCTCCTGTGGACAGGATGATTGCCCAACGCCACCGCCCGGCCCCGGGCAACCCCACTCTCCTCTCCTAACACCCCACCCCTGAGAGCTTGGTAGTCCAAGCCTCCACGTCCAAGGGCGCCTTCCCTACCGCACCTCCGGAAAGGAAATCCAAAAAGCTGGACCACCTTGGAAAGAGAATTTTTTTCTTCCGCCAGCTTGGGACTGCGGTCGGTAAAAACAGCATGTCTGTTGGGCCGTTATACCCACTCTGTGTGGGATATGGTGGCGCAGGTGCTGCCTCAGTGCCTGGAGGAGGCCCGGGCCACGCTCTCCCGTGCCGTTGCCGAGGGGAGAGATGCAGCGAAGTTTACTATCCGCTGTGGGCTGGATACCGCCGACGCACTTGGCAGGACGATTTCAACGCCAGTAGCCCTTCGACGCTACGCCTGGTTGCGTTCGACTGGTTTTTCAGGGGATGTCCAATCCACCCTTATGGACATGCCCTTTGATGGCCGTCGCCTTTTCGGCGACAAGGCAGACAACGCGCTGGAGCGCTTTAAGGACTCACGGGCTAAGGCCAGGCCCTTGGGCCTCTCCACCACCCACCCTGCGCAGTCTACCTTTCGTGGCTACGGAAGGGGTGCCCCACTACGTCCTGCCCAGGGCCACAGGCTGGCGCAAGCTGTACAGTCTCAGCGCGGCCGGGGACGTGGGAACCACCGGCGTGGTTCTGGGGGCCAGCGAGCGGGCCAGTCCACCACCGCCCCTCTGCAGCAGCCTCCAAACCCTCCTAGTCCGACCTTTCAGGGCCACCAAACGCCAGTGGGCGGCAGGATTCGCCATCACCTCCCCCACTGGCGCACCATCACGTCGGACAGGTGGGTTTTGCAAATAGACCGAAGGGGCTACTCCCTCCCCTTCGAGACTACCCCTCCCTCCATGCCACCTCAGTACCATCACATGTCGGAGGATCACCTGGCCCTTCAACAGGAAGTTTCGGCACTCTTGGCCAAGGGTGCCATCGAGCCCGTTCCTGTCCCAGAAGTAGGTAGTGGTTGCTATTCCCACTACTTTCTGGTGCCCAAGAAGGACAAAGGCCTGCGTCCTATCTTGATCTCAGGAACATCAACCGCTTCCTCCGGAAGGAGAAGTTCAAGATGTTGACGCTCGCTCAGGTCTTGTCTGCCCTTGACCCTGGAGACTGGATGGTAGCGTTGGACTTGGAGGATGCTTACTTTCACATCCCCGTCCTGCCGGCCCACCGGCGTTACCTGCGGTTCACGGTAGACCTCGAGCACTTTGTTTACCGTGCTCACCTTTGGCCTTACCAGCGCCCCTCGGGTGTTCACGAAAGTGTTGGCGGTGGTCGCAGCTCATCTGCGCAGATCAGGGGTTCCAGTCTTTCCCCTATCTCGACGACTGGCTGTTGAAGGCGGGCTCGCCCCAGGCTGTCTCCCACCTCCAGACTACGGCCGACCTCCTGCATTCGATGGTGTTCTCCATCAACGTGCCGAAGTCACACCTGATTCCCTCTCAGAAGCTCCTCTTCATCGGAGCGGTTCTGGACACAACGCCGTTTCGGGTTTATCCTCCCGAACAGCGAGTCCGGGATATTCGGGCTATGATTCTGATCTTTCAGCCCCTATCCCCGGTTTCGGTCAGGATGACCCTGAGGCTGCTGGGCCTCATGGCCTTCTGCATTCTGCTGGTCGATCCTGCCAGGTGGCATATGCAGGCTCTGCAGTGGGACCTGAAGTTCCAGTGGGTGCAGCATCAGGGGAATCTGTCCGATTATGTCCAGATCTCGGAGGGCACTGCACGACAATTGCAGTGGTGGCTCACGAACCAGGATTGGGTCAACGGCAGATCCCTCTCCCTTCCCCAACCAGATCATACAGTGGTGACAGACTCATCCCTTCTGGGATGGGGCGGCCACATGGGAGAGGTGGAGATCAGAGGCCTCTGGTCTCTGGCGGAGTCCGGGCTCCACATCAATCTTCTGGAGCTTCGGGCGATCCGTCTTGCACTCAAAGCATTCCTTCCCTCTGTACGGGGAAGAGTAGTGCAGGTGTTCACGGACAACACCACCGCCATGTGGTACTGCAACAAACAAGGCGGGATGGGGTCGTGGACCCTATGTCATGAGGCCCTCCGCCTCTGGACATGGCTGGAACATCAGGGCATATATCCCTGGTGGTTCAACACCTGGCAGGTTCACTGAATGACAGGGCGGACGAACTCGGCCGCAGGTGCATGATGGATCACGAATGGCGTCTTCACTCGGAAGTGGTGCAAGGTCTCTTTCAGCAGTGGGGAGAGCCTTGGTTCGATCTATTCGCCACCGAAGAGAACGTGCAATGTCAGCAGTTCTGCGCGTTAGAATTTCCAAGGCGGCACTCGCTAGGCAACGCTTTTCGTCGCGAGTGGAGTTGCGGTCTTCTATAGCCTTTCCGCCTATACCACATCTGCCCAGAGTGCTGAAGAAGATCAAGCACGACCGGGCCCAAGTCATTCTTGTGGCTCCGGATTGGGCACGAAGAGTCTGGAATCCCGAGCTGCTCAACATGGCCATCGATCCTCCGATCAGACTGCCTCTTCGGGAGGATCTTCTGTCGCAGGGGACGGTCCTCCACCCGAACCTGTCCAGCCCCCACCTCCTTGCATGGAGATTGAGCGGCGGCAGTTGACGTCGTTTAACCTGCCTCCTGAAGTCTGTGATGTAATCTTGGCAGCCAGGCGTCCCTCCACTAAGACGGTATACACCTGCAGATGGAATAAATTTGTGGCATGGTGCACAGCAAAGGCTGTGGATCCCCTTTCTGCTCCTCTTTCTGAGGTTCTCTTGTTCCTCCTCTCTTTAGCCCAGCAGGGCTCTGCTCTGGGCACTATTAAGGGCTACCTCTCGGCCATTTCAGCCTTCCTTAGACTTCCTGATCAGCCTTCTCTTTTCAAGTCCCCTGTTGTAAATAGATTTCTTAAGGGCATTACTCCTCTTTTTCCTCCTGTTCCCTTCGTAATGCCCCAGTGGGACTTGAACTTGGTTCTTACTTTTCTTATGTGCGCTTCCTTTGAGCCGCTTCATAATTGCCCTCTCAGACTTTTAACTCTGAAAACTGCCTTTCTGGTGGCCATCACCTCTGCTCGCAGGGTGAGTGAGCTCCAAGCTCTTTCTTATAAGCCTCCCTTTCTGGCTATCCAATCCGGACAACGTCGTCCTGAGAAATAGACCGACCTTCCTTCCCAAGGTGGTTACTTCTTTCCACATTGGCCAAACCATCACTTTGCCCACCTTCTTTCCGCCTCCGCATCCTTCAAAAGAGGAAGAGAGGCTCCACCGTCTGGATCCAAAACGTGCGCTTTCCTTCTTCTTGGATCGCACAAAATAATTCTGGGTGGATGACCAGCTCTTTGTTGGGTACGTGGGCGCTAAGAAAGGTCGGGTCGTGCACAAACGGACCATCTCCAGGTGGGTCGTTCTGTGCATCAAAGCCTGCTACTCTTTGACTAAGAAGGAGCCTCCAGTGGGGCTGCGCGCCCATCCCACCAGGGCGACGGCAGCTACTACTGCTTTGGGACGAGGAGTCCCCCTGAATGACATTTGTCAGGCAGCTACGTGGGCATCGTTGCACACGTTTACGAGACACTACTGCCTGGACAATCAAGTCCGGAGAGACTGCTTCTTTGGTCGTTCTGTTCTCCAGGACTTTCTGGTGTGAACTTGGTTCGCAGACCCACCACCGGGGTTGGTGTTGCTGGGGTATTTATTCGAAGGTAAGGAATCTAAAACTAACTGTTTCTTACAGATGACCAAGTTACTTACCTTCGGTAACGATATATCTGTAAGAAACATAGGTTAGTTATAGATTCCTTACTGCCCCACCCATCCTCCCCGTTCTGCGAACTGACTTCTAGGATTAAGGACATCCTTTCAGGGCCCTAGTTTTGTGCACCAGTGGTCAGTGTCTTGCATGGCTCTGCGCTTCTGGCGTGGAAAGTCCTGTACAGAACTGATGTCCGCGCGCAAGGGCGGCGTGTAAGTAACATCCGCAACATCATCCCGGCGACCACGACGACGGACGCGGAGTCGACCGACGCCACCTTCAGACGCGCAGGGGTACTGCTGACGAAAAACTTTCCGGATCCAGTTTGACGCCTGGGGGAGATTCTATAGTAAGGAATCTATAACTAACCTAGGTTTCTTACAGATATATCGTTACCGAAGGTAAGTAACTTGTTAGTTTCTCCCACACAACCTGTGGTGCTAAGTAAAGTGATGCAGTGCTGCCCAAGAAGCTATTCTACAAGTGTCGGAAAGTGGCAGCCCCTTCAGTTTTTCCCATGTTGCTACATGCCCCTTGTAAATGACCCTGCACTCCTTTCAGAAACAATACCAACAAGGAGGAGCAGACAACCGAAATGGTGGACTCGGGTCTTCTCTTCTGATCTTGAGTGAGTGCCTTCATCTGTCAGCCCTAAAGTCCGATATTTGTAGATTTTTTTTTTTTTTTTTTTTTTTATCACCGACAATCCTTCATGATACCACAAGGACTGCCCTACAAACTTCCAGACAATGAGGGACTGTTGAACCAAGAAAAACCCCTCTTGAATGGATAGATATTTCAGTTTACTCAGTTGTCTGACTGAAGTAACTGCCACTGAAAGGTTGGACCTTAAAGGTTAAAACTGATTGATTAGTGCAGAGACTTGGCTAATGCTATAGACAGCCCCCAACTCTATAAGACCTTCAATTTAGCTTCTGAACCTGGTTCTTTATTGGAAATTCACTCTGCCTGCTCGTATTAACTGCATGTGGAAGGCAGGCTACCAGCCAGGAAATTCGTCTGCCATTTGGTGGAAAAAAAATAATTCCCCTCCTGGGCCTGAAAGGAGCTACGAAAATGCTCTCTGTTTTGGGACCAAACACACCCCACTCCTCGCAAATCACAGGAAATAGATGGGTAGGAGTATTATGTAGCAGTTTGACCGACCACTGCTGTGTAATAGCATCCATGAGTTTAATCTTTACAGAAAAGCATGAGTACACATGAGACTCTTCATTTGTTCTTATTCAAAGACATTCATTTTTCTGGGGACACATGCACTCGGCCCCATGATATACCAGAAACATATTCTTCTATATCAAAGAGAGAAACCAGGAGCGCTTAAAGGTCCAGCATACATGCTCCTAACTATAACGTGAGAGAAAAGTGTATACAGTTCCATGTGAAAACTAGTATAGAACTAAATTACAGGTCGGTGTCGTCCTGGGGAGTCAGCAGGCAGTGTGACTAGCGCGACTCCTCATGAGCAAGCTCCCTCACACACCCAGATGGGTGCCATGCTTCATCATTGGGTGTGCTTCATGTCAGGTAGGTGCAGCAATGCCCGACGGGCACCCACATGGGGGCTCTTTGCCGGAGATCTTTTCGTTGTGCCGTTTGTGAAGCCTGGGTGTAGGGCTATAGGTGTAGATTGGTGTGTGTGTGTATATGAGGGAAGTGCAAGTTAAAAATAGGTAAAGTAGTCCTCTAAAAAAGTTTTAAAAAGCGAGTCCACTTGCATAAATCAAAAACATGTGATTTAGGCAAGTGGACTCGCTTATTAAAACTTTTTTAGATGCCTACTTTACCTATTTTTAACCTGCACTTCCCATATTTCCAGACCCACCCTCACACCAATAGCCCCGCACCCAGGCTTCACAAACGGCACAACTAAAATATCTCTGGCAAAGAGCCCCCTTGTGTGAGCCCATCGGGCATAGCAGCGCCAGCCTGACGTGGAGCACGCCCAATGATGAAGCATGACACCCATTTTGGTGTGTGAGGGCACTTGCTCCTGAGGAGTAGCGCTCCCTGCTGACTCCCCAGGACGACACTGACCTGTAATTTAGTTCTATACTAGTTTTCACAAGGAACTGCATACCCTTTTCTCTCACGCATATAATTCCTCACCACAATGCCACAAGAAAGTTACTTGGGTTACTGTTTTGGACCATATGACTACAATCTTGGCTGGTGAAGACAGCGTAAGGAAAGGCCTGATCCTTGAACACCCACACCCATTGAGCAGGCAGTGTTCCTTTTGTACCTTTTTTGCAAGCACATGAAGGGGAGACTAGTCTGTGGAAGCGAGGCCTGGCTTGTCTATAGTCTTGTCCCTGCATATCTGTACTTGGGTGGATCAGGAACGGAGGACAAGGCGTTGTGGAAGTCTGCAATAAATCAAGGCAGTAAGATTATAATGTAAGTTTATTGTTCAACAGACGTGAGGCGTAAAGTGCCAGGGTGGACTTGCTCAAATTACAGAAGTTTGCATGGGGTTTGTGTAGGTTATAGCAATGTTGCCCAACCAGTACAGTCAGTGAGGCATGCCCCGGCATAGGTGTTTGCCCAACATCTATCCAGTCATTAATCAGATTAGAACAGTTGCCCATGCATGGGTATTAAATCTAAGCAATCATGAGTGAAGCATAGCAACAGCTTATCATGTATACTTGTGACTTAGTCATATCCCAAGGCCTCGAGGTTACAGCAGAAGTACAGCAATTCAGTAACAAGTCAGTGGTTTCGGCACGTTCTGCAGGCTTCTCTATTTAGTGTCACAAAATGGAACCTGAATCAAAATGGATTCCACAACACCACCTCGAAAAGCTCTCAGATCCTGCGGGAGGATCATTGTTGTGTGGTTGACTGACCATGCTGGCGTGCCAATTGCCTTGGTACTGTAGTGTAGCTCCTATTTCCCTAATAGGCTCTGCGCATTGGAATAATATTCCCTATAGGTTTGACATAGGACTAAGGTCAGTATGTCCCTATCGAGTATATTAAACTTAATTACTTGTGCCAGCTAGCTCAGAGGCCACTAGAAACTCCTTGACGACAAGAAGGGAGTAGTTTCTGGCAGCCGCAAAACATGACAACTTTGTTTCCCTTTAGAATCAGAACGTGTCCCAGAGTCGTGGAAACAATAGATAACTATTTCACTCAGCTCAATCGTGCATGCTTAGTTTTCCTCAAAGTTTCACAGAAAGAAATAGACGGGCGTTTCAATAAAAGATTTATTGAACAGTCTTGTTTCTTGTGTAAGTTAAATGTGCTGTTACGATCACAAGACAGTATGCAAGATAAATAATGTACAGCGTAAGCAGTAAAAATAAATAATACTGCGATAGCATTATCTTTTAGCAGATATTCATTCACATAAATAACAGACTAAAAAATGCGAGTACTCATACGATGCGTTTCTAAGCTAGTTCTACCCCAATGTGCCTAACCTAACCTAGGTGTAGGGAGAGGTATGAAGTAGGTGAAGTATTCCTTACTATGGTATACTAAGAGTATGTTAAGCCTAGTATGCCTAGTATGCCAAGAGTCCCTCTAGGTTCTAGTCAGCTCCATACCTTTAGAATGAGAGAGGTGGGAATCTCTTTGCCAGACTCGAACTCCAACACCCCGCAAGGGAAGTTAGATCACTGGAAGCTGGACTCTCTGCGTGCAGGGATGACAGCGTCTTCTCAGTGCGTCAGGCCGGGAAACGGGCTCCTCTGAAGTCGAAGTCTCCTCTAGTTTACAAGGGCTAGGGAAGGTATATTTATACCTGAGAGGTACCTCACAATGTTAGCATTGACGTGAATCGGTCAGCGGAAGACGTCATGAATGAACCCCTAAGGTATAATGGTTCATGCATAATAGATGAGTCCTTGAAGAAATCAATAGTCCTGTGCTAGGGAAATTCCCGAAGCCTAAGGGTCTGTTCTTCAAGAACTCGTTGTGACGTTAGGGTGGACGGATGTCGGAGACCATGCCTGTATTTGGAGTGCACGGTTTAATGCCTAAATAAGGACAGGGATTTTATGCCTATATAAGGGCAGGGCGAATTGTGCCTATATAAGGACATGATACAGAAAAGCCCGTGTATGGACACCCTAAGAGGAATACAACACCCACTCCACTTTCGTGTGTACAATAATACTAAAATGCTAAACATTTAAAATGCTAAACATTAAATGGAGTACCGCATATTGCTAAAATATTTCTTAAAACAGTTTAAAAAGGCATTTAAAAAACCCATTAGAATGCAAAAGGTACTGTACATTTTAAGCATTGCTTTTCATTTCAGGCATTTTAAAAAAAATAAAAATGCAATTTGAACGAAATAAGCAGTAATATTTACATGTGACCAAAAAAATGATCGATAAGTTTTTTCAAAATCAAGTCATTTCATGTCATGGAAATTAATGAACTTGTTTAGACTAACACGATGAAAAAAGTGTCTGAGGAAGTACCGCGAAGTCTGTAGTATAAGGCTAGTTCTACTTGAAGCAGATTGAAGTGCCATTTTTAGTTCGAAAAAATGGGAAAAAGTTCAATGTTTGGAAGAGTTCCAAGTTTTTGAAGTATGAAGGCCAAATTGTTACTGCATCTCTGGAACACTGTGGGCTGAATCAGTCAGTTTACGGGTCTGGTGTAAACATGAGATCATCTATTTCTGTAGACAAAACATCGTCCACTGAAGTTGGTGTCAGTTGGAACACCTCGTGTAGTAGATTAATTGCACAGAGATGTGAAGCATCGCTTCCAGCATAGGTTGCCGCAGCAATGTTCGCGTCCGTTGTTACCTGTGTGCCTGTAGATCTTTCTCGTACCTCAGCAGCAGCTGGAAGCGTCTGTGAGATCTCAATGAATGCTGACATCAGGATAGGCAGCCTCTGGGGACAACACAGAGCATGGGCCGTTATCGGGACCAGCAGAGTATCGACATCCGTTGGCGTAGCTGATGGAAATGTTAGACAGGTGTCCAACACGCATTCTTCACCGCATAGCAGGCATCGTAGAACAGGTAAGATGCAATCTTGCCAGATTGGTCTGAATGACAGGAACCACGTGGTATTAAGTTCCCGTAGACGAGTCATGCCCAAAAGCTGTACTATTCGCTCACGGCACTTTCGTTCAAGGAGAGCTTTCTCCATTTCGCTCGGAGTGATGTCTGCGAATAGGCTGGCCATAGCGTAATAGCAGGAAGAGAAATAGAATTCCGGCAACAAGTGCTAGAATTAATGGTATGCCACCAAACACCGAATGTGCAAAGTTCGGGATTATTCCGAGTATTGCCTGGAAAAGTGCTAACAGACCGGTACAGATGCTCTTAAATACATGTACAATTCCACTTGTATCAGACATGTTGAAGATACGTGTTATCATTTCTACGAAATGTATAGGGCAGTTTGTACGTATTAAAGTCTGTATCTCAGCCGAAGTCCTTGCTACTTGTAGATCATAGGTTTCTTTGGCCGAGGTCAAAGGCACTCTTTGCTGTAAAAGCATGGCTTTCATTCTGCTTAAAGTATCAAATCTTATAAAAGAGACGTTCAGCGAAGGCCACAAAGGCGACTCCCTGACTGTGTCTATTGGGGGAAACAATACTTGCATACAGCAAGTGACATGGAGTTGACCGTTACTAGATATGGGATGCCTGGCAGCATGCCGCAGCAACTCTGATCATTCAACATGAGGTAACTCCCATTAGAAAGTTGTCCAAATGTTGGATTAATCACAGCAGCTGGTGTACCCTGCTGATGGCAAGACAAATTCGCCACAGAACCATTACAAGCCCCGTGTAAAGAATTGTCCTGACATATAAGTGAACCGCTCAGTGCACGTTTACAGTGTGTACCACTCAAAAACACTTCACGATCCCCACTCCAACATCTATATGTATACGGTAAATCCCAAGATGTCTTAATGTATTCCTTACCCAACCTTTCATATTTGCCTGCTCGCATTTGTGTGAGGCAATACTGAAACTGAAAAGTAGTCACAGGTAATGCAATTTTGCCATGAATGAGCCATTCTGTAGCTGGTTTTTCTGCCACAGTGAATGGTAACTTTTCCAGTTTTTCAATGCTCAGCACTGTATACTTTGCTCCTCTTTGTGCCAGTTCGATCTGTTTATCAGTTAGATTGTATTCTGCAAACAGAGCCGATGTGTTGATGAAACGCCAAGACACATAGCCCGCTCGCAAAGATTGCAGCGTCCAGCTTAATAACACAATAGAACGTAATTGAGATTGGCCTTGCTGTAACATCGCCAAATCTTGTTCTAGTATGTCGATAGCAGAGGATACAATGCCATCCAATGAATATATTCTGGAGGACAAAGTTGTTAACCCATTGTCGACCACAGAGAGTGTTTTCTCTAAATTAATACAATCAAGTTCACGTATTCGTTCTGCAGCCTCCATCTGTGATACTTTCCATGCTTCATTATAGGCAGCATAAATGCCGGCATATATGAAACGTTTTTGACGCGGTTTTCTTGGTCCAAGCAAGAATTCCCTAAGGTCTGCGTCTTCTTTAAGTAAGGATAAGTGTTGTTTCACATCCTGTAGTGTAGATTTCTGAAGCCAATCGAGGCATAATTTTCCTACACTGTATGTTGTTACTACCCCCGGATGCTGTCTTTGGACGTATCTTGGGTCTGGCCTATGAATAGTAAAGCCCTGAGTTTTATTCAGGAATCTTTCCTCACAGTTGTTCGTGTCTGTGGGCCAGATCAACCATTTTTTCCAATCGGGATTAGATCTGTTGAGTTGTAGTATATTGTCAACTGTCACCACTGCCTGTGTATTATTATCAGTGGCAGGTGTTGGTACAGAAGGTGTGTTCATCTCTTTGATCTTGGCTAGTCCAAGACAAGATGTTTGTTGGACAGTTTCATTCAAAAACATTATTTGTTCAGGGATGATGCAGGCTCTAAATAAAGCTTCTATCCCTTGCACTTGCCAATCTTTAGTACCCCAGACAGTTTTTGTGTCTATTGTGTCTTTCCAAAAGTCAAAACCCTGTCTAGACAGTTGGGCATTAATTAATTCTGAATAAATCTGTTTTGTATTTAACATAATTTTCAGCCCTGTCTTGTTTACATTTTTATAGTAAAACATTTCTGGATTAGATGTATTGTATCTTGAAAAATATGGAAATTTGTTAGCAAATGTTTTTGAACTACCGTGTGGTGGTGTAGGACAATGCTCCCATTGGTTAAACATAAACACATTTCTAGGATATGCAGATTTATGCAAATAATGACCATAATGGTTATAACAATACAGCTCTTCATAGTCTGTTGAACCCTCTAAATATTCATTTTTAGAAAATGCAGCAGATTTTTCTAAGTCAAACATTATGTCATTAACAGTCTCAAAGTCCCAATCATCTGAATAGGTCATGGACGTAATTAGATCACATAGTGAAATTTTAAACAAATGTGGAATGTTCAATTGTTCCGTCGGGAAGAAGATATCAAAATCTGTTTTGTCCCACACTATACCATCCTGTATAGGAACAGCTGTGATGTTCACTGATGACAAGTCTCTTGCTTCACGGTGGGAAGATTTATGAGGTCTCAAAAGTACGTTCACGTCTTTTCCTTCAGTGTTCACATGGCTGTATCTGCCACTTATAAGCACGCTCACAGTTGTAACCAAAGCTAGCCAGAGCAGGAAAACAAAAAGTCCAGATGTAATCCAGAGTTCAATCCATGGAGAAACCAAATAAGTCTTTTTCAGAAAGTGAAGAAAGTCTTGTACTTGCTGCTTGAATTTCAATGATGCTGGCGTCGTTTCAGGTTCACTCGGATCTTCTGATAACGTATCAAAGTTAATGAAATAGCCAGAAGCAGTTCTGTCAATTGTTGGAATTGCATCAGGATTTGTAGAAATCGCTGGAACCAGTTGATCACTCGCTACATTGGTGTAGACGGGTGTATTTGGATGAACTGCTACTTGGTTTTCAAGAGGGATGAGTTCCATTGCATTGTTGCTTAGTCCTTCATCTGTTACCGCTGAATTCTCGATTGTTATCAGTCTTTCAGTCTGAACCTCTTGGATAGTAGCGAGAGGAGTGCGTCTGCTACTAGGTCGGAGTCCACGAGGCCTACTATTTAGTATTGGCCACATACTGTTGTTTGATGAGGTCGATGGACACACATCTTTTCTCCTTTCTTCCAGCAAGGGGCGGCAGAAGTACTGTTCTTGTTCCTTGAACTGCTAGGACAGGTACTGGTTGTCTGTAAGAAGGTCCAAATTCCTTCTTGTCCGCAATTTTTTCTCTGACTAGATCCCCAACTTTTGGAATCCAGACAGGTCTTGCTGGGACCGCCGTTTTTTCCCCAGTGGTGGTTGGCTGTAGGGATACGTTGCTTTGTTTCGTTCTTAACTCATTCAGTTCCTGTAAAACAGCCAAACGATCTTTGATATCAAATGTTTTATTTTCCACCACTGTGCCTACGTCATCGAGATCTGGTACCCACATTCTTGTCCCAAATAGGACCTCATATGGGGTGACCCCCCCCTAGAGAACTTCTTCGCAGATTATTCAATGAGCATTGGACCCCATTAAGATGTTTGACCCACCCATCACCCGAACCTAATACCCTAGCTGTTATAGACTGCTTTATGTCTCGGTTTTTCCTTTCCACAACCGAATTTCCCTCAGGATGGAATGGAGAGGAGTACCGCAATGCAACGCCCAGACTGGCCATGGCTTCTTTGTAAGCCCGAGAGCTAAACGCAGGGCCCTGGTCAGAATGTAGCGTGCCTATTGCGTATGTGCCGATAAAGACTCGCAAATCTTTTATAACAGTTCGAGCGTCAGCCGAGCGCTGAGGCCATATCCATAGGAACCGTGATTCAGTATTTGTGGGATTGCGTTTGTCCAGAAGGACGCATGCGCGTAGATAGTCTAATGCTGTCTAACAGTGGTGTCTGTACTGGGCAGCTACATTTGTAGCATGGTGTCTGGTGGCTTTCCCGCTGTAATTTACAGTCTAAGCAGTTATTGGTAAATATGTGAATTTCTGTATTCATTCCAGGCCACCAATACATCTCTTTTAACGTCAAAATTGTTTTAGAGATCCCTTGATGTGACAGACCCTCCCCCAAATGTGTTTCATAAATCAAGGCTGCTCTATGTTCCTTGTTTGGGATTACCCTATCCCCCACTCCAGGGATTCGAGCAAAAGGAACGTTGTTCGCATCAATTACATAAGAGTACTTGAGTGGAAACTTTTTTGGTAACGCTGCACTGCTGCCTTTGCTTGAAGCATTGACAGCCAACAATATCTCACCGTCTATTTTTGTTTTTGAACGAGTGATCGCAGCTACGGAAGCCATCTGAACAGCCCCCTTTGCGGCTTCGTCAGCCAATGAATTCCCTGCAACGTGAACGCCATCACGTTGATGACTCAGTGTGTGGATCACGTGAGCCTTTGGTAGTTCGTTTTTCAACTGAACTACTTCTTCCCAAAGCATTTTGTGCTTTTTTGTGCCACCTTTCGCGTCTTTGAAACCATTTTCAAGCCAGTTTTGTATATAGTCATTATACCACTGAACACAGTAAAAGGAATCGCACATTATCAGTGTGGGGAATTCTCGATCTGTACTTTCAAGTGCCAGTTTAAATGCTTGTAGTTCAGCTCGCTGAGCTGTACAATCCCCTAGAGATTGAGTTTTTGTGACCATAGGTCTGAAGATGCCATCTCGCATGCGACCTTTAACGATTGCACACGCTGCACTGTAAGCTTGCTTACTCCCTGTTGCGGGTTGTGCGGATCCGTCAGTGTAAATAATGAATTCGTACTGATCGAGAGGCAGAATTTTAGTAGGCAGAGGACATTCTTGTTCATATTGCAGGAATGCTTGTGTTTTTAAATCGGGATCAAAAACATATTCAACATCTGTTGCAGCAAGAGAATTAACCCATTGTATCCATCTTGGATGTAATGCTTTAGCATTTGGAATGCTTGCTTTTGTGCCCGCTTCTAAAGCCGGTACTGGGGTTATGACAATAATGCGTTTCCCTTGGGCTAAGGCTCTTTCTTTTGCTACAGCGGTTTGAACTGCTGTTAGAATTTTTTCAGTTGAACTGAAGCGCATTTCCGCTTGTGTGTACAAATGAGATTTGTATGCGATTGGTATTTTCTCACCCTCATTGAAGGTTAAGTAGGTGAATCCGCATTGACCCGAAATTATTCGGATCACCAGGTTTCGTTGACTTACGCGTGTTTGTAAGTGATTTGTTGCTAACATGTTAGCCTGGAGTGAACGCAAGATTTCTGTGTGTTCGTTTGTCCAATTTTTGATTGAAAAATCAGGTTTGATTAATGTGTAGAGGTTTAACCCTTTCTGCGTAATTTAGAATGTATGTTCTTCCAAAGTTTAGGAAACCCAGGATGGATTGTAAGTTTTTTAGCGTTTTTGGAGGTTGGAGCAGCGCACACTTTTCTAAAAAGTTAGCTGCCAAGCTCTTGCCTTCACTTGAAAGCTCATATCCTAGAAATAGGACATTGAGATGGGCAATTCGGGACTTTTTAAAGTTGAACTTGTAGCCCTCAGAGGCAAAGCCCAGTATGATGGTGCTTAACCTGTTGAAGTGTTTGTCCAGGTCATCGTCCGTCAGATAGATGTCATCGACATAGGATAATGCCTCATTGTCATAAATTTGTAGTAACTCCATTACCCTCGCTGAGAATAAACCTGGGCTGTTCTTGAACCCTTGTGGGAGTCGACAAAAGTGACGCTCGGTCCCCATTATGAAGAATGCTGTTAAGTACCTGCTTTCAGGTGCTATGTTTTGACAAAAGAAACCATTTGAGATGTCTAATGTTGTTTTGTATTTTTTACGCACAATGTTATTCATTAATGCTGTGCTATGTGCATTTTGCACTGCAAATGTTTTAGAACAAGTGTTTAGATGTCTGTAATCCAAAACTAGACGATATGTATTGTCTGGTTTGGAGACAGGAAACAAAGGATTGTTCATTGAGGAGGTGCATGTTTCAATCACCCCTTGGTATTCAAGTTGATCTAAGATCTCCCTGACCTGTTTTTTAGCTTCTTGCTTTATTGGGTACTGCCTTTGTGCAGTTGGTTCATGTTTCAGATGTATTTTATGGTGAGGTGAGTCCTCATCCCATCCTACATGATTTTTATATAATGCTGGGGCCTGGGCTACTGCCCATTTCCTGGCATATGTATATTTTAGATGAATTGGACAATGGTTGGAGAAGGCAGGCATAATAATGTCCTCGCTGTGTGGGCACTCCCTCACAAATTGTGGTGGCCAGTCTTTTTCTGCTAGAAGTATGTCATAGCCCCTTGATAGTCTTTCCCCAAAAAGTGCTTTCACCTGTCTAGGTTTGTCTCCCTCCATCCGGAGTGTTATTTCATATAACCTTTGTGGAGTACTAACCCTGGTGTCTACAGTCTCAACTGTAATGTACTCATTCAAGTCCACTATCTCCAGAAGTTCCTTCAGGTTCTGGCGAACTATTGTGACTTCTGCTGCACTGTCCAGCATTGTCTGAGCCAATTCTCCGTTCTTGAGTTTTGTTCTCAGTATTCTCGGCATGTCTGATCTTCAGACCTGCTACTTTCTTTTTGGAGAATTGAGGTTTTGTTTTATTTTTTGGAGCGTGTTTTTCTTCTTTGGATTTCACGCGTTCTTCTCTATGTTCTGATCGTCCTCTTCTTTCCGAAGTCTGTGATGAGATCTGAAAGGGACGAGAGGAACGTGTATCATTATCTTGATACCTGTCAGGTTTTCTCAAATTATCCCTATTCCTGAGGTTATACCTCCTTTCAGAGGGCTCCTTTTGAGGAGACCTACCCCGGGATTGAGAACGTTTCTCGTTTGATTTTTGTTTAGTAGACTCCCACTTCTTTTTAGAAGATGTAGGAGTTTGTTTAATAGAGTCCTTCTCAGGACTTTCAGATAGTTTTGGCTTCACTGGTCTTCCACCCAAACTATCTCTGCCTAATTCTGCATATGATTGTTCAATTATTCTGGGTAGCTCAGTTTGATGTTCTGTAACATCGAATTCCCTTAATCGTTGGCGGATCGCCACTGCTGCTGCCTCCCCTTTAATATTAGATAATATTATTGTTGAGACCTGGTCGAAATTTTTCAGTAATTTCATACCTAAATTTAGAGCAGGCTCTGCCCCATATTCATTTTGAATTTGTTTCAGGACATCGGGTATTACCGCAATTGACGGAATGCCATGTGTTTTAGTATAGATGGCAGCAAAGACTGAGCCCCAAGTGGTGCAGTCTTCCAGTTGTGGTGTGATCCCCATCGGTAAACTGATTGTTAGGATTCTGTGTTTCTCATACAGGCTAGTATTTGGAAATACTGCTTCGATTTGAGTAATTTTTTGAGCTATCCAGAATGGAATTTGCTCACGTTCTGTGGGCATTTTACCCATGACTGCGTAGAGTCTGTGGTGTAATTTTTAGTGTATTCCCCTGTTGGGGAGTTGGATTTGGAAGTGTCAATGGTTGCTGGACTGTGAAAGTCCGCATGACATATTGGACCAATTTGTCTGTAGATTTTTATTAACTCTGTAAGTTGAATAAGTAATTCCTCATCTGACATTATATTCAGTTCAGGATGAGGTGTGTAGCCGGCTAGAATCGGCCATGTTGCTCCTGGTCTACCTAGTGGACCGAGCCTGGTAATGTTTCTGTGATGTTTTAGGGCGCCTTTAAACCAGAGCTGATGCTCTTGGTATGTTAATGGAATTTTTATATATCCTCGAAAGGAATGTATTCCTCTGGTGGATCATCTTCTTTGTAGAAGTGAAACGTGTGTTACTGGATTGGATTCAGGAAATATTACCCATGATTGGAATACCTCTGTCTGAAAGGATTCGTGTGCCTCTATCACGAAAACTGCTCTACCGCCTCTTGGTGGTAGGCCATGTTTTATAAGTTTTAGAGTGATGGCTCTTCTTAAGTGTGGAGCGATGTCTATAACACCCTCCTCGGTTTCATTTAAACCTGTAATGTTAAAAACTGCTGCTTGGGCTGGATCAGCCGCAGCTTCACCGTTTCCGGCTTCAGTCATTTTGTTTTTTGAAAAATGTAGAACAAGTTTCAAGGAAACAAAGATAAGGTGCACAATATTTTGGAACACTGTATCCTTCAACGTTGAGCAAACCAAACAGCTAATATATAGGGTACTTCCCTATGTAGCCGTGGTGGATACTTAACCCTGCCCACTCCAGACGTCTTTTGGAGTATATGGGTAGGGGTTTCTGAGAGAAAAAGCACGGCTGAGTTACTCAGTATCTAGCGTTAAATTACCGCCTTACCAAACGTTGGGCGCCATGTAGTGTAGCTCCTATTTCCCTAATAGGCTCTGCGCATTGGAATAATATTCCCTATAGGTTTGACATAGGACTAAGGTCAGTATGTCCCTATCGAGTATATTAAACGTAATTACTTGTGCCAGCTAGCTCAGAGGCCACTAGAAACTCCTTGACGACAAGAAGGGAGTAGTTTCTGGCAGCCGCAAAACATGACAACTTTGTTTCCCTTTAGAATCAGAACGTGTCCCAGAGTCGTGGAAACAATAGATAACTATTTCACTCAGCTCAATCGTGCATGCTTAGTTTTCCTCAAAGTTACACAGAAGGAAATAGACGGGCGTTTCAATAAAAGATTTATTGAACAGTCTTGTTTCTTGTGTAAGTTAAATGTGCTGTTACGATCACAAGACAGTATGCAAGATAAATAATGTACAGCGTAAGCAGTAAAAATAAATAATACTGCGATAGCATTATCTTTTAGCAGATATTCATTCACATAAATAAGACTAAAAAATGCGAGTACTCTTACGATGCGTTTCTAAGCTAGTTCTACCCCAATGTGCCTAACCTAACCTAGGTGTAGGGAGAGGTATGAAGTAGGTGAAGTATTCCTTACTATGGTATACTAAGAGTATGTTAAGCC
Organism: Calotriton arnoldi; assembly: GCA_963921515.1. NCBI lineage: Eukaryota > Metazoa > Chordata > Amphibia > Caudata > Salamandridae > Calotriton > Calotriton arnoldi. The sequence continues at coordinate 441,996 of CAWUFW010000023.1, forward strand.
TAGTATGCCAAGAGTCCCTCTAGGTTCTAGTCAGCTTTAGTCTAGTCCATACCTTTAGAATGAGAGAGGTGGGAATCTCTTTGCCAGACTCTAACTCCAACACCCCGCAAGGTAAGTTAGATCACTGGAAGCTGGACTCTCTGCGTGCAGGGATGATAGCGTCTTCTCAGTGCGTCAGGCCGGGAAACGGGCTCCTCTGAAGTCGAGGTCTCCTCTAGTTTACAAGGGCTAGGGAAGGTATATTTATACTCGAGAGGTACCTCACAATGTTAGCATTGACGTGAATCGGTCAGCGGAAGACGCCATGAATGAACCCCTAAGGTATAATGGTTCATGCATAATAGATGAGTCCTTGAAGAAATCAATAGTCCTGTGCTAGGGAAATTCCCGAAGCCTAAGGGTCTGTTCTTCAAGAACTCGTTGTGACGTTAGGGTGGACGGATGTCGGAGACCATGCCTGTATTTGGAGTGCACGGTTTAATGCCTAAATAAGGACAGGGATTTTATGCCTATATAAGGGCAGGGCGAATTGTGCCTATATAAGGACATGATACAGAAAAACCCGTGTATGGACACCCTAAGAGGAATACAACAGTACAAGATTTTGAGTCAGATCCAGAGCCTTCTTTCCTTGAGGTCCAGCTGGACAGTGGAAGCTGGCTGAAGGGCCTTGGCAGGAACAAGTCCTACCAAGTCACCTGGAATATGAAGCACCATTCCTCTGAGTAGAACCGTTATGACACATAGGAATTCTTGAATGTCCCATGTGATTCCTGTTAGACGACCTCAATGGTTTTCCCAGTCGTGTGACAGCAAATCACCTGGACAGGAGTAGTCCCTGTGCATTTGATCAAGAAGAGGTGTGTTGCTGTTAGGACAGACTTTGCATTGCTGCAGCTGTTTATCTATCCTGTGATTTTCCATTTGTGAAATAACCATCTGACTTCATCAAAGAGCTTTGTTAATGTTTGCTGATTTTCACCTCAGAATGCTGGCAAGAGGCTACACTCAAAGAGTACCTGATAGTCTAGAGTCATAACTACATCTCATAACAGGTTGATGGAAGTCTGATCGTTGGTGGCCGCTATTTGCAGTTCACTGGTAGACTAGTGAGGAGTTGTTAAAAAATCTTGATTGGTTGATTGCCTCTGTAATGCAGTTAAGGTTTTAGCCCTATCTGCTGCTCTATGGTAACTTCTTTATATTTTACAGCTAGTCTTGTTTGAATATTTAAGGAAGAACTGCCTCATTGTTTCAAGTTTCCTGACATTTTCTATTGGTGAGCTCTTCATTTGCTATTTCTTCTTCGTCTTAAGCCATCATTTTGTTCTTTCTTCTTTAAAGGGTTACTTTGTCCAGCGTCGTAGACATATTACTTTACAGTGTTTCAAGGCAACTCTTAAAATCTTTTGTTTGTTGGCCCTCTTTGGACTGTGTTGGATGTTTTGTTTTCAAACTGTCTTGTAACTAACTCACTGCCACATTGTTTTATCCAGGCGGAGATATGTTACAGCAAGCTGCCGGGCCCTGGGTGTTCTTTTATTTGATAAGTAAAAGTTTATCAGCTAGTGGTCTTACTAGATGTGAGGTTTTATTTTCTAGGATGTGCTTCAGTCTTGTATGAATATTGAATCCATGCAAGCCTTGATATGTTAGATGTTAAATGAAGTCCATGGTGAAAGCCTCCATGTGCTCCACTAAGCAAGTTTCTTTTTGTTCCCTATGCGGGCACAATTTGCACTAAAACATGTCCCAAGTTGATTTTATAATGTAGCACCACTTCACCCCCTGTATGTCAAGACCTGGCAAGAGTGGCACAGTGCCAATCTCTTAAAGAAGAGCAAGGAGTTCATGCTCCACTCCACCTTCCCTCTGCCATGCCTTTTACCATTTGAGTGACATGTACCTCTTTATAGCATTGGTTCTCCAAATCACCCTTGAAGCGTGGCAGTATTAACCAAAAGTACTATTATAATAGCTCTAGAGCGTCCTTGATTTCCTCTTTCCATCCTGAGAAGGTTTGATGTGCACAATGGTGCCAAAGTCTACACCCTCTATTACTCTCAATCCACATCGAATCAAATACCTAAACACAAATCAGTTTACACTGTGCGAAAAGTATACATCACTAAAGAGTACAGCGTCCGAAAACAGGAGATGGATAACTAAACTCTAAAAACGGTTTTGGCGGGTTTAATTATAGGGTCACCAGTCGCCTTCTAAACATGAATGTGTGAACAACAGGTGCTTTTCTGCTTTGTGAGGGTGTGCTCTCTCACTAGAGCAAATGGCTAATGGGAAGGCTGACACACAAGCTGCTTACTATGCATGAGGAAAGGACTAGCAGTTAGTTACTTCACACATCACTTATCTCCTTTATTATATATGGGTGGACACAGTATTTCTAACTCTTAGTTTTAAACTAAATAGCCACTCAGAACTGCAGTTTTAGCAGCACATTAATTTGTTTCCCGTGGAATCTTGGAGTATTCACTATATTTTTCACCTTGACGTTTTTTGACCCTGGCACATTTATATTATGTAGTTAATTTATAAAGTGCAACTTACACCCGAAGGAACCTTGATGCTTAGTGCATCAAGAATGCATTAGGAGTGACTGGGGTTGAATTAGTCCCAGTTTATGATGATCTTTGATACAAAATGTATGTCTTTACTTTTCTTTAAAAAAAAATGTTTTCACGTTGGGTTTTTTCAATTTGAAACCAACATCAATAAAAAAAAATATATATTTTTTTTAAAGAATGCATTAGGAGAATGAAAAGGTTTACTGGGAATAAAGGAAAGTTTAAACCTTTTTCTGGAAGAGCAAATAAGACGTAATTGCTTTCAGGTCAGAGGCCACAGTAGGGAGAAGAGAAATTGGACAGTAGTTAGTCACATCAGTGGGATCATGGTTGACTTTTTAGGTCTCGCCTACGCAGCGCGCATGCGCTGCATAGGAGGGGACCTTTTGTAATCGATCAGCATTTTGGCCAAAAACGTGCACGTTTTGCATTGCTTTCTATTGCAACGCGTGCACGTTTGGCGATTCCCTTGCGGGAGGGAGCAGCGGCGCCATGTGTTGGCAATTATCGCGCTCGCTCCCGCAAGGTAAACGCTGCGTGTACCTGCTCTCGGCCGCACTCCCCCCCACTTATTTATTATTGTAGGCGGCCACTCCCCTTCCTGTATGCGACGCTCGCCGTGGCCGCGCTTGTTCTGGTGTGTGGCAGGCACTGTCGACCTCTCGGAGGTGTAAACTCACAACACTGCCATTTTACACAGAAGCGCTGGAATTGACCCAGGGCTCTCTGCTACATCCGCATGCCAAGGAGACGTTGGATCCAGGCACGGAGGGTCCACTGCCTCAGCGAGCACAAATGTATAGCACTGCTGTTGTGAACACAGGCCAACACCACCGAGGGAGTAGCTGCAGATAAAAAACACAGAGGCACGTGGATATTATATGATTGGAGAATGAGTGAACCCATTGAAGATGCAGCTAGGCATTTCTGAAGTGTTTTAGACACATCGTCTCACGCGTAAGACCTGTTTATTAAACTAATGGCGCATTAATTAGTTCCCAGTTCCAGGTTAACAGAACCCGGAAGCCGTCCACGCACACCCATGCCTGCCGTCCACGCGCACCCATGCCTGCCACCAGGCTCCAGCAACGCCCTATTTGGTGTCAGAGTGGATCCTTTTAAGTTGGTGTCCATTTCGCCTCCATTGCCTTCATGAGATATTTCTTTAAATAACAGACCTTCCCCTCTATTCTTGTCACTCCGGCAATTCTTTGAATGCTCTTCGCCTGAGTTCACCCGCGCGCGAGCTCCTCGCGGGGCACTGACAGCCAATCTCTTTAACAGCCTTTCACTCCCACGTGCCTAGGCCATCGTCATATGATGGGCCCTACAGGTCAGCTTTCTGGCAATAATAAATTACCACAACTACGTGGCGCCGTATTACCGAAGTGGTTGCATGTCTAGGCCTGTGCTAGTGCAGAATGGAACTGCGCAAAGAACTGGTAAAACAAGCATTGGCATAGCCAATAGGTCTCGCCTTTGTGACCTTATAAGTGTTTAGCCATGCAACGGTTGATGTTGTTGCACCAAGGTAACTAAATACTTGTAAGGTCCCAAAAGCGAGACCTATTGGCTATGCCAATGCTTGTTTAACATAGGTTTGACTATCCCTCGTTTGAGTGCTGGAGGGACAATACCAGAGTTAAGGGCAAAAGTAACTATCTGATAAATGACCTTGTTGAGGTCTTGAATATTTTGAGATTTTTAATTGGAAAATCTTTGACCTTAAAATTAATCATAGGGAGAATTGTACAAATGATCGAAGGATTTTCTCATTTACTGTGTTGGAAAAATCTTCATTATAAGAGGGAATGGAGATGTCCTGCGCTTCAAAAATCTTTGAGTATGGATATTTGTATTTGGTGTTAGGAAAATATGCAATATTATCAATAAAAAGTGAGAAATTTCATTAAAGAAGATTGCATAAAAAGGGATGGAGGGGATACTCTTTGGCAGTTTATTGATCATCTTAAATCTCTTGTTTAATTGTAACAACTGTTAAACAATTAGGGGTAATGTTATTTACATGTAGATATACTAGTCTTTTTATATGATAGCAGCCTTCTTTTATAAACTGTTCTCTGGTTGAGGGACTAGTTGAGGCGCCATAAGCACTCAGCTTGTCTAACCCGTAGTTTAAGCTTAAAGAGTTCTTCTGTAAACCAAGGGAAGTCCTTTGATTTGCCGGAGCCTTTCCGGAGTGAGTGAGTGAGGGAGCGAGAGTATGAGAGCGAGAATATGAGAATGTTATCTGCAGTTGATCAGGGGAATTTTAATGCCAGTCCTTGGGGATAAAAAAAAGCACTCTACAAATGCATCCTATTTGGAATGTTGAAGAGCTCTTTTAATGATTTGTTGAAAATACCATCTGCTAGGATCTAAGGTCAAATCTTTACAAATAAATAATTTTTCCATGTTCGACCACTGCGCTGAAAACAAATTCGCTCATATTCAATTGTAAATTGCAGTGCCTTTTTTTGCACCTGTACAGGTAGTTGAGCATGCTGAGGTCAAGGCTCCTGTCCAGGAGAGCTTGGGGTCTGGCGGATTGTCTGTTGTTAGGAAGACAGGATGGCTGCTCATCAATACAGCCAAGAACATCGTTCGAAGATCATTGGATTTCCCTGAAAAATATCTCTACGAGCTGTGCGCATTGTGCAAAGAGACATGGGCTAGGGAAGAACAGAGACCTGTCTGAGAAGAAACTGGTATGTTGTTTGTGACTAAATATACTGTCCTACAAACAAAATGGCATTTTTGGCTTTTTGTGTGTACTACTAATAATCTTTTGTTACCTTGAGTTTCATGGAGGCCTACCACCTCAACCTAGAGGCTTCTTGTACTAAGCAGGTGGCATGTCTTTCGAAGCTGGACATGTGTGATCATTCCTCGTATGGTGAGCAGCTGCACTTAAACCACATTTTGCATGTGTCCATCCAGGAAAAATTCTCCAATGACAAGTACAAATTTGCATCACTTTAACCATCGCGAGGCAGTGCTTTTCATCCACTACCTACATAGTGTCAAAGCAGCAATGTGCAGCTACCCTTTAGGAAACTCTTTCAGTTTGTTACACAAACCCTGATGTGCGGCTACATCTCTTTTTGATATTGTGCGACTCTTCTCCCCTACTTGACAAATACTTTTTTCTAGTGTAATTTGTGCATATGTGCTGCCTGCCTTTCTGTATGTAAGTATGCATGATCGTGACTGCCAGCGGTGCACAACAAGATGCCATTGCTGCTTCAGAGGCTGCCTCTCCACTTGTATTTGTGCATATCCGTTTCCTACCAGAGGTGACAAGCTCTCTTTAGTTTCAAATCGAGCAGTTGCTGCAGCATTCTTATCTTTACAGTTCACAGAAGAAAAAACAGTTTAACAATACATACACACCTTTAAAAACTGCCGTATACATTTCAAAAACGTTTTTGCCTGCTTTGTTTGCCTACCCAAAATAAACGCCTTTGAACATCTGTCCGCTACCCAATCTGAGTTTTCATCTAGACACTAGTTAAATAGTTCACTAAAATGCTTCTACATAGTAGCACTAGTTTGTCTAAGAACTGCCTGTATCTTTAAAGAAGGAAGTGGATACAATCTAAAATAAAGTTAAATATCAGTAAAAAAAAAAATCCATATTTTATATTGGATGACACATCTTTAAAAAATCAATCAGGATTTGTAGTGCGCTGCTAATTACCTGTGAGGGTATCCAGGCCCTGGGATCCTGCTGCGATCAGTCGACGAGCTATATCTTGAGTCCCTTTCTGAATTCTGTGAGAGAGGGTGCTGTTCGGAGGTGGATGGAAAGGTAATTCCAAGACTTAGAGGCGAGGTAGGAGAAGAAGCGGCCTCTGCTGTGGCTTCGACTGATGTGGGGAGAGTGCTCGAGGGCGGTGGAGCGCAGGTGTCTGGAAGGTTGGTGGTAGTTCAGGTGATGGTTGATGTATGCTAGTTCTTGGTCATGGATGGCCTTCTAGGCATTTGTCAGCACCCTGAATTGACATATTTTCTGGACAGGGAGCCAGTGGAGGTTCCTGAGGTGGGAAGTGATGTGGATCCTTTTGGGGAGGTTCAGGATGAGTCTGGCCGCTGAGTTCTGAATGGCCTGGAGTCTCTTCAGGAGTTGGGTGGAGATTTATGCTTAGAGTGCGTTGCCATAGTCAATACAATAACATTGGATTTTTTATTTTTTTATTATTACATTTTCAAATATTATCTAGTACGATACATAAGGCAAAGATAGGTCAATGCATTTGAGGGGTTAGAAATTCAGTGACACTGTGGTAATACATATACTCTTGTGGGCAGTGAAACACGTTGGTGGTGCTCATAGATTGTACCACCTCTAAGCCTACACTAGTGTGAAGAGCGTGGCACATACTCCCACAGGGCATACAATATGACCCAACAATAGTCTAACTCTAGTACTTTCGCAAGGTAGGTAGGGATTGGTTATAGTTGTTCATCTCTTACACATCTGCTCCCTGTTTGTTGAATACAATAGTAACTTGAACGGTTTTTGTAGTGTTGTGGACTATCCTGTGTAATGTCCAGGGTATACGACTGCACAGACTATCCACTAGCTTCCCAGTTTCCTAATGCACTCAACCCTCTTTGCACTGCAGAAGTTGAGGATGTAGGATAAGCAGAGGCGGCTCCTCCGCTAAGGCAGAGGAACGTCGCTCTACTGAGAATATCCAAAAGGTAAAAATAAAATGATAACTCATTGTTATTATCATTTTATTTTTACGTCCTTGCTCAGCTGGGGCGGGGCAGGGCTGCTCTGCTCACAGAGTAGGGCAGGGGAAGAGTAGTTTGCCCACTCCTAGTGCGCACGGCGCTTTGGCCAGCCCTCTTGGGCTGGTCAAACCGTCATGCACACTTTGTTTGTTCTCCATGCAGGCTGTATTACAGCCTGCATGGAGAACAATCCTAGCCTCCCATTCTCTGGCTGAGCGCCGATCAATGGCGCTCGGACCAATCACAACGCTGCATTGCAGCGTTGTGATTGGCTGTCGGGAGGCTGGGAGGAGGGAGGGTTTTCACTCATCCCCCACGCAACCTGCCCCCCTCTCTGAACAGCAGCTCAGAAAAGCAAGTCAGGAGCAGACCACTTCCTGTAAAGTAACACGTGACAGTGCTTCGTACCATGAGTCCTGAGTGTAAATTGGACCAGGTGGAACCTGTAGACTGGCTCCTACTGGTAAGGCTGAAAGGATAACTAGAGAAAGTTAAGTAGAAGGCATTAACACAAGAACCCTAACTGGGAACCTGAAAACACAGAAAAGGTGCACACAAAGGAAGGGGGCCAGTTGACGTTGCGATGCACAGACTAGAATGCAAAATACAACAAAACTTGCTCCCAAAGGAAATACTTATAGAATGATTTAGAGAAGTTTCTATTCTACAAGAAAAATAGCTTCCCAGCCATATTTTTGAAGTATTTTTGTTTAAGCTATTTACCTCGACTTTCATAAGTCTTTCCTTGCCACATCTACCTGTTACATATGTTCAGTAGTTCTTTCAGCATTGTGGCCACAACGCTTTCGACGCGTCTGCATGGTTTACCATTATTTTGCACTACTGTTATACTTTAACACTTGCAATACCTTTTTGGTATGGTGTAGCTTTACATTTGTCACTTGTGTTTTTGCTGATTTTCACCTTACAGAATTTGTGGTCGGCCATTTTGCAAAATACATATCAATCTAACATATCCGGTACAACGGAGACCAAAACGTTGACCTAACTCCACTTCTGCCCTGGATAAACCAAAGTGCCATCTAATCAACTTATTAAAACTATTTTCCTTGTAGGGGACTAGCACAGATGCCCGTTGCATTAGTGAGTGTTTTTTGGGACATATATGTATGCATGGTGAAATTGAACCCAACTTTTATTATTGAAATAACATTTTACATAAATTAAACTTGTTACCTGAGACAATGTCTACGAGTCTCTATCGTTCTAGACATGAATACTGTTACTGATTTGCTTCATTATGCGCTTTACAAGGTAGTTGGCTCTGTATACTTCACAATTGGATTTATGTGTGCAATTTTTCTGAATCATTTTACAAGTGTTTCCTATGGAAGCAAGTTTTGCTGTATATTGTATACACCCAGGCTCTCAAAGGATTAATGGTTGCGCTTCTTTGGTATCGTCTTTGACAAGAAAGCAGATCAGCTTTTATACAGTCTACAGCTATATAGTATTTACAGAGGTCATTGATTGTCATCTTGTATTGGGAAACCAGCCTTTGGATGAATCGGCCTTTAGGGAACCAGAGGTTATAAATAAGCAGTTACCATTTTGAATCGGGCTGAAGCCCAACCATGAGTAAGGCAGAGAGCCTGATGGGCAAAACGCTCTTCCTTCTTTGTCCTCTGACCATTGCTGCCATCCCCAAAAACTGGCAAGCGGCGCCTTCTAGCACCATGTGGTGAAGATGTAGAGCCAGCTGCAACTTTCGGCCAAGCCTGGAGCCCCCAGCAACCCCCAGGTAAGTTGTGACTAGCTGTGCTCCAGGGAGGGGTTGACTGAAACCATAATGTAAGGAATGAGGCATGGCTGGACAGGCCTTTTATTCCACCGGGCATTTCCTTGGTGGCTGGAGCCCTTGGAATTCTTCGGAGGAATGGAGTTTAAATTCCTTCGCACATTCCGGGAAGGAGAGCAGTCTTTCCCCCCCCTCCCCCTCGAAGAGATGGGAAAGCATGAGGCAGCCCCCCTCCTGCCACGCGTCAAATGGGCCTTCCTGTAGGGCCGGAGGAAACTCGGGGTTGTAGTGTATGGGCGTGTACGGGGAGGGAAAGGAGGTAAGGGGGGCAGATCTGTTTACTTCGTCCCATACCCTCAGGGTGGTCGCCGTGGGAGTACTTAAATAGGCGTTGCGTGGTCGGTGCTGTTTGTGTTTCCAGAGGAGGTCCCAGATCGATCTCCCCGTGATTTGCCGGTCTATGTGGAGCCAGTGCCTATCGGACTCCCGCAGGGACCACTCAGTTATGACCCTCAGTTGAGCAGCTCTATAGTAGCCCCGAAAGTCCGGCAGAGCCAGTCCCCCCTCCTCTCTTGCCCTAGTCAGCGTGCTATTAGAAAGCCTGTCCCGCTGCCCCTGCCAGAGGAACTTGGTGACCATTGATTTTATCGAAGAGAAGAGTGCCCTCTCCACCGGAATTGGGAGGCCCTGGAAAAGGTACAGTAGTCGCGGCAAGACATTCATTTTAACGGCGTTTATTCTCCCTATCCATGAGAGGTAGGCCGTCCTCCATCTAGCGAAGTCCGCATGGAGTTGACGCAGCAGTGGGGGGAAGTTAGTGTCAGTTTGCGAAAGGGTACACTAACCTTCAGGAGACAAATCCAGCGGGGGTGATGCCTAGAACCCAAAGCCCCCTCGCTCTGCCCTACAAGGGGACGTGTAATACTCCACCCTGCACTACAGAGCGCAGGGGATAGGGGATAAAGAATAGGGAATAACGGAAGAAGGCACTGCTATCTTCCTTCTCAGCGAAACTCTCGTTCCAGGCCCCTCTAGGAAAGTGCGCACAATAGGGTGGTCCCACCGTGTCCTCACAGGGTCTGTAGGAGGGAAACAACCAACAACAGGTGGATTATAGACGCATTTACCTTACTCCTTCCCACCCTGCTAGTACTCCACCCACTATCTCTCTAACCTAGACTCACCAGGTTTTGCACTTCAGGGTCTTGCTCTTTTGGAAAGAATGGCTTCCAGGAACATGCAGCACTGAACTCACATGAAGTCAACGGAAGCGCGGAAAACTCTCTCCTTGAGAGTAGCGCTGAGTCCATAGAAAGGTGAGTATCCAGAGTCTGGAAAGAGGGTGTTCGAAGAACGTGATCCGTCTCACGTCTTTGAGTCCCAAGGGAAGGAGTCCTGTATCCCTCCTAAAAAACAATAACGATTGAGTCCGATGCAATAGCCTTCACGGGACCACGGGTGTTCGTAAGGGCGAGTTCTCACCCGGTTCCCACCGTGAGGCTCGAAGGTGCTTGTAATCCTTCACACAAGCTGTCACAAGCGCCGCCGCGGGACCACGGGTGCGGGAGGAGCCAGGACGCACCCGGTTCCAACCGCGAGGCTTGAAGAGGCAATTGATCCTATTTAAATTGACACGAGAGCCGTTGCGGGACCACGGGTGCGGGAGGAGCCAGGACGCACCCGGTTCCAACCGCGAGCCTCGAAGAAGCTGGAAGAACTGTGCGGCGCCGCGCACAGTGTAATGGCAGTCAGGGTAGGTAAGAGTAATCCAGAGACCGCTGATAGGAAAGCGGCTTGAAGGGGCTCTCTCGAACAGTCCGTGGTAACACTAGCAGCGCTCGGGTTGGTACTGACTCTGTATAGTGACAAGCACCGGATCCCCCTAGTGGAGGGCTATATATAGACAGCCTATCCACTAGGAAGGACATCCGATGTCCCTCCCAGGTGCATGCTGGGACGTGTAGTCCGGCTACTGGTTTCTGCGGGACGTGATCATGACAGTTAGCCCTGTAGAGGTGCTCTACTTTCGGCGTGAGCTTTATACCTAAATAGGTGATCTCTTTCTGCACTCCGCGGAAGGGGGACCCCGCTTTGATGGTCTGCATGGCAGCTTTGAGAACTGTGAGGTTCAAGAGATAAGATTTCGATAGGTTTACCTTGAAACCCGAGGCCCTTTCGTAGAGGCCAAGCTCCGTCTGAATCGCCGGGAGGGAAGTCTGTGGACTCGTGGCGGGGAAGGAGCACATCGTCGGCGAAGAGCGCAATCTTATGCTTGTCTGAGCCAAATGGAACACCCCGTATATCAGGGTTGGAGCGAACGCGCTCTGCGAACGGTTCGATGCTAAGCGCAAATAAAAGGGGGGATAGAGGACACCCCTGACTGGTGCCTCGAGTGAGGGCAAATGGTGCCGAGGCCACTCCATTTACAAGGACCGTGGAGCGCGGCGCATGGTAGTTCGCTTTGACCATACCAATAAAAGGTTCCTCAAAACCAAAGCGCTGTAGAGTGCGGGTCAGGAAGGCCCAACCCACCCGGTCAAAGGCCTTCTCCACGTCCAGCGCGAGGAGGACCGTGGGTATTGCCTTCTGTTGGGCCTTTTCAATCAAGTGGATTATTCTTCGCAAGTTGTCATGGGTTTGCATCCCCTTAATGATCCCCGCTTGATCAGCTTGTACCAGGAACGGCATAATGTGTTCCAGGCGGGTGGCCAGAATCTTAGAGTACAGCTTAGCGTCCAAGTTGAGCAGCGCAATCGGCCTATAAGAGGCGAAATGGGCGGGATCTTTCCCTGGTTTGGGGATAACGGAGATCAGAGCCTCACCCATTGAGGGGGTCACTTGTTGCGTGGAGGCGATATGATTAAAAAGAGTGACTAGGCGGGGAACGAGGTAGAGCGCGAAAGTACGGTAGAAGTGGGCGTTCAGTCCGTCCGGACCAGGTGCTTTTGAGAGCTTAAGCGAATCAATCGCTTTTTGAACCTCTTCAGCGGATATGGGGCTGTTTAGCAATTCGTTGGTAGAGGCGGGCACTTGCGGAAGGGAGAGATCTTCCAGGTATTGGTCTTGTGCTTGCAGATCCGGTTGATCTGCTGTGTATAAGTTGCGATAAAAGTCTCCAAAGGCTTTGGCCTTGTCTGCCTCGCTCTGGTGTGGGGACCCCCCGCCACACTCCACTCTTTGAATGTAGTTCTTCTCTTGCCGGATCCGTAATTGGCGCGCCAATAGTGTCCCTACCTTGTTTCCCCCCTCATAGTTGCGCGCTTGTAGACGCAGAAGGGTCTTTTTGGCCCCATTCGTGTATATCGCTTGAAGTTTCCCCCTAACTTGGGTGACCTTGCGGAGTGTCTGTACTGAGTGAGAAGTTTTGTGATCCGCTTCCGCCGACTGCAGTTCGCTCTCTAGGAGGAGGCGTTCTCCCATATGTTGATTTTTGAGCGCTGCGTCTAGTTCCATACACTTCCCCCTGATAACTGCCTTGAAGGCGTCCCAGTTGTTAGCTAGCGAGGTCTGGGCTGGGTCATTGAGTTCGAAAAAGTCTGTGATTGCTTGTCTGAGCTCATCTCGGAGGAGCCTATCTCGCGTTAAATAATTGGGAAAGTACCATCTGGCATATTTGGAGCGGGGAGCAGGCCAATCAAGTGTCAGCTCCAAGGGCGCATGGTCCGAGAGGCAAATCGGGTGAAACTGAGTTCCTACCACCTTCGGAAGAAGGGACTGGCTTAAAAAGGCGTGGTCTATGTGGGAGTACGTCCTGTGTGAGTGGGGGAAAAAAAAAGAGTAATCAGGTCGTGGGATGTTCTGTCCTCCAAACGTCCACCAGTCCTAGGCCCCGTATCGTCGCTTTGAGCGGTTGGCTGAAGACCCCCCTGTCGCCCTGTGGCTATGTGTAGTGTCCATCGTCTGGTCCCATATTAAGTTAAAATCACCCAGCAGTATGACATCCCCGCTGGCGAAGCCTCCCAAAGTGGACAAGAAGGTGTTGAGAAAATCATGTTGGCCTGTATTGGGGGCGTAAAGAGTGGCAAAGGTGTAGGTTCTGCCCCGCATCTCCCCCTTAACCATCACATACCTCCCTTCCTTATCAGTGCGGGTGGCCTGGTGTAGGAATGGGGTCGAGGAGTGAAAGAGAAGTGCCACTCCATTGTGTTTGGTATGTGCCGAGGAACGGTAAATTTGGGGGTATGCCCTATGTTTCAAGCGATGCTCCTCTTTGCGGGTAAGGTGTCTCTTGGAGGGCCGCGATTGTGATCTGCTGAGCTCGAAGGAACTTCCAAATCCGTTGCTGCTTATTGGGAGAGTTCAGCCCCTTAACATTTCAAGATAAACAATTTAACCCTGCCATTTGACGTCTTTGCCTGGAAAGCTAGGCTCAATCCACCTCCCCTCCTTCCCCCAACCGGCCAGGTCTCCGAACCCTGCCCCCCCCCTCGGGACCCCGTCCTAGTAGCTCCAAAGTGTAAATAGTGGCTAAAAAGACAAGGACCGTGACACCTAAGAACAAAAAAGAAAAACCGGACAAGGTAAAATAGAAAAAATTAGACCAAGACCAACTTAGTGCAACAACATGCTCGCGGAGACCCTCAATCATAGAGGAGGACCTCGTTACGAGCAAGAACTGGGGTGGACCAAAATTCCACCGCCGCGGCCCATTGATTGTCTCATTGATATGGAAATCAGTGGAAGTCAATAGCTTGACTGGTTATGGCATCAAATGTTCGGCGGTATGCATGTGCGTCTTTCTCTACTGCAACGAAAGCGTCCGAGAAGGCCGGCGTGGGTGTCATGGCGGCTCAGTATCGTCAACCCTCCGGGGATTTTCCAGATTTACGCTGCTGAAGCCAGGGGCCTCCTCCTTTTTTCTTTGGACCCCTCTTCTCCTCAGCCCGTCTGTCGGATGTCGCGCCTATTGATGTAGGCACCTCAATGCTCAGGATGGCGGCCGCTTCGTCCAAGGTTGTACAGTGGTAGTTTTGGTTGTCCCAGGTAAAGGCTAGGCCAAAAGGGTAAGTCCAGCGGTAGCGCACCTGACGCTCTCTCAGGGTAGACTTGATTGGACGAAATTGATGGCGCCTGGCTAGCGTGGCTTGGGCTACATCTTGGAAAAGCGAACATTCTGAGTTTTGGAAGGTGATCTTGTCCATGGAGCGAGCTTTCTGGAGGATTCGTTCTTTTGACCTTGAAGGAGCTAAATTTCGCTAGCACGTCGCGGGGATTTCTGGTCTCCCCTGGAGCTCGAGGTCCCACTCTGTGGACCCTTTCAAGGCGTACCTCCGGTTCAGAATTCCCCAAAATTGTAGAAAAGAGCCCCACCATGAAGGTCTCCAGGTCGGGACCCTCGCATCCTTCCTCCAGACCTCTCACGCGGATGTTCTCCCGCCGAGAGCGATTTTCTAAATCTTCACACCGGAGCTGCGTGGCCTGTAGCTGTGCATGGAGGTCGTTAGACTGGGTTTCTAGAGGCCGCATACGTTCCTCCAAGTCTTGCTGTTTGGCTTCAAGATCGAGAGTGCGAGCTCCGACTGAGTCCAAGTCTGCCTGCAGCGCCACGAAACGGCCACCCATCTCTGTCTTGAATGCATCGAGGGAAGCCCCAATGTCCGACTTGATGTCATCCCGCAGTTCCTGCTTGAACTCCCTAAGGGTGGCCAACAGCTCCTCCCTGGAGATCGCCATGGTGCCTTGGGAGACTTTGGGATCGGCGCTCGCTGTCCCTTTGGCTGTTGGGGAGAAGAAGCTGGAGACTCTAGTGGGCTGGGATTTTTTGGGTGGCATAGGGATCCTTTCGTGTCACGTCCGAGGGGCGTCTTGAAGTCGAGGGGGCCGCTGAGAGCCCGGCGCTGCCACGAAACACCAGTCGCAGATGACGGAGGCCTCTCTAGGTGGCTGCTAGGAGAACCAGGGATCTGTGCGCTTCAAAACCAGCAGGGACGCGCAGTGCCAGCGTTATCTGGAGGCGCGAGCCGACCTCCCCTGGGGCAGGATGCGGAGCATGGGGGCCCTTTTTCAGGCATAAGATCCGGCCTTGCAAGTACGGACCCCTTTAGAGTCGGCTGCAGGGGAATCACTCTCCTAGTCGCGTTCAAGCCTGAGGGGTCGCCGCCACCGGTGGACCCCTCCTAGGTGCTGGTGGGCTTCACTCCCCGTAGACGGGTCCCGGCGTCCGCGCCCCCCCCCCCCTCCAAGGCTCCCACGTTGCTGTTAGGGTGCTCCAAGACAGCCCCCGGGGATCTCTATGGCGCCACAGGCTGGGGGTGGCGCGCCGCCATCTTAAGGTCAGGCATCAGCAGGTGCTGGTATGTGTGCAGCAGCTTTCAGCAAGGGAAGGGGAGACCCACTGCTCCTTACCAGCTGTCCCCGTGGGCTATTGATACCGGCTCCTTGCGCTGCACACCATCGGGTTCACTTCTTCTGCAGGGGCTCTCCAAGAATCGCGAGCGTTCCGTTCATGCGCTGCATTTGTCCCGCGATGGCCGCCATGATGAAGTCAGGCTGGAAAGGCCCCGCAGAAACGCTGCCGTCGGAAACACCAAATGTCAATTTCGGGGGCAGCCCCCGGTTCCCAGCTCTGTGGTGGCTTTCGGCTTCCGCTGCACGTCTCCCCCTCACCGGCTATCAGCCTGCTGGCGTGGAGTGCCTCGGGTCTTAGTCGAGCTTCATGTTGGTTGCCGCCATGTTACATCCCCCGAGCCCGGGGGGTTGGGTTCTCAGCGTCGCCGTGGGTCTTCTCGGCAGTTTTGCCAACGACTGGTCACCTCCCCTCAAGGCACCGGAGCCGCGAGAGAGCTCCCACGGCACGATCGGGGCATTCAGGGCGCAAAATTCCACTGATTCGGATGGGCCTGGCGAGGAGCTGATCGGAATCACGTCTGGTCAGCTATGATGGTTGGCCACGCCCCCGTCTCCTTTTTTTTTTTTTTTTTTTTTTTCATCACCCGCTATTGGCCTTTGCATGCGTCTTTCTAAGAAAGACAGCACGCAATTGGCCAAAGGCGGGTGCATGTCCCGCCTTCTCTCTCCCCTGGCCTAGGGAGCTCGGGAGCGAGCAGCAGCGCGGCCGTGTGCCATCTGTTTTTAATTAGCAGCAGCGGCGCGCAGTGTGCCAGATGGAGGGCAGGCTGCATTCCAGTCTCAGGGTAATTGTTTGGAAATGTTTACTCCCACGAGGCTGGTGGTTGACTGGTTGTTGCCCTGTGCATTCAGAAGGCTCCCCCTTCCGCCCCCCCCACCCCAGATCTGCACACCATTCAGCCCATTTTCAGAGGGGGGCCCGTGGCTGGTGCGGGTTCCTCACGAGGTCAGGTCAGGTCACTTCTTTCCATGGACCCGATCCCAGCCCTTCCAGGCATGCACACATGTCCACTGCCCGGCTGCATCACCACGGCGTGGACACGACACATTAACACGGCCTTCGGTCCGTGCACACGCCTCCGGTGCGAACTGTTCCATCTGTTTTGCAACGTGTGCCAGCACCGGCCTGGGTCCTTATCAAAGGTAGCGCCTAGCGAGTTTATTCCACCCTGCTTTCCGGCGTTTGTGTGAAACACCCTTGTTCTGTCCCTTCACAACCCGTCCAGGCTGCGGGGGGCTCTCTTGAAAGGTTCTGGTGGGTTTGGCGCAAACACTGCCCTTTGCTTGCTGCTAAATATAGGCTGACATTTCGGCGTCCCTGCACATTCACGTGTTTTCCTCTGCAGATGTTTGGAAGCCAGCGAGCTCCTCGCATGGGGATGGCCCGAGGTGACCCCTCCTTTCTGCCCAGATCTCTAGTGTGCTACACAGGGGTAACTTTTCCCAGCTAGAGCGGCGCCGAGACGTGCAGAATGGGTGGATGTGCTCCTTGTATGATTGGATGAATGTGTGAGTGAGTGAACACATGTTCTCGGCTGCAGCTCACGCAGGCCAGTTTATGACGGTCTGTGCGTAAACCCAGACCATGGGCGGCGCAGGCTCGAGGACCGCTGGGCGAGACATTAAACTGCAATATTTATTACACCAGTTGTGGTTCAATAAAGAGTAATATTTCGAACGTGTACCGTTTTTTCCCCTCCAACAAGCGCCAGAAAGAAGCGATGGGGTCACGCCTGTCACAAACTCCTGTGGCTCCCGGGTGAAAAACATGTCACGAGATTAAGGTGCATTAGGAGAGCTGTGACTGAGTCCAAGCCGGGTTCTCAGCGCCCAGTACTGTAAAATAGACCCCCAGGGTTGTGCTAATCTGGTAAACGGGTTTAAATTGGCGCCGTCTAGTGGTCCCCTGCACCGGAGTTTGCAAGCAGGCTGCAGCGGGCTCCTTATCTCTTGATCCACGTTGGATGCTTGCAGGGCAGTTGTTAGCTGTAAGTGTGCTGCATGGCTAAACACTTTTAAGGTCCCAAAGGCGAGACCTATTGGCTATGCCAATGCTTGTTTATTTTAAAGACGAGCTGAACATTTTTAGGTCGAGCTTAGCGCAGCGCGCATTCGCTGCTCTAGGAGAAGGCCTCTTGGAATCACTTCAGACTTTCTGCAAACTCGTGCGTGTGGTGTTCGATTTTCCACACATGCTATTGGCCTTTGTGTGTGGCTTTCAAAAATGAAAGCACGCAATTGGACAAAGGCGGGTGCATGTCCCACCTTTTCTGAAAATGTTTACTCCCACAGCGTTTAGCTGTCGGGAGCGAGCAGCGGCACGCAGCGTGCCATCTGTTGTGGATCATGTTTCATTTCAAGACCTTGCAGCTTTCCTTACAAGGCGCGTCCCCTCCACCCCGGCCAAGTGACAGACCCCACCGCCACAAGAGTGTGTGCTTCTTTTCCAGCACTCGCATTCATGACAATAAGATACTAACAAGGCGCGTCCCCTCCACCCCGGCCAAGGGACAGACCCCACCGCCACAAGAGTGCGCGCTTCTTTTTCCAGCACTCGCATTTCATCTATGTCAGCACTCTCTTCCTGCACCGTTATCTTTGTATTAGTATGTTATTGTCAAGACATTTGCTGTACTCTGTAGTTGGCCTCTATAGTCGCCTCTTTTTCGGTACCATCTTAAAAATTAACCGCACCTTTTAACATTAGCGTTTTTTCATCACCGTGTTGCGCGCTTCCTTTCACACCTCTGCGCAGCTGTGGTGCGTGCTACCTTTGACATCTCTGCACAGTACACAGCTGTGGTGCGTGCTTCCTTCCCCCCCCATTGCACAGTACACAGCTTCAAAATGGACCGCAACTTTTAACATTCGCGTTTTTTATCACCATGGTGCGTGCTTCCTTTCACATCTCTGCGCAGCTGTGGTGCGTGCTACCTTTCACATCTCTGCACAATGCACAGCTGTGGTGCGTGCTTCCTTCCCCCCCCATTGCACAGTACACAGCTTCAAAATGGACCGCACCTTTTAACATTCGCGTTTTTTATCACCATGGTGCGTGCTTCCTTTCACATCTCTGCGCAGCTGTGGTGCGTGCTACCTTTGACATCTCTGCACAATGCACAGCTGTGGTGCGTGCTTCCTTTCACCCCACTGCACAGTGGTGGCGCGTGCTTCCTTTCACAACACTGCACAGTGCAGATATGTGGTGTGTGCCTCCTTTCACCCCAGTGCACAGCTGTGGTGCGTGCTTCCTTTCACCTTATTGCACATTGCACAGCTGTGGTGCGTGCTTCCTTTCACCCCAGTGCACAGCTGTGGTGCGTGTTTCCTTCACCCCACTGCACGTGCCCCCTCCATCACACCCACGTGGTTCTCTCGTTTTCTGTTTAATAAACAAATTTCACACACGGATGCCCAGGTTTCCGATGTTAGCATTTGTGATCTCACTGGCCCTCGCAGCTTTTCTTACAAGGCGCGTCCCCTCCACCCCGGCCGAGGGACAGACCCCACCGCCATAAGCTGGATTATAAAGCGCCCTGACAGAAGCACCAAGGCGCTGGACCTTGCAGCTTTCCTTACAAGGCGCGTCCTGTCCACCCCGGCCGAGGGACAAACTCCTCCGCCACAAGCTGCTGTGATAGTATAATAATATTATTAATTATTATTATTCCTACCAACTTTGGCATTGACATTATTGCCCTTTATTATACTATTTGTTAGTTTTTAAATCAGCAGCAACATTTGTGCCCCTGTGCTGCCCACACAGGAAGCACACCAGTACCGCCACTGTAACAGGAGGCAGACCCACCACCCCTCCCATACTTCCAACAGACGGCTCTACAGTAAACAGTCTGTGTATTGTTTCTTATCGCTGCAATTTATCTCCCTTCACTGGCTCCTCACCCGCCCCCTTCACTCTTTCCCTCTCTCCCTCCCACTGTCTCCTCCCCGAGATTGGTGCAACAGACGTGAGTGTTTAGGCTTAGTTAATCTGCAGGAACGTTAATACCCTTAACAGGCCCACGCTGCCACCGTTATTTTATTTTTCAGCTACACTGTTTATATCCCACACCTAACAATAAAAACTATAACAAAAATTAATTACAACAAGCAAGGAAAAATTGACAGCATTGCATAAACAAATAAACTAGAACACATAGTACAATACTTCAGTTGTATATAATGTTTTTTCGGTTAGCTATAAGGTGACGGAAATAGTTATAACACTTTTTTTATTATAACTTATAAATTTTCAACATGCTGCACAACATTCACAATGCTCTACAACACATATTAAAAACGTTAACAAAGCCAATAGCTCTGTCTAAACACTTATAACGCCCCAAAGGCGAAACCTATTGGCTATGCCAATGCTTGTTTATTTTATTTTAAAGATGGGCTGAACATTAAAATAGTTGTCTGTTGGTTGATTGAGTTCTCACCGCGGGTCCACCCACACCGCCTCCATGAGAAATCTGACTGTGCGCCTTCGCTACCCTGAGAATCAAGAGCAGAAAGGGGGATAATTGGCCCACTTTGTAGTGGCATAGTGGGACAGACTCAGCACTCCAGTGGGAAACCACTTCAAAGTCCATGATCGGGCCCTAGTAACCCCTATCTGCTGTGTTGGCCTCCAAATGGGGTCCGAAGTGCTACCTGCTTGTTTTGCTTACTGCTTTTTCTGTCACTGTTGAGACGTGTGATTGATGAGACCACGTCTCCAGGTTTGTACAGATGTGCTGTCTGGTGCAGAGTCTGCCAGTTTGTTGTGCAGATGTGCTACTTGGTTCTTAAATCTGGCTATAAATTAAGAGATCTCATTACCCAATGCTTGTTTTTTTAGACTCGACACTTTGTAGACCACCGCAGAATCCGTGTTTGTGGGGGAGAAGGAGGCAAAGGCAGCAGCTGTTTCCACAGTGAACCCCGGAAAGAATATGGGGGGCCAGATGGTGGGGATGGAGGAGACGGCGGTGATGTTATCCTCAAAGGTAAATACATTGTTTATTTGTACTGTAGAAGACTGCAACTCTCACCTGCCTCCTGTGAGGGTAGTTTTTCCCCTTTTCTCTCTTAAAAGTGATTTCTGTTTAAAGGGAACCCCAAGCGTTTTAAGTCTTCTTGTCCAAAATATTATTTTCTTCAGCATCTTATGCATAGATTAATTCCACACCCCCTCCCCCTCTTCAGACCCCTCTGTGATCAACGACCAGGGCTAGTCCTTCTTTAAGGTGGGGATAGGCAGCCGTATTGGGAGCCACATTGTGATGTGAAAATGGCCATTTCTGAGTGTATAAAGAGCACTCCAGAGGCCAAAAGTAAAATTTTGCATGGAGTACTGAAAATCTTAACTCTGCTCCTTTCATCCACCTCCGGGGTGCATATTTCAGCCTTTCACGAGTCTGTGACTTGGTGCTGCACACCTTTGCACTGCTGACAGCTGCTGATTACCACCTCCCATCCTCCCCCAGAAAAAAATCCTGACCTAGCACCGACAATTTTGTAAAGGTTGTTGCACTGGCCACTTTAGCACCGCATGCCCTCACATCCATCTCAGTTTGTTTAACCACCAGCAAGCTACCTGTTTTAATGTCCCACCGTGGCTTAATACTACGTCCATGCCACATTCAAATAACTGAGTGTGCATCATTTATCAAAGCATTCAACCTGCAGTGGACTTAACACCCCGGAAGGGCTTTGAGGTGAAGAGTGGCGCTTACGAAACCCACCAATTAATAAAGCGCATTGAAAAATTTGACAACTGTGTACAAGGGTTTCATGAGACATGCTAAATGCCAATCATAAAAAGACATGTTAAGGTAACAATTGTTACTGAAAATAACTGTTCATTTTGTTTTTAGGGCATTGATGGTGTTAAAATAACCTGTACACAACAAATAAAATCGATCTAAAGTAGGCAAGTACAAGCAATTGTTTAAACGGGGACGAAAGGCGGGCAGGTGAGTGTAGGAAAGTGGGTTTCTGTTGCAGTAACCCCCCCACTTTTTGCCAGACTACTGATGCACTTTTTCTTGGAGTGCCCTGGATCCCTGCCAATCAGGTTCCCAGGGCCTGTGTTCTTTCCCCAAAACTAACCCAATTGGCATCTCTGGCTACAGGTCAGCCCCTGGTAAATGGTACCACAGGTACCCAGGGCACTGTGACCAGGGAAGACCTCTAAGGGCTGCAGCACTTATTGTGCCACCCTTAGAGGTCTTGTACCCTTACACACACACACTGCCTTTGCAGGCTGCATGTTTTGGTGCAGAACAAAGTGAAGAGTCGACATGGCACACATCCCTGTGTGCCATGCCTACAACCCACTGCCCTGGCATAGATCAGTCACCCCTCTAGCTGGGTGCCCTATGCCAGTGGTAAGTGTTCAGGGTCATGAGCCCTGTACCCCTACAGTGTCTAAGTCCATTCTTAGACATTGTAAGTGCAGTGCTGCCATTAAGAGTATATGGTGCTGGGAGCTTGTCATTACGAACTCCACAGCACCATAATGGCTACACTGAAAACTGGGAAGTTTGGTTTCAAACTTCTCAGCACATTAAACCCACACTGATGCCAGTGGGGGATTTAATGAAAAATGCACACAGAGGGCATCTCCGAGATGCCCCTGAAAACTAACTCAGCACTAGTGTCCAGGCTGAGTGGCTGCTTTCAGGTGCCACCACCAGACATGTTTCTGGACCCCTGGGTCGAGAGCCTGCTGCTCTCTGGGGCCTGAAACAATTCACATCCTGGAACGAGGAGCCAAGCCTCCTCCCCCAGGATGGGCAGGGTTCACGAAGAGGAAGCTTAAAAGGCATGCCGCCTTTATCAGCCTCCCCAGACCATTTGCTGCTTTCAGCAACTGATCCCCACTGGTTCTACCCCCCACTTTGGGCGGGAGAACCGGCGGGAAAAACAAGCGAGGGAAAGAGGTGTGCCCACCTCTGCCAACTCCACCCCTCAGGTGGGGGAGGTGAGGTGTAGCACAACTCCGAGTCCCCGCCATCTTGAGGATGGGGGGACCCAACCAACCAGGGACAGGCTCCTGCCCCCCTCCCACTGGAGGGTGGCATGATAGGGGGTGTACCCACCCCAGGGAAGGGACCCATTGGTCCCTGCCCTTTACCTACCTGTAACGCCCCTAAATCTAGTATTTAGGGGGCACCCTGAACCTTGCTTCCTCAGATCCAGAAACGACAAGAGAAAGAAGGACCGAACAGCCGTGCAGCCAGCTAACAAGAGGAAGACGCCCACTGACTTGACCCCAGCCCTACAGGCCTGTCTCCCCTCGAACCTACTCCTGCGAAATCCCGGTGTGTCCTGCAGCCAGCAACCTCAAAAATCCCGGAGGACCTGCCTGCCTTCACTTCCAAAGACTGCTTCTCCCGTGAACACCGGATTTGTTCATCTGCAACCTCTGGCAGCAGCCAGAGACCGCGAATCCAGCCCACTCTGCACCCGCCGAACCCGGCCCGAGCTCGAGTGGAAAAATACCACGAGGAGGTCACCCCGGCGATCCTGACCCGAGATCCGGCGACCCCTGATCTGCCTCAAGCCTCCAGCCGACACCTTCAGCCTAAATCCAGAAGGCCCCCCCTGACCGCGACCCGGAGCTGGTAAGAAGATCCTACCCCAAAAGGCACCCCTGCACCCGACGCCCCACGGCCTTGTGTGCCCAAAACAACGGTGCCTAACCAACCCCTACCTTCCCAACTTACCTCTCGAAGTGGTGGTCGCACCCAGAAGTCCTTCGTCTCCCTGCCTGCAGTGCTTTTGCAAACCGGAGGTTCTCCATTAAAAACAGGGCGCCCGACTTCGAAACATCACTCTGCACCCGGCCGCCTCAGTGCCGCTGAGGGTGCACCTTTTGTGCTACTTTGTTTCCCCATTTGCCCTGACCTAAACCCTAGGAGCTTTGCTCCCACAACCCAGTGGCCTGCTTGCCAGCAGCCACCAACCGGAGGCCCCCTAGCCCCCTTTGGATAACATTGGGCCTCAACACTCTGCACCCGGCCGCCCTAGTGCCGCTGAGGGTGTAACAAGAGTGCATCACTGACCCTGGGGGACCCCTGAGTCTAACCCCTAACTCCCACAGTCGATAATTTACCTGTGAAACGATAACCTGTTTTTCCTCCATAGGATAACATTGACAATTTTCTTCCAAAAAGTTTCTAAGTGTGGAATTTTGAAAACTGAAAATATTCTTTAAAAATCGCACAAATAACCAAAACGTATTTACTTACCTGTTTGCAGGAAATGTCCCAGTGCTGAATCTAGGTATCCAGCACTGAGTTAGAAAAAGTAACGTAAAAAGTAACTTACCTGTAATTTACTGAAAAAGCCGATTCATTACAATGTACTGTATTTGCTTAGTATTGCAACCTACTGCATCCCCTGTAAATCAAACAAAGTACAATTCCTATTGCATTTTCAAACTGTTCTACAATCAGCAACTTATTACTGTAAAGTATTTAATGCTTACCTGTGCCAGGCTTGCTTGGTTCTAAAATAAAACAGTATATTTTTTATACAAAAACAATTGGCCTAGAGTTCAGTTCATGAGTGTGTGAATTCATTTGCTGACTGAGTTTGTACATCAAATGCTTAACACTGTCCTCTGATATTGCCTTACTGCTCGACCACTCTACCACAAATAGAGAGTAAGGTTCTATCTAACTTTAACCTCTGCCTACCTCTGGGGTCACCTGGACTCTATACACACTATACCTCATTTTGGTGTAGTATATATAGAGCCAGTTCCCTACAGTGAGCATGCTTAATTCGGCATACCTCTCCTTCTTTTGTGAGTACTGTGATCCCTGTGGCAGCGGTGCCTCCGAAAACCTAAGCAGCTTTTCTGCATTAGGTCGTCAAAAGATGCTCTTGTGCAGCACTCAGCAGGCCCCAAGACATGTTTAGAGTCCTCAACAAGTTCCTGCTCCTTTGCAGCTGTAGAACCTCCCCCCCCCCCCCCCGAAGTAAAACCAACCTCTGCAAATAGATCATTCATTTCCTACAGTTTCTGCTTTTTATGAAGAAAAAAAAACTGCACTGGGGACACCATGCATCACCAGAGGCGGCCTCTGCTTGTGCTCTCTATTTTTCGGTAAAAAGGTGTCCCTATATATGGGTCTACGGTAAGTCTCAGTTTTTGATTTACTACAGAAATAAAAGTAGGATGTTCTCACCTGAGTCTGTATTAAGCCTTGGCAGCGGCACAAGGGATAGGGAGGTGAGTGATGGCACATACCGTTCTGCCTGCTTGTTCTCTCAGTACTGTGGGTTTGGGGGTGCACCTGTTAACTTTTCTTTGCTCAGAAGGATGTGTGCAGCAGCTCTCCCCCACACCTGCCTTGCTTGGTTCTCATTGAATATTGCAATGGTGCAGTATAGTGCAGAAGGCATTCGGCGGTGGAGTTCTTCTTACTACTAACACTGCAGACACTACTAAACACTAGAGCTGTGCGAGCCAACAAATTAATAGGAAGAGCGGTTCCTGGAGCCCGTGCACGAGCCAAACCCTGAAAATGTTTGTTTTGTAAATCATACAACAAACTTCATGTAACATATGACAGTGTCTTCAAAATTCAACATTGCTTTAGCATTTGGAAGCTTTGACATTAATATGTCATATTATAGCACTGCACTGAGAAGTACTTATTGAAAAGTGATAGTTTTTTAACATGAACCATTAGTGAACTAAGAGTCAGGACAGTTGTTATATAAACCCTGTACGTGGCAAAGATTATTATACAGCAACATTATAGTGTAATAAGTGAAACACAATACGTTTTTGCACAACTGGAATTCTGAAGTCACAGTTGAAAGTGCTTTCATACGTGATAATGAAGAACATTTTTTGAGTGAAATAAAATAGTTGCCTAACTTCACACAAGTTAAGCGAGGAAGCCACAATTTTTACAGGTTTTCTGGTTTCAGTTCATGCAAATCATCCAGTAAGTGGGTATCTATTTGTTTATCCTTATGTTAAGGCTTTGTTTTTACCTCTATACATTTTTCTGTAGTTTCTATATAGTGCTTTACATCACAACTAGTTACATAACACAAGGTCACATTCATCGTTTATAGGCACGGGGAGATTATGTGATTTGCTCAGAATCACAGGATCTTAAAATGACTCCTAGACTCAAACCTGATTCTGCTATTCTAAAGTCTGCAGATCTGGCTGTAAGGAGAGAGAGAAGAGAGGCGAGCGAGAGAGGAAAAAAAGAGAGAGATGTAATGTTGATTAGTCTCTGTAGGGGAGCTGACCATTGGGTTGTTGAATGACCATTCACGCAGAGCCAGACCTGTTCTTCGGTATTTAATTGTTGCAGGAACACATTGGATAAGTAACTGCCATTCCTCGCCGCTGGAAAAGGTAAAGCACTCGATGGTTGCCGGTATGAGGCAAAGTGTCCAGTATCTATCGACTCCAACTGAGGCTACTCTCAGCTATATGTGAAAATTCATATACAGTACACCACAAAATCAATCGGTGTGTGGTACAATAGAGGATAAAGCCACCCAACCATACAGATCACCATTGAAGGGATAGAAAAAACTTGAATCATTGTAAGGTGGACGTATGACTGACTTGTACATAGATATCACCAGTGATGGATTAGATCAGTGAATTCACTAAAGCCGAAAGTCATCCTGTGTCTTCTGGGTCCTCTTCAGTCCAGCTGTGGTTCCAGCAGATGTTTGTAAAGTGATTTATGGCATTACCTTGGAACTTTGTAAATAATGGGTGTTACTATCACCCATCTCAATGGTGCTTGCTTTAATGACCTTGGTAATATGATGGGATACAGTCATTCAACCTAAAGGTATCTCTTTCTCTCTGTCTCCATCTTTCCAGTCCTTTCTCCCACAATCTCGCATGCACGTTACCTGCCACCCTTTCAGCAGGTGCTTCAACCCAGCCTGCTTTGTCTCCAACTTGGTTTTGCTCTACTAAACATCTTGGTAAGGTCCGGTGTGAGAGTCGGAAGAAACTGGGATACCTTTTAATGCATTTTTTAATTTTTTTTTATTGATTTTCACAACGTCTTGTACAAAGAATACAGTCACAAAATAAACCAAAGCCATGCAACGTGACAGTGGAACAGCAGCGTACAACTTGTCGTGATCGAGTTTTACAAGGTTTCAGGATACCAACAGAAAAGAACAAAAAGAAAGAACATAAACAACTCGTGACTATGTCTGAATTATACTTGGACATTATATTAAACCCACTGGCAACATTTCTCACTATGTGCGGCATACATGTTTACGCAGTATCAGCTACAGGTGTATCGGATTGTGGAACATTGCGTAGATACGTTAACAAAGGCTCCCAAATGCCTTGTGGTCGTGAGGATGGTGGTAACTCTTCCGCATATAGGACAAAATTTTCTCTACAGAGTGACAGATCTTTAAGCCATTGGTCCGCTTTGGGGCTCAGTTTACTATCCCAAACCATTGAAACCCGCCGTTTGGCAACAAGCAGCGCTACCCTCACCAATCTACCCGCAGCGCCTTTTATGAAGGGAACCAGACCCAGCAAGCATATCTGTGGAGAGCATTGCAGTGAAATCCCGATAATCTTTGATAGTGTGGTGGTCACTGCAGCCCAGTAGTCCGACACCCGTCTGCATGTCCAGGCTAGGTGCCAGAAATCCGCCCCCCCGAGCCCCGCAACGTTTACACGCATCTGAGTCCCTAAGCCCATATTTAAAAAGCTTGTGTGGGGTGTAATACACTTGGTGCAAGTATTTAAAATGTATTATCCGCAAGTTTCCATTTGAAGTGAGGGCACTGGTAAGTTGGCAGCATATTTCCCATTCCTTCTGTGTAAGCGGTGGATCAAGATACTCATTCCAGGTGTCCAGACTTTTGTCACAGCTGAGGGGTTTGTCTTCCTGAGCTGCATGATATAACTTAGTGACAAGTTTGTGTCGGGTAGGGGCGGTGAGGAGTGCATGCAGCGTCAGTGCTTCGGGGGGTTCCGAGGGGAATGTGGGGTGGTGAGTCTGCAACGCCTTTTTTAGCCTGTGCATGTAGAACACGAATAGCCGTGTCTTATTCTGAATGTAGTCCATGTCATTGGGAGTCAGAAAAGTGCCACCCGGGTACAAGTCTTGCATCTTGGTTATGCCCACTAGCCCTAGTGTACGCAATGCACCCTGCTCATGTGTTACAGATACATGTGAGTGATTTGCCACCGGTAAGAGCGGGGAGTATAATGGTAGTTTTCCTGCCTCTCTGCCTAGCGCCTGCCATGCGGCAATCGTAGTGTTAACGGTGTTAAAAGTGTTGCGGGGTGAAGACCTATGACTGTGAGTTAACAAGGAGCTCAGCGGGGTGGGATGTGCGTCCCAGTGTTCCACTGCTACATGAGGGACCCATGCCTGCGAGGAGAACCAGAAGTGCGCGTATTGTGCCTGCGCGCACAGATAGTAAAGATAGAAATCGGGTACGCTGAAGCCCCCGCGTCTGTAGTCCAGTGTGAGAGTCTTCCAGCTCACCCGCGCCTGACGACCACCCCAAATGAGGCGAAGCAGCAAGGCACGCAAAATGTTGAAAACATGTTGTGTTAACTGAAGCGGTATATTACTGAAAAAATATAAAAATTTGGGTAGCACCACCATTTTGACCAATGCGATACGGTCTGCAAGCGAGAGAGG
Source organism: Calotriton arnoldi (assembly GCA_963921515.1). NCBI lineage: Eukaryota > Metazoa > Chordata > Amphibia > Caudata > Salamandridae > Calotriton > Calotriton arnoldi. The sequence goes on from CAWUFW010000023.1 coordinate 470,099, forward strand.
GAGTTTTATCCATCTATCCACGTGTTGTTCCAGCGTCGCAGTGGCGGTCCCGTAATTCTCGCGAATAACGATCTCTGGATCCCGGTGAATCCATACCCCCAAGTATTTTACTGACCCTGTGGCCCACACTAGAGGGAATTCGAGTTCGTGCGGGGTAGTGCTCTCCGTCAGTGGCATCACTATGGACTTGGACCAGTTGATATTCAGCCCAGAAAAACGGGCAAAACGAATGTATTCACGAAGAACTGGTGCTAAATAAGTGCGGGGCTCACGTATAAAGAGCAGCATGTCGTCTGCATAAAGAGATATGACAGGCCGATGAAAAAAATTTGGAGCCGCGCATTTATGAACTTGTCGAATAAGACAAGCTAGGGGCTCCAGCGTGAGAGCGAACAACATCGGTGAGAGCGGACACCCTTGCCGCGTTCCCCTAGTAATTTGTATCGGGTCAGATGTGTAGCCCTCCACCCGCGCCGTCGGACCCGCGTATAAAAGACGCACCCAGTTAATAAAGAGGGGTGAGAAGCCCAACCTCTGCAGGACATAAAAAAGGTAGTCCCACTCTATAGAGTCAAATGCCTTGGCGGTGTCAAACATGACCGCCGCTGCTGGCAGTTCCGGATTTTGAGTCTGCAGTGTGGCGAATAGCGTCCGCAAATTATGGGAGGTAGATCTCTCCGGGATAAAACCTGATTGATCAGGCAGAACCAATTTTTGCATGAGCGGCTGGAGTCGAGTGGCCAGAATCTTCGCCAAAATCTTTACGTCTATATTAATGAGTGAAAGAGGCCTATAAGACTCGCAGTTAGTGGGGGACTTATCTTTCTTAAGGAGCGTGATGATTAGCGCCTCGCGTAGTGACGGAGGTAGATGACCCACATCATACGCCTCGGCGTACATTTCTAATAAATAGTGGGAGAGTTCCTCAACATACGCTTTGTAAAATTCACACGTGAAGCCGTCAGGGCCCGGCGCTTTTTTATTAGGTAATGTTTTTATTGCCATTTGGATATCTTCCACCGTGATCGGTTGACTAAGGTAGTCCCTCTGACCGTCTGATAACCACGCGATGGCTATCTGCGAGAAGTAATCATCAAGATCAGCAACGTCAGTCTGCCCTTGGGAGGTGTACAGTTTTCCATAAAATTGCCGAAATTGGTTCGCTATGTCCAGAACACTGTGGTAGTCGCGGCCCGCCTCATCCGTGACCTTAAGAATCATCTCTCTCTCCAGTCGATATTTAATCTTGTTAGCTAAGTGATGTCCTGGTCTGCCCCCCCTCACCGTAAGCACGTGCTCTGGGGCGTATCGAGATATACTTCATCTCTTCCTCCGCCAGAGCGGCATGTTCAAGGATAGTCTCTTTAAGGGAAGCTAAGGTCGATTCACAGGGCGCGGCGTCATATTCCCGTTCTAGATTTTTGAGCGTGGTTTCTAGCTTAGACAGTTGTCCTCTTAAATCTTTTAATATTCCAGAAGTTGTGCTGATACAAGTGCCTCGGATAGTGGCTTTAAATCCCTCCCACAGCACCCCAGCGCTATCGACAGTCCCTTGGTTATGTTCGAAGTATTGTGTTATGGCTTCTCGGATCGTCTCTGTATAAAGAGGGTCCAGCAGCGCCTCAGATCTAAAGCGCCACGTGAAGGCCCTAGGGACAGCCTGCGGGATGGAGAGGACCATGCGTACAGGACAGTGATCTGAGAGTGTACGCGGTAGTCCGGTCACCTCCGCCACCCAGCTCACAGCCTCCTGCTCACCAACCAATAATCGAGACGGGACCAGCTGCCATGCGCGGTGGAGACGTGCGTACCCTCCCGTGTGTCGGGGTGTCTATGGCGCCACACATCTATCAGGCCCAACTCCTCCATGCCCTCTTTAATCGCTTTCGCTGCCCCAGGTGAGTGACCCTCCCTGCCGCTAGATTTACCTTTAGTTGGTTCTAGATGGGTATTGAGGTCCCCGCCCCAGAGAATGACAGCATCCGGGAGTGTACGGAGAATAGCAAAAATACTCTCATATAACATATGGTCATCAGTGTTAGGACCATAAGTATTGACAATAGTAACAAGCGAGCTCATCAGTTTCCCATGGATAATAACATAGCGCCCGCTGTGTCGGAGTGAGTGTGGATCGCGGTGAATGGGACACCCTTTTTGACAAGGGTGAGAACACCGCGGCTATAGGAAGAGTATGATGAGGCGATCCTATACCCCCCGCCCAGCGAGTTCCCACCACTTTATCCATTGGGTGTGTCAGATGTGTTTCCTGTATAAGGGCAATACCAACACCGTGGCGATCTAAATGCGCCAGCACCTGACGAATCTTTCTCGGCGAGTTTAGCCCTCTCACATTCCATGTTAAGCATGAGACCGACATCACAGTACTTTGAACAATTTGCCGCAAGTTATATCTGAGACACACCCAGCCCATCGCCCATGACTGCCCACCCTTAATAGGAAGCGAGTACTGCTATGGTTGTTTGAGCAAACCTGCCTGTCACTGTTAAAGGGTATAAGAACATAATCAGTCGCGATAACAATTTCTACCCCATCCCCCCCACCCACTTTTGCGGCCCCAACGTGCCAAAGCCTTCCCGAACCTCCCAGAACCATTCCCAAATATAGTACCATGGGAGTAACCAGCTGCGGGGATCCCCCATAATGGGGGGCGCCTGAGCACAATAACCCTCCCAGTGATAATAGGAGGTGGCCAAGCCATCATTATAGCATCCACATTCAAAATGTTACAACATCTCACATGAACAATAATTTCAATGCAAAGTAAACAGAATCATCAATCATCAGTGTAAGCATCGAAACCGTACATGACCATGAAAGACACAGTGCTATTTAAAGCCAACGTGGCAGCAGGAATAATGGAAGGCACTGCAGTGCAACAATAGCTCACTTATATAGGTTAAGGCATCGCGTGCGGATAGCGGACGCCATCATTCATCTGTCAATGCATTACTGCCCCCGGTATCAGCCCCCGCAGGAGCCAGTGAGGAGACGCTATTTCTTGTAAGGGACTTAGCAGATGTCAACGCCGTTTCGGGCAAGTGAAGATCTTGTGTTTCCCATTGTCCTCTATGCGCAGTCTTGCGGGGTATAGCATAGCGTAGGGAATTTTTGCTGCGATGAGTAGCTTCTTTACAGGTTGATACTCTCTCCGGGCCTCCTGAACTGCCATGGTGAAGTCCGGATAAAAGGCTAGATTATTCCCTTGATGTGTGATGGGGCCCTTTTCACGCGCCAGCCGCAGTACAGTGTCTCGAGCCCTATAATTTAGCAGGCGGGCAATGATAGGCCTCGGAGGCGCCCCTGGAGGGGGATGGGCAGCCAGCGAGCGGTGTGCACGCTCCACTATCAGGACCTGCGACAAGTGTTCAGCCCCAAATAGCTCCCGGAGAAGATCCTCCACATATGTTTCCAACCGACCTGTGTTTGTAGACTCCGGCAGGCCCGTAATGCGCACGTTGTTGCAGCGCGATCTAGCTTCCAAGTCCTCATTACGGGCCTGTATGACTGCCAGCACCTTCTCCATAGAGGCCGTTTTGTCGTTAACTTGTTGTAGCCCATCTTCCGCGTCAGATATGCGGGTCTCCGCTTCGCCCAGGCGTTGTGCATGTTTATCTAATTCGTGGACATGGTGTCCATGCGTAGATTCAAGTGATCTATCTTACCATCTATAGTTTGGAGACTTGCCTGGACCGCTAGAAGAGTTTTTTCAATCTTTGTAAGATGATCAGAGGGGGCGTCCGCCTCAGAGTCAGAAGCTGCATGTTGGGAAGCCCGGCTCGTTTTTCGCGGTTCGAACGTGTGTCGTGGCTGCCCACGGTCGGATTTACCCATGGTGATGACTTCAACCGAAGAGGGTCGGAGCGAGGGTCGGAGCAAGGCCCGGACCAGAAAATAAAAAATGAGAGCATGTTCGCTCCGCCTGGCGGCAAGCCTCCAAAGGTCCAGTGAGGCGATGAGGAGTAGATGCCACCACGTAATCCGTGACACAACGTTATGTAGGATGCCCCCAGCACTCCACCACTACCACATGTCAGTTCTGCCCACTATGTACAATGACAGATAGGCACCAGTCTCGCAGGAGAGGCGCAGGCCTGTATGTGCACAGAATCTCGGCCCAGCAGCGCAGTGATGAGAGCAGTGCGTCGACCCAACCCCGCCAGTCCAGCGCGAGGCCAGTGATTCACCTATGTCCAGCAAGTAATCCAGACGAGCCGCAGTTTCTCTACCATCTATGGGGCAACACTCTGGGTCCGGCAGCCGTCATGAGCCCACAGCCGCAATACCAGAGAGAAAGCAGGTCTATACGTGTGCAGCACCGCACAGGATTTCTCCGCAAGAGCAGTCACAAAAGCGCCAGCCTCACGCCGAAGTTCAACCGCAGTCCAGCACTTAGGAATCACGCCAGTAGCACGAAGGGCACACGCATCCCCAGCTCACAGGGCGCCTCAGTCCCGCTACAGGCGATGGTGCCGCCGTCCGCTCTGGGGAATCTCTCCGGGGAGCCACAGGTAACAATCACAGGCACTGCAGCAGGCGACCTCTCGATCCCAGGCTACCGCTGCTCCCTACAGCTCCAAGGTGGGTCCGCCGCGCTTGCACCGGGGAGTCTCCAACCCGCCCCACAGTTTCGAATCTGGGCAGCCCCCACAAGGCTCCAGCCGAGAGCCGCGAGAAGCGGTAGGGCGCCGCAGTCACCCGCACACCCCGCGCCCGCAGGCCGCAAGGGCGGAGAGCCGAGGGCGGCCTACTCTCCCTGCCCGATTCCCAACAGCGGCGGGAGCTTACCAGCCCTCTATCTGCGCCCCGCGGCCCCCAGAGCACAGGTCCAGCGGCGCCGCGCCCCCCGCCACACCGCAGCTCAAAGCCAGCACCCCCCGCGGCCCACACCAGCTCTCACCGCAAGGGCCGGCTGCAGCTCACCTCGTTGTCGCTGTAGGCCCCAGACCTCACTCGCCTCCGTTTCGCTGTAAATTCGGCTCCGCCACTCGCTGCTGTCGGCTATGTTGTTTTTTGCGCCTTCACCATAACATATATTTCGAAGAGATGGGCTTGTATAAGGGCGGATGAAGCAGGATTATTGAAGGATTATGGGCTCGGCCGGCGGAGCTGCTCTACGGAGCGGCCATCTTGCCGTGCGCCCTCTAGCAGAACTGACATGTGGTAGTGGTGGAGTGCTGGGGGCATCCTACATAACGTTGTGTAACGGATTACGTGGTGGCATCTACTCCCTTTTAATGCATTTTAAGAAAATCTTAGTCACAATCAACCTTCCTACTACACCAGTGAGGATGTGCATGAAAATGATGATAAAATGATAACATTATTTGTGTACTGTAGTGTCACCGTAAGTGGGATGGGTATGCCCAGGAGTGGGTCACATGCACACTGTGTCACTCGAACCAAGCTATATCAGGCTGATGATCCCTAACTACATGGAAAACTGGTCCTAGGTTTCTTGTGCTCCGGTTCAGGAATGACCTGGCTTGGCAGTTTAAGCTGGACTGTTCCTATTGAAGCACAGCCAAGTTTGATTTTCATGTGTTTGGGTCCAAAAAGAGGTGGCATGGTGTGTAAAATATGGGTGGACTGGAGTGTAGCCCTAAGTAATAACTTATCAGTGGCTGAGAGTAACTAAAGCATTCCATCATTTTGTATACTGTGGGATGGGTATGCCCAGACGTGGGTCCCTTGCAGACTGTGTCACTGGAACCAAGCTATACCCTGTAGATGAGCCCTAACCAGGGCAAAATGGGTCCTGGGTTGCTTGCGTTTCAGTTAGAGAGAACCTGGCTTGGCAGTTCCGGCTGGACTGTTCCCATCGGACCAGGATCAAGACTGATTTGCATGTGGCTGTGTCCAGACAGAGGTGGCATGGTGTGCAAAATAACGATGGACTGGGATGTGGGTTCGAGTAATTCCCCATGGCTGAGACTTATTCAGTAATTCCATCCATCACTTTTGTATACTGTAATGTGCTCTGCAGAGCACAGACAAGTGCTGTCAAATTAAATAGTTTGTTTAGAGAATATGTAATATCGGACCACAAGGCACAGCGGTTAATGTATTTCACCGAAAGCCAGACCGTGCTGAATCACGTTATCAGCTGCAATGAATTGATTCTGGATGCACCTGCACCATGTAAGTTAGAGCCCCTTCTATAACAGCCTGACCTGCTCTGCGGGATCCACGTGGCAGATGACTATTTTTGCAGGACTTCTTGTGATCTGTCCCGCTGAGCTTGAAAAAGAGTGAACAGGCATGCAACAGCATGACCCTCTAGGGTGGCCTCTTGCACACGACCCATACATGGTTCATCCAACTCAAGCAGTCCCCTCCAACCCACCCTACAATGGGCTGGTGTGGAAGGGCGGTCTGAAAACAAAATTACAACCCAGCCGCCCCAGTCCCTTAGATCTGAGAGTGAGTACATGATTAGTGTAAGCTACAGATATGTTGCTGGTTTCTGAAAGTAAAAGGTCCTTCCCCATCACCATTTCCACAGCCTTGAGCCCATGTGTATGCTCTCCTAAATTGTAAGGGTAATAAAGGTGGAAATGGCTTCGTCCAGCGAGAACCATGGAAGCTACATGCGAGTCTTCACAACTGTGTATGAGGAGTTGGTGTTGATTTCGCGGGAGCAGAAGTTCAGGCACTAACTTTTAGGCTGTGGTTTGAGTTCTGTATGGAACAAAGAAGGCCGTAGGTAGGCAGACACCAGTCATTCTTAAATATCATCTCTTGTCCAGTTATGAGCAAGGCGGGTACGGGGATGGTGGCAACACAAATAAACCACAGGCTACAACTTAGAAGGGCTGATGCTTGTTATGAAAACCCGAAGGCACTGCTCAAGATTAAGAAAGAGCATTCATTACTATTTGGTGAGAAAGAAACACAGGGCAGCTACAGCACAACCACCTGACAAAAAGAGTGATCTCACCGAAAAAAGTGATATTTGTTGCTCACGTGTTTCAATATTTAAAAAAAAAAAAAACACAAAGATCTAGCAAAATAATAAGTGAAAAGACATATCTCTTCCAGTTGCAGCATGTTTCCGGCTCTTGCACACAAAGGTACACTCTAAGTTTTAAGTGAGAAGACTGGTATGTTTATATTCTGGGAAAGGAGAGAAACTGAATCTGTTTCAGGGTAAGCAGGGTTGCCTACTTCTTCAACATGGATCCCCCAGTAATGAAGGCTAATGAGATGATAATTTATGGATCAAGAGCATACACATGCAGTAAATATAGCTGTCTCTCAATAGTTCATCTTTAATGGGTATAAAAAAATGTACATTTATCAGAGACCCTACTAATGACCAGCACTCCAACAAGGAAAAGGCAGTTTACTGATGTAGAGGGTTAAAAACAGAATATCTGAAATTCACGTTTGTAATAATGTAGCAGATTTGACCGTACCCTTGACCATTAGACAATAGTTTTTTTTTCTTTTTTTCTTTAGTGGACAAGCAAGTTAAATCCTTGGCATCGGTTCTGCCAATCTATCGGGGACATGAAGGTTCTAGCGGCGGGAACAAAAACTGTTTTGGAGCCCATGGCGCAAACATGTACATTTCGGTAAGGCCTGGCTTTCCATCATAGCAAGATATGCGTATTTTTGAAATGATCTGATGTAAATTTTGTGGGACCTTATATTTGTTGTTTCAGGTCCCCCCTGGCACTTTGGTAATGGAAGATGGGAAAATAGTCGCTGACCTGTCTCAGCCAGGCGAAGAGTATGTGGCAGCCTTTGGAGGAGCTGGAGGCAAAGGCAACCGTTTTTTCCTGAGCAATGAAAACCGGGCACCTGTGACAGCCACACCGGGACAGCCAGGGCAGGAGCGAGTGCTGCAGCTGGAATTAAAAACCATGGCTCATGCGGGGCTGGTAAGCGGTTTGTTCAGTTATCCATTTGGACTTGCTGTCTCATGTCTCATAATTCAAGGCATTTGGCCTTTTACTGCTGCCTGTTTGTTACATATATGTAGATGCTTTGTAAGAATGAGTAGTTTTTTCAGTTTACCCAAAGGGTTAATTAAAATACTGCAACTTTGAGTCAATTTACTAATCTAAAAACAGAAATTTAAGAAATCTGTTTTTCAACAACAAATGTTGGCAATGAAAAAACATTCAGTTCCATAGCAAACTTCACCCATAGTTTCCATGTAGCAAAGATACTTTTACAAACAGAGGTTGAAAATGAGATCAAGCCACATAAAATAATAGGGTCCATAATGGGCTAACAATTAAAGGTATGCAGTTATTGAAACTCCATTTTTGTATTCAATCTAAGTGGTGACTTGTTGTAGATTGTCTAACTATCCCCTAAATACCAGTGAGCAGAAGCATCTGTAATATAACAAGGTGGCCAAAAAATATTATACACCAAGAAGTTTGAAGCTATAAGTCTTCTGTGCAGTAAATCTCTTATCTAGGAGTGAACGACGTAAGATCAACTAACTAGTCCTCCACGTTAAACTGCTGACTACACAGAGAAACTAGTTTTTCCTCATACGATTGAGTTATAGGGAGAGGCTATCAAAACTCGAAGTAAAGTGATCTGTTGTAGGAAATCTGTCATTTCAGCCTGGTCACCCCAGATTTTTCTCCTTTTGCTGGACCCTATATTTTTGCTGGCTTTGAAGCTCTGTGCACTTTACCCCTTCTAATCAGTTAGGAACCTGTGCTCCCCGTTTAAACATGGTCGAATTGGAATACTCCTAATTAGTATACTTAACTAAACTGTAAATCCCCAGTGTATGTTCAAGGCCACTGGAATTATGTGATTGTGCGGCTGTGGTGTTTCTCACATAATTATGGATTTGTTGCATTTGCCACATAATCCATCATCTGCTGTGTAATCTGCCAATTTAATAAAACAAATATTGTATCTAGCTCAAATGGTTCAAAAGTTACTGAAAACGCAGCAACACCTGTTGCTACAGAGTGGAAGGCCCTTTGCAAAGGTTGACTGGTCACTTTTTAAATTGCTATATTTGGGTGATAAACTGGTACTAATGAGTTACAACCAATGCCCAGACAGTGTTAACAAGTGTAACAAACATTGGCAAAGCCAATAGGTCTCGCCTATACAAGAGCTATTGGCTTTGGCAATGTGGTTTTGCCATGTTGTACATCAGTGTGGCTACTGTTCAGCATGGCTATCAGTTAGTGGCATGGAGTGTCCTAGAGTGGAGTGGGGGGAGTAGAGTGTTGTACACTGGATTTGTTGGAGTAGAGTGTCGTAGAGTGGAGTAGGGGGAGTAGAATCAGTGGTTCAGTGGCAGAGCATGTCGTAAAGAGCAGTGTTGTAGAATGCAGTGTCGTGGAGTGGATTGAGGTAGTGGGGTGGATTGGAGTAGATTTGGGTGGATTGGAGTAGACTGAGTGGAGTGGGTGGACTGGATGGGGTGCATTGAAGTGGGATGGATTGAAATGGGGTGAGGTGGATTGAAATGGGGTGAGGTGGATGAAATGGGATGAGGTTGATTAGATTGGTTTGGGGTGAATTTGGGTGGATCAGAGTAGAGTTCTTTGGAGTGGGGTGAATTGGAGGGAAGCAGGTTCGACTGGACTGGAGGGGGGTTTATTGAAGTGGGGTGGAATGGACTGGACTGGAGTGGTGTAGGGTGGGGTGGATGGATTGGATCAGATGGATCCCCACAGGATCCAGAAAGACGGTCACCCACGCACTCATCACCAGCAGACTCGACTATGGCAACGCACTCTACGCCAGCGTCTCCCCAAAAACAGCTCAAGAAACTACAGAATGTCCAAAACGCCGCTGCTAGACTAGTCCTCGACATCCCCCGCCGCAGCCACATCACGCAACACCCCCGACAACTCCACTGGCTCCCAATCAACAAGAGTCTCTTTCAAACTCCTCACTCATGCCGACAAAGCCCTACACAAAGGACCAGCGTACCTGAACCACCGCCTCACATTCCGCACCCGCTAGACAACTCCGATCCTCACAACTCGCCCTCGCCTCCATCCCCAGGATCCACAAGACCAGAACCGGAGAAAGGTCATTCTTCTACCTCTCCGCCAAGACCCGGAACACCCTGCCCCTCAGGCAATCCGCGCCGCTGACCCAATTCAGGACGGACCTCAAGACCTGGCTCTTCGAATGATCCTCCACCCAGTATGACCAGTTGTCTTACTAATCGCCAGAAAGGGCGAATAGGACCTAAAAATAGCTTGTTCTAATTAAATCTGGTTCGCAAATGCGAGCGGGCGAGTGGATTTTTGGAGCCCTGGAGTGAGGCGGACTGTTTTGGATTGGAGTGGGGTTGGATTGGATTGAGTGGGGCGGATCGGTGTGGGGTGAGGTTGGGTGGATTGGAGTGGGGTGGATTGGGGTGTGCTGCACAATTATGTGCTAAAGCATAATTTCAAAAATTAGACATAAGAAGGAAACAATGTCGCTTTGCAATAAGTTAATCTTTTGAGAACAGTGAAAAAAGAAGACTTGGCAAAATAAAAAAGTTAACTATAGAAAGTAAATCTTTGGAATTTTGTTTGTCCTGCTGGGCATGTTTTTTTTGCCAGTCACACACCTTCTGTTTGCAGGGCACTAAAAGTTAAACAGGACAAAATAGTACTTCAGTCACGTCGGGAGCTGCGGACGGGCACTGATTAAGTTGAATCAATCAGTTCTTCGTCCCTGCTCCACAGAGAGGAACAGAGATACTAGGCCCTCCTTGACGAATTACGAGGCTGTAAAGAAGAGTGCCATGCTAGCCAACAAACGGTAAAGCAACAGGCAGGCTCCAAGCCCTTTTTGTTAACAACAGTGTCTCGATAGCAAGATGCATGCACTCGCGCATGCCTTCGCAGGCTCGACCCTAAAAATGACTAATTAATGAAGTAATACTATCACCAAATGTGCAGCATTACGCTGCATAATATGCATTTTCTTGCATAATTTAGTCAACGCTACTGTCTAATTTGGCCCTCCCCTGCCGCATAATTCCAGTGGCCCTGCATATGGTATAAAGTATACCCAGTGCATGCACGTTAAATGATACTAGCGGACTCCAGTACCTATTGTGCCATCCACTACAGTGACAGTGTAAATGTAGTTTCGGGCCTACACTGTGTAGCCTGACTATAGAACTGTAAAAACTGCAGTTCGATCTTTCAAAATAAACTATTTTGCCATGTCAAAATTCCCTTTTTAAATATTAATAAGACACCCCAATGTATGCCTTATAACCCTCAAGGCCTAGGGCAAGTATTTCAAAGTAGGAAATAAAGAAATCTAATGTTAACATGTCCTTACAGTGTCTAGCACCCAAAAACTATTTTTCACTGTGGCAGGCCTAACTGTCCTATTTAGAAAACCAGAGTCCAAATTAAAATCCTAATACCGTAGCTCAGAAATGGGACTAGCTTCAAAAATAATTAAACAACTATTTTTATTAACTATTAAAAATCCAGTTCCATTTTAATGGCACATTTTTCATAAATATTAAGGAAAAGTCACTTTTAGAAAGTTACCTTTTCTGTGCTTAAAGTTCCTAGAGCAGTGATTCTCAACGTACGGCCCGTGGGCCGCCTGCGGCCCTCTTGACCTTTACATGCGACCCCCCCTGGTGAACAGCAGCACGAGCTGTTGTTTAGTTGCTGGGCACTAATATTCAGACAAAAATGTTAAATAAACGGGCAAACATTTATTAATCTGTAAATAAATGCTTGCCCGCTTATTTAACATGTTTTTAGACATCCTTACACAATCCCCGACTCACCCCGACCCCCTACCGCCACACTGTTGGCATCAGTTCGGCCCTCGATCACACCGCCGACCGTACTTTGTGGCCCATGGGAAAATGTTTGAGAGTACCCATGTCCTAGAGGCTAATTTGCATTTGCGCTCCAATTTCTCCCAGCCAGGGATTAGTATCTGAATAGGTTTTATGAGGTGTGAAATTCCGCCCATGAGCTCACTGTGACTGGCAGGTGGACACAAATAGGCAGGGTTGACTCCTTTGAGTTTAGCAGAATAATGGGCACTGTGAGCATCCTTTTTGACTGACATTGCAGTGTCAAATACTGCTTAGCAGGTCTGCTGGCTTTACCTATAATCCTTAGCGCATACTTGAAAGGAAGAAAATGGGATGCTACGACAATTCTTGTGTACCTACTGTCTGGTTGCTGGAAAACCCTGCTTTGTCCTACCACACTCCTTTCTCTGAGTTTATTTGGGTACAACAGCTGCTTCAAACTGGATTTTGTTGTTAGATGTGGGAGGACAATAGGACTACCATAGAACACACTCTACACACCCCCTGAGCCCTCAAAGCCAAAGTTTAGTGTGCCTGAAGACTTTTGTGTATTGAAAATGACCAAAGTGGGTAGTGTGGGACCCATGAACTTTTACCTCATTGATGAGGAAGTACCCAGGAGTCATTCCCACCCACCAGCCCGTGCCAGGTATGAATGTGGCCTTCCAGGCACTGACCTCAGAACACTCCTGGACCTTAGGTAGGATAGGAAAGGACTGGCCCTGCTGTCTGTGACCTGGGAGGAGCCCTGAAGAACTCTACCTGATTCTTCTTTTACAAAGTGCAAAGAAGTGCACTCCAAGGGTCATAAGACTGACCCACTGTTCAAAGTACAGGAATACAACAAACAAGATGCCTTTCCTGCAAGTGCTCAGCTGACCAGTGACTAGCTGTCCACAGACCAACAAACTTGTGGGGGTGCGGTGGTCTCCCGACCGCCCTATTCTGATTAGGGGGTTCAGAATGCCATTGCCCCACTGCAGGCGCCAGGGAACCGCTGGGGGAGGAGGGGTAGCTTTAGAAGTGTACTCCTGTCGTGGATTGGGACTTAAAGGACTGAGGGCCTTATTTCGAGTTTGGTGGCCCATAGGATCCCCAAACCCGTGGTGGCGGTACAACCATCCCCAAACTGTGGACCCACCCGCAGTATTAGGAGTGTGGCGGTCGGACTGTCACAGGACTGCTTCAACTGACTGGTATCAAGGATCCAACGGCTGTCGCACAGCGGTTAGGAGCACAAATATGCTGGCGGTCCCACTGCGGCACTACCAAGCATATTAGAAGTTGCCTGTCCACCGCCCTTTTCATGGTGGTGAGCCCGCCATGAAAAGAGTGGCGTAGAGGCTACAAAGGGGGCCCTAACAGGGTGCCCTGCCGCTCCTGGGCCTGGGGTTGCACGCGGGGGGCACATGTAGTGCCCCCCTGGTTTTGCACCCCCAGTTCCTGCACGGTGTGGCATTTATGCCACACCGAAATGCCACACCGTGCTGGAAGGTGCAGTCGGTACCCTGAGAACGGTGGTCTGCATGTTAGGCTCTTCTATGAGCCTTACAGACTGCCGCTGTCAGACTGCCGGAGGACCGCCCGCCAGACCAGGATTTAGCTCCTAATCTGGCAGACGGTCACACCAAGGCTTTGGCGGTTCTACAGCGGATGACACATTGCACCGTCCGCTGTAGGACCGCCAAAGCCACTTAGGATGCATTTTCAAATCAAGCAATGAACAATACTGTAAAAAAGTGAACTGAAAATGTTATTTGAAATGTACACTTTAAAATCAAATTTTTTTTTTCTAGCACTAGAAAAACTACACCCAAAAAAATAAAATAAAAAAAATATATATATATATATTTTAATAGAATAATTCCAGAATACTTGGATACACAAGTATATGATGGGAAATGATATCTGTGAATAACCCCCGCTATAAACTGAATTCTCTATTCACAAAAGGAGAGTTAATGGTGTCTGTTTCGAGTGACTGAAAGGTACAGAATTGAAGAGGAAGTGTCACATACTGTCCACCAGCCTCCATAAAACTCATTCATGATGGTCAGGGGGGAGATCAGACTCCAGTCCAGTCCTACCGCTCATGTGGCTAGTAACAAGAGTGTCTTTGAATAGGATTGGAAATTTGGTGTTTTGGGAGAGAAGCATGCAACTCTCAAAAGATGATCAGTACAGCAACAGAGAACAAGATTGTTGCACAGCTGTGTATTTGTGAAAAAGAAATTGTATCCTCAAATTTTATTAGATTAGCATTATTACAGCCATCTAATACAAGTACTACCCAAAATAGAAAAATGCAATAAAAACCTACAGTGGTTATCTATATCCTCGAATCCCTTAGGCATCTTTTTCTTTCAAAATGAATTCACTCAGAATATAGAAGTTTATGAACTTGCCAACCAACAAAATCATATATAGTAATACATGGAAAATATGAGACGCTACCTTCACAACCTCCCTGAACCGACTACTGTTTTTTTTTTTAGATCACAAATTTCTGAATGAACCACTCTGTGTTGAAAAAGTTGATGAGCACTGGTTAAGCTAGAACAAAAGATATATGCTTTCAAATTGTCCTCTGAGATGGGATGTGCCATGCACATTTAATAACTGAGAAGTGGCTACTTTTGGCTCCCCAATGAATGAACAATCCATTGTAGGTGCACGAGTGTGCAATATCCTGGTCCCTGCTTTGACTTTACTGAGTTCTCTCTTTTCTTTCCCAAATTTCAGGTTGGCTTTCCTAATGCCGGAAAGTCGTCCCTTTTGCGAGCCCTCTCGAACGCGACACCTGCAGTGGCTGCATATCCTTTTACTACCTTGAATCCTCACGTAGGCATTGTCCACTACCAGGACCATGAGCAAGTCGCTGGTAAGTTCATCATTTCTGAGATTCTTCGGAGTAAAATTGAGATTTCAATGTTGGAAGTAGGACTCTCTTGCTACCATAACACACACATTTTCATTTTAATCTGTTGAAATTGCCTTCTCTTCCAAAGTTCATCTTTCTTAATCAGTCTTTACACTTAACACCAGTGCTTCCTCATTTGCCAACATCACAGGCAGCTCGTTATCACAGCTCGTTATCACAGGTTAATTATCAGCAGAAAGGCGGTGGGGCCAGTCATTAGGTTTTCGTGTGCTAAAATATAGCTTCTCCTGGACCACTTTCTGTAATGTAACTTTCACCGCCTCCTACTTCACGCTAAGTATTAGTTGAAAAATAATCTGAGTCTTGTGAACTTTTTCAGGTCACTTTTTCTATAGACATTCTTTAGTGGAATGTGACTTTTTTATAAAAAAAATTTATAAGAATAAACCAAATTTGGTGTCAACAGTCACTGGAAAAAACCTCAAACTGATCTTTTTCAGTATTTTTTTCAAAGTAGAATTTTAGCATAACGTCTTGTTCTTTCACAGAAGCAGCGTTATCTATTTTCCAATTCACAGAAGTCTTCCGAAATGGACCCCTTATTGCATTCATGACAATATAGAGAATCCTGGACCACTTAATAAAAGTGTTATTTTTTTCAACACCTGCTTTACAAAAGGCACGTTTTATTGCTTTTTTAAATTTTATTTTAATTAAAGCATTCTAAAGTGTGCAGATAGACAGCACAGCATTACACACATACAAACGGCAGTGTCTTTAAGGTAGCCAGACTGACTTTTGATTCCAAGGGGACACTGTTTTGACAGTCGACACGTTTTTTCTGATGTGTAGAATTAGAAACCCTGAACATTGAACCCTTTTTTTTTTTTTTTTTTTTTTGGGGGGGGGGGGGGGGGCGGTCGGAGTAATCTTACAATAAAACAGTAAACGGGATATTTGTATGCTGACAATGTCATAAGGCGGTCTCCATTCACTCATTGATTGTCTTAAATTAACAATTTTAAAATCGGAAAAAACGGTAGTAATTCAGACTCCAACCGCTAGATGTCAGAAGTGTACACTGCTTGTGAATCTACACCGCAAAACGGGTAATTACAGGTCAGTAATGTTTTTCATTTGTTGTTCGTTTGATGGCAGTTGTAGTTTTAGATTTAAGTTAACAGCATAGCTGTTGCCAGACATTATGTGATCAATCTAAGAAGCTTTCAAGGGTGCAACAGAGATGAGCTCTGTCCACAGGTTGGTAGCTAGAAGCACATGTTTTGGTTGGGCATAAGTTGTGTGCTTCCACAGAAAAGAAGTGCTTCCCCTTCACACAGCTGTGGTTATTGTGTTTATCTATCCAGCTGCCTGAGCTAGTAGCAGTATGGTTGCCTGAAGATGGCTGCCTGAGCATGACCTTTTAGGGGAACACACACATGACACTGTAATGCTGTTAACGTGACTTGGATAACTAGATAATTTACAGTATTTGTTTTTTTCTGGTAGCAGCACAGATGTTATGAGGGCAGACATGAGAATTGTATTGCAGTCCCAGCACCCAGCACCCTCACCTTAACTTCAGACTTCAGAGAAAGGTTTGGGTTTGAGAGCAGTATGCGATTCCCAGAGCTACACTAATCTAAATGGATTTTTTACGTCTGACTGGACAGTGCAACTGTTGTGTGGCCTTTTATGATAAACAGAGCTTTCAGAGTACTACTGAGAGAGGGGTTTAGGCTCCATACACGTGTTTTCTAGAAGTACAGGATTTGAGTAGGCTGTATTTATGTGCTTCCACTAAAAAGAACGCTTTTGTTGCACTTTTTGTTGGCAAAGGTTATACTCGATAGAGCAGGACTGAGTTGGTTATGATGGCAAGCCAATGATCATGGCTTTAGACCTGATTTCTTTATTATGAAATGTTCTGAAAAAGGCAGTAGGCCTGATGTATTGGTTGATTGTGAAAAGCATAAGTTGAAGTCAGATATTTAAGGGTGGCTTGTCATTACTCTACATTAAAGCCTAGAGCTAGGCTTTTTGTTACACGGAATCTCACAGACTACGGTAGTAGGCAAAAGTTCAACTAGAGCTTGTCACTTCATTAGCTCACGGGAGCCTTTTTAGGCAGCATTTCCAGCGCCCCCAAAACGATGTTACTCTCTACTGAAGAAGGACGACTATCCTGAAATGCGTGTCTAAAGATGCACAGCACTGACTGCACCAACAAGGGTGAAAACCTAAAGACTGTCACTGAAGTAAGTGTCATCATGCACTGCATTTACCATAATGCACTGGGGTGCGAGGCTATGTGCTCCCACCCTCTTTTTGTTTGAAAAGGCTCCCTTGAGCTAATGAGCTGACAATGTCTGGTTTATGCATCTGAGCCCAGTGAGTGGTACAGAGACCTGAGAAGACTTTAAGCAGCATTTCCAGCACCACCAAAAAGATGTGTTGCGCTCTACTGAAGGACAACTGTTCTGAAACACTTGTCTAGAGATGCATAGCACTGGCCTCACCAACAAGGGTGAAAAACTAAAGGCTGTCACTGAAGTGTTGTCATGCATTGTATTTACCATAATACATTGGGACAAACTCAGTGGTGGGATGTCTGAAAGTGTACTCCCACCCTCTTTTTATTTGTACCGGATGGTTGCCTTGTGGGAAAACTTGTGCTCAGTACAGAAAGGTCTCAGTTGGTTATGGTGACAACTCAATGATAACAGCTATAGGCTTGATTGGTATGCAGGGAAATGTAATGCCAAATGCCATAGTTCTGACATTTTATTACGAAAAGTTATTGTGACGGCAGTAGGGCTGCTTATTTATTGTGAAAAACATATGGTAAATGTTGATTGCTAACGCATTACTTTATAGGCCGTTGGTTTTATGTAATCTCTGAGATTACAGTCGTAGGCAAGGGTTTTGGTCTCCCACTCTGACAATAAAAACAACGAAAGATCCCTCTTGTGATTCACTCTCATATTATCACACTTGTGTAATCATTTTCTTCGGGTAGACTCCACAGTCATTTACCATCCACTCAACTATCTAAATACTGAACCCTGTTTAATGTAAAAATGTCTTTTGTTTCATATAATGAATCTTCAAAACATAAAAATGTACTGTATATCTGTTGATAAAATAGGGTTTTGCTTCGTTATCAGATATAGTTGGATTCTTGCCAATTATGTCTCTGCAATGGAGGAATCGTGTATTACTTTAAAACTCTATAGCAGCAACTTTTCTCAATTAATAATAGTTTTAATATTAAAAACTTACTTTTAAAAAAACGAGCCATTTAATTATTATTTTATGGAGTAATCATCCAAAATATCTGGGCGGAGAGTCACTTTCTATTCTTTACCTACCCACTTTTCAACAGACCAGTTTTCTGCACAGAAGCAAAACAGATATTTATATCTTTATTATTTCATATGCAAAAAACTCTTGCTTATTTCTCTTAATAACTTACACTCCCCTATTCACTTACCTTGAATGTCACTGATTACGTTCATGGGAGGCAAGTTCCATCTCTGTTGCCCTTGGTGCTTCTATTGGTAGGTAACCTCACTCCAAATTTCCAATTCTCCTCTTCGTATTACATTACAGGGTACTTTATTTGCTTCCGCCCTCATATTCTGTTAATATTAAAAAATGTGCCACAGTGTTTATCACTAAATATTGTTATAATGGTCAGAAGAACGTATCTAACGAACTCCCATCATTCTATTGTTCGTCTTCCCTGACCTGTGGATCTCTTGATCCCCTCCATATGGTTCAAGCATTTGTATAAAACTCTACTCATAAACTATATACAAAAGGTCGTTGAATATTTCAAAAACTAATATAAATTTTCTCCTAAATTATTTATATGAAAATATTCTTTCAGGAGAATGCAGAGAACAAGCCCTCATATAGGTTACCAAACATTAGCCATCTCCCGTCTTTACGTACCACCTGGTAAATTTGGGATGAAGAAATACATATGCTAACCGGCCAGTCACGCTCACTAGTTACACGAAATTGTGCTGCAACTGCCCCACATGTGCACTATTGGTTCTGTCCTATTATCTTTTTCTTTATAAAAGCAGACCGATTTTGCACCTACGATGGGTGTTATGCGAGTACTTACTATGTATTGTCTTCTATTCCTCCAAGTCCCTGTTATCACAAAATGCGCAGCTCTGATTAGTCGAGGCCACTCGCACTTTATTGCAAACCTTCGTAAGCCCTACAGCCTCATGTTCAAACTTATCATACCTGAAATCATGCCGTCATCTAATACCAGTATTTAAAACTTATACATTTTGTCCCGAATCTGCCTATTTCTTTACCTTATGTATATAGTGCTCCCGTCTTCTCGATCGGGTCTCCCTCAGTCAGACAGCCATTACTAACAAGCCCCTCCTTTAGAAACACTTCGGGAGCTACGCATGCGTACCCATTGATTGTCTTAGTCAGCAGCCATATCTAAATTAGGCGGACCTGATTATATTCATAGGTTCTGCTGTGTGGCCATATTTCATCACTGTTGATTGCTCATGCGCTTTTATTCCTCGTCTCTTACGGACGATTTTGGCGGCCATATTTAAATTAAACCAGACTGACGGTCCCTTTGTTCATACTAATCTGAAAAAGTATTCTATCTCAAGAAAAACATCTCTCTAATTGTATGGTACTTCCGTTGATACTCCATTTGTTACAAAACCTCACTCCCCTTATCTTTTTTCTACCATCTCCTATGGTGGCCATGTTTATATCGGGGTTGGCAAAAATGTTCTACTTATCTTTTGCCCATTGAGTAATTAACTCCCAAAAAATCCAGACAAGATGGGAAAGGAATCAGTACCATTCTAAAAAAAATCTCCTGTCCTGTATTTCTACGAAGTATGAAAATCTGACGGAAACACACTTTCCCTTGTTATTGATGTTTACAGGGGGATCCAGCCTTCCATATTATCAAAGTTCTCTGTTTATGTATACCTCCTTTCTATGTCTTCCATTACCTTAACAGTCTTTCCCATTCTTCTCGATTATTAAGGCCATATTTGTATGTACTGAATTTACTCATGTAGAACTGTTCTCTTTTTCTTCTTTTCTTGTCTAATTCACCACCTCCTGCCGCATTTGTTATACTCTCCAAGATGCATCATTTCAAAACACTCTTCATGTCTATATTCTAATCAATGTTCCGTAAGAGGTGCATTCTTATTTTCAGTTCTAATTGCTGATCAGTGTTCATTTAATCTTATTTGTGCCTCTCTTGCTGTCTCACCTACATACGCTTTCTAATATATAATCAAATATATTACTTTCTTTGTTCTGCAGTTCATCCTTGTATTAAAATGATGTTTCACATCATTCAATTCTATATCTCAACCACTCATCATGGAACTACAGTTCCCACAATTCCCACATAGGAAGTTTCATATAACTTTGTTGCCACTGGTAATGCTCCTTTGTTGAGGCCCTTTAGGTTCTCTGTATATATGTACAAGCCAGTTTTTGATTGTTCCGTTTGACAGGCATGGAGAGGGAGACGAATGCGAGGCGAATGCTAGGTGGAAGGACCCTTACAAATACAAGCATCCCCTAAATCACACAGAGGACAACTGGTATGAGGAACTGGCGGATGCCAGTGGGTTAGACACATCACCGGATACTGGCTTGGTCTCTCCCCTTACTGACATTTCCTTGGCTACGGTGGAGGGTGCCTCATTCGCAGTGGCAGTGTGAAGGGTGCCTGAGGTCTTGCACCTTCAGTTGCCCTCAGTGGCAGTCAAGACATCTTGACAGAGGTGCTTCAACCGGGAGTTGCCCCTTGTTAGAACTGGGGGTCTCTAGTTGGCAGAGGTAGGTACCTTTGACCAAATAGGGACCCTTGCTTCTAGTCAGGGTAAGGGGCTACACTTCTAAAATAACCCCTGCTCACCCCCTTGGTAGCTTGGCACGAGCAGACAGGCTTATCTCAGAGGCAGTGTGTTAAGCATTTGTGAACACATACAGTAATACAGTGAAAACATTACAGATGGACACCACACAGGTTTTATAAAAATAAGTATTCTTTATATAGACTTAACACAAGACCACAAACGACAAAAATCCACAATACTGTACTCAAAATAGACTTAAAGATGGTAGAAGTAACTTAGTTCAAGTTGATGATAAATGCGACACGTTTCTCACAAAAGTACCTGGATGCGTAACGCAAAACAAACAAAAGGTTCGCAGGGATGGAGATGCGTCGGTTCCTTGCTTCGGGGGAGACGATGCGTCGCGCCTCAATGCTTGCGCAGAGTAGGGGATGCGTCTTGGTCCTTACCGGAGAGGAGGGGATGCATTGTCTCTCGTACTGCGTTCCGGTTGCGATGCGGCAAGATGGCGCTTCGATGCGTTGCGACAATCCGGTGCGATGCGATAAGATGGCGCCCTTGATGCGACGACGTGAAGACGATGCGTGCACGCCCGGTGGCCGTGCGGCGACTCTGTAACTTTGGAGCCGCGACAGGCCCTGCGACCCGCCTCTCCGGTGATGCGCCGGCGACCTATGCGGCGGCGACACGCTTCTCTGGTGATGCGTCGGGTAACAGCTTTGACGAAGGCTCGCTTCTCTGGTGATGCAACGGCGACACGCTTCTCCGGCGATGCGACGGTAACAGCTGCGACTGCGACACGCTTCTTCTCGTTGAGTCGCGCTTCCAGCTCCCAGCGACACGCAGGCTTCTGCAGACAGAATCCCCAGCAAGGGAATTCAGAGGGGAGCTGGTGGTGAAGTCTTTTGTCCCTGAGACTTCAGCAGGAGGCAAGCACAAGTTCAAGCCCTTGGAGTAATATTCTGCAAGATGATGAAAGTTCTTTAAAAGTTCCTTCTCCTCTCCTTGGCACTGAAGACACCACTGTAGGCCAACCCAGCAACACAGCACACTGGCTGGGGGGCAGTCCAACTCCTACAGCTTCCTTTGGTTCTTCTCCTTGGCAGAGGTTTGTCTTGTTGTTCCAGAAGTGATCTAAAGTCTTGGGGTCTGAGTCCCCATATTTATACTGCAAAATCCTTTGTCCTCTGAAGGCAGAGGGGCCTGTACCTAGTCCAAACCAGTTCTGTGCAGTCCTGGAGCACTTTGTTTACCAGACTCCTTCTTTCCTTTGGCAGGGTGGGCCAGGGACATCAGACGCACCACAGGAGGTGGAGCCAGCATTGTGGAAGGCAGGCACAGCCCTATTCAGACCCAGGTGCCACTCCTCCCACCACTCTACATGCAGATAGGTCTATTCAGCCCTGTGCTGACTCACCCTGTCTCCTGGAATCCCCCAGCCCCTGTCACTCACAAAACCAGACACACAATACACAAGCTAGCAGAGGCAGGCTGGATGGTTAGGTAAGAAAATACCTACTTTCTAAAAGTGATATTTTCAAACACAATGTTAAAACCAACTTAACTAAAAGATGTATTTTATCATTCTGAGTTCAGGCATACTAAATTCGTTTTTCTACCATGTTCCCTGGGTCAGTTATGATCATAAGGTGTTATAATCAAACTGCCCATTCTGGCCTATGGGGACTGGTAGCCTTGCAATAGTGAAAAACGAAAATGGCTGTAATTCACTATTGGGACATGCCACACACACCAGGGCATGTCCTACCTTATACTTACAATGCACCATGCCCTTGGGCCTACCTTAGGGGTGTCTGATATGAAGAAAAGGGAAGGTTTAGGGACTGGCAAGTGGGTGCACTTACCAAGTCGACATGGCAGTCCCAGACTGCACACAGGCTCTGCAATGGCAGGCCTGAGACACATTTTACAGGCTGCTTCTGTGGGTGGCACAACCAGTGCTGCAAGCCCACCAGCAGCATTTGATTTACAAGCCCTGGGCACACATGGTGCACTATACTAGGGTCTGACAAGTAAATCAAATAACCCAATCATGGAGTCACTAATCCATACATCAATTTACAATAGGGAGAGCATATGCACTTTAGCACTGATCAGCAGTGGTAAAGTGCCCAGAGTCATAAAACCAACAAAAACAGGTCAGAGAAAATACAGGAGGAAGGCCAAAAGTTCAGGGATGACCTTGCAAAAAGGGCCAAGTCCAACACCCCTTCAAAACTCTTACGTCCATTTGATGAAGCCCTTACCAAGGTCCTGTTGGGGGCCTGGTACAAGCCCTGTACAGCTGCTTCTGTGCCAAGGAAAATTTCCTTCCACCATTGCCCCACTCATGGGGAGCCTAGTTTCCTCACCCAGCACCCCACTTCAGAGAGCTTGGTCCAAGCCTCCACTTCCAGAGACAACCCTGGCACGTTCCATATCACTCCACCGGATAGGTAATCAAGAAGCAGGATACCTTTGGTAAGAGGATATTCTCTTCCATCAGCCTTGCACTGTGTCGGTGAACACAGTGTGCCTCATGGGCCGATACACAAATACGATCTGGGATGTGGTTGAGAAAGACATCACCATACTGATGGGGGACCTCCATTTCAAGACTGGAAGCGACAACACTGGATATGAAGAAGTCATGGGCAACCATGGACTTGGAGACATGAATGAGAATGGTGAAAGGCTCGCAGATCTCTGTGCACTGAACAGTCTGGTGATAGGTGGTAGTGTATTCCCACACACAAGGCAACGTGGCTGTCACCAGACCATTCAACAGAGAATCAGATCGACCATGTCTGCATTGCCAAGTAGTTCTGAAGGTCCCTGCAGGATGTGAGGGTGATGAGAGGAGTGGTTGTGGCATCAGACCATCACCTTGTCATTTCCAGGCTAAAGCTGAAGAAAGCATGGATGGAACTGACAAACCAGCGCAAGTGATACAACACCACCCTCCTCAAAGATTCACAGAAACAGAGTGAATACTCAGCCACCCTCGGTAACTAGAGGACAACCGAGTCCCAGTAGAAAGCGAGTGGGAGAAGATCAAAGAAACAGTGACATCAGCCTGCCAGAAGGTACTGGGTCCCAAAAAACACCAGCATAAAGAATAGATCTCCACCAAGAGAGACTGCAAAATCCAAGTGAGAAAGGAAAAGAAAGTTGCAATTAATACTAGCCGAACAAGAGCTGAAAAAATGAAAGGTGAATGTGAATACACCAAAACCAACAAGGAAGAAAAGAGAAGCTTAAGAGCAGACAAGCGAATATTTATTGATGGTCTTGCCACAGAAGGCGAGGAAACAGCAAGCCATGGAAACTTGGAAGAACTCTACGACGTAACAAGGAAACTGTCTGGCAGATATAGCAAACTGGAAAGACCTGTTAGAAACAAACCTGGGAAGACAATCATGAGTAACAAAGGCCAACAGCGAAGATGAAGATGGGTGGTGCACTTTGAAGAACTGCTGAACCAGCCCGTTCTGGAGTCTCCACCATACATACAGCCAGCTGACAAGGACTTGTCAATTGACTGCAGCAGGCCAGCCAAGGAAGAAATACATCAAGCCATCAAACATTGGTGAAATGGGAAGGCACCAGGACCCGATAATATTCTTTCAGAGTCACTGAAGGCAGACATTGAAGCATCAGTAGATATACTCTACCCCATGTTTGGAAGGAACTGGGAAAAGGAAAAGGTGCCATCAGACTGAAAGGAGGGATATCTGATCAAGATCCCCAATAAAGGTGACCTGAATAACTGCGTAAACTACAGAGGGATAACTCTTCTATCAACCCCAGACAAAGTGTTAAACTGAGTCATCCTGAACAGAGTCATCCTGAACAGAATAAAGGAACAAGTTGATGCTCAGTTACGAGACCAGCAAGCTGGCTTCTGCAAAGATGGATCTTGCACAGACCATTTTGCAACACTGTGCATCATCATTGAGAAGTCGATGAAATGGAACTCCCCCTCCTCCTATATCTACTATGAGCAGTCCTTGGACATGGAGACCCTTCAGAAACTCCTTTACCACTACGTTGTGCCAAATAAACTTGTAATAGTTATCAGGAACTCTTACGAGGGAATGACCTGCAAGATAGTCCATGGAGTACAACTCACAGAAGCCTTTCAAGGTAGGACTGGAGTCCTCGTGGGTTGTTTGCTCTCGCGTTTCTCTCCCTGCTGGCCATAGACTGGATCATGAAGACCTCCACAACAAGGAAAAGAAATGGGATCCAGTGGACACCTTGGATGCA
Source organism: Calotriton arnoldi (assembly GCA_963921515.1). NCBI lineage: Eukaryota > Metazoa > Chordata > Amphibia > Caudata > Salamandridae > Calotriton > Calotriton arnoldi. The sequence goes on from CAWUFW010000023.1 coordinate 494,928, forward strand.
GCTTCGCAACCTGGACTTTGCAGATAACCTGGCCCTACTCTCCCATTCCCAACTGCAGATGCAAGAGAAGACCGATAAATTGGCAGCCACATCAGCACAACCTCCACAGGGGAAAAACCAAGATCCAGAATGCTAACACGGCCAGCACAACTACCGTCTCTCTTGCAGGCGATGCACTGGAAGAGGTTGAGACCTTCACCTACTTGCGCAGTGTCATAGACAAGCAGGGCAGCACCGTCGCCAACGTCAAGGCAAAAATCGGCAAAGCAAGGGCTGCCTTCATTCAGCTAAAGAAGATCTGGAGCTCAAAGGACCCAACGCAACAAACCAAGATCTGGCTTTTTAACACCAATGTAAAATTGGTCCTTCTGTATAGAGCAGAAACCTGAAAGACCACAGTGACGGCCACCAACAACGTCCAGATTTTTATCAACACCTGTCTGAGGAAAATCCTCCAAATCTGCTGGCCAAACACCATTAGCAAAAACAACCTATAGCAGCAGACTTTACAACTCCTTGCTTATGAAGAAATCATGAAAATACGTTAAGGCTGGATAGGTCACACCCTCCGCAAGCCAGCATCAAACACCACCAGACAAGCTCTAGAACCCTCAAGGGAAAAGGAACAGAGGAACGCCAAGAAACACCTGGTTTCGAGGCTGACTGCAAAGAGATGGGTTACACCTGGAGTCAGATTGAAAGAAAAGTCCAGGACAGAGATGGTCGGAGAGTGCTGGTTGATGGCCTACACCCCAGGAGGTGTAGTAGGCATAAGTAAGTGAGTATTTGGTTGCGGAGGTGCTTCCCATGGTCTCGGAGGAGGCCCGCTTCATACGGTCACAGGCAATTGCAGATTGAAGAGACACAGCGAAGTTCCCCATCAGATGTGTACTGGATATGACCAACTCGCTGGGCAGAGCGATTTTATCATCGGTGGCCTCATGCGCCACACCAGGCTGAGAACCAGTGGCTTTTCGGGGGATGTCCAAGTGTTGCTCATGGACATGCCCATTGATGGATCCTGCCTTTTTGGTGAGAAGGCAGACTCCATGCTGGAGTGCTTTCAGGATAGCAGAGCTAAGGCCAAGTCCTTGGGCCTATCCATAGCCCCTCGCCAACCTGTCTGCCTTTTGTGGCTACAGAAGGGGCTCCCATCCATGTTCTTTCCCACCTAGCCATCATGGCCAACAGACTCCCCAGCCTTTTTGTGGCCAAGGACCTCGTAGCCGAACACATGGTTCCCACAGACCACGTGGGGCTCCTAACCTGAGTTCGCCCAGTCCACCACTGGCCTCATCCTCAAACCCCTTTAGTATTCCCTCGTACCACCATGGGCATCCAGTGGAGGTGTAGGATACACCATCCCCTGCACCACTGGCAGTCAATAACAACCGACCAGAGGGTTTTACAGATAGTCCAAAGGGGCTACTCCATCCCTTTTCTGGATACCCCTCAACCCATGTCACCCACTTACGACTGGCTGAGAGAGGACCTTCTCTCCTTGCTCCATCAGGAAGTGTTGACCTCTGTCAACATTAAAGAACTGGAAGGCAGTGCGTAGACCTACTTGTGTGACATCAGGCAGGAACGTTCCGAAACCAGCCCCCTCTGCAAACACCAAATTATCCCCCGATGGTTACAGAAATGAAGTGTTCTGCAACACAAGATGACTGGAATAGAGCAAAGAGCATGGATTAGATAATTAAAACCACCTCTCCCCATGAGACACACCAGATGGAAAATTAGAAGCCATGTCTTTTCTTCAAGAATATTTTAACTGCAACTTAAAATCAGTCTCGCCTTCTTTAGTCTCTTATCATTTGACTCTGGGAGGAGGCTTTACATGCCTTCTTCTTCTGTTACTTGTAGTGATCAAGCGGTAGGTTTGTCAACTGGCAGCGGAGGAATAAATGATGGTACACCAACCGTTGAGATTCCTATTGATATAGCTCTGAACCTCAAAGATCTTGACTTTGTCAGCCGAACAGTACTCCCTTGGACTTTTCGTGCTTTGATGCCCTTCATAACTTTCAAACGACATTGCATGAAATGCTTTAATTTTGATCATTTAGAGGAAGTTGGTATGCACCTTATTCCACCTGCTGGTGCTTGCTCCTTGTGTTTCCTGTTGGTGCTGGCTTTTTTCGCTGCCTGTTGGAGGCGGGTGATTTTGCTGCACACTAGTTCAAGCTCCTCTTGAATGGTGACTGGTGCTGGGTCCTCACGATGCCCACTTCTGCCAACTCCTTGTGCTGCTCACTGGTTCTGGTTCCTCACACTGCCTTCCTCTGTTTGTCCCTCTCCCAGCTTCTGGGATTGAACACTAGTGCCAGCTTCCCAAACTGTTTTCCAGTGCCAGCTCTTCACACTTCCTAAGTGTGCCACATAAATTCTCTGTAAGCTGTGGGGTCAGTTGTTTTCATTGACCACCAACTGGACATTAATATGCTCACTGTGATTTTCTTTCAAAATGAAAACTTGCCTAGATTCCGCTTCTTTTTGAGGGAAAGGGTTGGCACAGGATGATGGTCTTTTTAAGAGTGGTTGTTCCCATTAGTTGGCTCAAAGGCAACACCATGACCAGAAAGATGGTCAATAAATAGAAAAGAGGCTGATGAGGAAGCATTGAACCTGTAGATGCACAGAAAAACTCAGAGCAGCTGACATTGATTCTAAAAGGGACCAGTGTTCACAGCAGACCAGTAGTTGGCTCTTCTGAAAGGCAGTGAAGAAATTACTTCCTTTAGTTCAGGCTGCCTCATTGACCCGGACGCAGAAGTTTTCCCCCTTCCCTGGCACAAATATGGAGGAAGATAGTGCAGTGGTCACTTTGAGAAGGTAAATAAACTCAGGAGGGAAGGACTGTGAAAGTGCCATGTATACCAAAAAATCGAACAAGAGAAAGATGACTAACTCTATTCAACATTGCGAACGAAAGGATAAATCAGCTATGATGTCAGATGTGGCACATACTACTCAACCACCAGGAAATCGCATGAAGAGTAGGACTCTTGAGCAGAGTGCAGCCAGAGAAGAGCCTTTTAAGTTCTACATAGCTGTCCACTGCCAATGACCGAGAATGCTCTTGAAAACAAACAAAAACGATGAGGGGATGGTACACAAGTTGGGGGGCAGTGGCCACCAAGGAGATAATCAGCAAAAACCCTGTCGGAAAAGAAGCAGGGGGCCAGAATCATGAGTGGAAGAAGATTGCAAACAGACTTCATGTTGAAGAAGTGTGCTCATGTGATGAAAAACACAACTAAGTGTGCGCATTCAATCAAGAATGCTGGACAAACATGTAATTGTGACCTATGCCAAACGTAGCAAACTACAGGCAGGAGGACACATCCTTTCTCCTTCCTCTATCATTATCTTTCGCACTTTTTGGACAGTAAAGATAATGATCCACGCTTCCCATTCCTCTCATTCTTTTGCCCCTTGATTCTGTTTCTCTCCCTCCATCTTTCCATTTCCCCTACCCCTTCCCTTCATTTGTACACCCGTTTCTTCTTCCTCTCCTGTTGGTCTGCTCTCTTTTGCTTTTTTCATCTGTCCAGCTCCTTACTCTCATGCTTTCTCTCTCTTTACAGTGACTCCCTATTTGATCATTCCTTTGACTGGCACTCGCCTCCCATCAGTCTCAAAGCTTCCAGTGTCACCCATTACCGGTTAGAGCAAGGGCTGTGGTGAGGAATGAGGCTTGGGCATCACAAGGCCCTGGTGATCACCATTGCACTTCTAGTCCATGTGCAAGAGAGCCTTCTTTGGAAGGGAACTAGGTCATAAGGGCACTCACGTTGTACATAGCTCTCAAGTCACCTCCTTACATCTACCCTTATTTAGTGTTCCACCTCATTGTACCCACATTTATACTTAATAAAATCAAACACTTCCTTTCGAAACGTTGAAGTGGTCAGGCAGCTACATTTGTATATACATTTGATTGAGAAGGTATTGGCGGACTCTCGTACCTTTAGACATGTTGACAGACAGTGGCCCAGCAATACTGGCCCTTGCAGCACCAAATACTTTCAGACGTGCTGCTGCTAAATCACCACAGTATTTTAATAGTGACAACAAATGACTGTCTTACCAAGGTCCACAGGGCATTGATGGAATTGTTCCAAGCATGGCACAATCCCGAGGCATGAAGTCTGTTTGGGAAGCAAAGGCAGTAAGTGCTCATTGTAAATTAGAAGTGGTGATGTAAGTGCAGGATACCCAGTAGGCTGATAATCCATTTAAACATTAGGAAAATACATTTTGAAGCAGTAGAGGCATAGTTGGGTGAGTTAATTATAAAATTCTCTTTTGTCTTCAGATGTGTTCTCATGCACATATCTGCTGCGCGCATTGTTTTTATTATAGGATGAGGTGCTAGTAAATCTGTATAACAAATAAAAAAAATATTGCTGGTTGTTCTTCAACACCCAATGAGAGCTATGCCTGTTGCGTAACTACACAGGTACAGAGCATGTCCAAATCTTTTGACAAGCCATGACCATTTGTACATAGATTTGGTACTCCAATTGATACTTGGATCTGAAAACACTATTGAGGTCCTTGTTAAGAATCTCTCTAAAGATAGAATCAGATTGGCTAAATAAAATCAAAATGTCGGAAAAACCAGTGCTCTGTAAATGCTAGAAGACTACAACTTCCAGAAGGGAGCAATTTAGTTGTCATACAACTCCCTTTTATTCTCCTGTAAGCCACTGAGGATCAGTCATTTCTATGCAGGGTGAATGAATTACTTTCTAAGCTCGGACTTGGCATTTAACTCTTTTGCCACAAGTAAAGTTCATTTGAGTACACCGAGCAAGGAAAGAATCTTGTGTGAAATCAGAATGGGGAGAGGTGTGGCAGAGCGTCTGACTCCGGAGCGCGAGGATCATGGTTCGATCTCTGGCGGCAGCTCAACATCATGTGACTCTGGGCAATAGCTCACTTAATCTCTCCGACAGCCCCCAGCGCCTTGAAACCATATGGGGTGCTATGTTTGCGCTTTACAAATATGGATTATTATAATAATGACAACCAAGCCAAACAGCAGATTTTATTATCTTATGTACATTATTAAAGGAATGGAAGATTTCGCCTCAGTATATTTGAACTTACTTAGGGTGCATTTATTTTATTAATAAATGGAATTGTATGAATGTCTTGGAAAAATATAGGCAAAATCAGCACAAGGAAGATTGTAAACTAGGCTGAGCTCATCCTGTGCCATAAGTGTATCAGGTGTCTACCGCTTTTAAGATACACTTTTGATTCCTATGGCTCATAACTTGGATTGTGTTTGTTATGTAAGTTGCTTTAGTATTTGTTTTTGTCACAGATTGCCAGTGTTTGTGTTAGCCTGACAACTCTGTTTTCTTTTTAACATGAGCACTGAAGTTTATTTCACCTGTATTTTACCTTGCATGCAGATTGTGTTTTTTCAGCTCAGTATTTGTCTTTCGTTGCATACAGGTTAAGATTGCTTGTATTAGACTAAGAACTCTGTGTTTATTTTCATGTTCTTGTTGCAGTGGCTGACATTCCTGGTATCATCAGTGGCGCACACCAGAATAGAGGGCTGGGATTTGCATTCCTGAGGCACATTGAGCGTTGTCGCTTCCTCCTGTATGTACTGGACATGTCGGCAGCTCAGCCATGGGCCCAGCTGCAGGAACTGAAATATGAACTTGAAAAGTATGAAGAAGGCTTATCAACGAGACCACATGCCATTGTGGGCAACAAAATGGACCTTCTAGAGTCCCAGGAAAACCTGCCGATCCTTCGACAGAGGGTGAAAGAAAAGGTGATCCCTCTGTCTGCAATAACTGGACAGAATGTGGAGGAGCTGATATTGCATCTCAGGGAACTCTATGACAGCTACGTAGAGAAAGAAAGTGTACAGATGAAGCAGCCTCTCCTGTGGTAGGAGGGCTTCTGAGAGGAGGAAAGGGGAATGGCTCCACCGCCATGCTTGATGAAATATGTGTATCCTTCTCAATCTCCTTTATATCTGACACACTACGTATACGTGCCACGCTTCTGTGTTCTTGAGTCCTCCTTGTGATTACGCAAATTTGGCAACCTTGTTTTGGTTATTAGACGGCCCTGCTCTGCTACATTCTCATCACCAGGCAAAAAATGAAGAAAGTAGAAGGTATGGCAGATAGAGGACCTCAACATAATGGAGGGCTTGGAGGAGCTGCACTGCTGTAGGGTACGCATTCATAGCATGGTGACCAGGAGACTTAAGTGTTGGGCTACGGTGCCTCTTGAAAATTTGTAGTTCTTAACTAGACCGAAGATAAACACGGGGCAGAATAAATGCTGTATTTCTGGATATGTAGTTGAGATAAATGTTTATGCAATGAAACTTCTTGGAACTCATTTAAATAATCACTGGTTATTTGTTTGCAAATCTAGCATGGCTTGGACTCCCATGGACCTTCGTTGGACACTCCTGGAATAACACTGTAACTGATGATCCCTCCAAGGCACAGGAAGTTGTCTATACTGAGAATATTCCAAGGGAGGCTACAAGCTATGTAGAAAGATGATCCTCACGTGGTCATCTTGTGGATGGATAACTTTTGCTCCCTAGAGTAGATAAGGAGCGCACTGTCTCCAGAGCCAACAGAATTGGATTGAGATTTTGAGCATTGGAGAGAAATGTGGAGCGTACTGATTTACTCTCCAAGAAGTATATGGTCTTCTTAGTACAGACCACCAAATCAGTTGCCGCTGACAAAGAGATGAGGGAAGAAAACATATGTCAGTTTTTATAGTTTTCTGTTTGAATATTTATTAAAGCCACAGAAAGTAACCAATGGAAAAGAGCACGAACGTTGATTCATCAAACTCCCAGGGATAGCGGAAGTGACATCACCTGCCCTTTGACATCACAGGATATTACATCATATGAGTGGATTCTTCCCAGGAATCAATGTTGCATGAACTTTTACCCTGATGGCTCAGGAATGGCATCAGTAAACTTCAGAATAAGTGCAAGGGTAATAAATTACCATAATTGCTACTACAAGAGCCACATACCTATTTTAGTGACCAAATTTATTTTAACTAGGGTGCTGGCATGTTATACCACACACTTTCTCCTTTTAATGTTAAGTCATTATAGGCCAAATAAGGACCTATGCAAGTACAGGCTGAGGATTTTATTAGGTGCCACAGGCTTCACAGAGCTGCTTCTAGCTTTGACAAAATAATGAAAGCTAATAATGCATAGACCTCTGATATACTCCCATCTCTTTCTTTTACCATCTCTACCCCTCTCCTTCATGCTCATCTTTTCCTCGTTATTACTTCACTCGCCCTGCTCTTCGTGTCTCCCATTCCTCTTAACCACATGGATATAATGATTTTACATCAAACTGATTCTGTTTTTAGTTCAATTTAAAATGTACCTCATGTTCTCACACCCACTGCCTGTTCTTTTCCTCTTATTCACTCACTCCCTTTACTTTTCCAACACATCCACCTGTCATTCTCTCCGTTATCACTCTGTATTTCTTGCCTCTATTTCTCTAGGGTTTCTTTGTACCTAAGCCACTTCTATCATTTGTTCCCACTATCCTCATCTGTTAGCCTCTTACCTCCAACTCTTCATCTTTATCACTAATCAGCGCAATGGTGACGTTCATGCTGATTTTCAAGCGCGGGACCAGTGCTTTAAATGGGCCGGTACTCACAGGTACTGAGTACCGTCACTTCTTGTTTTTACCAAGCTGAGTACCTGCACTTTTCCAGTGCCAAGGAGAGTACCGGTACTCGGATTGATCAGATGGGCACTGAGCCGATGCCTGAGGGCCAGCTGTGGCCCGTTTATTTCACAGCATGTTTGCCGTTTTGGCGCCTGCTGGAGGCCTGCCGCAGGGGTAAGTGGGCCTCTGCTCCCGAAGCTCTCATTGTCCTCAGCCGCCCCCTGCCGGGCCTCCATGCTGGGTCGTCATTAGTGGATTGCACATCGGCTCGGCTGCCATGGGCACAGTGATGTGTGCAGCCTGAATAGGTGGGAGGTAAGAGAGCCTGCATAAGTGACCGTGCCATTAAATGCTTGGCCTCCCACTGAGGACTGACTCACTTGCTCCTGCAATTCGACCCCCACCCCTGCCCACCTGCTGGGACATTGACAGGGATGAGGTGGTGGATATGGCCTACGCAGCCTGCCTGGAGCCCAGGTGAGGTGGGAGGAGGTGTACTGACCTGCCCATCAGAGGCCAGTATTGTTCTTCCCCTGACCTCTGCCCTACTGGACTCTGCACATGCTCATGACCCTGCAGTGCTCAGTGCCTGCCACTGCAAACTCTCCGGCCGTGTGCCCTTCTGTCCAGGGAAGAGGAAGGAGAATGGGGTGAAAGAAGGTAAAGAGTGAGGGGGCAGAGATAGAAGGAGCAGAGGAGAGTTTAAAGGGGGAAAAATAGAGACAGAAGGGGTAAGTGCAGACAAAGATGGGGAAGAGATCAAGACGGCTATGGAAAGAGTAACAGAGGCACGGAGATGGCAGATTAGAAATAGAAAGAGTGATAGTAGAGGATTATAGGATACCTTAGGGGTAAAGAGAGTGGGGCAGCAAGAGAAATGGATAGAAATGGGAGTGAAGTGAGTGGGGGAGGGATCGAGAGATTAGAGATGTGAAGATTGATAGAGAGTATTTGTCTGCTTGTTTGTGTGCGTTTGCCTGGTTGTGTGTATGCTTGTGTGTGAGAGAGAAACTAAATCAGAGAGGAAGAGAATCAGGACACCCAGGAGGTATTTGAAAAGAAATGCGTCTAATACTTCTTATTAATGATGCTATGCCAGTCTCTCTCGTCCTGGTGCACATTGATTCTTAGCCTGGAAGGGCTAATAGTACTGTTGATGGCTTGGCTGCATTCAGGGTTTAGAAGCTCCTTACATTGCTCCCAGAAGTACTTCACAACACCCTTTATTAGTATATGTACCTGTTAATCTGCACATATGAAAAGTTTGAGACAACTGTCAAGGGCAATGCATGGGCAAAATGAATACTCAATAGATGTGTTTCTATCATCATGTCTCACCCCGCCTCTAACCCCGCCCACTAGCCACGCCCCCAACTCAATTTAATGAGTACCTGCACTTATTTTTTTCCATTTAAAGCACTGCGCAGGACAAACACCCAGCGCTAAAAACAGCGCGAACCGTACAACCTAATGCACTCCGCCGCATGCGGAACTCTGCGTAGCGTGGCAGAGTTTTTGGGTCACTTCACAGAACTCCACCCAGGCCTAATCAAATGAAGTTCAATTGCGATTTTCAAAGTGCACATTTTGAACCCAGCAGCGGAGCTCTAAGAAATTTAACATACAGACCTCATGTTTAGACTGAATGTGTATTTCAAAGACCATTTGTGCAATGTTTCTGTTATTGTAATCCACACATTTAGAGACAGAGAGATAACCCATATTGAGTTCTAAGTAGGAAATTAAATAGGTACAGTTAGAAGCCAGTGTGGTTTGGGGAGAGGACAGTTAAAGCCCTCGTGGCGCAAGGAAAATGGCAGTAGGGCCTGGACTTAAGTGGGACTCAATGACAGCCCAACCCTGGTCCCTGGAAAGCCGCACTGTCTTTTGTCCTGGCCGAGAGGCCCTGCACTGGTGCAAACGAATTTCAGCAGTAACTGAATGTGAAACTGAGTATAGCCCTGAAATGAGAGGGAGGAGATGGGGAGTGCAAAGGTCTGGTAGGAAAGCAACATTTAAATTCATTATTAGGGCGTGTGCACGACACCACTTCAGATCACAGCTCTTTGCTAAAATAAAAACATTCTGAAGTGCCCTGCATGCTCGAATAAATTAAAATGTCCCAGTTCTTGTGGTCGACAGAAAGTAAGCTGGGCTCATTAATGACCGTGTTGCTTCTGTTCCTGGCACCGTCTTTTTAGGTCTCGCCTAGGCAGCGCTTGCGCTGTCTCGTTGAGACATGCAGTATATACTTTAGTGAGGGTCTGACCGCCTCTTTTTAAATAGTCATTCTCATTTGTTCTCCAGTGTGCCCTTCAAGCAGTTTGTACTTGGTATTGGTTACTAGTGTTTGAAGTCCCTCCTTTTGGGCTGTTAGCCACGCCTATGGCTATTGGCCCCTTTACTTGTATTAGGGGCGTTGTTTTAGTGTTGGACTTTTTTATCTAATCCATGTGATGTTGATGGAGTGCTTCCAAGGCACGGTTGTTTTTTTTTTGAAGCACGTGATGTTAATGGAGTGCTTCCCAGGCAGATACACTTGGGCGTTTGTTTTCGTTGTTCGTTTTTTTTTCCTTTGAAGCACGTGATGTTCATGGAGTGCCTTCCAGGCACAGACACATCTATTTTGTTAGCTGTCATGATGTTTTACAGCCTCCTTTGTAAAGAAAAAACACTGAAAGACTAGTGACTTACACGCCGTTAAACCTGTTATCAGACACTCGTTGCCTGACGTATCCAGCGCGGCTGCAGCTTGGGATCTGGTGTTGTTTTAACAATACCCAATTTAGCTAAAGAAAAACAAGGGCTGCACATGCTTTTAAACCTGTTATCAGGCACTCGTTTTCTGACGTATCCAGCGCGGCTGCAGCTTGGGATCCAGTGTTGTTTTAACAATATGCAATTTAACTACTAAACACAACTTGTAAGCTCGGTGCATGTTTAGACGTGCATCTGTGCCAGGGTACTTGTGTGTTTTGATTCAGTGTGCAGTTTGTGTGTGTGTGTGTGATATGTATGTGTATGATGTGCTTGTGGTGTACGTAAAATCGTCTGTTCTCTCCTCTAAATAGGCTCGCTGCAGGAAACAGTGTGAGCGCTCTATCCAGCGCTTTAAAAAAGTGCTGTTAACTATTTTCAAAGGCGCTACCTAAATAGACCGTTCCACCCAAGCAGACAAAAACACAAGGGGTCCGTACCCTGGCTAGACTTTTAAGCGCTACTCCTTGTGACACCCTTTAAAAGAGAAAGCGCATCCAAAGCTACAGCTACAGCTACAGAGATGGAAACAACTGGATTTTGTTTCACTGCTATTGACTTTTTTTTCATTTAACATAAATGCGATTTAAAGCTCAGCAATGCTATCACTTCCGCCAACTCCCTTTTCATTTAGTATAAATGTGATTCAGACCTTGGCAATGCCACTAAGGAACCGGTTCTGCTGTCTGGGAAACGCGGGCTTCACAGGTGTTCTTGAAATCGTGTAATCTATATGCACCAAAACACAAACTTCAAAGTAGATCCATCGATGGCTTTGTCTCCGTCTTCCTGGAGCCGCAGTTAATTACTTCACAGGCAGCCCCGAGACAGTTGTGAGTCATGTGTCCCTGAGCGATGTTAATGAACGCTCAAAATGTATTGGAGTAAGTGGGCAATTGGGGACCTCACAATGCACAATTTAAGCTAACTGAGATAAAAATGTAAGTAAGCAAACTCTATATATTTACTACTAGCATAAAAATGTAAGTAAGCGTGCGCCACGTATGTACTACTGTAATAAAAATGTGATTACGCGGGCTCCAAATTTTTTACTAGCGTAGCAAAATGTCTTTCCTTGGTAACACGGAGCTGTAAAAATACTTAATTTACTCCTTTCGTAACCCTGCCCAAGCTGCTCTTTTGTTCTGAACTACGCAATGCCAGCATTGTTTGCTTTTAAGGAAGGGTAATACGAGCGCTAAACTTGGCAACTGAACAAAGCAATAGTAGCTGCTACATTGAATACATATTGAATATCTAGAAGATATTCGCACGTAATTTGAAGCAGTCCCACTTTATTTGTTCTGAGCAACAGCGAATTTATTTTTGTATGTTTTAATGTTGATTTCAGAATGTTTTATGCCTAGTTTAAGCAGTAAGCTAAAAAAGGCCTGGACCCACGACGTTTATCAGTTCATGTAATCGCGTATGCATGCCTGTGGCCCTGCGTCATTGTTTATTTGTGTGCGTGTGTTTGCCTCATAAAAATTATACAGATGGATGCGTCTGCCCTTAATTTATAGAAAACAATATATGGCTATAAGTTCCAGTGTGTTTTTAACTGTATAACTAAACATAACTTATATTTAATTATTACTGACCCTTTTTTTAAACTTGCAGATTGGTGCATATACGTTGGGTGCATGTTTAGACGTGCATCTGTGCCAGGGTACTTGTGTGTTTTGATTCAGTGTGCAGTTTGCGTGTGTGTGATATGTATGTGTATGATGTGCTTGCTGTGTACATAAAATCGTCTGGCTAGTCTACGTGAACATGTTTGAAGTAAGTGAGCGCGCTCTGCTGCGTGCCTTTCTTATGCCTAGCTGTGGGTGTTACCCTGATACCAGCCAGGCTCTGAACTGAAACTACCGTGTTCAAAACGTGTATGTATCGCCTGCCCAGTCACTGCCACCAAGTGACTTACACCTTTATGCAGGCAGCTCGGCCCGCCAAACCCCATTTAATACACCTGCCTACTCACACATTCCGCAGCACAAGGGCTATATGTAGAAATAAACCCCCAGGTGGTTCACCCTGTCCTCCCCTCCAAATACGCTCGCTGCAGGAAATAGTGAGAGTGCTTTATCCAGCGCTTTAAAAAAGTGCTGCTAACTATTTTAAGAGGCGCTACCTAAATGGACGGTTCCACCCAGGAAACAAACTATAAACGGGAGATGCCTAAAAATAAGTCAGAGCAATACACAGTTGAAGTATACTATTGCCTAATTTAGAATGAAAATTAATTTGAATAATTGCAAGCAAACAGAAAGAGCCTCAATGGAAACAAACTACAATTTGTATTACGTTGCATTTTTAAAGCACTCTAATCTTTTTCATTAATTTATGTCTTTCTTCTAAAGAGAAAGCCACCTCTCTTACACAACACATCCGTGTATTCGCTGTTCTAACTACACGCGCGCAACACCGCTTTATTTGTAATAAGAAAAACATCTGCTTTTGATGAAAAGTGCACCAATCAGCGGATTTTTTTACTTTCACGGTTTTTACTTCCTACCTATTTATTTTCTTAACAAAATCGCTTCATCTCTAACAAAAGGTGAAAGCTCTTTCGAGTAAGAGCGTTTTACTTCACTTTTCTGTTGCCTCTAAACAAAATCGAAGTGTGAAATAAGTCTCGCCTTCTCCTGTTGAGTTGTAATAATCATAAAAACAATACCTTAGTTTATAGGCGCCTCATAGCGCACTCTCGCCGTTTCTAAGCACTGAGCCAATCGTGCTTTAATAGCTGCCTTTACAAAATCAGTTTAACCATTTCGCAACAGTATAACTCTTTGAAGATTCTGAATAACCAATGTTACAATTAATGTTTAAAGTGCGCTTTATTTGCTATATCATCAAAGTCTATGGGATTTGTTCCTGGTCTCATTTGCAGGCAGAAGTTGCATGTTCGCCCAGCTTTGCGATAACGCTTAAGCACATGTATGTGTGCGTGAGTGCGTGTGTGTGCGCGCGCGTGTACTCTCACATATTCCAGAAGTACACACTCAGAAACGCGAAAAGGAGACTTGCACCACTGTGATGCATTATTCACCAGGTTTACATTGTTTCTGGGCATTCAGAAAGCACAGTAAACAGGCGGAAGAGCGCTCTATGAGACCGTCGCGCTACAATAGGGGCGGTACAAAACACGTGTCTTCCTAAGAACGGCCGGACCCTGTTGATAACCTTATTTATGGTCCTGACAATGGGAGAAAGTGCAGGCATGCTTCCTTGGGCACAGACGCACATTTTGTATTGCGCTTCTTAGAGATAAGCACAAGTTTTACAGGATCCTTTTGGTCTACCATAAAATTCCTTGTGTTCTCTTTAGAAGAGGAGCGGGGCGTGAGTTTTATCACTCTTCTCGCCGTTTGTCTACAAACGTTTTGTAGAGGTTAGCTGCATCTGGTGCTGTGTTACAAATATTGGGCTAAAAGATTTATTGTGCGATAAATGTAGGCCTCCTTTTATTATGTCTTTTAATAATTGTGTATGCTTGGTATGCAGTATTATATGGCTATTTCTGCTTTAACTGTAAAAATGAAAATACTGTCACAACTTAAACAAATTATTTAATACGTCTGATTTATGGAGAGTTACGAGGCTGCGCTGTTACTAGCTAAGGAACAAAGTGCTCAACATTAATTATAATAGGTTTTCTTTTAAGATTTCTTATTAACGCTACATTTACTTTGTTAAAAATGCCTGCAATTTCGTTGCGTCACAGGCTCTGAAGTGGCAGTAAGGAGCAATAGTAGGCGCTACATGGAATACATATTGAATATATGAAAGATATTCACACGTAATTTAAAGCAGTCTCACTTTATTTGTTTCGAGCAACAGTGAATATATTTTTTTCAGTTAAATGTTGATTTGATGTCACAATGTTTTATGTGTAGTTTAAGCAGTTTGTTTGAAACTTACGAAAACGCCTGGGCCCACGACAAGTGGTATACATGCCGTGTCTCCAATGCCCAGAACGGAGTGGCCAGCACCCTTTGATCAATAGAACAGGGACGGATCTATAAAAGGAGTGGGCGATTGATGTATCCACAACCCCTGTATTGTTGCTCAGGCTACGAAAACACGGGTGGGGGAGCGGCGTTGCTGATGGGCTGATCACTCATGGGCCAAGCGGGGCAGTGAGACCAGGAGTGCGTGTGCTGTATTTTATAGTGTGTAATATTTAGGTTATTGAGCGCATCTCTTTCGGGCCTGTTTCTTGACAGGGACCAGCCAGTGTCGGTATCCTGTGGGTTACATCAGCTGCAACCCAGGTTGGGGTCAGTTTATCTAAAGCCTCCGCGCATAGCTAAACAGGGGTCCCTGGCACCAGTGTGTGCCTGTGTGTTGGCATGCATGTCTCAGTTTGTGGTGTGCTTCTGCGCATTCGTATTTGTGTATCTGTCAATGTTTAATGCGTGCGTGTTTTTGTATGGTATAGGGTGTGCCTATGAGTGCGGCTCGGAGTGCCATCCAGACGTGTGCCTGATACCAGCCAGGCTCTGAACTAAAACTACCATTTTCAAAACGTGTATGTATCGCCTATCCAGTCACTGCCACCAAGTAACCTACACCCTTATGCAGACAGCTCGGCCCGCCAAACCCCATTTACTACAACTGCCTACTCACTCCGCCCGCAGCACAAGGGCTATATGTGTAAATAAATCCCCAGGCGGTACACCCTGTCCTCTTTTCCAAATCCTCCAAATAAGCCAGCTCCACGGAACAATGAGAGCGCTGTATCCAGCGCTTTAAAGAACATGCTGCTAACTATGTGCGGGGTTACTTTATCCAACGCCTCCCCACGTGGCTAGACAGGGATCCCTGGCACAGTTCTGCCACTCTGGGAAGGTCTGTGTGTCTCTGCCCTTCTCCTCCCAGAGTGGTACAGCACTAAGGTCTTCAACGAGGGACAGGCGTGGGGACGGGGGCAGGGGACACTTACCAGGACGCTGTGTGTTTTTTGGAGGGATGCGTGTGTGTGCGTGTCTGTTAGTTATGTTGTCTGTGTGTCTGTTCATGAGTCAATGTAATTGGTACAGATGCCTGTGGCCCGGGTCGTGGGATTATATTTGTGTGCATGTGTTTACATTAGAAAAATTAGACCAGTAGTGCGCGTGCTGTATTTTAAGGTGAAATCGATTAATGCCTATCTTGTAAATAGGAAGCCGCCTCTCTCTCACAGCACCCTTTTTTATCAGCAAAGCAGGTACGGATCCATAAGAGGTGTGCCTGTGCGCATTTGTATTTGTGTGTCTGTCAATGTTTAATGCGTGTGTGTTTTTGTATAGTATGAAATGTGCCTGTAAGTGCGGCTGTGAGTGTGATCCAAACGTGTGCCTGATACCACCTATTTCCGAGGAAGCTCTGTGTTTTTGCAAGGATGCATGTGTGTGCGTGTCTGTCAGTGTGATGTCTGTGTGTCTGTTCATGAGTCAATGTGATTGCATATGCATGCCCGTGACCTTGCGTGGTTGCCTATTTCTGTACGTGTGTTTGTTTGCCCTATTAAAATTACCTAGATGCGTGCTTCTGCCCTTAATATATAGAAAATAATATATGGCTATAAGCTTAGGGACATTAATGTACTTCTAGGTTTTATCTTCCCCATGCACTGTATGGCGGGTCTACAAAAGCTGTGGCAGCTTGGCTTGGTGTTAAAGCCGCACCCAAGTACTTCGCAGCTCTTCTTGAAATCCTGTGCTTCACGGGCACAAAGAAACCAATCACTTCAAAGTAGCTGCGTAGCTTGACATCCGTCTTGTTGGAGACACAACTAAATACTTCACAGGTGTTTACAAACAGCATGCATATGTTAAAAAGCTGTATTGTTGCTGTTAATTAGAGCGCTTGCATTTCAAATGTCTTACGTCACAAAACTCTCTTGAACCAATGGCAGTTCGAAACATACAAATTACTTAAAATAAAGCCAATGAAAACGTTAGCTAAACCAAAAGCTTTTGTTTCATTGGTTGCCAACTGTTTAGCATAGGTGTTTTTTTATTTCTTTGGGTGGTATTTAAACTGAAAACAAAGATACAACGGAATGACTTTTTTTTTCCCAACTATCAACAGAGCAAGATTTGCAGAGCACATTTTCCAGGTAACTTTTGTCGCTTTTTTATGTCTTTCTTCATTCTTTTTTTTGTTTATCTGGTTATATAAAAAAAAAGAATTACTTATTAAGATAACTTAATCTATATTGTAAAACAAGTGTCCCATATGCCTTTAAACCTATACGCAAACACTCGGTGTCCAACGCATAGAGCGCGCCTGCTGCTTAAGATCAGGTGTTGCTTTAAAAACAAGCGATTTAGTCATAAAAAAAGCAAAGGCCCCACACGTCTTTAAACCTGTGAGCAGACACTGGTCCAATGCATACAGCGCGCTTAGGGCTTACTATCGAGCAGCTCCCAGTCATGTATAAAATAGCTTTATGTATTACCCTCCGACACCTAAACTGTGTGCTTTTTTTCCCTGTACAACTCTACCAAGGCATGTCTAATAACAATCAGCCTGTGAATCCACTGAATCTATATGTGGTACAGGCCACCACTGCCTTAAGTCCTAGCAGAGCATGGGGGGGCAGCTATACAGAGTACGGCACCTCCTGTTTACACGGTACTGTGGCTACTTTATTTAACGCAATAGGCTAGGGTTTCACCCATAAACAGCTCTTCATATACTAGCATGCCCCGTTCAATGTAACCAATGTAGCTGCTGCTGATTTATGGGGCGTTAGGAGGCTGCGCTGTCACTAGCTAAAAAACAAAGTGCTCCATATTAATTATAACAAAAAGCGCTACTCCTTCTGACACCCCTTGAAAGACAAAGCGCATCGAAAGCTACTGCTACAGAGATGGATACAACTGGATTTCGTATCTGCGAGTCCCAGTAAAGCAATTATTAGCGTTTACAGCTGACCAAAACTGCATCTGTGTGATTAAAAAGGGGCATTAAATATTATGTGAGAAAAGCGAAAACAAACCACGAAAACTTTCTCCGCAAAACGCTTCAAGTGGCACTTTGTAGTTTATAGAGATATGCGAAAAGACAGCGCTGCGAGGCTAAATTAGTAGTACAGCAATCTGCAATTTTATGCCATATCTACACATTAATAGGTTTTCTTTTAAGATTTCTTATTAACGCTACATTTACTTTGTTAAAAATGCCTGCAATTTCGTTGCGTCACAGGCTCTGAAGTGGCAGTAAGGAGCAATAGTAGGCGCTACATGGAATACATATTGAATATATGAAAGATATTCACACGTAATTTAAAGCAGTCTCACTTTATTTGTTTCGAGCAACAGTGAATATATTTTTTTCAGTTAAATGTTGATTTGATGTCACAATGTTTTATGTGTAGTTTAAGCAGTTTGTTTGAAACTTACGAAAACGCCTGGGCCCACGACAAGTGGTATACATGCCGTGTCTCCAATGCCCAGAACGGAGTGGCCAGCACCCCTTTGATCAATAGAACAGGGACGGATCTATAAAAGGAGTGGGCGATTGATGTATCCACAACCCCTGTATTGTTGCTCAGGCTACGAAAACACGGGTGGGGGAGCGGCGTTGCTGATGGGCTGATCACTCATGGGCCAAGCGGGGCAGTGAGACCAGGAGTGCGTGTGCTGTATTTTATAGTGTGTAATATTTAGGTTATTGAGCGCATCTCTTTCGGGCCTGTTTCTTGACAGGGACCAGCCAGTGTCGGTATCCTGTGGGTTACATCAGCTGCAACCCAGGTTGGGGTCAGTTTATCTAAAGCCTCCGCGCATAGCTAAACAGGGGTCCCTGGCACCAGTGTGTGCCTGTGTGTTGGCATGCATGTCTCAGTTTGTGGTGTGCTTCTGCGCATTCGTATTTGTGTATCTGTCAATGTTTAATGCGTGCGTGTTTTTGTATGGTATAGGGTGTGCCTATGAGTGCGGCTCGGAGTGCCATCCAGACGTGTGCCTGATACCAGCCAGGCTCTGAACTAAAACTACCATTTTCAAAACGTGTATGTATCGCCTATCCAGTCACTGCCACCAAGTAACCTACACCCTTATGCAGACAGCTCGGCCCGCCAAACCCCATTTACTACAACTGCCTACTCACTCCGCCCGCAGCACAAGGGCTATATGTGTAAATAAATCCCCAGGCGGTACACCCTGTCCTCTTTTCCAAATCCTCCAAATAAGCCAGCTCCACGGAACAATGAGAGCGCTGTATCCAGCGCTTTAAAGAACATGCTGCTAACTATGTGCGGGGTTACTTTATCCAACGCCTCCCCACGTGGCTAGACAGGGATCCCTGGCACAGTTCTGCCACTCTGGGAAGGTCTGTGTGTCTCTGCCCTTCTCCTCCCAGAGTGGTACAGCACTAAGGTCTTCAACGAGGGACAGGCGTGGGGACGGGGGCAGGGGACACTTACCAGGACGCGGTGTGTTTTTTGGAGGGATGCGTGTGTGTGCGTGTCTGTTAGTTATGTTGTCTGTGTGTCTGTTCATGAGTCAATGTAATTGGTACAGATGCCTGTGGCCCGGGTCGTGGGATTATATTTGTGTGCATGTGTTTACATTAGAAAAATTAGACCAGTAGTGCGCGTGCTGTATTTTAAGGTGAAATCGATTAATGCCTATCTTGTAAATAGGAAGCCGCCTCTCTCTCACAGCACCCTTTTTTATCAGCAAAGCAGGTACGGATCCATAAGAGGTGTGCCTGTGCGCATTTGTATTTGTGTGTCTGTCAATGTTTAATGCGTGTGTGTTTTTGTATAGTATGAAATGTGCCTGTAAGTGCGGCTGTGAGTGTGATCCAAACGTGTGCCTGATACCACCTATTTCCGAGGAAGCTCTGTGTTTTTGCAAGGATGCATGTGTGTGCGTGTCTGTCAGTGTGATGTCTGTGTGTCTGTTCATGAGTCAATGTGATTGCATATGCATGCCCGTGGCCTTGCGTGGTTGCCTATTTCTGTACGTGTCTTTGTTTGCCATATTAAAATTATCTAGATGCGTGCTTCTGCCCTTAATATATAGAAAATAATATATGGCTATAAGCTTAGGGACATTAATGTACTTCTAGGTTTTATCTTCCCCATGCACTGTATGGCGGGTCTACAAAATCTGTGGCAGCTTGGCTTGGTGTTAAAGCCGCACCCAAGTACTTCGCAGCTCTTCTTGAAATCCTGTGCTTCACGGGCACAAAGAAACCAATCACTTCAAAGTAGCTGCGTAGCTTGACGTCCGTCTTGTTGGAGACACAACTAAATACTTCACAGGTGTTTACAAACAGCATGCATATGTTAAAAAGCTGTATTGTTGCTGTTAATTAGAGCGCTTGCATTTCAAATGTCTTACGTCACAAAACTCTCTTGAACCAATGGCAGTTCGAAACATACAAATTACTTAAAATAAAGCCAATGAAAACGTTAGCTAAACCAAAAGCTTTTGTTTCATTGGTTGCCAACTGTTTAGCATAGGTGTTTTTTATTTCTTTGGGTGGTATTTAAACTGAAAACAAAGATACAACGGAATGACTTTTTTTTCCCAACTATCAACAGAGCAAGATTTGCAGAGCACATTTTCCAGGTAACTTTTGTCGCTTTTTTATGTCTTTCTTCATACTTTTTTTTGTTTATCTGGTTATATAAAAAAAAGAATTACTTATTAAGATAACTTAATCTATATTGTAAAACAAGTGTCCCATATGCCTTTAAACCTATACGCAAACACTCGGTGTCCAACGCATAGAGCGCGCCTGCTGCTTAAGATCAGGTGTTGCTTTAAAAACAAGCGATTTAGTCATAAAAAAGCAAAGGCCCCACACGTCTTTAAACCTGTGAGCAGACACTGGTCCAATGCATACAGCGCGCTTAGGGCTTACTATCGAGCAGCTCCCAGTCATGTATAAAATAGCTTTATGTATTACCCTCCGACACCTAAACTGTGTGCTTTTTTTCCCTGTACAACTCTACCAAGGCATGTCTAATAACAATCAGCCTGTGAATCCACTGAATCTATATGTGGTACAGGCCACCACTGCCTTAAGTCCTAGCAGAGCATGGGGGGCAGCTATACAGAGTACGGCACCTCCTGTTTACACGGTACTGTGGCTACTTTATTTAACGCAATAGGCTAGGGTTTCACCCATAAACAGCTCTTCATATACTAGCATGCCCCGTTCAATGTAACCAATGTAGCTGCTGCTGATTTATGGGGCGTTAGGAGGCTGCGCTGTCACTAGCTAAAAAACAAAGTGCTCCATATTAATTATAACAAAAAGCGCTACTCCTTCTGACACCCCTTGAAAGACAAAGCGCATCGAAAGCTACTGCTACAGAGATGGATACAACTGGATTTCGTATCTGCGAGTCCCAGTAAAGCAATTATTAGCGTTTACAGCTGACCAAAACTGCATCTGTGTGATTAAAAAGGGGCATTAAATATTATGTGAGAAAAGCGAAAACAAACCACGAAAACTTTCTCCGCAAAACGCTTCAAGTGGCACTTTGTAGTTTATAGAGATATGCGAAAAGACAGCGCTGCGAGGCTAAATTAGTAGTACAGCAATCTGCAATTTTATGCCATATCTACACATTAATAGGTTTTCTTTTAAGATTTCTTATTAACGCTACATTTACTTTGTTAAAAATGCCTGCAATTTCGTTGCGTCACAGGCTCTGAAGTGGCAGTAAGGAGCAATAGTAGGCGCTACATGGAATACATATTGAATATATGAAAGATATTCACACGTAATTTAAAGCAGTCTCACTTTATTTGTTTCGAGCAACAGTGAATATATTTTTTTCAGTTAAATGTTGATTTGATGTCACAATGTTTTATGTGTAGTTTAAGCAGTTTGTTTGAAACTTACGAAAACGCCTGGGCCCACGACAAGTGGTATACATGCCGTGTCTCCAATGCCCAGAACGGAGTGGCCAGCACCCCTTTGATCAATAGAACAGGGACGGATCTATAAAAGGAGTGGGCGATTGATGTATCCACAACCCCTGTATTGTTGCTCAGGCTACGAAAACACGGGTGGGGAGCGGCGTTGCTGATGGGCTGATCACTCATGGGCCAAGCGGGGCAGTGAGACCAGGAGTGCGTGTGCTGTATTTTATAGTGTGTAATATTTAGGTTATTGAGCGCATCTCTTTCGGGCCTGTTTCTTGACAGGGACCAGCCAGTGTCGGTATCCTGTGGGTTACATCAGCTGCAACCCAGGTTGGGGTCAGTTTATCTAAAGCCTCCGCGCATAGCTAAACAGGGGTCCCTGGCACCAGTGTGTGCCTGTGTGTTGGCATGCATGTCTCAGTTTGTGGTGTGCTTCTGCGCATTCGTATTTGTGTATCTGTCAATGTTTAATGCGTGCGTGTTTTTGTATGGTATAGGGTGTGCCTATGAGTGCGGCTCGGAGTGCCATCCAGACGTGTGCCTGATACCAGCCAGGCTCTGAACTAAAACTACCATTTTCAAAACGTGTATGTATCGCCTATCCAGTCACTGCCACCAAGTAACCTACACCCTTATGCAGACAGCTCGGCCCGCCAAACCCCATTTACTACAACTGCCTACTCACTCCGCCCGCAGCACAAGGGCTATATGTGTAAATAAATCCCCAGGCGGTACACCCTGTCCTCTTTTCCAAATCCTCCAAATAAGCCAGCTCCACGGAACAATGAGAGCGCTGTATCCAGCGCTTTAAAGAACATGCTGCTAACTATGTGCGGGGTTACTTTATCCAACGCCTCCCCACGTGGCTAGACAGGGATCCCTGGCACAGTTCTGCCACTCTGGGAAGGTCTGTGTGTCTCTGCCCTTCTCCCAGAGTGGTACAGCACTAAGGTCTTCAACGAGGGACAGGCGTGGGGACGGGGGCAGGGGACACTTACCAGGACGCTGTGTGTTTTTTGGAGGGATGCGTGTGTGTGCGTGTCTGTTAGTTATGTTGTCTGTGTGTCTGTTCATGAGTCAATGTAATTGGTACAGATGCCTGTGGCCCGGGTCGTGGGATTATATTTGTGTGCATGTGTTTACATTAGAAAAATTAGACCAGTAGTGCGCGTGCTGTATTTTAAGGTGAAATCGATTAATGCCTATCTTGTAAATAGGAAGCCACCTCTCTCTCACAGCACCCTTTTTTATCAGCAAAGCAGGTACGGATCCATAAGAGGTGTGCCTGTGCGCATTTGTATTTGTGTGTCTGTCAATGTTTAATGCGTGTGTGTTTTTGTATAGTATGAAATGTGCCTGTAAGTGCGGCTGTGAGTGTGATCCAAACGTGTGCCTGATACCACCTATTTCCGAGGAAGCTCTGTGTTTTTGCAAGGATGCATGTGTGTGCGTGTCTGTCAGTGTGATGTCTGTGTGTCTGTTCATGAGTCAATGTGATTGCATATGCATGCCCGTGGCCTTGCGTGGTTGCCTATTTCTGTACGTGTCTTTGTTTGCCATATTAAAATTATCTAGATGCATGCGTCTGCCCTTAATATATAGAAAATAATATATGGCTATAAGTTCCAGTGTGTTCTTTACTGTAAAACTAAACACAACTTATATTTAATTATTACTGACCCTTCTTTTAAGAATTTGCTGATTGGTGCATGTACGTTGGGTGCATCTTTAGACGTGCATCTGTGCTAGGGTACTTGTGTGTTTTCATTTAGTGTGCAGCTTGTGTGTGTGTGATATGTATGTGTATGATATGCTTGCGTTGTACGTAAAATAGTCTGGCTAGTCTACGTGAACATGTTGGAAGTGAGTGAGCGTGCTCTACTGCGTGCCTTTCTTATACTAGCTGTGGGTGTTTGTACCTGGTGTGTGCGCGTGTTTAGATCCAGTGAGGTGTGCGCCAAATTTAGTTTGTCTCTCTCATATATACATGGGTAAACTATTATACAGTAGTAAAACAAGTAACAAGTGTGCCAAACATAAGATTACTTCCACAACAAATAAAGCTTATTACATCTGTACCGACCACTCCCGTCGCTCTTGTCACCCGTCTGCTTTTGTTTTTACACAGATACATGGTATTCCTAAATTATTCTTAGAAAAAACCTCCGCGGGTGAACTGAGTAAGAGACAACTTTTTTATTCACAGCTTATTTTGCTTGCTGTATTTTCTTCTGGTCACTTAATAAAGTAACTTTGTAAATACAATGAAAGAGCTACCGTCGAATGCCGGTGCCCACCACAAGTGATACATGTTGTATCTCCGATGCCCAGAATGCAGTGGCCAGCACCCCTTTCATCGGCAGGGCAAGGACGGATTCATAAGACGAGTGGGCGATTGATCGATCCACAACCCCTGTATGACTGCTCAGGCTGTGAAAACATGGGTGGGGGAGCGGCGTTGCTGATGGGCGGAGCAGGGCAGTGACACCAGCAGTGCGCGTGCTGTATTTTAAGGTTTTTATTCACGTTATGGGGCATTACAAGACTGCGCTGTTACTAGCTAAGGAACAAAGTGCTCAACATTAATTATAAAGAAAAGCGCTACTCCTTGTGATACCCCTTGCAAAAGAAAGCGCATCCAAAGTTACAGCCACAAAGATAGATACAACTGGATTTTGTATCACTGCTGCTGACTCTTTTTGCATTTAACATAAATGCGATGTAAAGGTCAGCAATGCCACTGTGGAACCGGTTCTGTTGTTTAGGATAAAAAGTACCTTAGGTGGAATGTTTCCTTAGGCACAGACTCTAATTATTGTTACAAATTAAGCAGTGCTATAGATTTATGTGTCACGTAAACAGGTGTGGGATATACGAAGCTAAGTGAGAAACAGCACCTGCTTATTCAATTAATAGCTATGGTTTATAATAGATACGCACTCCACTATATCAAGTTTACACCTGTGTAAGTGTGTGTGAGTTTGCAGTTTTACTTATTTAAATTCAACCGGCACGTATAGCAGCGCTTTTCATGAGCATTAGTTACTTTATACAACAACACATTTGTTTTGGTAGGCACGAGGAGATTGGTTTTGTTTTCTGTGTGTAATATATGAGGTTAATACCTATGTAAATATGTGTGTGTTTTTACAGTTTTACTTATTTTAATTCAACCAGCAAGTATAGCAGCACTTTTCATGAGCATTAGTTACGTTACCCAAGAACACATTCGTTTTAGTAAGCATAGGAAGATGGCATGGGGAAATTGGTTTTGTCTGGTGTGTGTGATGTGCATGGATATAAAGCTACACGCACACAGATGGATAGGACTAGGCGCTAGATGCAGCCAAAAGTCCTGGAGGCTGAAAAAGAAGCAAAATGGTCCCAAAGGTCCTTTCAGGCATCAAGAGGCAATGCAGGGCCCAGGGAGGCAAGCCCTCATGGCAGCCCCCCTGGGCCCCAGCAGCAGCACGCCCGCAGGAACAGCACCAGAACTGAACATTTACATGGGGTCACAGCCCCTTCTTTTATACACCCTTTTCCCTTTGTGTTACAGCACAGGGCTGCAGAAAAACCAGACGCAACTGGTTTGGGGGAGCTTTGGAGCACTTTGTTTTGCTCAGCTCCTCTCTCCTTTCACAGGACAGGCTAGGGACATCAGACGCACCACAGGGGGTGGAGCCAGCATTGTGGAGGGAAGGCCCAGCCCTATTCAGGTCCCAGGTGCACTCCTCCCTCCCATCTACATGCAGATCTCTCTATTCACCACTGGGCTGACTCACCCTGGCTCCTGGAATTCCCCACACCATCCAGCACCTGTCACTCACAAAGCCAGACATGCAATCCACATCAGGCAGGCAGGCACACATACATGCCAACTTCTAGAAGTGGCACTTCTACACCAGCCATAATAAATCTGCGCACACCACTGCGCAGCATTTATTCTCACAAATCCACACATACTAAACGTGACTACACTGCTCCTCTCATACCAGGAATTACCACTAGCATACAGATCCTCAATGCATTCCTATGGGAGGCAGGTCAATCTCACTAAATGCACACAGCGCGCGCACGCACTTGGCACTGGACCACAGTGTCCAAGTGCCCAGAGGTCTAAAACTACTAACATACAACGCAAAAAAGTTTAGGGGTGAACCTGGCAAAAAGGGCCAAGTCCAACAGCATGCATATGTTTACAAAGCAGTATTGTTCACTGTTAATTAGAGAGCTTGCATTCCTAATGTCTAATGTCACAAAACTCTCTTGAACTAATGGCACTTCGAAAGATACAAATTACTTTAAAAAAAACAATAAAAATGTTATTTAAACCAACAGCTGTTTTAACAATTCTCTAAGGGACTCATTTATGAAAAGTGACGCATCCCTGCGTCAAAACAGCGATGCGTCACTTTTCATTGCGCCCTCCTTGCGACACCAATGATGCGTCATATTTACAATATGATGCATCATCTCGCAAGGAGGTACAGATACGTCAGTATTTCTAATGAAGCTGTAGGCGCAAAAAATGACGCATTGCTGGAGTGTGTCACAAAAGTAACGCAACTCCAGCAATGTGTCCTTTCACATGGGGCAAGCCCCATGTGACAGAGCCTGCGTCAGTCTTACGCCTGCTATGAGGCAGGCGTAAGATATTGACGCATTAGGGTAAATAAAATGGTGCAGTGAAATCTGATAGATTTCACTGCGTCACTTCTACGACCCTTTCTTCCGTCAGAACGCCACCCCTGCATACATTATACCTGTCGCAGGTGTAATGTAGCGCATAGGTTTACAAAGTGACGCATCTACCTAAATGCGTCACTTTGTAAATGTGACACAACATGGCGCATTTTTACACTGCTGGTGCGTCACAAAAGTGACGCACCGGAGGCGTGAAAGTTACGCAGGGGCTCATAAATGAGCCCCTAAATATTTAACTGTACTAAATGGTCCATGTATTAAAAGTTTTTTTTTTTTTGTTATTCCCATAGAGCAGTCGCGGTCTGTGTCGGAGTTCCGGCTGGGCGGTGACGTGGGGCGGGGAGGGGCAGGGTGGGGGGTAGCAAAGTATGGATTACGGACCAATACAGGTAAGTAAACATTTAAATCAATAAAACGAATTTCGTTGCGCGCACTGCATCGCCAAATGCGATGCAGTGCGCGCAACGAAATTCGTTTCATTGATTTAAATGTTTACTTACCTGTATAGGTCCGTAATCCGTACTTTGCTACCCCCACCCTGCCCCTCCCCGCCCCACGTCACCGCCCGGCCGGCACTCCTACATGGACCGCGACTGCCATAGAGACCCTGCATTTGCATTCTATTTATCACTGCAGTAATTACCCTTACTCTAATATGTCTCTACGTGCCTGTTTGCTGTGAAGCGTTTAAAAGCAAAAACAATCTAAAAATATTTCACTATACAAATTTAACCAGGTACGTTTTGTAGCTTTTAACTTTACAAATATATAATATATTTTTTTCTATCCTGCTATCTAAATAAATCTAATTCAAGCACCCTAATCGGTATTATGATTTTTTATTAGTACATTTATTTTGGACTAGTGTTTAATTTGCAATTGTTGTTTACTGTGGTTTCTTTTATTTTCAATGTAAGCCTAGCATCCAATGCATGTAACATTTAGAGGTTTTCAGTGCTTTCATTTCTATGCTTTCTGGGCATACACAAATTGTTTTGAAGTTTATGCCTGCTACATGGGTCATATATTAAAAAAGGCTTCATTGTATTTTTTTTATCTGTACAAGCCCTGTATCTCCGCTCCATTCATCACTACAGCAATTAATATTCCTCTCATTTTCCTCTATGTGTACATTTGCATCTTGTTATATAAATAACAAATTGCCAATAAAAGCAGTCAGAAAAAGTATTTTCATCTTCCAATAATGCTTTAGTTTAAGCGTACGGTTTATTTTCAATTTTTAAATTATTATGGTTTCTTTCATTTAAAATGTAGGTGCTTCAATCCAGAAGCAATTTATAAATATTTTACTCTACTACTTTAACCAAGTAAGATATAGCTTTTTATTTTAAATATTTCCAATAACTTTTTTCCAAACAGTTATATAAATAACCACTTACTAATAAAAGCAAACAGGTTGGCATTTTAAAATCCCATTAGTGCATTAATTGCAAGGTATATTACATTTAAAACGTTTCAGTGTCATTCATTTCTATGCTTCTTGGGCACACACAAATAGTTATGTAGTTTATGCTTGCTCGATAGACCACGTATTAAAAAGCTTTGTTGTTTTTCTATTTCCATACAGGCCCTACACCTGCACTCTATTTTCAGCAACAATTACCCTTACATGCTCGTTTGCTGTGAGGTGTTTCAACGCAGAAGCAATCTACAAATATTTTACTATACTACTTTAACCAGGTAAGATATAGCTATTTATTTTTAATATTTTGAATAACTATTTTTCCAAAACAGTTATATAAATAACCAGTTACTAATAAAAGCGACTCAATAGGTATTTTAAACTACCATTAATGCATTAATTTCATCTTACTGTTTATTTTGCAATTGTTTGCTGTAATTAGTTTTATTTTATATCAAACCAAGGCGCGTAATACATATAACATTTAGAGGGGTTTCACTGCCTTTTGTGTCTGCTTATTGCGCACACACAAATAGTTATGTAATTTATGTCTGCTGCATATCCCACATGTTAAAAGGCTTTGCTTTTTTTTTTGTATTTCCGTACAGACGCTCCATCTACGCTCCACTCATCGCAGCAACAATTACCCTTTCTCTCATTTGACTCTACGTGGCCATTGGCTGTAAAATCTTCAAACGCAAAAGCAATCTATAAATCTAAAGTATGTAATTATACATATTATTTCAGTTTCATACTGTACTGTCTTTTCTATGCTGTGTTTTTTGGTATATAATATGCTTTTTTTCTATTCTGCATTTAGACTTAAGTATTTTAGTTTACTTTAGAATTGTTTCTTTCTGCTATATTATTTTTATTTTAGAATTAGTGCTTAAAATATAAAACCTAAAGTTTAGTGTTTACAAAATTTATTACAAAAAGTATTAAAGGTCATATGCAAGCATGTTTCTGTGCCTGGCTCAAAAGCAAGTAGACCATTCAAGGTGTTTCCACACTTTTTATCGCTTTTCATTTTTTCTTTAGCTTACAAGCCTAACTTAATGTCCTCCAAACAAACCGGAAAACAATCCATTTTATAAAATGCTATGGCTAAAAGCACAAGTATAGCTACATAAATTCAACCAAAAAAGTTACGTATACGCCTATAATTGAAACTTGTAAGCTAACATATTGCTAGAAAGTTACATGCTTAAGTTGCTGCTTTGTTTTTAGCCCTGACAGTTCATGTTTTAGAAATTAAGCACTGTGTTTTGAACTTTATTTGTAGCTTATATAACTGCAAACTGATGGATAAGGAACCATACTAATTGTTGCTTTGCTTTTAGCTAAAGGCAAAATTATAGCCGCATAGGTATAAAAAGAAAGTTACATTGAAGCATTTAATTAAGACTTGCATGTTTACACAGTGTTAGCAAGATAAAGTTACAGTTGCTGGTTTGCTTTTAGCTCTGGCAATTTCTGTTTCACAAATTAAGCACTATGGGGCAGATTTACATTGAACTAACGCAGCGCGGTGCAGCAAGTCATTTTGCTGCGCTGCGTTAGTTCTGAATCACAGGGATGCGACATATTTACAAGAATATGTCGCATCCTTGTGCTTCCCCTGCGCTGGCGCACAAACTGCAGCCATGTGCAGGCACCCTTGCACCATGGTGCAAGGATGCCTGCGTCGTGGGGAGATTGTTTTTGTGCAGGAAGTGGAACCTTCTTGCACAAAAACAATCAATACAAGCATTTTCCTCTTTCAATGCGTGCTGTAGAAGGCAGCACGCATTGAAAAGGAAAAACGAGGACAAATGAAAACATTTCTCCTCGTTGCGCCTCGCTACGCCACCTCTAGGGTGGCGTAGCTTTCAAACGCATCTCCAGAGTTACGATTTCTCGTAATTCTGGAGATGTCTCGTTCCATGAGTGTTGCGTGGGAACACCCACAGCAATACCCATGGAACGCCCCTTCACCGCAAAGTGCTGCGTGTGAAAGGGCCGTATTTACAAGGAGAGGAAAAGTCACGCAGGGTGGCTTCTCCTCTCCTTGTAAATATGGAGCAGCCTCCTGCGCCACCAGTACGTCAGGAAAAGTGACATACTGGTGGCGCAAGGGGCTCGTAAATCTGCCCCTATGTTTGTGGACTTTATTTGTAACTTAAATGACTACAAACTACTAAATAATGAATCATAAATTGTTGCTTTGCTTTTCAAGATTTCTATATATAAAAGACACTAATTGCAGATACATTATTAAGTTACCTACAATGCACACCATTAATACTTTTACTTTTATTTCCATACAGATTGCCTTCCTCCCAAAAACTACAATCTTTAAAAAGGTAAGATAATTTTTGCGTACGAATTCTTCATAGTAAGTACTTTGCAGTATTACATTTAGCTTATATAAACTACATACAAAACAATAAACATAATTTTATTAATACATTCATATTGAATAAAATGACTACAGTTCTACAAGCTAATTATCATCAGGGACATGATAAATTTAATAGGAATTCAAAAGGCAAACAATGCCTACCAAATAGCACTTTTGCAATTTTACATAACTATTACAAACCAGCTAATACATGGAATTCACATGATTTACATTATATAATGGATTTAGGTGATGCTTTATATATAGAAATGAATTCTATGAATAACCAAACATTTATGCATCCAGATGAATTACCAAATTATATACAACACAATAGTGACATATATTCAATTAAACTAATACAGCCTTATTTTGGAAATGCACTAGGTAGTATTGATCCTTCATATCCAGATATTAAAACTGCATTAAATTACACACTTCATGTACATTCAGGTATACTACTTTGCATGAATGCATATGTAATAGCAATATTCACAAACACATTGACATACTTTGTATTTGATTCTCATAGCAGAGATAATAAAGGAATGCCTCATCCTAATGGTACATGTATTACTTTACAAATTCCAACATTTGAAGGACTAATACAATATATTTTACAACTTGCAAACAATATAAAACTCCCTAATGAAAATCATGTGGCATTTGAACTAACTCCTATAGATATAAATATAATTACAAAAAAATCACTAAACGCTGCAATATTAAAAAACAAAAAAAAACAAAATACCCATTTAATTACAACACTATATATACATACAACACAAGTATATACAAAACCAGTTAGTAACACAAGTATAACAAACAAACAAATAAAACACCCAATAACTGAACACATTATTAGCAATATTATAGAAAATAGAACTTGCCCAGTCGCACCAATAAGTAATTCACAAACAAATGAATCTACTAATAACATTAGCTTAAAAAGTAACACATTAGCAAATACACACCATAAAAGGAAAAGTGATATTATAATATCAGGAGAGCAAACTAACACCAAAAGAATGTGTATAGAACAAAACA
This sequence comes from Calotriton arnoldi, assembly GCA_963921515.1. Taxonomy (NCBI): domain Eukaryota; kingdom Metazoa; phylum Chordata; class Amphibia; order Caudata; family Salamandridae; genus Calotriton; species Calotriton arnoldi. The sequence goes on from CAWUFW010000023.1 coordinate 525,843, forward strand.
CACACAATATAAATACTATTAATGCTAACATACACACACACACTCAAATAACAAATACTCTAATTAACAACTTTCATAAGGAAATACTTAATGGCCCCGAGCACATTTGTACAATATGTAATCAATTATGGCATATACAATCGTTAAAAAAAACTGACAATATTAGCACAAAAGCAAGATTTATTCAATGTAACATAAGTCATAATATAACTAATTATATATGCCATACTTGCTATCAACATATTGCCAATGATAAAATACCACCATGTTCATTTATTAATGGCATGAAGTTTCCACATATTCCAAGTGAATTACATTTGTATAATTTAGAAGAAAGATTAGTTTCTCCAAGAATTCCCTTCCTACAAATTAAAACATTATCACGTGGCTTTCAAAAGTCATTATCAGGTGCTGTTGTTAATGTGCCTGCAGATGTAATGACAACAGTTACAATAATACCAAGGCAAATTAATGATAACATGACAATTCCTGTTAAATTAAAACGCAAATTATCCTATAAATCTTATGTACATTTTGAAAATGTGAGACCAAATAAAGTGAAACGAGCAGCATTATGGTTAGCAATAAATAGTACAATGTTTAAAGAATATGGAATAACTGTTAATCCTGATTGGAAATATACACCACAAGAAATTAATTATGAAAGCGAAACATCAGGAACCAATAATTCATCAGATACCACAGACAACATAGAAACTGGAAATTTAGATACTATGTTAACTAATGAAACTATTACTACAGAAACAATTGATGTATTAAGTTTAGCACCAGCTGAACATAATTCACCTAGAGGGTTATATGAGGACAAAGATTCAGAATTTTTAGCATTCCCAACAATATTTGCTGGAGAACGAAGACCTACTAATAAAGATAGACTTTTAGATGTACATTACAGTACAATATGCCAATGGGAATTAAGAAGCTGTGACAGAAGAGTAGCAAAATCAATACCAAATATTTTTTTAAACTAAAAAAATTACATATAAAACAAATTCAAGGTAAAATTAACATATCATTAAGGAAATATTATAGTAATGGTCAATGTATTACCGCAAAAGATATAAAATGCAATTTAGAAAACATCTTCCAATATAATGAGGGATACAAAATACTAAAAACTATTCGCAGTTCACCACCATATTGGGAACACTGCAAAAAGATCTTTTTGCTATGATAAGACAACTTGGAATACCCACATTTTTTGTAACACTGTCTGCTGCTGAAACAAAATGGCACCATTTAATAAATATATTATTAAGAATACAAAAACTAAATGAATGCACAAAAGAAGAATTTGAAAATATGCCTTGGGAAACAAAGTGCAAATTAATACAACAAGACCCTATCACATGTGCTAGGCATTTTGACTTTCAAGTTAGAAAATTATTTAATTGTATTATAATGCATGAAAGTTACCCAATTGGAAAATTAATTGACTATTTTTATAGAGTAGAGTTTCAACAAAGAGGGTCCCCACACATACATGCTTTGTTATGGATTGACAATGCTCCCAAATATGGAATTTCAAACATTAAACAAGTAACAGAATTTATTAACAAATACATCACATGTAATAAATCAGAAGAATCAGACCTACAACCTTTAATACAGCTACAAAAACATGCACACACTAAAAATTGTCGTATAAAAAACCAAAGAACATGCAAGTATCACTATCCAAGATACCCAATGCCACAAACTGTCATTTTAGAACCTTTAGAACTTAACAAAACAGACAAAAAATTACTACAACAAATAGAAAATATTTATGCAACTATGAATACACCAGATTTTAGTACATTAAATTTTAGTAACTTTTTAGCTACAATGCATATAAATAAAGAAGAATATATTATATGTATAAGATCAATGATTGAAAAAAATACAATTTTCTTAGAAAGAACACCAGCAGAATGCTTTATTAATAACTATAATCCAATCCTTTTGCAATCTTGGAGAGCAAACATAGATATACAATTTATATTAGATGCATATGCTTGTGCTGTATACATAATTTCATATATAAGTAAATCACAAAGAGGGATGAGCAAAATTATTGCACAAGCAGCAAAAGAAGTCTATTATAATAGTAATATAAAAGAACAACTTAAACATATAGGTAATAAATTCTTAAATTGTACAGAAATAAGTGCACAGGAAGCTGCTTACTTAATACTTCAAATGCCATTACGCAAAAGTTCACGCTCATTTGTATTTATTAATACAAACACTGCCGAAAAAAGAACTTATTTAATGAAAAACATAGAAACTATTAATTCCTTACCAGATACATCAACTAATATACAATTTGACAATATAATAGTAAAATATAGCAACAGACCAAAAGCATTAGAAAAATGTACATTATCCGATTATGCATCCATATATAACCATAACCCCAAAAGTAAAAAAATAAAACTGCAAATGACAATGAAAATTTGCTAGCTGAAACAAATTTTTATAGTTCAGATGAAGAAGAAATAGAAATAAATGAAGTAAATATACAAGAAAACGATATACACAAAAATAAAAATGCTTCTTTAAGTAAGCGCAAAAAAAAAAAAATTATTCGATACTGCAGATTTAGCAAAGAGAATGATCCTGAAAATTATTACAGGGAATTATTAATGCTATATTATCCATGGAGAGAAGAAAACAAAATACTGTCAAATAGCAAAACATACTATGATAGATATATAGAAGTAAAAGAAACTGTAAATGAACACCATAATAATTATAATAAAAATAAAGAAATATTAACTGCCATTAACGACAATCCAGATGCTACTATAGAAGATTTATTATCTACAATAGATACAATACCTTCTAATACAACGCCAAATAAAACTTTAAATAATCAGCAGGAACAACATATTATATATGACTTGTCATTAGATTTAGGAATTAGAAGTAATAATGAAGAAGAAAACCTAACTAATTCTATGCTAACAGATGAGAATTACTATAATATAATGCATAAATTAACAGAGGAACAATTAAACTTTATTTACCATCATTTAAATTGGATAAAAACAAAACAAGAACCTTGCTATACATTTTGTACAGGTGGTGCTGGAGTAGGGAAAAGTTTTCTAATAACTGCTCTATATCAAACATTAATACGATATTATAATACTAAAGCTGGCGATAATCCTGATAATATTTATGTATTACTAACAGCACCAACAGGAAAAGCAGCACATAATATTAATGGCAGAACACTACATAGCACATTCAAAATACCTGTATCACAAACATTTACTTATAAACATTTAACTCATGAAAACAGAACAATACTCCAAAATCAACTAATGCATATTAAAGTACTAATAATTGATGAAATTTCAATGGTTGGGAATAATATGTTTAATTTCATACATAATAGATTACAAGAAATAAAAGCATCAAATGCCCCATTTGGAGGCATTTCTATATTAGCAATAGGAGATTTTTATCAATTAAAACCAGTTTTTGACACATACATATTTGACAATTCTAAACAGTTGTATGGGCCATTAATTACGAATTTATGGAAAACACATTTTAAAATATTTGAAATAACAAAAATAATGAGGCAGTTGGATGACTTACCATTTGCTGAATTATTAAATAGATTAAGAGAAGGTAATCATACAGTAACAGATATTTTACATATTAAACAACGAGAGTTAGAACCAAATAAAAGTATTATACAAAGCATACCATATATCATGCCAACAAACAAAGAAGTAAATAATATTAACAATCAAATTTTAATCCAACATATACAACAATACCCAGTTTTTATAGCAATAGCAAATGATACAGTTAGTTCAGATATTACAGACCAAGTAAAAGAAGCAATATTAAAACACTTACCAACAGATCCAACAAAAACTATGGGACTAGCACATACTTTACATATTGCATTAAAACTACGCTATGATCTAACTTGTAATATAACTGTAAATGATGGTTTAACTAATGGAGCAACTGGGATAGTACAATTAGTAGAAAGTATCAACAATATACCAATTATAATTTGGATAGCATTTGATAATAAAAAAATTGGAAAAATCACAAGAGCAGAAAACAAACACTTATATAAAACTGAAATTTCTGAACAATGGACACCAATACATCAAATTTCAAGACATTTTCAATTCACCAAAAAATTTATAACTATAATCCGGAAACAATTTCCACTACGACAAGCATCAGCACGGACTATACATAGAACACAAGGCGAAACTATCGAACCACTTTATATACATTTTAATAATAGCAAAATACATCACTTACATTATGTAGCATTAAGCAGAGCTAAATCAATATCAAACATATACATTAAAAACTTTAATGAAACAAAAATAATTGTACATCACAAAGTAAAAGAAGAAATGCAACGCTTAAAAACAGAAATGCCATTAAATATATCAGTACCACAATTAAGTAATTTCAAACACAAATGTAATATTATTGTGCAAAATATACGCTCACTTCAAAAACATTTTGAATCATTAATAAGTGATACTAACTTTATGCAGGCAGATATTATTTGTCTAACAGAAATAAACACTACTCAAAAAAACACACAAAATACATTTTCAATTCCACAATATCATCATATAATCTTTGATAAATACCACAATCAACAAACAAAACATGGCATTGCTTTATACTACAAACGTCAAATACAAATACTACCTATTTATAAAACACAACAACAAATTGACCTTTTATATTTCACACTAGATATAAATAACAAAAAATATTTAATTGTTATTTTATACAAACCACCACATGTAAAAATAGAAACGTTATTGCAATCATTAACAGACATTCTTATACTGTACACGAATTATACATATATTATTATGGGCGATTTTAACGTAGATTTAAACAAACAACAACAAGAAACAAACATACTACAAGAATATTTACAAATACACTTCCAATGCATACAAATTATTAAAACTTATACTACAAATTATCAAACAACATTAGATCATATATACACAAATGAACCTACTAATAATTATGGGACAATAGATTCATATTACAGTGATCACAATGCTTTATGGATAGCAATTTAAAATATGTATTGCAACTTATTCTAACAACATTTTGTTTTTTTATTACAGATGATTTCAATCCTAGAACTTAAAGGAAAAAAAGAGGACAGCAAACCATACCAAAAATGCATTAAAGCCAATATTATTACTTGTACATCCAAGACGTACTACAGAACAGCAAACAATGAAAATAAAGTTCTTTATCATATGGCATTGGCAGATACAACTGGCAGCATAAAAGCCACGTGCTACAATGAAGAATACTTTCAATTTACAAAAGAAAAAAATGGAATTTTGATACGGAATTTTTTAATGAAGAACAAATCAATCCTTATTACAAAACAAAGCAAAATTTCAAGAATACCAGCAATAACAATAACAGATGCAATTCAACAAGAAGCAAAAAGTATTTTACAACCTCCGGCTCCGCCATCTTCACCAATAAAAGCTGTAAAAGAAGCACAACTAAAAACTATGATGACAGTCTGTGGAACAGTTATAGAAGTAAGTCAAATACTATACACTAATATGTTGTTATTTAAAAAGGTAAAAAAACTTGATTTAGTACAAATGTTATAGCACACATGTATTCAATTACTATATAAAACAACTAAAAAATTACTTAAGACAACTACAACCCTTTCTTACTAAAACAAATTACAAATCATTTACTATAACTCTCACTACTTGTATATATCACATTAAAATGCTTACAAAATAAATAAAAAAATATTTCATCTTATAATTCACAAAATTTACAACACAATATATTAAGTCAATCACATAATACATATGACACTAACAAAACAACACACTAAAATTAATGTCATTAATGCATTACAAAATATAAACAGTTTTAAATAACCCATTATAGAAAAGTATATATACTAATTGTATTTAATGTTGAGACACAGTTTTATAAACAAATATGTGTAATTACTAAGGAAAATTGAAAAATAATATAATAAACAATTCCATATTTTTCAGGAAGAAGACATCAAAAATATTTATATTGGAGGACAAGAAACAAAACTGAAATCAATCACTATAAAAGACTCTACAGATATCGTAAAAATAACTTTATGGAGAGAAGCTACGGATTACCCCATAAAAATCGGCGAATATCTAAAAATCACGCATGTAACAGTGCATGAATTTAACAATGAAAAGATTCTAAACACTACAAGACACAGTATAATACAAGTAAGTAAATATATGTGTATCTGTATATATATTTGTGCCAGTCTGTCTTTATCTATGTGTCTTTGTCTATGTGTATATGTATCTCTGTCTCAAATTTATTTGAGCCTTAGCAAACTGTGCATTTAACATCTCTGTCTACTAGCAAATCTCTAAATAGAGCAGCTCTCCAGTACAAAACCCACCGCCACGCCAGCAAACATAAAACTACTATTAGTTATCCCCAGCTCCAAGCAAATCGGAGCCCTACTCGCACTATTATTCAAGCCCCTTAAAGCTTTGCTAAGTGCCCTTAAATTATTCTCTACCATCTTGTGAGTTCCAGCCTACCTCTGCCCCACATTGCACTGAGCAAAGTCCAAGAAGTAATAAGAAGTCAGGGTACTGCTGTATCTTTCGTAAAAAAGTTTAAAAAAACAATTTTCCATACTAATCATTAAATAAAATTATTTTTAAAAATTTCTTTCAATGTCTTCACATGTGATTATTACTGTTTAAAATTGTAATTTTAACCTACCAGTGATTGCATAATTTATCACATGCTTTTGTGTTTAAACTTGTGCTTATTCCGGACTCTAACTGCTTCCATTTAACAGGTTAAATTGTAAGATTTGCATTCGAAACTCTGTAGTTTTTCCATATTATTCACTATAACTTATCTGTTTTTCCCTCCAAATATCTCCTTTCTTCTCTGCTAACACCTACATATGGAGCAGTCCACCCCCAACAACCAGTTTATGTTAACAAAACAATAAAACCACCCCCTTCCTCCCTGACACAACAGTAATCTGCTAAATTTTATACAAATAGTCTTGTTAAAAAGCAAGTTTCTTAAAGCTTTACCTGTAAAAATCCAAAGTATGAATTCAGGCTATAAACAGCTAAGGTTTAATGCAAATCAGCATGGGCGTCAAAGCAAAAGGTGGAAACAACAAAACTAAGTGCCTGTTTCTGCATGTTTAATACTGGTTAAAGCAAAACCCACAAAAACAGAAAATTTTCCCATATATTAATACCCACCCTATTTATTTAACCCTCTATTTATCTATCTATCTATATATATGTCTCTCAGTCTCTATATATAAGTCTGTCTATCTGTTTGTCTGTCTCTGTGTCTCTCTGTTTGTCTGTGTGTCTGTCTATATATCTGTATGTCTGTGTATATGTCTGTCTGTCTGTATATCTCTCAATTTCTGCCTCTGTCGCTGTGTCTCTATCTATCAGTCTATATGTATCTGTCTATGTATCTCTCTGTAGGTATCTATTTATATGTCTCTGTCTGTCTGACGCTGCCTATATGTCTCTATCTATATGTCTCTGTGTCTCTGCCTATATGTCTATACGTCTCAGTTTATATGTCTCTATATATATGTCTCTGTGTCTCTGTCTCTGCATCTATCTCTCTGTGTCCAAACACAATGCTTCACAAAAAAACACTTTAAAACTCCATTGTAAAAGCACTCACAGCTGCCTTTTAAAAGGCCTTTTTAAAAGCTTCCTTAGTGCCATAACCAAACAAAGAACAGCAGTAAACACAATACATTACAGCAAACCCATACTATTAGTACCAATATATATATATCTGTGTGTGTATCTATTTGTATATAAAGTTTTTGCTCTATATCTCAGTGTGTCTAGGTCTTTTTCACTATCTCTCTGTGTCACTGTCTGTGTATTACTATATATGTCTCTATGTCTCTGTCTATGTGTCACCATATCTGTGTCTATGTTTTATTTCTGTTTATGTGTCTCTGTAAGTATGTTAAATATCTCTATATCTGTGTAGCCCTGTGTCTATGTGTCTTTCTGTCACTATAGCTCTCTGTCTATATATCTCTATCTAAATGTCTCTGTGTCACTATCGAAGTGTCTCTGCCTATATGTATCTGTATCTCTCTGTATGTGTCTATATGTCTGTCTATATATCTATCTATATCTGTGTGTCTATCTATTTGTCTATAGAGCTTTTGCTATATATCTCAGTGTGTGTCTTTCACTATATCTCTGTGTCACTATCTGTGTATCTATATGTCTCTATGTCTCTGTCTATATGTCTCTATGTCTCTGTATATGTTTTTTCTGTGTATATGTCTCTGTAAGTATGTCTAGATATCACCATGTCTATGTGCCCCTGTGTCTGTGTCTCTGTGTCACTATAGCTCTCTGTCTAAATATCTCTGTGTCACTGTATAACTGTCTCTGTCTATGTATCTCTGTGTCTCTGTGTGTCTTTCACTATGTCTCTGTGTCATTGTCTGTGTATCGCTATATCTATGTGTCTCTATGTCTCTGTCTATATGTCTCTATGTCTCTGTCGATGTCATTTTTCTGTTTATGTGTCTCTGTAAGTATGTCTAGATATCACTATGTCTATGTGGCCCTGTGTCTGTGTCTCTGTGTCACTATAGCTCTCTGTCTAAATAACTCTGTATAAATATCTTTCTGTCACTATCTAACTGTCTCTATGTGCCTGTGTGTCTCTGTCTATGTGTCTATATGTGAATCTAAATGTATATCTCTCATTGTATCTGTATGTATATGCCTCCCTGTCATTTTGTCTATATATGTGTTTGTCTGATTATATATTAGTTTAAATATCTCTATAAATATGTATATGTCTATCTATGTATGTCTCTGTCAATTTGTGCTCTATCTATGTGTCTCTGTTTATGTGCCTCTGTTTGTTGCTCTCTATCTCTCTGTCTATATGTATTTATATCTATAATTAGCTCTCTGTCTTTCTCTATGCATCTTTATCTATGTGTCTGGGTATTTCTGTCTCTGTGTCTCTGCAGACCTAATATAATAGTAATGTCTCCTTATTTTGTTTTCACAGCCAACAGAAGCACCACCAGAAACTATAACTATACAAATATTGGGAATAGAAAAAACTACACAAGAAACAACAACAATAACAGCACAACTATTACATACAGAAAGCTTACAATCAATGGACATGAGTAATGAACTTATCATGGATTGGTTTCTAATTACTCCATTAACAGAAGACTTAGCAGATGAAATGATGGAACATTTACCTGCAACATGTGAAGTAATATACAGTAATGGAATTATCACACAAATTTTAAAAGACTTACCAAATGTATAGGAAAACATCATACGAATATTGTAACTTTCAAAAACAGTAAAATGTTTGTACTTGCTTAAATAAACGCTTTCAAAATTGTAACTTTATAGGAATATTATAACCTATATATAAAAATATAACTATACAAAATTAATTTGTACAGTTTACATGCTGCTATGCCAAAATAGAAATGTAACATTCAAAATATATCTATTGCACTGTTTGAAATGTGACTACAAAAATGTTTAAAATAAATAGCTTAGAAAAATACTTGCTTCTATTGTTGCATAGGCTTCACACAACGTTAACCTTATCATACCTGTATATAAGTTTAAAATGCCAAAGTACCATTTTTTTTAATATAACAAGGTAACCATAATTAGTTAGATTTTTCTGTATTACTTACTGTTTTAATGCTTTCAAATGTTTGCCGTGATAATAAAAAGTTTTGAAAATAAAGTAAGTCATCAAATGTATTCTATTACACACAACTTTTACATATGGAAAAAAAATATTGAAATATTTATTTATAGTACAAAAAAAAATGCTAACCTCACCAATATGGCGAGACCGATTGGCATTGCCAATGCTTGTTTAATCTCTGAGGCTCCGGGGTCTCAAGGGCAGTGTCAGGGGTCGCAGCTGCAGCCCTTAAATGCTCTCCATGAGAAAGGGATTCGGGATTCACCTGGGCACTTGTTTTAATTTTCATATAATACTGTAGGCGCTCATGTGACGCAACTTATTGAACAACCAGCAGTGATTCGTAACTGAAACTTTCAGTAGCATTCCTGTTCTATGGAGCAGCTCTGATAATGTCTTGTTCCACCAGATAAACATGCAGCTTTATTCACAAGAGCATCCTAATCGTTTCTGCCCGCCGGGATTACTAAACGGAACATGTTCACTAAAGACCTCTTTGTATGTTTCATGGTGGCAGTGGGGGAGCCTCAGGGGTGGTTGCCCCTGGCACAAAATTCTTTGGGGCAGTTTTAGGGGCGCAACATTTAAAAAGAAAATTGGAAGGATACTTGCCTTGCCCCAGGCGCTGGCAACCCACGCCACACCACTGCATGGTGGTCCTCAGTATTGTGATGCATTTTGGTACTTCGCTGTCACCAGAGACGCTCTGAATGCAGCTGCTTCAATCAGTTGAAGTTCGTATAGTTTGTGGTTCGCAGATAGCATGGCGAGTTGTTCATCATAATTGATTTGCCAATTGAACCAAGAAAATGGAGACTCCTTCCCGCTTCAGTGATGTTGCAGAGGCAGAATGTTGAATATGCTTCCTTGATATCCTTCAGTTCCAGCATGTGATGGCTACATAAAGGCCTGTGGAGCTGGCCTATTGTAGTATATTCAACGATTTTTCAAAGCTTTTATTGGCTTCTGACCCTAATGACTCTTAGCTGCTGAGTGGTGAAAGCAGCAGAAGCTATTGATGCAGCTGCTACAAATCACTGTTAAAGCTCTTTGAATGCACTGCAGCCTGTCCCCCGTGTTGGGAACGGTCCACAATTCGGGTGCAGTGAAAACAAAGGTGGCGTTACCTTTGGTGCAGATCTTCAACAGCAAGAGCGGTTTCAGAACGGAGCCTAATGGCAGGTAGGGGATTTCTTGAGCCTAATTTCCTGATTTTGTGGTCACAGAAATTGGTAACTTTTGAGTAAAGTGGGTATTGTGGAAGGTACCTTGGGTTTCGATAAATGTGCTTACAGAGAAGCTGCTTTTTTCTCTATAAAGGTTTATATAGGTTAGGTTTGGTTGAGGGCCCATCCAACTTGGATTGGTTGACATATCCACCTTGGCATAATTTGTGGCCTGTTCTTCTGTACCTCAGTTTGGTCCTCCTTGACAGTACTGCCTACCATCCATGGCCTGGAGTGCCAGTCTGCCTGTAGCTGGTTGCTGTGTCCATCTTGGGCATTTTGCCTCTTGTTAGTATGCCTCTCTGTCTTGATGTAATGAGATTCATCTCCTGGGGTTATTAAGCCTGTCCTCACTGCACCAGTCAGCATGTCCTCCAGACTGTCAGCCTCCAGATTGAAGTCTTGTCCACTTTTTGCTGAAAGTGTTTACTTTTGTAAGGCCTGCTCATGGGCCATTGTGGTTGCGTCACTTCAGCAAAGAGCTGAATTCTCCCTTGGGCTCTGAGACAGACGAACAGCCCTAGCTGGCCCAACTCCAGAAGACGCCCAGCGTGAGTACGGTATCCCAGCCTGTTGCCCATCTACCTCATTCATAGGCCGAACACCATCCCCCGCCCCCAGGGATCGAGCGTGGAGCCCACATCTCCCAGAGCAGTCCTCTGGTCTGCACTGCCTTTCAGCTACTAACACCGGGCTTCGGAGTCGACTCCGCTTCCACTCCCAGTACCGAAACAGCCGCATACCACCCGGCCTTGCTCTGCACCTGCAGCTCCTTTGATGCCCTCAATGCCAAAAGTCTTTCAGGGTAGAAACACCACTCGGCGTTGAGACCTTCTTCAATGTCGAAAACTCCCTTGGAGAGGTCGACTCGGCCATTCAAAGCAGTATCCTCTACGGACTGAGGAGCGTAATCAACCTATTCTGCAATGCCTCCAGGGGGAGTTAAGACGCCCAGCAGAAAACACTTTTCATTCACCCGCATGGGCAAAAGTTCAGCAAAACCACCGCCAAGAGTGGAGGACACTCCCCAAAAAGAGAAAACTGACCATTTAGGAGCAACTGAAATTGGAGTTGTCCCCACCTCCAAAGATGATACACTATGACAGGAGCAGCAGTCCTTGGCCTTCTCATCCCTCTCGTCTTCCTCCACATGCTCCTTTTCTTTCTCCTCCACCATCACCACTACAGGCACCACTTTCTCCACACACATCATATTTGGGGGGGGGGGTAGCCCTTTATGTCCTTCGGATCCTTATGAGGCTCCATATGTCCCGAAGCCCAGAATGATCCTGGGGATAATGACCCTGATTTGTACACTGCCAAGCCATCCCCGCCCGATGACACCACCTCTCATCCTGAGGATCGCCCCCTTGGTCCTTTTGTAGGACATAGTTACATGGCGGTGCCAAATCCCCCCCCCCCAGCCCCCTGCCCCGAACCCTTCTACCCGTTACCAGAGGCAGCAGCAACATAAGCCACCTTCCCGTGGATACTCTAGAGCAGTGCTTCCCAAACGATTTAGAACCATGACCCGATTTTTAAATGACAAGGTTTTGTAACCCACCTAGTTTTAATGGACATGAGATGGCCAATTTTTTAATGTAACTAAAGCATCGTGTGGTAGCACTGACATTTACAAACAGTACATTTTCCATTGAAATAGCTACTAAATTTGCACAGACATACAGTTTTACTGATAAAACTATATGGCACACAAATGATAATATGTGAGAATAGGGTTTCCGTGATTATTTATCATTTGTGCATCAGCAAGTAAAGTGTCTTGAATTGTTTTGATTCTATTAAAATCTTTGTTACCATCACACTTAAGAAATACCAAAAAAAGTGCTTCATTTTTGCTTTCCTAACTGCTGAATGTGTACAGTTCATTTACAGGTATGTACATGTTCTCGTGCCTTGCTTTTCTTTCTCTAACAGCAAAGTGATAGGAGTTTGTAAACACCAACCTGCTTGTAAAAAAAAAAAAAAAAAGCAGCAATTGGTCAGAAGACATACTATGACATTTGACGTCTGTCTTTGAAGTGCAGCAAATGTGACGAGATAAATGCAGAATTTAAAGGCATCTTCATCTATTGCTTGGACCTTCGTGACCCACCTGGGACACACTGCTCTAGGGGTGCCTAGAGGGGTAACAACTCCAGGGGCAGACGGGGTGCCTCTAAGCAATGACTCTCTTGTCCTTCCCCTTACCACACAACACCTGTCGTGTGGTGATTGCAGGAGTTCCTCCCCCAATGGCAAAGGATCATCTCCAATCAATGGTTCCTTTTCATTGTAGTACCTGGAACTGACTGTTCAAACACCAAACATCCCCCACCGCAAACACTCCACCTCTCCAGAACACTAGCGCCTCTTCCGAGATGAAGTACAGGCGCTCATACTCAAAGGCACCATAGGTAGTCCTAGTCAGAACAGACAATATGACTGCCATGTATTACCTCTGGAAACAAGGAGGCGCCTACTTTCCAGTCTGCGTTAGGACAGAGCATTTGGCGTTGGACGATTCACCACAAAGTAAATCTGGTGGCGGAGTATGTTCTGGGAACGTAAAATGATTTTGCAGGCCTGCTCAGTAGGATGCAGCAACAACCCCCGAGTGGGAACTCCACCCGCAAGTCCTACTCCTGGATTCCCGCCGTTTGGGATTCCCCAAATTAAATCTGCTCCCAACCACTGAAAACACCAAATGCCCATACTTCACCTCCAGGTTTCCACACCCACAGTCCATGGGCAATGAACTATGGATGATTTGGTCAGGGATATTTGCCTATGCTTTTTCTCCTCATTCACTACTTTCGCACATGGTTATCAGTCTGTGGCAAACATATCTCACCCTCATTCTGGTGGTTCCCATGTGAGCCAAACAACCATGGTTCACGACCCTCCTTGAGTTCTATGTAATTACTCATGAGAGGCTGCCCAATCCACTAGACCTCACTCAACACCAGGGCACAGACGGACACCCCAACTCCAGGCAGCTCAACCTAGCGATTTGGCTCCTGAGGTCCTAGAGTTTGGTTACCTCAACTTGCCTTCAGAATGTATGTCCATCCTCAAAGAGGCTCGTTGTCCCACTACATGTGCTTGCTATGTGGTCAAATGGAAATGATTTGTACATTACTGCCTACCTAAATACATTGATCCTCTGAAACCAGTGGTTAAAGGCATTGTTTACTACCTCCTTCACTTACAGTATGCAGGCCTCGTTTATACCGCCATTCATCTTCACTTGGTTGCTGTCACAGCTTACCTACAAAACACTCTTCCCTATTCAGGGTTCCCGTCATTAAAGCCTTCTTGGAAGGACCTAAAAGGGTTATCCCACCCAGGATGCCCCCCACCAACTATGTGGAATCTTAATATTGTTCTGACTAGACTTGAGGACTCCCCTTTTCAGTCACTTGACTTGTACCCTCTCCAATTTCTATCTTGGAAAGTTGCAATAACTTTCCTCAGGCATGTAAGTGAGCTCCAAGGCCTTACTCTGAAAGAACCTTTCTGTCAGGTTTACATTTACAAGCTAGTCACCAGAAGTAACACAAAATTCCTCCCCAAGGTGGTCTCACCTTTCCACCCTAAACACAGTTTAGCTCCTGGTGTTCTTCCCACAGCCAGACTTGGTAGCCTGGAGGGCCCTCCACATACTAGACATTAAAAGAGCCCTCATGTACTACATCGATAGGACGAAATCCTTTTGTAAGACACAGCAACTTTGTCGCATATGCCGTACCACACGTACATTTCAAAGGCAGGTGTAGCTTGTTGGCGCTAGTAAAATAAAACCAAACCTGCTATGCCAAATGACAACTTCCTTCTCCACCTAGGCTGCATTCTACACGCAAGAAGGCAGCCTCCATGGCTTTTCTTAGTGACATCCTAATATTCGATATCTGTAATGAGGTTACTTGGTCCAGCCCACATACATGTACCAAACACTATTGTGTGGATTTCTGGCATGCCAGCAAGCCCAAGCTGGCCAGGCTGTACTATGTACACGTTTTCAATGTTTTGCAACATCCTTTGGCTAACCACCGCTTAAGGGAAAACTGCTTTACAGTCTATGCAGAGCATGTGTATCTACACATGCCACAAATGGAAAATTTACCTTGTAAGCATCTGTTCATGGCATTTAGTGCTGTAGATTCATGTGCCCACCGTCCTCCCTAGAAGCCTTTGGATGTTGTAGATGCTTTGCCTTTCATTTCTGTGTTTATCTGCATGGCCATCGTCTTCCATTTCTTTCCACACCCGCCATGTGGAAAAACAATCTAACAATGGAGCCGATGCCCATGCATATTTCCAACTGCAGGAGGAGTCACTCTACCTCATGATTTGAAAAACTTCTTTGAAGAAAAACAAATTGCATAGGTCCGAGCCCAACCCTAGATGGCAGTGGTATGCAGAGCATATGAGTCTATAGCACTACATGCCACAAACTGATACCTACAGGGTAAGTAGCATTTTCCTTATATGAAACAACACTCACCCAAAAAAAAAATAATCAGTGAATGATACCTTGCACATTACCCTTCCCAATAAGAGATTTTGAAGCTTTGATGTCCCAGAATTAGGCCTGGGCGGTGAACTCCGCTCCGTTTGCGGAGTTTTCTGCACTTCGCGGAGTGCAGAATACTCCACTCCACGTAGTGCTGCAGAGTTTTTTCCCCACTCGCGAACGGAAAATTGGCGAGCGCGAGCTGCCGCTCGGGTAGAATTTCTACCCGAGCGACAGGAAGATCAGCGTCAACTGCAGTTCGCACTGCACTCCGCCACTTGCGGAACTCCACAGAGTAAACTGTGTTACTGGCTCAGACAACGTACAGGGCTTCTCTATGAATGAGGACACCTCTGTCATTTAGGCCCTGGTCGACTTCGAAGAATGAGCTTCTGCAAGCTCTCTGCAAGGCCCTTTTGATGTTGGGGGATATAAGTCTTGGTTATGGAGGAGGACTAGAGTTAACCCTCAACCAGTCAAAGTGCATCAGAAATCTGCCAAAAAGTGTGGGGGGGGGTACTGCAACAGAGCCCCAGCTTTCTACAAACATGCAGTGTCGATAAAAGTGAGGGTAGTATCTGAAAGAGACAGTTATAGATTTCTTACCTTAGAATTAACCCAGGCGTCAGACTGGATCTGGAGAAATTTTTTCGTAGCAGTACCCCTGCGCATTGGTAGGTGGTGTCGGTCGACTCCGCGCTCGTCGTTGACGTCGTGATCGCCGGGATGACATCACGGTATCTACTTAGACGCCACCCTCGCGCGCTGATGTTACTTTTTTCTTTTTCCGCGCCAGCCAGCGCAGATCCGGAGAGAGCGGTACCTCTAGTCACTTTTGACTGCTATTTTTTTACTTTTGTCAACTTTCTTTGGGGTTGATACGACTCCTGGTACACGTAGGGATGTCCCGTCCTCGAACCGGCTTCACGGCTTGTGACTCCTGTCGCAAATTGATGTCGGTTACAGACCCCCACCTCATGTGCCTTTGGTGTTTGGAGCGCGACCACGACCCGAAGTAGTGCTCCGACTGCCGGGCCATGAACCCGAAGTCTTTGCGGGAGCGGTCCCGAAAGCTTCTCGAGGCCCAACAGTCCGCTCCGTGCCGTTCGAGGTCCCGGTCGAGTGGGAGGTCGCGGGACCAGTCGCGGAGCCATCACCACCACTCGTCATCGAAGTCTTCGTCTTCGGGTAAGTCGAAGCACAAAAAGAAGGCGAAGAAGCATCGTCGCTCTTCGCGTTCTCCCTGTCCGTCGGCCGATACGATGCGGACGGTGGTCGTCCGGCTCCGCCCACGGAGCCTGTTGGGTTGACTCTGAGCCTCCCTCAGGGATGTGGAATTCCTATAGCCCGACGCCCAGCACATATTGTTTGGGGTCAAGGGCAACAAGTTTTCATGTGTATTTTGTCCTTGGGACAAGTAGGCCCAACCCCCCTGCAGCACAAACCCTTTGGCTGCCAGTTTGCAGTACCACATTATTAATCAGGGAAGGGCACTGTCTGCAGTAATATTTTTGTCCATATGTTCAAACTTGTACTTATGGTTCATTAATTGAAAGCCTTTATGATTAGGGTGAGAGCTCTAAGTAAATGTTGTAAGCTCTGACTGCACTACTGACAGTGGTTCCAGTATAAAAATGTGTACACACGTTTTCAAAGTTTAGCAATATGAGGCCATGTATAATGCTCCCAGAATGTGCTCTGATTTGATGCAAATATTTGCAGAAGCTTGAAAGCAAGATTGATGATTCTTTGCTTTCAAAATAAAATGTTCATAAAAAAATAAAAGCAGGAAAAAAAACATTTTGCTAAACTACTGTCAAATTTTAGGTACCATTTCTTTGCAGCATCATTCAGTAACATGTGTTGATGCATGCTAGTATTCCCAAAAAATATTCATAATGGAAAATCAATGTAACCAGTTTTAATAAGATTATGGGAAACAAAAAAAACAAGCTTTGGCAAAGCCAGTGGGTCTGAAATTGGTGGTCAGCTTTTTAGTTTTGTCCATGTGTGAATTGTTTTGGCATGGTTTTTGTAAAACCTTATTGGTGTGGGAGTCGCCGGGCCCTCACCATTATAACAAACATTGGCAAAAGCAAAAATTGTTTTTGGTCTCAAAAAGCACACACTGCCACAGTAGCTACTGGCACTGAACAAAACTACTTTGTGTGTCGATTTGCTCCTTGTGAAAGAGCAGAATGCTGTCACTCACAGTGAAGCCAGCCGAGACAGAAAGAGAGACAGAATTTTAATAAACGCAAAAGGTCATGGTTAACGCCAGACCAAATTAGGGGCCCAATTATTAAAGAAAGTCTCAAAAGTGCACCCATGGTATATGTCCTTGCATTAAGTGCAGCTATACAGCTTTTGTGGATTCCCAAGAATTTACAGAAGTAGGACAAGAAATAGCACTCCTAGAAAATATTTGTGAACTGCATTTTAGCATGAGCAAATTTGCATGTGTAGATTTGCTCATGCGAAAATCTGAGTGTTTGCAAGTTCACGTTCCCTCCAACCACTTTTCCCCAACTCTGGAAGAAGGTTTACGTCTGCCATTGTCAGGAGAAAATTTTCAACATTTCTCAGTATGGAAAAAGATTAGAGAAGAGTTGTTGAAAACCATTAAAACATGCAAGTTAGTAGGTTTGCACAGACTCAAAAGGGCATTCTAACCATGGAACTAATGCTTACCACTACCTTCAGCCCCAGTATGTAGATCTGCGGAAACATGGCAACATAAGGGGATTGCAAGTATTCAAACACTACTATGGTATGAGCCCTGGAATAATCAGAGAGTTTATGGCAGCAATCTCATTATATAAGAGCTCTGATATAATTTGTCGCCGCACTACATGGCACCAAAGGGACAAGTGGATTTTGTTACAGGACAAGTAGATTTATGAAGCAACCTGCCCCATGGACAAGTAGATATTTTATTAAATTTCACACCCCTGCTCCCTCCTTTTTCGGGAGCCGGAGCGACCCCTGCCCAACCTCGTAGTTTCTACGAAGCCCTCCACTTGATCTTTGGGCTGCCGGCTCGCCTTAGGGCCCCGTGGACTCGGCTGGGGGTTCTAGGCCTTCGATGCCGGCGGCTTCGGTCCCGGCGCCGCAGGGACCCAGGCCTGGATCCGGATCGGCGCCGGTCGACCTTGCGACACCTCATTCGGCGCTGACTCCACAGACAACACCTCCGCCCCCTCCGACGCCGGTTGTGTCCCCAGCCAGCGTTGACCCCGGCCTCCATCCTGACCTGGAGCCGGACCGACGCCGAGTGGTACTTTGTGCCAGTGTTCTATCCTGGCGTTCCCTATCGTCCTGAGTGGCAGCTAGAAGAGGACGAGGAGGACTTGGAGGGGTCTGGTGACCCTTTAGCTGACCAGTTGAGTGAACCGGACTGGAGAGAGGAGTAGGGTGATGCCAGTGGTCTGGATACTTCACCAGACCCTTGTATGCTTCCCCCCCTACTGTGGCTACGGAGGAAGGAGCCTCATACGCAGTGGTGTTGCGTAGGGCGGCTGAGGCCTTGAACCTTGAGCTTCCTACGGTGGCGGTCAGGACTAACCTCCTGACTGAGGTGCTTCAACCGGCAGCGGCCTCTTCGGAGCCCCTCCTGCCGATCAATGAGGCCCTTACTGACATCCTTCTGGGCACCTGGTCCAAGCCCAGCACAGGGGCTCCTGTGGATAGGATGATTGCCCGACGCCACCGCCCGTGCCTGGGCAACCTGCTTTTCTTCTCCCAACACCCTACCCCTGAGAGCTTGGTGGTTCAAGCCTCTACTTCTAAGGGTGCATTCCCTACTGCTCCCCCAGATAGGGAATCTAAAAAGCTGGACCATTTTGGGAAGAAGATGTTTTCTTCCGCCAGCTTGGGACTGCGGTCGGTGAACACTGCATGTCTTTTGGGCCCTTATTCCCACTCTGTGTGGGATACGGTTGCGCAGGTGCTGCCACAGTGCCCGGAGGAGGCCCGGGCCACTCTCTCCCGCGCAGTCGCTGTGGGTAGAGATGCAGCGAAGTTCCCCATTTGTTGTGGGCTGGACACCGCCGGCTCGCTAGGCAGAACAATTTCAACGTCGGTAGCCCTACGATGCTACGCCTGGCTGAGGTCCACTGGCTTTTCGGGTGATGTTCATTCGACTCTTTTGGACATGCCCTTTGATGGCCGTTGCTTGTTTGGTGACAAAGCGGACAATGCGCTCGAGCGCTTTAAGGATTCTCGTGCTATGGCCAGATCCTTGGGCCTCGCTACCACCTCTCGCCCGCGCAGTCTGCTTTTCCCCCCTTTCGTGGCTACGGTAGGGGTGCCCCACCACGTTCTGCCCAGAGCCACAGGCCTGCGCAAACTGTTAAGCCCCTGCGCAGCCGAGGTCGTGGGTCAGGGTGCCAGCGGGCGGGCCAGTCCACCAGCGCCCCCTTGCAGCAGCCTCCAAACCCTCCCAGTCTGTCCTTTAAGGCCCACCAGTTGCCAGTGGGCGGCAGGATCTGCCATCACCTCCCCCACTGGCAAACCATCACATCAGACAGATGGCTTTTGCAGATAGTCCAAAGGGGCTACTCCATCCTCTTCGAGACTACCCCTCCATCCATGCCACCTCAATTCCATCGCATGTCGGAGGATCACTTGGCCCTTCTCCATCAGGAAGTTACGGCCCTCTTGGCCAAGGGGGGCTATCGAGCGAGTTCCCGCCCCAGAAGTAGGTTGTGGCTGCTATTCCCACTGCTTTCTGGTACCCAAGAAGGACAAAGGCCTGCGTCCTATCTGGGATCTCAGGAACATCAACCGCTTCCTCCGGAAGGAGAAGTTCAAAATGTTGACGTTGGCTCAGGTCTTGTCTGCCCTCGAGCCTGGAGACTGGATGGTAGCATTGGACTTGCAGGACGCCTATTTCCACATCCCCGTCCTGCCGGCCCACAGGCGTTACCTACGGTTCACGGTAGGCCACGAGCACTTTCAGTTTACCGTGCTCCCCTTCGGCCTTACCAGCGCCCCACGGGTGTTCACAAAAGTGATGGCGGTGGTCCTGCTCATCTGCGCAGATCAGGGGTTCCAGTCTATCCCTGTCTCGACAGCTAGCTGTTGGAGGCCACCCACCTACCAGACTACGGCGGACCTCCTGCATTCGCTGGGGTTCACAGTCAACATGCCGAAGTCGCACCTGACCCCCTTCTCAGAAGCTCCTTTTCATCAGAGCGGTTCTGGACACGCGCGGTTTCGGGCCTAGCCTCCGGAACAGCGAGTCCGGGATATTCGGGTTATGATACCGATGTTTCAGCCCCTATCCCGGGTATTGGTCAGAATGACCCTGAGGCTGCTGGGCCTCCTGCATCCTGCTGGTGGATCATGCCAGGTGGCATATGCGGGCTCTGCTGTGGGACCTAAAGTTCCAGTGGGCACAGCATCAGGGGAATCTTTCGGATTGCATCCAGATCTCGGAGGGCACTGCACACCAATTGCAGTGGTGGCTAACGAACCAGGATTGGGTCACCGGCAGATCCCTCTCCCTTCCCTAACCAGAGTTCACAGTGGAGACAGATGCGTCACTCCTGGGATGGGGCGGCCACATGGAAGAGGCGGAGATCAGAGGCCTCTGGTCTACGGCGGAGTCCGGGCTCCACATCAACCTTCTGGAGTTTCGGGCGATTCGTCTTGCACTGAAGGCATTCCTTCCCTCTGTCCGGGGAAGCGTAGTGGTGGTGTTCACGGACAACACCACCCCCATGTGGTACTGCAACAAACAGGGCGGGGTGGAGTCGTGGACCCTATGTCAGGAGGCTCTCCACCTTTGGACATGGCTGGAAAATCAGGGCATATCTCTGGTGGTTCAACACCTGACAAGTTCCCTGAACGCCAGGACGGACGAACTCAGCCGCAGGTGCATGATGGATCACGAATGACATCTTCACTCGGAGGTGGTGCAAGGTCTTTTTCAGCAGTGGGGAGAGCCTTGGTTAGATCTATTTGCCACCGAAGAGAACGCGCAATGTCAGCAGTTTTGTGTGTTGGAATTTCCCAGGCGGCACTCGCTAGGCGCCGCTTTTCGTGGCGAGTGGAGTTGCGCTCTTCTATTCGCCTTTCCGCCTATACCACTTTTGCCCAGAGTGCTGAAGAAGATCAAGTGCGACCGGGCCCAAGTCATCCTTGTGGCTCCGGATTGGGCACGGAGAGTCCGGTATCCCGAGCTCTTACACATGGCCATCGATCCTCTGATCAGACTGCCTCTTCGAGAGGATCTTCTGTCGCAGCAACAGGGGATGGTCCTCCACCCGAACCTGTCCAGCCTCCACCTCCTTTCGTGGAGATTGAGCGGCGACAGTTGACAGCTTTCGACCTTCCTCCCGAAGTCTGTAATGTTATTCTGGCAGCCAGGCGTCCCTCCACTAAAACGGTATACGCCTGCAGATTGAACAAATTTGTGGCATGGTGCACAGCAAAGGCTGTGGATCTCCTTTCCGAGGTTCTTTTGTTCCTCCTTTCTTTGGCCCAGCAGGGCTCTGCTCTGGGCACACTTAAGGGCTATCTGTCAGCTGCTTCAGCCTTTCTTCGGCTTCCTGATAAGCCTTCTCTTTTCAAGTCCCCTATTGTAAATAGATTTCTTAAGGGCATTACTCATCTTTTTCCTCCTATTCCTTTCGTAATGCCCCAGTGGGACTTGAATCTGGTTTTGACTTACCTTATGTGCGACCCCTTTGAGCCCCTACATAATTGTCCTCTCCGACTCTTAACTTTAAAAACTGCTTTTCTGATTGCCATCACCTCTGCTCGCAGGGTGAGTGAGCTTCAGGCTCTGCCTTCTAAGCCTCCTTTCCTTGCTGTTCATCCGGCAAGGTTGTCCTTAGAACTCGACCTTCTTTCCTTTCAAAAGTGGTTACCTCTTTCCACATTGGACAGACCATCACTTTGCCCACCTTCTTCCCGCCCCCAAATCCTTCGAAGAAAGAGGAGAGGCTCCACCGTCTGGATCCAAAACATGCGCTATCTTTCTATCTGGATTGCACAAAACAATTCCATGTGGATGACCAGCTCTTTGTTGGCTATGTGGGCGCCAAGAAAGGCCAGGCTGTGCAAAAACGGACCATCTCTCGGTGGGTCGTTGTTTGCATTAAAATTTGTTATTCATTGGCAAAGAAGGACCCTCCGGTAGGACTGCGTGACCATTCCACCTGGGCGACTGCAGCCACTACTGCTTTGGGACGTGGAGTCCCCCTTCATGACATCTGCCAGGCAGCCACGTGGGCTTCATTGCACACGTTCACCAAACATTACTGCCTGGACAGCCAAGTCCGGAGAGACGGCTTCTTTGGCCGTTCAGTTCTCCAGGACTTTCTGGTGTGAACTTAGTTCGCAGACCCTCCTCCGGGGTTGGTATTGCTGGGGTATCTATTCTAAGGTAAGGAATCTATAACTAATTGTCTCTTTCAGATGAACAAGTTACTTACCTTCGGTAACGATATATCTGTAAGAGACATATTAGTTATAGATTCCTTACCGCCCCACCCATCCTCCCCGTTCTGCTAACTGACTTCTAGGGTAAGGGACTCCCTTTCAGGGCCCTAGTTTTGTGCACCAGTGGTCAGTGTCTTGCATTGCTCTGCGCTTCTGGCGTGGAATGTTGTGTAAAGAACTGAGGTCAGCGCGCGAGGGTGGCGTCTAAGTAGATACCGCAACGTCATCCTGGCGATCGCGACGCCAACAACGAGCGCAAAGTCGACTGACGCCACCTACCGACGCGCAGGGGTACTGCTACGAAAACATTTCTCCGGATCCAGTCTGACACCTGGGGGTAATTCTAAGGTAAGGAATCTATTACTAATATATGTCTCTTACAGATATATCGTTACCAAAGGTAAGTAACTTGTTCGTCAGGACTAAGAAGTCAAAAACACAAAGTAGTCAGTTTGCCATAGTCATGAGGAAAATTGAGGAATCGGGATGGGAATCTTAGGATCTAGGGAAGAAATTTATTCATAAGGAGTTCTTTGGCTTCTTTCTTGAAGGATACCGTTGAGGGATTTATTCTGATTTCAGGGGGCAAGGAGTTCCAAATTCTTGGAGCAATCCCAGATCATAACCTAACATGTCATTGAGCATCACTGGAAGGCCTATGCCTTGTCTACCTGCACATAAAGGGAGACATGGAGAAGGACAGTTATTGTTTGGTCCTTGATCACTGCCCGGTAGAGCATCTGGAATAAGAATTAAATACATTGGAACAGAAAACCAAAGCAGTTTTATTGCAGTGAATTTTAACTCAAAGAGCCTGCTTCTTTGTCGACTGAAAAATAACTAGGGATTGTGAGAAGATGCGCCTTTCATGATGGTGTTTTATGGCGCAGAAGATAGCAATGCAGCTGTCTGTTGGAGCAGATCACCCTCACTACGCCTCAAGAACTATGACTAAGAAGAGGTGCGTAGTGAAAACAAATGAGGAAACCTGCATAAAGAACTATTGAAGTGTTTTTTTTTTTTTTTTTTTTTTTTTAATCCTGATCTGTTTTTTCTCTCCCCCTCCCCCCTATACACCAAGAAAAGAATAGTACAATCCAAGTCTTCCTTTGAGTAAGTAGGAAAATTCACCGCATGTCGAATATAAGAGCAAGTTTAAGCCACGGGCGGCTCCTCCGCTAAGGTGGAGGAGCGTTGCCCCACTGAATAAAAATAAAATGATATTAACTATTGTTATTATCATTTTAGTTTTTCTATTTCATCAGTGGCTCTCGAGGCGGGGCTGGCCAGAGCAGGGGGAGGAGTGGTTTACACTCCCTAAGTGCTCACGACTGCTTGGCCTGCCCTCTTGGGCCGGCCAAACAGTCCTGCACACTTTGCATCTTCTCCTCCAGGCTGCATTACACAGCCTGGTGTGGAACATGCAAAGCCTCCCATTCCCCCTCTGAGCGCCGAACCACGGCGCTCAGACCAATCACAACACTGCATTGCAGCCTTGTGATTGGCTCAGGGGAGCTTGGGAGCCTGGGTGCTTCCTGCTGCCGGCCTGGACTGCAGGAAGAGAAGGAAGATGACGGGGGAGAGGTGGTGGCCGGCCGTTACATGTAAGGGTTTTTTTGTTGTTTTTTCCGTTTCTCGCCTTCCCCCCACCACCCGGGTCCGGTAGCAGCCACTACTGTTTCAAGGCACACGCACAGTTACGCTCAGAGGAGGGTATTGACTGTGAACTAAGGTTAAAGGGGGTGGCCTGTGTGTGTGTGTTTGGGGAGGGGTAGTAAGTTACTTAGGTTTCAACATTTTGTCATTGTAGATTTTCTGCAGCTCATCAACAGATTGACTCCCACATCAGTCTTGTATCTGCTATATTGCCTCGTCACTTACTGTTAATATACTGCACTTTACTACTTGGTACTTAGGGCCTGATTACAAGTTTGGCGGTTAATCAGACCACCAAACCCGTGGTAGAGGGGCAGTGGTAGTCTGGGACAACCGCAGCAGCGGTCGGAAGGCAGTATTAAGAGTACGGCGGTCGGAGTGCTGTGGGGCCGCTGCTACCACCAGGGATCCGCGATCCCTGGCGGTGGTGATGAGGTCTGGGGAAGCAATATGTATGGCGGTGCCGCTGCAGCACCGCCATGCATATTACGACTTTCTCCACTGCCAGCCTTTTCATGGCGGTGAGCCCGCCATGAAAAGGCTGGCAGTGGGGAAACAAAGGGGGCCCTACTGGGCCCCCTGTTGCCACTGTGCATGGGGATGCATGCAGGGAGGCACATGTTGTGCCCCCCCTGTCTGCATGCACCCCCCTTTCCTGCACGGCATGGACTGCACAGTCCATGCCGTGCAGGAATGGCCTTTAGGCGCTCCCATTGTGGTACCTTTTCAATAGGCACCACATTGGGACCGCTGCCCGCCTGGCAAACAACAATGAAGCTTGTAATCTGGCGGGTGGTCGACTCTGGTGGTCTAGGAGCGGGGCGCTGGCATGGCGGCCCACTCCCAGACCGCCGAAGTCGTAATCAGTCCCTTAGTGGGTTCTGAAGTCTGTAATCTCGTGATCGCATAACTTCCCCACCAATGTGAAGAGTTTTCTTAGGGTCCAGACTTGCTGCAGGAAGTACCTGTGGAGTTGCCAGAGTACGAAATCGGGCAAGGATGCTACTCACCGTACTTTTTTGTCCCAAAGAACTATGGTGGTCTACACCCGATCCTGGAACTCAGAGACTTGAAC
Organism: Calotriton arnoldi; assembly: GCA_963921515.1. NCBI lineage: Eukaryota > Metazoa > Chordata > Amphibia > Caudata > Salamandridae > Calotriton > Calotriton arnoldi. The sequence goes on from CAWUFW010000023.1 coordinate 551,551, forward strand.
ATTTTCTTTGCGAAAGAGACGTTCAAGATGCTGTCGCTAGCCCTGGCTGGTGGTACAATTTGGACCCTGAATGCTGTCACTAAACTTACAGGACACGTATTTCCACTGAAGTCCCACAGGAAGTACTTGTGGTTTTTGCTTCTCACAATAAATTTGAGGTTCTTCATTTTGGCCTGATGTCAACAACAGAGGTCTTCACGAGGTGATGGTAGTGTTAGGAGCCCACCTCAGGAGGTTGTGGATTCCCGTTTTTCCCTAACTGGATGATTGACTCCTGAAAGCAAAGGCTCCACATATGGTGCTGTCCCATCAGCAGTTTCTCTACTATACCATCTGGGCATTTACATTAATGTGCCCAAATCTTACCTGGAGCCATTCCAGTACCACCTGTTCATAGGGGCAGTACTAGACACCATCTGTTTGAGAACATTTCCACCAGCACATAAAGAAATGAGACATCCATGCTCTGCTCCTGTGCTTTCAGGAAGATGGTTGTGTTCGTGTCCTGTGTGTCCAACTCCTGCTCAGTATGTTGGCTTCTTGCATCTTTCTGGGAATGCATGTCCACTATCGCATGATGGCCTTCCAGTGGTGCCTCCCCTCCCAGATGTTCCAATACATGTGTGGTCAGTTGGACCCAATAGAGATCTACAGGGACACTGCAGTTGAGCTTGCCTGGTGCATGGTGGAGCATAACCTATCTTGTGGGATGTCCTTTCAAGTCCTTCCAGCCATGACCACAGTAGAGATGGATGCCTCAATTCTAGGGTGGGGAGCTCATATGGGGAAACTAGAGGTCTCCAGCAGAGCAAAACTTGCACATCAATTTGCTTGAACTGAGCAATTTGCCTAGCGCTGAAGGTGTTCCTCCCTTCCCTTTGCAGTCAGTCCGTCTAGATCTTAACAGACAATACAATTACTATGTGGCATATCAAAAAGCGAGGGGGAATGGGGAGTCTCAACCTCTCTGTCGGGAGTCGCTGAACCTGTGGTCTTTGTGGCATCAGCTAGGAATCTGTACGGCGTTGACTCATCTCACCGGCTCTATGAACACCAGAGCCAATGATCTGAGTCTGCATCACCTTGCTGACCATAAGCAGCCTCTCCATCCGTAGGTTGTGAAGAACATCTTTAATCAGTGGGGTGTGCAACACATGAATCTGTGTGTCACTCGTTCCAATTCTCATTGCCCGTAGTTCTGTGCCATTCAGTATGCGCCGCAACGAGCTTTGGGGGGGCCATGTCTCATTGGAAGTGGAATTTACAGCTTCATTACACACTTCCTCCCATACCCTTGATTCCTCGGGTCCTGAGGAAGATCAGCCAAAACTGGGCCCAAATCTTCTTGGTAGCGCTGGAATGGGTGCAAAAAAGGGCGTTATATGCAGACTCTGCACCGCTTCCTTTGTCCCCATTCTTTCTTCCTCTCAGGGTGGACCTTCTTTCCCAGTCTTGAGGTCCAGTCCTCCATCCGAATCTCCAGAGCCTACACCTTCATGCGTAGACAGTGAACTGGGATATTTATTTCAGCTGCCTTAAGATGTGGTATCTTATCTGCCTGTCAATCTTCTACCAAATCTGTCTACTCCAGCAGGTGTCGTAACTTTGTCATTTTGTGTGCAGAACACCTGACTGACCCCTTGAAAGCACAATTATCTGGCATTCTGAAGTTTGGGCTTTTGTTGGTCCAAGAAGGTTTTGCTGTGACTATGTTGAAGGGATATCTGGCAGCCTTGTCGACCTTCCTCTACCTGCCGGGCCAGCTGACCTTCTTTTTCAAATCCCCTATTATGTTGAGATTTTGAAAGGTCTGCCCAATCCTTTTGTTATGCCCCAGTGGGAACAAAATTTGGTGCTAGCCTTTCTAATGAGATCTCCGTTTGAGCCCTTATGCAGTTCCTTACATCTCTTCACTCCTAAGGTTGTTTTCTTGTTGCCATTACGTCTGCCAGGTGAGTCAGTGAGCAGTGCCGTAACGGAACTTGAGGGGGCCCTCCTGCAAAGTGCATGGAGGGGGCCCCCCACTCTCCAGACCCAGTCAGGAACTCTCAGGCCCACCAGTGCACAATGCCGGAGGGCGCCCCCTGAAGCTCGGTGGCCCTCCCGCACCGAGGGGCTGCGGGGGCTATTGTTACGACATTGTCAGTTAAGTTAGAAGAACTAAACATCAGTTCCCACTTTTACTTCCTTCATCCCCAACAAGCTTGTGCTAAGAACCAGGGCTGTTTTCCTTCCTAAGGTGGTGATCCCCTTATATCTCATATTCTACCAACCACGAATCCTTTCAGTAACAACATTTGCTTCTGGCGCCGATATATCAACGATATCCTGATGATATGGACTGGCACTATGGAGTCACTGATCACTTTTCTTGCTTGGCTCAATGAATGTGACCCCTACTTACGGTTCACTAGTACGGCCAATGCACAAAGTATAACCTTCTTGGATCTCACCATTGAAGCAGAGGCTGGAACTCTCAAGACCTCCACTTATTATAAACCGACAGCAAGAAACTCATTGTTACAATTTGAAAGTTTTCACCCTCGCCCGCTCAGGGAGAACCTACAATTTGGACAGTTCCTCCGTATACGACGAAACTGCAGTTCCACTGCAGATTTCCACAGACAATCAACAGACCTCGCTCAAAAACTACAGGAACGAGGCTACCCCAAAAAAACCATAGAAACTACGAAAAAACGTGCCCGTAATCAGAACAGGGAAGCACTCCTTGAAGATCATGCACGAAATGACACATCGACACCACTTACTTGTGTCACTACGTACAATGAAGTATCTAACAAGGTTGCTAAAATAATACAGAAAAACTGGAGAATTCTTAATACAGGAGCCAGAGAATGGGATCTACCTCTATTTGCATATAAGAAGGCCAGTAGCCTAAAAGACAGTTTGGTATCCACCCGCCCTAAGAAATTGAACACCACTGGCAACACTGTTCTGAACGCGTGGGGTTTACCTAACGTGATTGGTCATTACCCTTGTGGTAACTGTAGTGTATGTCATCTAACGCAACCCAGTAAAACACTCGATCTGGAACCGGGTAAAAAGTGGCACCAACTGAAACATACAAATTGCAACTCTACAAACGCAATATATCTAATTGAATGCCCATGCAAACTCCGCTATATCGGCATGACTACAAGGAAAGTAAGGACAAGAATTGTGGAGCACCGTAGCACCATTCGGTGCAAAAAATCAAATAGCAAACTGATGGATCATTACCTGGAAAAAGGACACACCCCCAATGACATATCATGGACAATCATAGAACATATACCATACCATAACACCAATAACGACAAATTCCTCCTCTCTAAAGAACAGCGTTGGATATATCGCCTTTTGACCCATACCCAAGGATTAAATGATAATATTCCCTGGAACAGTCTTAATAACTGAAATGAAACAAGTCCAAGCCCTTTATTAAACAAAGAACCTAGGACCACTGATATGGCCCTTTATATGGATATAAATACTCTTGTTCAACCAAAAGATATGACCTGAAACGACCTCTATTAGTGCACCTTGTATCTGTAACTCGTGTGCAACAAGACCACGTACCTTTAGAGGTGTTACATCTAGTCAGCGTGAGATTACACGTAATGCTCAACAGTTGATGCCCCAGTCTTTTACACCTAACTAGTCTGTTTTCTCTTTTTTTCTCTTTCTATACTGAGCTCACTTAGACCAATCAGCCACATGTGAATTTATTAGCAACAGTTGCTCTAAACACATAATATTCTGCTCTTCAATAAACTGCTGATTGGAACAACTATTACATTTTACAGTGTAGCCACTGATGACTCTATACACACGTGCAGTCTGTTGTCTGTCTCTACTCTTTCCTCAGACGCTAGTCGCGCTGGAGAGGCAATCGACTGCAGTTGCGGTACCTGACAAACGCTAGTCGCGCTGGAGAGAAAATTGGCTGCGGCACCTGACAGGTACTTAAACCCCGCCAAAACCATTAGGAACATGGACGGAGTTCCTGTTATGACCAAGTAGGTGGAGTTGCGGGTTCTGAGCTGTGACGAAGTAAGTAGGGAAATGGGGGATACCGCTGCTAACCTGTGGGGCGTATACGTGTGACCACTAGGGGGTAACATCCCTCTGTAACCATTTCCCCTCTTAACCATCACCAGAGTGTGACTGTAAGCCGGACCCCCTCCAGGGACTCATGGAGTCAGCCTCTTAGACTATAAGAGTAAGCCTTTCTGTTTTCCGTGTTCACGTGCACTAATGTCACTATTTATTGACATTGACTTTTTCGAAGTGATAGCACGGTAACGCATAATTACAAAACGACAACTGAGCATCACATGCCGACACATTCCGCATTATTCCGATTTTAGGCACAACGATATTAAGTCACATTGAATATCACAGTGCCTTATCGTATTCCTTACTCTTGTTTGTTTTTTATGTTTTTTTCATGTTTGTTCGTCCTTATTTCACAGGTACGACTATAGAGGAAACCATCCTCTTTCATTTCTCGCACCTTAGTGTGTGCGTCACATAGGAGCCTGTACATACCCTGTAGACTCCTTTTTAATTTCACTACACACATACGGTCCTGATGAAAGCCAGTTTTACCATAAGGCCTGGCTGAAACTAGTTGACCCCACTGGATGTAGGGGACGACGATAACTATCCCCAGACTACATCCGTAGCCTTGTTTTTAAATACTGCCATGAGCCCATGAATAAAACTCCCCTGTGGACCCTGGGACCCATTGGACAGTTTTTTATTTTCACATTCACAACACCTATCACTGCATACTCGCCTTACACAACCCGCTCTGCTGTAAGCAGGCGTTGCAGCACACCCGAGGCACACTCGGTGCCGTCGGGTGGGGCCCGATGATGAAGCATGCCACCAACCAGGTTGGTGGGTGAGGGCCTTCATATAAAACAGAATTGTTTTCTCTGAAATACACCATAAGAGTTCTCTTATTTATATAGTTAGCTCCTATTGATTATTGCCCCTTATATCTGGGACAGCCAGTCATACTACCTCCCCCCCGTCCCCCCCTCCCCCCCCTCCTCTTCCCCCTCCTCCTCACTCTACAAAGGAGAACAGGCTGCATAGACAAGATCCGAAAAGTCGTTTTATATATTGACAGCAAAGGTGAATTTCGGGTTGACGGCCAGCTGTTTGTTGTAGATGTTAGCATCAGAAAGGGGAAAGCGGTGCAGAAAAGGACCTTATCCAGATGGATTATCCTTAGTATTAAGATCTGCAATTCAGTGGCCCAGAAAGAGCCCAGAGAGGGTATTAGGGCTCACTCCATGAGGGCCAAGTCTTTCCCAGTTTGGTATTGGTTTAGAATCCATTCAAGATGCAAGGAATCTGCAGGAAGAAGTATCCACTGGGAGAAAGTTACGTTCAGTAACGAATATTCTGGTGGATACTCTACCTGCAGATTCCTCACTGATCCCATCCACCTGCCCATTTTCTGCTGGATAATTATGGGCCATTTCATAAGATTCCATTTTTTATACAGTTGCATTATGTCTCATAACCTGATGTCACTTCCGTCCTGCTGCTTCAGTGGCGCAGAAAAAAAATGGATGGGAAACTGATGTCTCGACAGTGGGGCGCTTTATGGCTTCATTGAAGTCACATGGTGTCATTTCTGGCGCTGATACGAGGCCAGCGCCTCCCGCTGTCAGGGGAGTGCTGTGGAAGAAGATTTTCCGGACCAGTTTAGTACCTGGAGCGATATTCAAGAGGTGAGAAATCTGCAGGCAGACAGGATATCCACTAGAAATAGTGTCACCAAAGTTGAGTAACTTTTTCCATTAGCACCAACTATGCAGTGCCTTGGCGTGCATAGCTTTAAGTTCCTGTGTCTCAGAAGCTACCAGTAAGCTTTGAAGGGTTCAAGTGGGAGGGACAACTACTGGTCTGAAGGCGTCTAATTTCCTGCTGGGAATTGGACTTTATAGTAAGGCGTGAGTGCTTTTACACACACTATCTCTGGCACTATTAAGGCTAGAAAGATGGATCCAAAGGTTCTGTAACCAGAGCCACCTCCCATAGCCAAATTGTGATGGACAACAGAACACGGCGTGAAGGCAATCTGGTCCTTCCGGGAATGTGTAAGGAGCCAGATGGGTACCTTCGAGTAAGATGTAGGCTGACCAGTTCAATTGAATACATGCCTCTTTGAAGTAATGCTTGTATGTGTTCTTCCCCTTGCTTCTCCTGGCTAGGTTGGCTTTGGGGATCTCTTGACCCCTTAACTGTTTGGGTTTTATGAGGAATCTTCATTACAGGTTCCCTAGTCACCTGGGCTTGTGCAAATCTTCCCACGATCACACAGGCTCTCATCACTTGAGCAATCGGCACCTCTCCATGAAGGGCAGGGTAGTTCCTCTTCTCTCCACAGGGCACAGCAGAAAGGCTGTTTGAAAGTACTAAGGCCTTGTCCAAACCTGTGGGATACCGTAAACCAACAGAGGTGCAGTTCCTACTAATGTTTTCTGTGGGTCGGTGCCCAGAGTCCCCAGTATACCTGAATGATGCAATGGGCCAATATTTATATCACTTTGGTCATTGGTCAAGCCACGCCTTCATCCTCTCCTAGCGTTTAAGCCAGTCAAACTTTACATTCTAGCACGTGCCATCTCACTTTTATTTTTGCAAGGAGGAGTTTTCAATTCCCATCATGCAAAGTGCTGCGAAAGACGCCCTGTACTGACAGGATGGCATGCGTGGTGACACCTCGCAGCAATGGCATCTTGCACGTTCAGAATCATTCTATTCAAAGAAGGGGTACAGCTTTATTCAGTGATAGATCAGTAATAATTAATTGGCAGAGTGATATGTATGTAACTGATCACAAAAGGATCAGACGCTGAGTGTGTTAGCCGGGTTTAACCTTGTGACCTTTAGACCAGGCCAGTAGAATTATGCGGCTGGGTTGACTAAATTATGCAGCAAAAAAAGGCCATTTATGATGGTGGCATATTTTTTGGCAGTATTACTTCATTCTTTTGTAATTTGTATACCTGTTATCACTGTCTGGGCAAATGTTTCATCTCATTAGAACAAGTTTAATACTCAATGACAGCAATAAGTTACTAATTCAGTGACCAATCAACCTTTCCGAAAAGCTTTCATGTGGGTTGCATCAACATGTTGTTATGTTTTACTATCTTTTGATCCATTTCAGTAAGGAACATTTTTTTGTTAAATTTTACAAATCATGCAGCAGATGATGAATTACGTGGCAAACTTGGCAAATTCATAATAATGTGGAAACGCTTCAACCGCAGAATGACATCATTCCAGTGGCCTTGCCTTTAGGGGACTATCCGTCCCTTGCAATAGATTTATAAATTCCATGATCTTCTTTAGGCTAATGCATTGAGCCGGTAACAAAGTGCCGGTGCCGTTCGTTCAGCTGGCAGCAATGCATCCCCGGAAGTGCCCGCGCTCTGACCCTCCTAGTAATGGCTGCCCGCTCTGCCTGCCTCCCGTATCGATCCGCGCAGAGACTGCCAGGTTGCTGCTGAGCTTGCGGATGCCCGCGGGCCTCATTCAGCGCCACGTGAAAGGCCTCAGCGGGCAGCGGCTGCGTAGTCACGGGTCAGACGACAGGCCTTCTGTGATGACAAGGGAGGGGGTCGCGGCGGAGAGCCCCCGTGCGGCAGTAGAGGTTGGACGGCACCACGCCTCGAAGATGGAGCTCCCAGTACCAGCAGCTCCTGCTGGGTGAGGGGTGGGCACCGATGCCCGTCCCTTAAGCCCTCAAGCTTCCATCCTGCGTCCAGTCGCCCTCAACAATAATCCTTGGACACCCAGGTACAGTGAGCGTGTCTGTTCTCTTTTAAAACCCGCCCGGGGGCCTGTCTCTCGGCGCCGCTGCAGACTCTCATTGTGTTCTCAGACAAACCACTAAGCATGTTGTGACGTTGATAATCTTCTGAGTAGTAAGCCACATTGTGACATCATTATACAAATCCTATTTCCGCCTTCGTCACAGGACAGCGTGAGAATGGCTACCTATGCTATGATTATTTTATACACACTGTAATATATCAGTAGGTGCCAGATATTGGTGTAATAAACCATCTAAGAAATCAAATAACTTGCTAAAAGGTCCGGGCCTAACTGTTAGAGGTGAGGTTAACGGTGGAGCCCAGTGTTCTCGTACTTTGTAATAAAATCTTTTTTTTTTTTTTTGCTGTATCAATAATGGACTGGACATCCCATTGAAATAAAGGAAATTAACTTATAAGGTCGATTTTAGGAAGCTTGTGAGATTTGCAAAATGTATCAGGTATATGATTGAAATATGTATGATTCACAAACCCAGACATGTCAATCGCATGCATGTGTATACAGTATGTGCCTAATGCACACATTTGTAGATTGAGCATGATAGTAAAGACAGACCGTTTCAGGGACGCATCATACAAAAAAAAGCATTGGAAAAGCCAGTAGGACTGGGTTTAATGTGATTACGTATGCAGCATTAGCACTTTAGAGCACAACACATGAGCGGGAGCCATCAGCATCCGATGGGGAGGGCTCTAGATGTAAGGTAGTCCCTCGTGCTTTCCAGTGCAAGAGCTAAAGTGGAGATGGAAGGATACATCCAAACAGCCAGTAGCATTAGTTGAGAGATGAATACTCCATTGGGCTGAAGCAAGATGTGATTGTCAAAGTCTCAAACCAATGGCTGAAAGAGACTAGTTGAAGAAAGCCTGTGGCTGAAAGGGGTAGACACTAATTCCACTCTTTGTATATGGTATGTACAGCTGTGCAGTCAAACCCAGCAATATCAAGCAGTTGTGTTGTCACAGCCAAGACCTAAAAAAGTAAGTGCCAGTAGAAAGCAAATTAGAGTTAAACCCTCAAATCCTTTTTGTAGGAAGCTTGCTCTTTATATGATATATCTAAAAGAGGTACACCATGCGAAGAGTCCATGGGTTCCCTTATGAGTGGACAGGGGCGTGCTATGGCAATCCCAAGGTGCTCTTCTAGGGGGTAGTGTGGTCGAGCAGCCTTGGACTTATCACACTGGAGTGCAAGACATCTGAAAATACACACAATGGTCAATAAATGAAACACACAACTGTAGAAGGAGATCCACGCCAATTTATAAAGACAGCAAGTATCTTTATATTTGTTCAGGTATCAGAAGAAAATCGTTCAGGTAAGTACGTTTTGAAATAGGAATTCTTTTTATTTCAAAAAGCCTACAGTGCAATTTCTGGAAACTGCAATGTTATCCTATGGGAGGAAAAGTCAATGCAGCATTCGGTACAGTGCAACCATTTACAGGACCAATCCCCAGGACTTAAGGTGAGTGATGGGCAAGGTCCAAGGCAGCACCTGCAGAACACCACCAGCGGTACTAGGGCAGCCGGGTGCAGAGTTGCAAAACAGTGTCGGTTGCCCATTGTTACTCTATGTGGTTCGGTCTTTGCGTAAAGAGGCTGCAGGCTTTGACTGGGAGGCAGTCGGGCTGAACCAACAGGGAGGGCTCAGGCCTCACGTTGCTCGGGGACGTAGGGACACCTTTGGTCCTCTTCTCCATTGCCCAGGGGTGACGGGTGCAGAGGTGTCTTCAGGTGTCTGGTTTTTCTTACCGGGAGCAGTCGCGGTAGAGGAGGCCTGGCTGCAGAGGCCGCAGGCACTGTCGGAGAGTTCACTGGGGGCAAAACCACGGTGGACTCAGTCTCTGGAGGGCTCCGGGACCACAATGACACATTTGGCCCACTTCAACTCGGGCTTGCATCGACGGGTGCTGTGGTGTCTTCAGGTATTGCAGGGATTCTGCCCAAGAACAGAACAATGCGTAGGATTATGGGACCTTAGTGCATAGGGACTGAGTCATCCTACCACCTTAGTACCCATGAGCCCAGGACTGACTAGCTATAGTGTCTCACTTGCCCTCCTACTCACTCACAGAGAAACAAGTAAGACACCCCAGAACACAACACTCCCGAATCTCTGAGGACTCGCAGTTGCAAGACACACCCCTTCGCTTGCACTCTTGTACCTGTCCACAATAAGATCTGACAGATACATGAACCCGTTTAAAATATTTATTTTAACTAACGTGCTCTAACATGCAGTATACGTGCCACAACAAGCAGAAAAATGCATAATACAAATACAGTCAGCATAGCAGCTAGTCCATAAATCATGAAGGGTGATGTCATCATGAAAAGGCAATAGACCCTAACCTCCCTCCCCTTGCTAAGAAGCAGTAATATTTTATATTAGAAGATCTCTGGGTTTTGTCTGCAGACCCCATACCTTAGACTAAGATGGTAGTTTTACATCATAGGTGCTGTCTCGCTCTTCTCCCTGGAAAGATCCCTCTTCAAGTGTGTGTTCCCTATGCATGTATCCCCATAATACCAAAGGACGATTTCCAAATAACCGCTGCATTGGTATGTTTTGTCTAGGTGCGAGGGCCTGACCAGAACAGAATAACAAGGGGCATTGTTTAGCGACCTTGCTCAAAATGTTCAGACTAAATCTCAGGAACTGGCAGAGAATGTTCACAGCAAGCAGTTCTCATGTGAAAAGTACGAACAAAGTCTGCAGAGCTCATGCTATCTTAGAGAAGACGACAATGTCCCCATGGGCCATGTGACACCTACCCCTTGGTCAGGTCGGTAGCTCCGATGCAAACAGAACTCAGGGGTAAGCAGAGCCAAAGCAGGTTGGTAAAAGGCCAAATAGGTGTAAATGTTCCGAAACGGATAAATGGTGCACAAAAAAAAGAAAAGATTCTGCACAAGTATAGAAAAAAGAAAGGCCTTTGTGACGTTTCCCAGGTCTCATTTAACAGTGGCTCTCCAGAATCAAAAATATCACGGGAAAAGTGAAATGCCATTAGTTCCAACAGGCCGTCAGAACCTTCCATTGTAAAAAGGTATGCCATCCAATTAAGTAAGTCGAATGAGCAGACATGCTCCTCATATCCAAAAACTGCTAGGAGCATTTCAGGGCAACCTGCGTGAAATTCGATGAAACTCAGATCCAGTAGGCGCTGTGCATGAGCACAGGTACTCAAGCCTGCAGACGCTCCAAATGTAGGATCATACACAAGCGCCTACCCACGGAACAGTCCTGGTTATGGGCCATCAAAGGACCCATCAACAGTTCATAATCCAGGGCAGCATGTGATGTATTGGAGAGGCAGACATCCAGGGCCCATTGAAAGGGGAACCGGAGGCAGTAGAACACAGGTTGCACACAGGTGAAGAAGGATAAGCGGAAGGTGAGCCAATAGTGATGTTAAGAGCTTCTAATGGCATTAAATCAAAAAGTAGGCGCATCCGTTCACGGTCCAGCTGCAATTGGTCCCGGCTGGGCAGTACCACAGGTCGAGCAGCCATGACGGAGCAGTAGTAGAAGTACAAGTACACCGCAAATTAAAAGGAGGAGTAAGGGAAACCCTCCGAAGGAGCTGGAAAAAATATAATGAATAAAAGCTGGGATTACTCCAAAAATAGTCTGAAAGGAGGTGACAAGGCCGGATCCCACAAGTTTTAAAAAGTGGGCCAGCCCTATGGTATCTGACGCAGAGCTCATGCTAACTTAGAGAAGACGACAATGTCCCCATGGGCCATGTGACACAGGCTTCGGGTTTCTGCGGTCATGAAGTCCTCACAGGGGTCTTTGGTTGCCTGCAGGATGCAGGGATGCAGGTCTGCTCTACTTCTTGGGAGGTCTTGGTTTCTGGGTGAAGTGCTGGCAGGTCTCCCGGGCTTTGTGGGCTCAGCAGTGGCAGGACAAGTCGACTTTTGGTGCAATTGTTGAAGTCAGCAGGCAGGCCGCAGGGCTGGCACGAGGTCAGTTGCTGGGTCTTCATTTCTTACAGGATGCAACTCTTCACATCCTTCTTCGTCTTTCAGGTCGACAGGATCTGTTCTGGTGCCAGGGGCTCCCCTAAATACTGAATTTAGGGGTGTTAGGGGAGTGTAGGGCAGTAGCCAATGGGCTACTGACCCTTGGGGTCACTACGTCCGCTATATGACCACTTCCTGTGGGAAGTGGGCCTAGCCCTGTCCCAGAATTCCTAAGTATGCCATCACAAAGATGGCTACTTCTGAAAAGTTGTGTCCACCTCAGTTTAGCCCACCTTAGTGGTAGTACTAGCCTGGGTGTGGCACGCCTACCTGACTTGCTAATTTTCCCTCCTGTCCAGGCGCCAAAGGGGCTCTGGACAAAGGGGTTCGGCTTCCTCTCCTGTGAGGGGAGCAAGATTTGCATTTCAAAGGCGGCAGCTATTTGAAGCTTGCCGGCCTAGCAGGCTAATCAGCAGGTCTTCCTGTGGGAGGGGATATTACGCCCTCTTCCCGGACAGGCTTTTGTTCTGGGTCTCCTGAGAGCAGGGTCTCTCACCTGCGGAGGTAAGAACAGTGTTTCGGGTGGCTGGCAGAAACCAGTAATTGAGCGAACCAGAGGCTGGTAGGATTTTAGTGGGCACCTCTAAGGTGCACGTATTGGTAAATCCAACACTGGCATCAGTGTGGGTTTATCAATACAAGATGCTTGATACCAAACATCCCTATCTTCAGTGAAGCCATCATGTAGCTGAGGATCTCGTTTTCACCAGTGTCCAGCACCTGTTTTAAAATGGCTTCCCTGGTCTCTTGTGCTGGCAGTAAAAGGACTGACCAGCACAGGGGCATATCTGCTCATGCAGGTATTCCCTCACATGTAATATTCAGCACCCTGCCTTAGGGCTGCTGTAGGGGTGACTTGCAAACATTACCTGCAGTGGTAGGGGACATGGTACACAGGGATGTGTGTCATGCCATGTTTTCACTTTTGTCTGCACCAAAACACTCAGCTTGCAATAGCAGCCTTGCATGTGTTTGGTAAGGGGCCCCTTAGGGTGGCACAGTTCGTGCTGCAGCCCTTAGGGACCCTCTTTAGTACCTCAGGCCCTAGGTACCAGGGGCACCATTTACTAGGGACGTACAGAGAGCGCTAAAGGTATTTCCAATTGGGGGAACAATTGTAAATTTTTAGGGAAAGAACACTGGTATTGGGGACTTGGTTAGCTGGAACCCAGTACACTTCTTTCAAAGTTGCATCAAATACCAAGCAAAAAGTGTGTGTGTTGGGGGGGGGGGTACTGCAACAAAACCCAGTTTCCTACACTGTTATTTGAAGATTCATACATTTACAGTAGCAAAGTTATTCACAGGTTCTAATCCTGGTGGATCCACTCGGCCTCCTGTCCGACGGTTGCTAAAACGAGTACCATTGAGCTTGGGTAAAACATCTGTTTTTCAGCCTGAAGGTGCCCCTAGGGGCGAACTTGCGTTTTACAATTACACATGTTCTGTTATGTATGCTACTTGGCACATTTCTCAGAACACTGACTCTTGGACCTGATTTAAGCAGTGCATAAATAGTGCTAAAGTGCAAAAATGTTTCATGGGTTTATGAGATGTGTGAGGGAAGGGTGTGCAAGTCCGGTCATTTTTCCACTGGAAAGAGCATTGCTAAGGGTAAGTAACTTGTTCTTCCAGGGGATCGTGTACCTAGAACCGTTAAAACACAGTTGAATGCAACCAGAAGTGATAATTTTTCCCTACTGACCTGTGAATTGTAAGGTAGACGAGCAGCATCTCACAGCAGAGCAGAGCACTTGTGTAGCTGTCAACTTAGACCATGTCCAACTGATGTTTCTCTTCTCTGTATCGAACCTAAGGAAACCATACTGATAAAAATTAAGAACAAACCAAGCCCGTGAAATCCTTTAGTAGAAGGCTCACCCAACATGTTCATAAGTTGGGGTATAGAAGTCTTGGTTACGGGGGAGGACTAGAGTTCACCATCAACCGATACATTTCTGATCTTGCTCCATGCTCTCTGATTGCAGGTTACGATGTCCCACGGATGGATGCAGACACGTGGAGGTGGGCTGGCTCGCTCTGGAACTATCTACACCTAGGACAGCAGCTAGAACAGGTCTCGAAGCGTTACTTTGCACTTTTTGACAAACAGGATTAGCGATATGGATTAGCAGTCAACAAAGAGGGTCTGTATCTAGAGATGGGGATGTCTAGAGCACCATAGCACGAAGATTCATCTGAATCGACCAAGGAGGGAGGTTGTGAAATGATCCGTGATCTTTGTTGGAATCAATGTGCATCACAGAACATGTACGCAGTATGACGAAGCGGTATCATTTTATTTCCTGGAACTGGAGGTCAGTGGGGGTGAGGACAGCAGGAGTGCGGATGTTTGCTGGCATTGAATGGGGTGATGCGAGGTCGGAGTTCGCAGGCAGGAGTTGTGGCATGAAATAACTTGTTTCCAGGTAGTCAGGCTTTGGGTTGGTTTATAATCTGTGTAAATTGGTAGGTGAGATTCAGAGTTGAAAATCTGCTCGGTACTAAGGGGACCAAGACACTGTTCAGTGCAAGAATACAGTCTAGCAACCTGGCTTCTAAGGTGGTGAGGGAGACTTTCATCAGTCTCTAGAGGAGCATAGATGAAGAATCGGGTGGGGCTCACAATGCCCTCCGTAGCCTTGTGGTTCTCCTTGTTTCTAAATAAATCAAACAACAAGGTAAAAGAAGGAATGCTGGTATTAATCTCAGTCACTGGTGATCGCTCGGAGCTGCATTCCAGTCTATTGTTTTTTGCCCACTTTGCCAATCTAAAGAGACCAGCCATATTCGAATCATCCATGGTATTACTCCATTAGAGCAAACATAAGGAGATGATGGACGGAGCGTTGAAACTTTTCAGACACTCACCCCCAGTCACAGATCTGGGTTGAATCCATCATCGTTCTTTAGCTCACTTCGCCACCCCAGTTCAGACACAGCTATATGCAAATCAGTCTTGACCCTGTGCCTCATGGGAACAGTCCAGCCCGAACTCCCAAGCCATTTCTTCCCTGGACCGGAAACAAGCATCCTGGGACCGGTTTCGGGCTAACAGCCCTCATCAGCCAGGCTAGCTTGAAACCAGTGGCAAAGTGAGCAAGGGACCCACGTCTGGGCATACCCTGCCAACTTAGGGCGAACAAAGCAAACACAAGGAGATGATGGACGGAGCGCTGAAACTTTTTAGACACTCACCCCCAGTCACAGATCTGGGTTGAATCCATCATCGTTCTTTAGCTCACTTCGCCACCCCAGTTCAGACACAACTATATGCAAATCAGTCTTGACCTTGTGCCTCATGGGAACAGTCCAGCCCGAACTGCCAAGCCATGTCTTCCCTGGACCGGAAACAAGCATCCTGGGACCGGTTTTGGGCTAACAGCCCTCATCAGCCAGGCTAGCTTGAAACCAGTGGCAAAGTGAGCAAGGGACCCACTGGATTCAAGCTAGCCTGGCTGATGAGGGCTGTTAGACCGAAACTGGTTCCAGGATGCTAGTTTCCGGTCCAGGGAAGACATGGCTTGGCAGTTCGGGCTGGACTGTTCCCATGAGGCACAGGGTCAAGACTGATTTGCATATAGCTGTGTCTGAACTGGGGTAGTGAAGTGAGCTAAAGAACGATGATGGATTCAACCCAGATCTGTGACTGGGGGTGAGTGTCTGAAAAGTTTCAGTGCTCCGTCCATCATCTCCTTGTGTTTGCTTTGTTCGCCCTAAGTTGGCAGGGTATGCCCAGACGTGGGTCCCTTGCTCACTTTGCCACTGGATTCAAGCTAGGCTGGCTGATGAGGGCTGTTAGCCCGAAACCGGTCCCAGGATGCTTGTTTCCGGTCCAGGGAAGACATGGCTTGGCAGTTCGGGCTGGACTGTTTCCATGAGGCACAGGGTCAAGACTGATTTGCATATAGCTGTGTCTGAACTGGGGTGTTGAAATGAGCCAAAGAACGATGATGGATTCAACCCAGATCTGTGACTGGGGGTGAGTGTCTGAAAAGTTTCAGCGCTCCGTCCATCATCTCCTTGTGTTTGCATTACTCCAATAGGAACAGTACAGCACCAAACTGGCAGACCAGGTCCCCTGCAGATGGCACCACAAGCAACTCCAGACCAGTTTCAGCATAATTAAACCTCATCAGTGATTTATAGATTGAGTTCTGTGGCACATTGAGCACAGGACCCATATCTGTGCATAGACATTACACCTACGGTGTATACAGACAACAAGGTGATGGAAGGAATGTTTCAATTAAACTCAGCTATTGGCAATAGCGCGGGCCGCATTCCATACTAGCAACCCACTGTGCCTTTTAAATGGATAAAGGGAAGGCAGCACTTTCCACAGAATCATATTGTAGTCACATGTTTACTGTGGTGCATTTAAAATGGACCTTCACTTTTACATGGCGCAAGATAAAATAAACCCACTATTGGGGGGTTTCTCCCTTGGATCTTCTTAGTGGGGGAGGCAGAAGTAAGGCACTCCTCCTTTGCTAAACCAGCTTCCTGCTATAGCGCCAAGACGCCTCGGCATTCGTGCGCTCTACAAGCCTACTACTTACTTACTTATAACTGAGATTTAAGTGTCAAAAGTAAGATATACAAGAACACACATAGACTAGTAATAATATTCCTACTCTGGCTTGTAATACTTAAAAAGGAAATCGTTCTGAAAGTCCATTGAATGCATTTGCAGAATGAGTTGCGTGAGAGACCAAAGTTCTTCTTTGAAACTAGGACTCCTCTGCCTTGTACTTCACAAACTGATGTCAATATATGCAATTTTTTCCTGAGCCAAGGCACACCTGCTTTGCAATTAATATGGAGTTTACCAAATGACCACAAGAGATCAGTGAAGATTTGTTGATGCCTGTTGGAAGAACCTCGGAAGCCATCTTCCAATATCTACTTCATGAAAAAAATCTGATTATCCAAATGTTGTGATAAATTTGTAAATAAATATACAAATAAATACATAAGAAAAAAAGCAGGGGCTCAAAGTTTTTCTTAGGAACCCGCCACCAATACTGCGAAAGGCTGCTTAGCTTGATTTCACCTCATGCATCTTTCTTCCACCAACCTATACTTTGTTACTATGTCCCACTGTTGGAGATTCATTTTTATCCCTGCTTCCCCCCTTGTCACTTTTTCATATCTTTCTCTTCCTCCTTAGTTTTCCCTTTTCTGCCTTTCTCACTCTTGTTCTGATTTTGAAAAATAACCAAGCCCTGGTCCTCGAACATGAGCCCTGGTACTGAGTACTGGCACAAATTAAGAACTGTGCAGTAGGCAGTGAGGAGAAAATTCTGGTGTAACTAATTTCCATCATTGAGAAACTGGCTTTGGCTTTCTGCAATTTTGATATGTAAAGGGTGGTCATGTCGGGTCTTGTCACCCCTCTTTTCAAGACGTAAAAACTGAACGTGCTTGGAGTGTAAAGATTCTAGCAGCAAACCTATACTCAATTCCTCCCTAAAAGTTTGTATTTGTATTTTAGATTTATAAAGCGCATAAAGCCACCAGGCATTAAAGCGCTAACACCGGTCAGAAACAAACGAAGAAAAGCAGCAGCGGCATAAAAAAGAATGAGAAAATAGCCATGTTTTGTGATGCTTACAAAACACAAGATAAAAATACAAACTCACAATATGTATAGGGAGCGTGTTCCATAACCTGGCTGCAGCCACGGAAAACGCGCGGCCGCCCCATCTAGCCTTCTGAAACCTGGGGATGATCACCTTTCTCAGTGCTGCTGATCTAAGCTGTCTATTTGGCAAATACCAGGTTAAGATGGCTCTCAAATACCCAGCGCCCTGCTGGTGGAGAGCCTTAAGGGCCATACATAGCGCTTGAAAATCACCCGCTTCCCTAATGGAAGCCAATAGAGTGACCGCAACCCCTCCCTGACCGAATGATGCTTCGGAGCATCCAAGATCAGCCGGGTGGCCCTATTCTGGATGATCTGAAGTTTATTAGGGGCGAACTGGTTAGCTGTTAGATATAGAGCATTACAGTAGTCAAGACGAGATGTAATAAGAGCAGTGACCACTGAAACTCTTAATTCTCCAGGCAGGAAGGGGAAAATCTTCTTCAGGATCTTCATAATGAAGAAGCAAGAACTTTCTGTGTGATCAACCTGAGCATCAAAGATAAGGGTGCTATCAAAGATCACTCCAAGATTTTTAGCGGCTACCACAGGAGTGGGTAACGGGTTGCATGCCTCAGGCCAGTTCTAAGTAAGATTCACACTGGAATTATCTGGGTAATGTAATCCTTTAGGACTCTTGTCCATTGGAAGGTAGTGGTGTTAGTATGTGTAAAGAGCTGCTCATTGTATTGTATCTTTGCCAGGCAGCTTTGCCACGTAGTGTTAGGTTTATAAAGTTTCCTGCTTTAGGAATCCACTCACTGTAGATGAGAAAATTCAACAACTGGGCTGTCTCTGAGAATTGCTTGCACAACAAGACCCACTAGTTTTGTCTGACCTAAAGAACACTAGTAGGTTCCATTTTTTTAAAAATATTTTCACTATAGCAGAGATTAGCAGGTTTCCAAGAACTTCTTATCATGTTTTTTATTTTGTGGACACAAGTCACCTTAGGCGCTTCTTGCGCTGTTGATTGTGACGGTAGTGGCTGTTCCTCGTGACTTGCGTGAAGGCCAAGGTTTAAGTACAAATGTTGCACCATAGAATGAATGTTATCGGCCAAGAAATTTCCCGCAAGCGGTGGCAAATATAAGAGTTTTTCCCCTAAATCCAGGGATAACCAGAAGATTAGCTGACCAGAGCACTCACCTTAGATTTGGTTCAAGTAAACTAAGATCTCTATGAATCTTTTACCCTAATTCTTAACCATTATTACCACTGGCAAAAGGTGGAATGCCAGCACTCAGTGCTGCCACCGACGATGAGCACTTTGGTTCTGTCTATGAAGATTAGGTATATGTAAATCCATCCCGTCATTGACGGCTGCTAGATATTTTTCTGGGGCGTTTACCTTTCGACCTGCTTTCCCCACCGAGGTGTAAAAGAACCTTGATATAATCAGCATCACAGCTAAGATATAGAATCTTCACAGTGATGTGCCAAAGAGAACACTACATTGTAAAACAAAGAAATCAGGACTACAGGTTAAGTGTTCTGGTTGCAGTTATAACTACCAGAGTAGTCTTTCTCCACCAGTGAACTGCTGCACAGGAGTGCACCACCATAAATCAGACCTCCTTTACCACCAGAGAACACCTCCTTCACCAGTGCACGTCTCTTCCACATGTTTATGCCTTCTCCACCAGAGCTGACCACCACAGCCAGAATACACCTCCTACACTGTATCAGACCTTCTTCACCAGTACACGCCTACTCCACCAAAGCATGCCTCCTCCAGCAGATCAGCCCTCCTCTATCAAAGCAGACCTCCTCAACCACTGCAGGCCTCCTACACCTTTGCAGACCTCCTTCACCAGTGCATGCTGCTTCCACCAGAGCGCAAATCTTCTGTTTGATTACACCTTTTCTAGCAATATGTGCCTCTTCCACCAATGTACCCTTTGTCCACGAGTACATGTTTCCTCTACCAGAGCACATGCCCTCCATCAGAGCAGATCATTAAAATTAGCACATAGGTCCTTCACCACAGCAGACGAACGACACGATTGTACGCCTCCACCACCGGTGCTTTCTGCCTCTATCAGTGCATGTTTTCTCCACCAGTGAACACTTCCTCCACCAATGCTGACCTCTTCCATGAGAGCACACCACCTCCGTCGGAGCACACCTTCATCACCAGGAAACACCACTCCACCACGGAAGACCTTCATAGGCAAGAATACACCTCATTCAACCTGCAAGCACTGAGGGCCAGATGGGAGAGCGAGGTAGGCACTCTGGCAGATATAGACTGAGAGGCAGCTCTGATGCATCCAAGGGAATTGGCAGTTAAAGCGAAGCTGAGGCTGATACAGCTGAAAATACTCCATCAAATCGATTATAACAGGAGTACACCTCCTTCAGTAGTGCACGTTTCCTTCATTATAGCAAAATGACTCCATGAGTAGAGCACATTGTTTGCCACTACATAATCTATCCTCTTCTACAACACACCTTCTCCATCATAGCATGTCTTCCGGAGTAGCGTGCTTCAACACCCCATCAGGGGTAACAAGCGCTATATAAATACAAACCTTTTTTTCCTCCTCTATCCTTCTGCTATCATTCCAAAACCAAATAACTGACTAACCTATCCACCACTTAAAATGTACTTGCATGTTTCACTATACTAATTCAACACTAATCCTCTATGGGTCCCAGAGTAGCGTGCTACTCGCCGAAAAAGCGCTTCGATGCCTCGTCAGGGGTAGTAAGCGCTATATAAATGCAATTACAATACAATACAATGTCTTCTTCACTATTGCAAAGATTCTTCATTAGATAATGCCTCCTTCATCAGAGCATGTCTCCCCTGAGTGGGGCTCCCTGAATAGAGCATGCCTACATTATAATATGTCTTATCCACTAAAGCAAGCCTTCTGCAGATGAAGATGTTAATATCTAAAAATAATCAGTGTTTTACATGAGGATCTACCACAAAAAATACATTTATGTTTCTTGGTCCAAGCCACTGATGAATCTAGGACATACAGGAGTTTTTCTAGGTATCCCATGTTCTGCATACAATACCTTCATTTAAGTTATTTGAATGATATCTAAAAACACAAAAAAAGATTGGTAGGGTATTTAATTGATCTTCAACTTCAGAAATATCTGTAGAATAACCAGAACTTTCATACTGATTACTTGCTACATTGTCCACAAATAACGGGTCTAATTTCCTTTGTTGATGCCAGAGTGATGTCATCATCTGTCTGGGATGCCATGATGTACGTGTGGCAGAAAGAGCAGCCGCCCTGTTTCTCGAAGGATGGGCTCCATGGATACTGTTCACAGGACACCAGGGTCACCATACTATAGGTAAGAGGTTCAGCATGTATGGTGTGAGTCAACTAGTTGGGGAGAAGATGTAGCCTTACGGCTACAGCGGTCGACCTCGAAGCTGGGGAACTGGGTTCGAGCCTCGGCAACGACGCTCAACATCTTGTGATTCTGGGCAAATCACTTAATCTCCCCGTGCCTAACAAAAATGAATGTGTCCATCTGTAACGAAACTGGTGCTCATGTAAAGCTCTCTGATACCCGATTTCTCGGGTCTAGTTTGCGCTATATAAAACTCTGAAAAAAGGAGAAAAAAAAACTAGTCACCATATCATAGGCAAGATGCAGTGCCAGCAATGCCAATCCAAACATAACAATGCCAAAGGTAAAACGCACTTTTGTTGTGGTATGAATTCAAGCAGAACATGCCCCAGCGAAGAGATGCAGTCGGTGTTGTGAGAAACCTTTAAGAAAGTAGACATAGAAAAGATGTGCAGCAGGTGTAGTGTTAGGCTGTGGGGAAGCATACTGCATATAAAAAACATAGTCAGTGGTGTTTAAGTCCATAGTGAACCATAATATTGGTAAAATGCACAGCTGGTACAGTGCTGGTCCATTTCAATTCAGTCTCCCTTGTGCTGGAAATAAACTCTAAAAGGCATATTAAAACTATTAGAGTTTGGGAAATGAACTTGCTCCATTGGGATCACCGAAGAATTGCTACAAATTACAAGAGAATTTTTTCCCAGGTGTAAGACAGGACACAGGCTTCATTTGATATTGGCTGTAGCTTAGTTAAGTGCTATGGACTTGTACACTGCATCCTTGGTTTGTTGGGACTGTGAAAGGATCCAGACAGGGGCTACCTTAGTCTTCAGCAACAGCACTCTTGTAAAATTTGTAATCTGGCAGAAGAAACACATCTCTTCATGTGCATGTGCAGGCGATCCCTTCACTCTCTAAAGTGCTATGACTAACACAAGTCAAGGCAATAATATATATTAGCAGCACATCAATCAGTCCCTTGCTTACCAGCCTTGACACTTTAAACTTAATGCCCACTCTGAAAAATGTTAAGAGCCCTCATAGTTTATTCATTGGTAAAAATAGGGCATAGTCTTAGCTAGACCAAGCTTAAGTTGTCCTGTACCCTCTAAATTCTAGAATAGAAATATGATTTGTTTTAGATTTAGACTCTAGAGCAGTGCTTTCCAAACACATTAGAACCACAACCCAATTTTCGCGACCCACCTAGCATTCATGGACATGAGATGGTAGATTTTTTAATGTAACTAAAGCATTGTGTCGAGCATTTCCATTGAAATGACCACTAAATTTGCACAGACATACAGTATTTGACTTTTAGCACTATATTGCAAACAAATGATAATTTGTGGAAATCGGGTTTCAGTGAACATTATCATTTGTGCATCACCAAGTAAAGTCTCTTGTTTTGTTTTGATCCTATTAAAATATTTGTTTTCATCACACTTCAGAATTACAAAAAATGTGATTCATTTTTGCTTTCCCAACTGCTGAATGTGTACAGTTTATTTATAGGTATTTACATTTTGTTGTGTGTTACAAAAAATAACATCCTACAGACGTTTCTTTCGCACTCCCTGTACCCCAGCAAGATTGTCACACAATTCACTTTACTTTTCCCTCCTCTGACTGCAAAGTAAGAGGAGTTTATAAACACCAATTCCCATGTTAGAAAATAAGCTGCAATTTGTCAGAAGGCTTAGCAAATGTGACAAGATAAATATAGAATTTAAATGCATCTTTATTTATTGCTTGGACTTTCGCAGCCTACCAAAAATCGCTTGGGACCTACCAGTGGGTCGCAACCCACACTTTAGGAAACACTGCTTTAGAGAGGTATCTCTTAAAATAAGTTGGCCCTCGACTTTGTGGGTGGTGCACTCACTCTTCTCTGAATTCATTTTCTGACAACACCACTAATGATTTGTGCTGTAATTTGATCTATTTGAGTAAAGACAAAAAAAAGTAATTTGAGGACCTGTTCAGTCTCACGTGTAAATCTACTCGTGCATCTAGGCAGGGACGTAGCTTGGTCAGTAAGATTGGGGGGGGGTGAGGTTCAGATTTCCCAACAATCACGCTGGCATATAATGTTAAAATCTATTATACCACAAGCAGGCTGCATGAGAGAGACTTAAGGGGCAGTGGAAAGGGAGAGGAATGCAGATTGATACGAGTACTAAGTGAGAGAAACACAATATTTTGTAAAATAACCAACATTTTGAGGACTTTCAAAACAGATATGAGAGAGAGTGGGTGTGTTTTTGTCAATGTGTGCATGTAAAAATCACAGGTGAAATCAGCATACCTGACTGAAAGCACCTGTCCCAAACTATTCATCGGAAAATACATTTATTAGGGGGGTGTAACACCCCAAACACCCCAGCCCCGGAAGCTATGCCCCTGCATCTAAGAGTAAATCTGCTATTCTACTGTTTTGCATTTCTTCATGTAGATTTACACTTAGATTTAGACTTGCATGTCTCCACCTCCTCATTTCAAGTGGTGGAGACATCTAAGACTGAATTTATGAGTGTAAACTTTCTACTAGCAACTTTTTACATGTAGGGAGAGATCTACGCCACTGTGGTAGAAATTTCCCAATGGGAAGATCAGGGAAAATTATTTAAAAAATGAAATATACTTGAATATAAAATATAAATGTAAAATAATGTAAAATGAAGCGATATTCAGCAATAGATACAAACAACACCTTCTGTTTTTGGGATTGACATTAGCTAAGTGGGACATCGCCCAACTTTGGAAAGCGGACTCCCCTCCCTCGGTGAGTGGTTGGAAGCGTTCCATGGACAAATATATGGGGATGGAAATAACAGTCTTTCAGGCAAGGGGCTGCCCCCAGAAGCATTACAAAATGTGGAATCGGTGGTCGGAATATCGGGGTATTGATTTGCCCTCTGTTCGGCCCTCCGAAACCCCTATAAAGATGGAGGTGCGGTCATATAAATCTGGACACAACAGTAGCCCGCAGCTTTAAACACACTAATACAGCGGACATTTATTCTGTAGGGGTTTGGGGAGTAGTATTCGGTCTGTGCCTGGTTTTTGAAGTTATGTAACATTGGTATCATTCAGAATTTCTGAAATGCTGGATGCATTTGTATATGCGGGCCTTTTAGGCCGTGTTGTACTACCAATAAAACCACAATAAAATTTGTTATTGAAAATATAAAATAATGTAAAACATTTATAATTAAGATAGAACTATTAAATTAAAATGTTAGAGTACATTAACTGATTAAATTGAATGTGTAATAAATAATTCATTTGAATATATTTAATTGAATTATAAATATGATTTCCTAAAGAAAAAAATATTTTTTTTATTTAGCATGTATAAAGTCTGGTTAAAAGTTGTATTGAATGATTTGATTTATTCTGATGTTTTTAATAAAAGTTGAAAAGTTAATTAAACTTTATTATTAACTTAAGTTTATTATAAAATGTTAAAATGATAACTGTTTAATCACATATGTTTAACATTAATATTATCTATCTATCTATCAATCTATTTCATTTTTATATTTATTTAAAATTATTCCCTAAGGCGTGTTATTTTAAGGCTCTGCCTTATTATTTTCTATGGGAGTGTGTTGCAGTATCTGTGAGTGAACATGGCTGGTGCTTGACATACTCCAAGACTGGAAGTACATTTATTACTGTTTTATCACCTTTAATGTTGTAATAACTTTAGAGGCATAGTTTGTGAATAGCAATGGGCTTACTCCTACATGGGTGGGGAGTTTTAGTAGCCTGTACTTCTCTAAACTCCTCCCCTTTGTTCTTAAACCCCTCCGATTTTGTAATAGATATTCCTAATTTCCCCACCACTCCTCCGTGTCACTACCACTTTTATTACTGAATAGTACACTTACATGTGTTGAGATTTCCCCATAGAAAAGATAGGAGAGGGGGGAGTTAGAGCTCTCAACCAGTAGTTTTGTGTATTGCATTCTGTAGTAAGTAAGTAGTGCTAGTGCAGTAGTACTACTTTATGTACTACAAAATGCAGTTTGTGAATCGGGCCCTTCTTCCTGAAGCTACTTCACTAATGCATGGTGGGATTACCTCACTCAGAATCCACCATTTGAATTGACCTGTGACCTTTAGTGAACAGTTTTTTGCATGTTTACTACGATTTCTGGAACAGGTGTCCATTTAGGGTGCTCAGAACCTATCTTCCTGTGATAGGATTTTCACCTTTTGATGGCAGTTCTACACACATTGCACATTCATCTTTCAGCTCCCGATAGTCCATCGAACAATCAAGGAGATGGGAAAAAACTCTGTTCTGTCAGTCCTTCTGATCTTGAAGAATCTGGGCCCACTCCCAGGATAGCCTGAGAGGCCCCTGTAACTTTCTAAAGGATGAGCTACGAAGGGGCTACTGGTGCAAAGGTTTCCACAGGGTCACCGGCATTACAAATGTGGTTCCTGAGTTTAGGCTATGCTCTCCCTGCCTCCATCTCCGAGCTGGCAGGCATTTGCGCCACCTCAGCGCTCGCTGCAAAATTATGATATCACAGGAGTCTGAGCACTGGCTCGAACTGAAACATTCTACAGAACAGCACTCACAAAAGATTTGTCATAGTCTATGATTAACATGTAAACAACTCCCACAACTAAATGTTGCCAGGGAAACATTTTTCAGACTTACTGCAGATTGCCCCAGCTTCAGCCTTGCTAAACTGGTACTCATATGTAATCACCTGAAATTTTCTGATATATCTGTGCTGCTTTGTTTCATAACATTGAAAAGTGTGTGTGTGTGTGTGTGTGTGTGTCTGTGTGTGTGTGTGTGTGTGTGTGTGTGTGTGTGTGTGTGTGTCTGTTGAGGCAGATTGAATTTCAGGGAGTATTAGTTAGTCACGTGGAGCGAGAGAGAAAGAAACAGACAAGGAGAGAGAAAAATAAATATCGTGCAGGGCTATAAGTGTTTTTATAGAAAACCCAATTCACAGAATATCAATCATGACAAACATGTCACCTAAACAAATCATCATTTTCAAGATAGTATTAACCAGTTATTAGAACCCAATTCTTAGATTTACTTTTTAATTTTCCTTTTACTTTATTTTCCAAGGTTTAGTTATATCCTTTTTTCCACATCCTATCATTATCCTATTGATTACACTTGTTGAGCCATTGAAAGCCCCCTCAGTTGCTTTCCATCATGGTATTTAAACTTAATTCTTGATTTTCAGAAAAGCTTCCTTTGCTACATAAAAATCCTTACAAAATTGCTCCTTTCTCATTACCAAGCAGAAGCCCATTCCATTCCAAGATGGCTGTTGTGTGTAATTTACTTGGAATAACTCTGCCACTTTGGCCCTTCTGTTTCCTTCGTACTTTCAGTCACCTGTTATAGCCTGGGCCACTGGAATTTTGCGTCAGAAGACCAATTTGTGGGGGCAAGATTGAATATTTTTCGTCAAGAAAAGGCAAATTATGCGGCATATTGGTGCAGATTTTGTGATAGTGCTACCTCATTATTTTGTATTTTTTACTCATGTTAATACTATTTGGGCCAAGGTTTCACCTCAATAGTACCAGCTTAACACCCAAATACAGTAATAAGTAATACAAAGGTGACCAATCAACCTTTGCAAAGGGCCTTCCACTGCACTGCAACACGTGTCGCTGCGGTTTTAGTAACTTTTGATCCGTTGAACTAGAAGTGTTTTTTTTGTTGTTATAATCAGCAGATTATGCAGCAGATGATGGATTATGTGGCAAATGAGGCATATCCACAGCTATGCAGGAAACACCATAGCTGCAAAATTGCATGATTCCAGTGGCCCTAGTTATAGGTCCTCCTGTATATTGATGAGATGGAGTTAAGACATTTCCTAGCCCGCAGCCTGCACAATTTTGTCCAATTAGGTTTTTACTACCACTCTTGACACGTCCCTTAAAAACAAATGTTCTGAAGTATGTTTGCAAGCATGACTTCTCTTTCATGGTTATCGAGAGTCAAACATCTTCCCCATCTATCTTGTTGCAGGCATGTGGGACCGACCTGAAGCCGAGATCTTTTCTGCTATTGCCATGAAATTGGGAGTTCCTGAAACAAGGACCATTTTGGAGAAAAGGGCAACCAATACAGGGGAAAATATACGATTCTCTTGGCAAATTCTGAACGAGAAAAATATTCCAGGTAAGAGGGAAGTTGTGGTATTCATATCAGTTCACTGTTGTGCACCGCAGCGGGCGAGCAAAAAAGTGATGGATGGAAAATCTTGAATTAAACAAACCTCTTACTGTGGGCACGCTCCATTCCATCTTTTTTCAGCTTTTCAGCTCCTTTACAGACAGGTACCAACTGCATGCAAATCAATCTTGACCCTGCCCCAAAACGTACAGAACAACAAAAATATTCTGCACTTGATAACATCAAAAGGGGCAGCCAAGACCACACCCCCTCACAACAAGAACACAATAATCTCCCAGCCATGTTTTGCCTTTTAGTCCTGTAGCATCCTCCCCAGCCTCGGAACATGTAAATGACTAAATCACACACTGAGCTTGGTAGTATACATCTTTATTCCTCAGTGTGTAACCATTAACTGAACATTCTACATCATGAATTCTATCAACCACACCCAAGCATTTATGTCACTGTTCTACGGAGTCCGTTAGGAACCAAATGGGTCCTGGCATCTCTAACTCACAAGACACTACATCTCCCCCTTTGTTAAATAAAAAGAAAAAATGATACATATATACATAATATCTCTTCAATAAGTCGTTTTGGTGCACAAGTCAATCACCCAGATCTTGTTATGTGAGACTGCGGAGATGCAGAAGAAGTGTCTGTAACTGGCACTGGTGACAAAGACCCATGAGAAGGGGTAGGTCGTTGGTGAAGTTCTCCAACGGATGACCACGCTAACATTTTTTAGCGCTTTTCTCAGTGTTTCTCTCGAGGAGGTGATGACATCACCCTCATTGGGTCAGTGATTTTACATCCTGCAGGTACACTTATAGGGTACTTAGTGTTTGGACAGTACTTGTTGCATCCTTGGTCCCAGACACTATGTAGATTAGTTATAAATTTTATGGTCCTGAAGAATTGCCCTAGATCACATCTTGACTAATTGACGGCATGAAACATGTTGACCTTATATGTCACCAGGGATCATTGTCCCCACTGGTGACATCACGTTTTTAATAAGTCAGGCATACTCATGGATTAAAATTTGATTTGAGACTTGCTTAGCCTTATTTAAGTCACTAATCACTACATCGACACCTACGTTTCCTCAATTCAATCCAATAAAGGGCCCTTAACTTGCACTTCACATCACTACTTTGGAAAAAGATCTCAGTTGAAGAGCCCCTTTGAGGGTGCCCGTCAGGCATTGCATCGCCGGCCCGACGAGGAGCAAGCCCGATGATGAAGCATGACACTCGCAAGGGTGTGTGAGGGCCCCTTTTCCAAAAAGGACCTACTCCCCTTGTAGTGGCTCCTTTATTCTGACCTACTCCCCTTTGTCCTCTGTCTCCTTTAGGAACAGCATACCTTTTTCTTTTGACAAAGACAGTGCAGTCATTGGGCTCTCAGGATTCCTAGGTGGTGAAGTCTTCTCACCTTTGAAATCTGGAGTTGGCGAATGTCGAGGCAAGTGCTTGAAATGCGAAGAATCTTGCGTAATGGAATTTCCAGGATGGTGAGCAGTCACAACCCCGTCAGTGGGTCAGCATCAAAAGGAGCATCAGACTTGTGTTTTCGTTTCTGCCTGACTTGGACTCAGTCTCCTTCTGTAAAGACAGTGTTCCTCGCACATCGGCGTTTGTCTGCATAGGTCTTCATTTTGTGACTGTGATATGAATCTGTTTGACGAAGTAAACCATCATCAATGAATCTTGTATTGTTCCATTGTGTCAACCAGTTCTTCATGGCTCTCCCAAACATCAGGGTTGCAGGACTTTCACCTGTAGGTGAATGGGGAGTTATTTTATGCATGAAAAGCAGAATGAAGAACTGATTGAATTTCAAGATTTTCCAGTGCAGCACGCGGAACAGTCTTTTTTAGGGAGGTCATAAAACACTCAAAAACGCCTTTGCAGGTGGCCAAAGAGCTGTGCTTTTCTGATGCTTAACATTCAAATGAGTAAGAAAGTCTTTGAATTTTCAACTGTTGAAAGGTGGGTCATTGTGTGACTTCAGCATTGAAGGAACACCCCATGTTGCAAAAATATCGTCTAGCCTCTTGATGACTTTTTTCTAAGTGATCGACAAGAGGTCTCCTACCAAGGGAAAACGAGAATACTCATCAATAACTACCATTAAATGATGTCCATTGTCAAGGTGCCCAAAGACGTCAACAGCAATTATCTCCCACACGTTTTGGAAGATCAGACATGTTCAATGGATGCTGGGTTTTGAGAGATAAACAGTAGCACTAATGACAGGCCTTTAATTTCCTTTCAACTCTTTCATCAAGATGAGGAAACCAAAATCGGTCTCGGAGAGCTCACTTAGTGGCGACAATTCCACGATGTCCCTCATGTGCCACTTCAATGACTTGCTGTCTCACACTCTCCGGTATGACAATTCTCGAACCTCGCAGACGATACCTTCTTCGGTAATGGAAAGTTCATCTTTCAAATTTTTGAACTTCTGATATTCACTGTCATTTGTAAGAGGTCGAGTGTGCTGTTTCCAGGATTGATGTGCAATAATGTCTTTGAGTATTAGCATATCACTGTCTATGCTTGCGGCAGCAATGATTTGTTCCAATGATATATCGGCAGGATTTGGACTTTACGATGAAGTTAATGTAGGCTTCAGCCATTTTAGAAGTTGTACTATGACATTGTACTGGCACTCGTGAAAAGTAGTCAGCAGGGTTTTGATCTTTCCCCGGTCGGAGCACGATAGTGTAGTCATATTCCTGTAGTCGCAACCCCCACCTCTCAATGCAAGGGAGGCATCTTGGCTTTAGGATTGCCAAAGATGGTAAGCAATGCTTGATGATCTGTGACAAGAGTGAAATGTTTTCCATATAGAAACGCATGAAAATGTTCACAAGCCCACACCCATGGCTAGGCTTTCTTTTTCAGGTTGTGAATAAGCACGTTCAGTTTGTGACAGACTTCTGCTGGCGTAACCCACAATATTCCTTGAGCATTGGGATGTCCATTGTGTGGGCAAGAATCGGGCCCAACCCTACTGGCCTTGCATCAACAACAACTTCTGTATGTAGCTCTGGATCAAAGTAGGCTATTTCAGTGGCGTTCTCTATTGCATGTTTGATTTTCTTGAAGCTTTGTTCACGTTCATGTGACCATTGAAATGAAACATTTCGTTTTGTTGAGTCTCTAAATCGGGCACTTACTGTGGCAAAACCATGCATGTAACAGTAGCTGGCCATGCCAAGTAAAAAACGTAACATGGTAGCATCTTGTGGGGGACAGGTAACTGACAAAGCCTGTACTTTAGACAGATCTGGAGTCATTCCCCCATCAGAGAAAATATGGCCAAAGAATTTGAGTTTTGTTTTGTGGAACTCACACTTCTCTGCATTCAAAGTGAGACCTGCATTAGCAAGTAAACGGCACACTTGTGTCAGAGCTTTATCATGTTCCTTTTGTGTGGCACCAAATACCAATATATCATATCCTAAAGATCAGATTAAGAGTTTGGGAGTATGGCTTGACCGTTCCCTCACCTTTAATCATCAAGCTGTAAAACTTTCTGCCTCTTGCTTTGGCTTACTCAGAATGCTGCGTAAGATCCTTCCCCTTCTCCCTTTTCAGGCTAGAAGGATCATGGTCCAGGCGCTCATCCTCTCTCGCCTGGACTATGGGAATGTCCTTTATCTGGGCGCCTCTCAATACACCATCAGCAAGTTCCAGACAATCCAAAATTGTGCTGCACGCCTGCTTTTACAGATCCCTCGGCGGCAGTCTGCGAAACCTGCCCTGAAGGCCTTGCACTGGCTGCCAATTAGAGAAAGGATCCAGTTTAAAGCCATGTGCCTAGCCCAGAAAGCCTTCTGGAAGATCGGCCCCTCGATTATTCAATCCTTGATTATCCCATACCAACCGAGACGGGCCCTCCGTTCTACTGCTTTCCTCTCTCTTCCCCCTAGAATAAAGAGAGCCAGAAGTGGTGGACGGTCCTTTACCTATAATGCATCAACTCTTTGGAACACTCTTCCACTTTCCCTCCGACAGGAATCCAATCTGCTTGCTTTTCGGAGGCTTTTAAAAACCTGGCTCTACAAGAACTGTATCTAACTCTCTCCTGCCCGGTCCTGGCTGTGTTGTCCGTAGCGCTGGGAGGCCTCAGGGTAGCAATCACGCTCTATAAATCTCATTTCATTCATTCATTCATCACTGTAATTGAAATCATGTATGACAGGCTGTATTATGCGGTGATTGACATCTTGAAACAGTTCTACAGCTGATGACGCGGAAACTTAGTCTCCTATATCTGAACAAACCAATATGGGTAGAACAAGTAGTAATGTACGTGCAATCTTCTAGTTCCAACTGATGGTATCCTTTGTTCAGATCAAGACGAGAGAAGACTTTGGCGCTATTCAGCTGGGTGATTATTTTGGCAATGTGTGGACCTGGATGTAGTTCTCTTTCAATTGCCTTGTTAGCTTGACGCATTTAAACACAAATGCACACAGCTCCTTCACTGCCCTTTTTAAGCACTACCACTATGGGCGAAACCCATGATGTCGGACCAGTAGATTGCGCAATGATATTATGCTTTAGTAATTGTGAGAAGCTGGCCTGGTATATGATGTCCACTTATGTAAGTGGGCACATTGCACCAGTCCAGACAACCCTTATGGTGATTTAAGAGGTCTTAGACAACCTTAGAAAGCTCTCTAAGTGGTAGCTGTGGAGAGCAGCCTTCAGGCTTAGTCCAGAAGGAGTGTAAAGCAGCTTGTTTTACCAGAATGCAATCTTATAGTATAGATTAAGTGAAAAAGAACCCCACAAGGTATTTATAAAAATATGTATTTATTATATAATACTCTCTAATACGTTCAGATATCTCCTACCCGGAGATAAACACAATGCACACAATACTTAGCAAAGAAACACAGTAAATAGCACAGAATACACAGTTGGCCCGGTGGGGGAGGGACCAAACCATATACTAAGAAAGTGGTATAAGAACCATGAGTCAAGACAATGTCGAGAGGACGTAGAAGTGCTGGGGACCCACAGAACCACCCAAGGTAAGTAGATAGGGACCCCATGGAGAGCGTGTGCAGTGTGTGAACACGACCGCGTGCTCCGGACAAGTCTATGTGTAAGTCGCGGTTGGATTTTTAAAAATTAAGGACCTTCCCAGTGGACCCTGAAGGAACCCTTCGGAAGACAGAAGGTTGGAGAGCCACCCCATCCGTGGATACCCTAGTACCCACGTTACCTACACCAGGGAAGCCAGGTGCATACGTGTGAAGTGGTGTCGGAAACCGCCGTCGAACCCAGTGGAGGACTTCAGGAAAGTGCCACTGTTGAAGAAGGAGAAAGTGTCCGGTGGAATCTGAAGGTGGATTCTAGATAAGAGGTACCTGCAAGCAGAGGGGACAGAGTCTATGTCACTCAGGAGTGGCCAGGAGACTTGGAAGACGAATGCCCTCCGATGTCGGGTGTTGCAGGAGAGTTGACGATGACCTTGACTCTGCAGCTGTGAGGACCAGGCGACGCTGAGAAGGACCAGGAGCCATGCACGAGCTGTCCCATGAAGGATGTCGAGTGCTGAGGGGGTCGGTGTCCGGCGGGAGCACCAACAAGCCTTGGCAAATGCAACCAACGCAGGAAGTGAAGAAGGAGCAACGTCGGGACCAGCAAGGTCCAGGCGACTCACCACAAGCAGGAGAGTCAGGGCAAGCCCCGAGCATTCAGGGGAGCCCAAGAGAAACAAAGGTGACCCTCCACAGAACCCACAGGGGGAGGCACTGGAGTCGCAAGAGGACCTCGAGCAGTTCACCAAAAGATGCAGGCACGGTGCACACGATGCGGTGTGGCTGAAGATTCTGGTCACTGGAGGTGCATGAGGTTGGGGCTACTTGGAGCCCGAAGATCTCACTGGAAGGAAGCCAAGAAGCCTTTGCAACTGCAAGTTTGCGCGGTGCACAGGGGTCCAGTTATTGCAACCCCCACGAAGGATACTGGCCTCAAACTTGGTGAGAGGGCAGGGCAGGCCTCAGGAGCTGTGGAAAACCACCACCTGTGTTGCAGAACCTTTTGGAGTCCAGAGGAGCTTAGGATCAGCAGACTG
Source organism: Calotriton arnoldi (assembly GCA_963921515.1). Taxonomy (NCBI): domain Eukaryota; kingdom Metazoa; phylum Chordata; class Amphibia; order Caudata; family Salamandridae; genus Calotriton; species Calotriton arnoldi. Next base: position 584,699 of record CAWUFW010000023.1, read on the forward strand.
GTCGACTTAGTTGCAGTGCCTGCGGATGCAGGGAAGTGACTCCTTCACTTCAAGGGAGATTCCTTCAGGTGTCTTTGATGCTTCACAGGCCTTGGAAGGTTCCTGTATGATGCACAGGCATAGACGATGCAGCAGACTGGAAGGGAGACGAAGTCGAGCCTAAACGAAGTCCAGCGAAGTCCAGAGTGCCCAGACTGTAGAAGAAGTGGTGTCTGATCTGAATCTTGTCCCACAACAAATCTAGGGACCCACCCACAGGTAAGCCCTTAAGTACCCTAAGGAAAGGGTTGGGACGATTTAGGGGACCCTCCCAGTGGAGGGTCTGGACAGGGAGGAGGTTACTCCCATGTCCTTTGTCAAGTTTCATGCCAGAGCAGGAGCCAACGTCTCCCAGGACTGGTTTGAACTGGACTATGCACAGGGACATCAAATGTGCCCCTCATGTAGACTTAGTGACGCTGGCAAGCGCACCCACCCGGACCCAATACACTAAATCCTGTCTGGGAGTGTTCACACCTACCTGTGACAGGATGCCTATTGTTCTGCCTTCCCCTGCTCGAGCTTGGCTCAGCAGCAGGAGGGCAGAAATGTGTCTCTGGTCGGCAGCAACCATTTTGTGCTCCCCTGGTCTAGAAGGTTGGCACCGGGAACACTGAGAGCCTAACGGAGGGCTCTTCCAGTGCGTGGAATCATACCTCCCACACTGTTTACAGTGTGGGGGTATGATTCCAACATGTTTGATACCAAACATGATAGGATTAGTTGCAGCCAGTTTCGAGATGGTCACCACGTAATTACGCGGTGCCCCTCTATATGGTATATGGCAGTGGCGGCTGGTGACATTTGAAAGTGGTGCGCGTAAAAGCTGGGTATAAGTTTTATGTCGCAAGCGTGCGAAGCGCAGAAGCCCAACCAACAGAAAGGGTGTTTGGGGGGTTCTTCCCCAGAGAAAAGTTTGAAGAAAACAGTGGCAAATGGTACATTTGAAAGCAAATTTGAGAATGGAAGAAAGTTTATATAGCAATTGTGAGCGTGTGGTGTTAAAATATTTAAACATATCAGAACTGCCCCATATCTTACTGCATTAAAAACATTCAACAGTTTCTGTAGTGAGCCACTTGTACAAGTGGACATAAGTACACCGAAACTCTGGAACTGTCACACGTAAGCAATCTGAAGACTTGGCAGCTGTAAATAAACACTTTGACTGTCAGATCACCAATTAGCAATTAAAAGGCTTAAAAGCTCACAAAAAGCAACTTAATTGCTCCAAATGTGAATGTCACCTCAGACCAGCTTTCGCCTTTCCCTTCTTTATTTTCACTCTACACACTCCAGCAGGCGGCAACCACCAGGGACGAACACACCCAGCTCACAATTTATGACTTCCCAACAATAAAACCAGCAATTTACAGAGTTTTTGGTTGCGACAATCAAGGGTTCACCGGTTTGGACAAATGCCAAGCACCTTCCCAAGCTTTCATACAATGAAATCTCTTAGCTTCCCAAGACTCTGCAGCCTTCAATGTTTATGCTGTCCGCGCGCCATATGCAGAGCTCTTTTATCCAGCGCAGAAGATGGTGCAGTCCTGTCACATACACCCAGTCCGGGCACTGAAGAAACATTGTTTGAGCTTCGAGAGATTACTATTGAATTCCAGTGACGTCTACATTCCTTCCAAATTGTTATGAAAAATGTGAAATAAAGACGTTGCCAGCTCAAGCACATTTTGTCTGTAAGACTTTCAATTATCTTAATGAACAGAGAGCGAGGCCGAGACTCAAACAGCGCTCACTGCTTTTTTGATTTTTTTCACGAACCTCCAGTTCGCCTTGTGTGCTACATGTATACATAATTTCACTGTATGGAGCAATAGTCTGTACATAAATATGTATACATGTAGCACTAGCACACGACACAATGTGAAACGGAGGCTCAAGAAAAAGCACTAAGTGCTGTTCGAGTCTCAGCGCCGGCTCTAATAGATCCTGTGATTCTGGGCAAATCGCTTAGCCTCGTGGTGCTTACAAACCTCTGAGCTTGTGTAATGTAGCCAGGGCGCACCCTTTGGGTCGAGTTTGCAAAACAACAAACTGTCCTGAGTGAACACCACAAGGCTGTTAGACTGCATGGAAATAAATCATAATTCACAAAAAGTACAATGATTGCAGCTTAAAGAGAAAATGACTGGGCTACCAACTGTACTCTGTTGGGCCTGTGACGCAACAAACAAGGGCTCAGCTTCAGCTACAGAACGACACCCGTAGTTAAGTATTTTTATGTTTATTTAAAACTGTACGAGCAGCATGCATAAATGATTAATTGGCATCTGTCAAAGAGACCCTTAAAACAAAACGTTTCACTTGATACTGCGATGTTGTTTATCTCTTACCAGCGTTTCCTTAAATTCTCTCGTGCTGTGCGCTCGTTTACTGTGGCTGCAGGCGCGGCCTTTCTTTTTCCAACTGGTGCCTGTTGTCGTGTCTCTTTAGGTCGGGACTGGAGCAGCTTGATGGTGTCCGTTGCGCTGCGCGCCATAAAAAGCCACCACACATACACGTGCTGATAATTCCAGAATTAGGAAGAAGAGCTGAAGAGCTGAACTCAATCATAACCCACGCCCCCAGCTTACATTATCCAATGAAAAAGTGCGAAGGCGACAATAGTTGCCACCCACTGCACTGTGTTGCTGTCGGCCAGCCCCACCCCTTCCCCTTAATATGAATGAGGCTCTGCTGACCGCGCCCTGGGCCACGTCAGAGGCGCCCCATTTGAAGCCTATTCACTGTTGCTTGGTGCAGCCACTCCCATCAGGCTGATGTCACTCTCCTCGCTTGTGCCTTGAGGGCGAGGATAATTCCTCGCCCAGTTCAGCACATGCGCAGAGGAGGGGACTCTCGTCCGAGGGTCCGACCTGGCGACCTCACAAAAAAACAACAATATATTAAAATGTTTATTAGGGTAGATTAGAAGTGGAGCACCAAGCAGTGAGCAATGAGCATGCCATTTAAATGGTGTTAACTTAATTGTCTCCCTTTTGTCTCCGCTCGGAAGCTGGGAGGGCAACGTCCCCTTCGCCCGTTAATTCCAGCCGCCACTGGTTTATGGCTGCTTCACTGACAACCCGGGAGAATGGACTCAGTAGGCTGTAGGGGTGTCCTGCTCATGCAGGGGCACACTCTCGCTTAGAGCCAAGCCTTCAGGATTGCAAAGGCCTGCTATAGGGGTGACTTATAGGTTTTAAGTGCAGTGACCCAAGATATAGGAAACCTATATCTTTAGTAAGTGGTGCTAGCACCAGCTTACACAGGCTGCACTGGCAAGCCTGTAGTTCCATTTTGAATGGTCTCTCATGTGTGGCATAATACATGCTTCAGCACATGGGAGACCTCTGGGTACCTTAGTACCATATACTAGGGACTGATAAGGGTACCCCAGTATCAAATCTGGGATGTACCTAAGTACTGAATACAACAATTTAAGGAAAAAAGCAGATAGACTGGGGTCCCGATTAGCAGGGCCCCAGTCAGACTAGTCAGTAAAAGCTTAGCACCAGGCAAAAAGTAGAGGTAACCATAGAAGCAGATCCTACTTTCCTACAGTAATGTCTCAAGTTCTTTTTTTAACAGCTTCCTGTAAATGAAATACAATTCAATGATGTCACTGAGCAACAAGACGAATGTCCTCATTAATATGCAGTTGCACTTTCACCGTCTTAAGTTTTCCTAATCCATGAAACAACGATGGAAACTGACTCACTATTTCGTGATGAGCATTTAGGTTGTAATTTACAGATATCAGTCCTATTTCAGCAGCAGTACTGAAACTGAGTAAACAGGCACTTGATGAAATACCTTGAAGTACAGGAATTGGTGCTTGTACTTTCGTCTTTTTGTGCTTAATGGTTGCTACAAATGAACCTTGACTTTTTAATGGTATTGATGCAGCCCATGTATATACTTTAAGGAGGCTAAACAGGGTGAGTAAATCTGGGATTCACGCTACCGTTGTACAGACCCAATGTGGGGTTGGTAGGCGCCTCACAAATGGCTACACCCAAAAGCCATTGGAAAAAGGATAGTTCAAGTTGTGGTTGGAGGTCTGTACCCCTTAATCCTGATTTAATTTCTGGAATAATAATTTCCAAGAGTTGTGTCTCATTAATCAGAGGTTGCCATTTCTTTATTGTTTCTTTTCAACATTGATAATGTGTGCAAAACAACAACAGCCGACACGTGTTTCACCCAGTGGCTGGTTGGCCGAGTGCTTTTTCAAGGTGAGGTTTCAAAGATACGGTCATGAAGAATGATTCTGTAGTAACAGTGACGTGGTCTCTGCGGTCCCGGGAACAAAGTTTAATGATTAATGAGACACAACTCTTGGAAATTATTACTCCGTAAATTAAATCAGGATTAAGGGGTACAGACCTCCAACCACAACTTGAACCATGTATATACTTTAGTCTTAGTCGGTGTGAGACAGGGCACTGGAGTCAGTTCGTTGTACTTCTCTTCAGGCATGATGTTTATCGACGCACCACTGTCTGTGATAAAGGGTATGGAACAGCCATTCACCTTTAGTGTGAGTTTAGGACAGTGTCTAAATGAATGTCATGACTTCACGTGTTGATTTTTCTTTGACTCGCTTTTTTCCTTGAATGCGGCCATTCTGACATGTGCACGTTTCTCTTTAGTTAACCGACATTGCACATCCATCTTCTTCACTGTCTCTTGACAATGACGTTGAAGAACTTTTGGACAAAGATGTAGACAACGATCGAATTCTTTTGTTTCTATTTGCCTCAACTGATATGGTCGCTTGGCCTGGTGAGCATGAGTAGAATGTCGCTTCTGGAACATTTTGTTTTCTCAACATGACGCACTTAGATTTTTCGTTACAAAATGGTTCTTTTTCCCGCAGCCCTTGCATATTTGTCCAATGGCGGGACATTTACCTTCATGCGGAAAAGAAAAGCTGCATCTGAAGCATAGTTTCTTTTTCTTTGGAGACATCACTTTGTGGCTCTCGACCTTGTGTCTCTGCTTACTTTTCATGTTCAGTGCTGACTCATTCTGGGCTCCTCCAGCCTCCATGTCTGCAGCTTAGCTTATCGGTCTGCACGTTCTTCGGCTCCTGCAGCCATTAGTACTCGCTCCAGGCTGAGCGTTTCTCTCAGCATTCGTCGTCTGAATGAATTAGAAAGACAATCATATGACTCTGAGACGTATGGCTCCTTCATCATTGAATTAATTGAACGTACAATGTTTGATGAACGTATCAAGTCTTTCGACAAACTCATCAATTGTTTCACCAGCTTTCTGCCTTCTGCCTTTCTTGGTTGAAAAAGTCTCTTTCATAATCGACATTCAGCATTGGATTGAACTTGATATTTAACACCTCTTTGATTTGACGGTATGAGACTTCATCAGCTTGTGGGATTTTCTTTATTACTTCCTTTACACCTTCACCTGCAAGATTCTTGAGATATTTGATGACCTTTTTGGTATCTACTTCTTCCAATGCATCGATTAAATTATCAAAAGTTTCAATCCAGGCAGTCCATCTGGCGCCAGTATTCTAATTTTTGGCAGTATCAAATGAAAGCGGTGGTTTCAGGAAAGCAGCAGCATTATAACCATTTGTGGAACTTACTGATGTTACGAGTATGTGCTGTTCGGCCAGCGCTTGATGGGCACCTACTTCTGTACCTTCTGGAAGTACTGGTTCAGTACTTGAACTCGGGTCATCTAGCCCACTCCCTGGACTCTCACTGCCTTCTTTCTGTTTTACAGTAAGTACTTTTTTTGTCTCTTGCATGTGTTTGTTACCATTTTCAATCTTCTGCATTGTACCTGGTTTCCACTGCCTTTAGCATTTTTGTGTATCTGGCTATTTCTCTTCTAGTGCTTTCTTGCACCTGGCTATCGCTGCTTTTAGTGCTCCTCTGCACCTGGCTGTCGCTGCCTTTAGCGTTATCGTTTCATATGGCTTATGGCTCTGTGTTGCGTTGTGGAGCAGTACCTCTTTCATGGCCTCACCAGGAGGTTCCTAGCCGATAATACACAAATTTCTCTGTAAGGCCTTCGTCTTCTTCTAAAACTTTGCACTGGCCTGCGTGGCTCTTTGACTCCACTCACGCCAACTATCGATCTTCACTTTGAGGCACGTGTGGCATGCGCAAGCAGTTTGCTGGACCATGGCAAACTCTCTCGGAGAGCACTGTTGGTTCTTCGGGTTACGTATCCCATATCTTGTCATCAGTTGTAGTGTCCTCCCCAGCCTTGGAACATGTAAATGATTGTGCCACACACGAAAATTGGTATTACCCGTCTTTATTCCTTGGCCTGTAACCGTAAACTGAACATTCTACATCATGAATTCTACCAACCACACCCAAGCACTTACGTCACTGTTCTACGGAGTCCGTCAGGAACTAAAAGGGTCCCGTCATCTCTAAGTCACAAGACACTACAGTCCTGACGCGAGAGGTGCAGCTTAACAGCAAGTATGGTATCCATTCTCTAGATATACCAGCGCACTTAGAGAGACTCACTCACAAAGCAAACAGTGATGCCTGCTTTAATATTATTCAAGGTGTATCCATTCCAGTGCACTTTAGCTCATCTTTTCCGTCACAGACAGGAATCACTTTTATGCAAATTAGCATTGGCCCCGCCCCAAGCTGACCCATATGTGTGAAGAAGAGCGATGAGGAGGTAATGCATAGATTGCCTACTTCTAATTCTCAGCAGTGGCGTAACAAAACCTCCGGTGGCCTCCGTGCAAGGTAAGGTGAGGGGGCCGCCATTACCCAATCCTTAACTGCATTGCTGCTTCTGGGTATTTTATTTGTTTGCAGCTGGCCAGTCTAAGGGGGACCCCTTTGAGGTGAAGGGTGTGCCCACCCCCCGCACCGCAGTTGCTTCACGGGTCTCCGTTACACGCCTGATCCTCAGCACATATAATCTTTGCTTCTTCTTACCCAACTACTGTCTGTTAGCTGAAATATTTACTACCAGCCAAAAAGTGGTGGCAGATGGCTTTACAGACACTGTTTCATCCCAAATAGTAAGCAAAGATGTGCAGTTTTCACCATTGCTACAGCCCAGGCATGTTATACATGTCTGTTACGTTGCTTATTTGGGATATGCTATACCTTTAGTTGCTTTAAGGCACAGCCTTATTTCTGCACTAGCGCCTTTATTATCACCTGCACTGTACATGACTACTGGTTATTTCTGTAAATACAGATGCTCCGCGAGCCTGCTTCATTCTGCACCCCCTCTCCTTCTGCATTCCGCACTCCCTAGTGGGGTTCAGAAGTTTGCAGATCAGACCCCCCGCTCTTGAACCCTGCACCTGCGGGTCTCTCTCTGTCACGGATAGTAAATCCTGCCAGCTGCGTGGAAATATAACTTTTTAGGCGATCATTCACACAGAATAAATACCCTTTGCCTGCCAGCAGCAGGGAGCAACTTATCGAGTAAATAACATTATTCACACAGGCACTAGGTGGCGCTATAGGTATTAGTAATTTTATTAATCGAGAAAACTGAGGAAAAATTCAAAACCCTAAATGTTTGTTTCTGTGTTAGTTAAAAAAAAAAAAAATGAGGCCCCCATTCCAAATTCCCCATTAAATTCGTAGGTAGATACCGGACCAGGATGAATGATTCCTGAGGATATGGCCCCCATGAGTTAACAGGGATCATGAGTTCAACTCCCCAGAATGAGGAATAACCAAAGAGACCCCTGAATTACCGGGTCCTTTAAGGCGGGTTTAACCCTGATCCTTTCTAGAAAGATTGTCTTATATTTGCCACTTGTCTTGCTCTGAGCAGAAGGTCATTTTTGGTAGGGTGGGGGGTGACTGTGCAGATCAGAGCATTTTGAAAGGGTGAGAAGATGGCATCTCGGGGGTGGACTGTCTGTAGCTTCTCCAGGGGAAACCAATGCTTTAAATGGGCAGGTTCTGTCCGGTACTGAGTGCCTGCACTTCTTAAATTTGAAAGGGAGAGTACATGCACTTCTCAGCACTGCTTCAAGACATTTAATGCGAGAGTACCAGCACTTCTCAGGAGCAAACAAGTACTCCGAAAAGTGAGTACCAGCACTTCTACATTTCCATTTAAAGCACGTCGGGGAACATTGTCTGCTCCCTGTAGATCTGGAAGTGGGAAGCAGGGGCCGGGCTGTGCCTCTGCCCGCAGCCCATTCCCCTATACCAGACCCGGTTTTTACTGGTGTATATCACACATGGTAAACCCAGATCCAGTGTTTCCAGACCCATTTATTTTGGAAATCAGAAACACAAAATTAGACAAACAGCGCCACCATGTGGCAGGCTGTCATAAGTGCCAGTGTTGACAATAAGGTGCAGTGCTGTGTACCGGAAACCACAGGCTCAAATTAAGCACTGCCCAAATCCCACCACCCAAGCAACAAGGACATGACTTCACAACATCACAGGTATTCCTAGATCCAATACTGAAGCCACTGGTGACATTAGATCCAGTTGCTGGTGGCCATTTAGACTGCGGGACAAGTCACCAGGGTCCTGTAACGAGTTTAAGACCCAACTATTTCCTATCGTTTCAATAGCAAAGATAGGGTGCTGAGCCACCATCCACTATGCAGTCTTAAGGGTACCAAAAACTTGGAGCCCTAGATCTCCACATCCATCACTGGTGCTGTAGATTTTCTATGGGGAGTCCACCTACTGAGATACTGGCTTCAACAATTCTCACCCTCTGTTAACTGGAATCCATGGTAGAGTTTCAATCACAGCTTTTACTGTGAGTGTCTCTGTAACTCTACAGCCTAGAAATATGGTTCAAGAGGTTCTGAAATAGGACAGACTCCTCAGGCGATAAGAACTTGACCCGATGCTGGGGTATGTAGGGGACAAAATTTGAGAAAGACAAAAGAAACTTTTCATTAGAGACAACTTATCCGTATTTACAACAGGATTTTTATACGCGACAAGATTCAAGGAGATTTCTTTCGGACTTTCAAGGCAGATCAAGAAACAAATTTATATCTTTTTCAGATACATCATCATCGTCTGGGGGTGATTCGGATGCCACAGAAGGTAATCAACAACATAATCGAAGACCAACTAACCAACAACAACAGCCTTTTTTAGGGAGAGGCACACAGCGCCTACGTGGCAGAAACAAGTGCCAAAACCAGTCATGGGAGATGACAACCAGACGACAATACTACAAAAGCTAATTCCATCTGCAATTTTTAACCTGTCTGATCATTCTCTATCAGAGGCAGAACATTCAATTCTTGAAAAGGGACTTACTTTTGTCCCAACTAAACACACGGATTTTGTAAAAATGAAAACAGAGGTTATAGAATCTTTCAGAAAAGTTAGACTTAGATCGTTTTTCTTGGAAAATGAAGCCCCTTTAAACACTGAAACGACCGGGCTCAGAGAAAAATCTACCTTTTGCCCTTCATCGTACAAAGTTGCTATGGATATACTCGTTTTTGAACGCACAGTATTATCGGCGATCACAGATGGAAAATAAGAAAGATTTTGTTAAATATAACATTTCAAAAGCGGAAAAAGATGCTATATCCTCATTGAAGCCTGACAATTTACTAACAATAAAACCAGCGGACAAGGGGGGCTCAATAGTAGTAATGAATACTACAAATTACAAAACAGAAGTGTTGAGACAACTGCAGGACGTACAGTGTTATAGAAAAATTGCTAAAGATCCAACCCTGGAGATCCAGGGTGAATGGATGTCATTATTGAAAAATGCCTTAGATCTAGGCATAATTGGACCGAAGGAGTACGGATTTTTGAATAAAAAACATCCAAGGATTCCTCTCCTATATGTCCTCCCGAAGTTTCATTAAAATGAAACTCATCCCCCTGGTCGGCCAATCGTATCCGATTGTAGGTCCATATTGGAACCCATATCGAAGTACGTTGATTTCTTTCTAAAACCGTTCTTACATGATGTCCCTCCTACCTCCAAGATACTACTGATTTTATCAATAAAATAGAGTCTCAAAGGTTTTCATCAAAAGATCAACTCTTAGTAACCCTTGACGTGGTATCCTTATACACTCAAATACCACAGGAAGATGGCTTAAATGCCATTGAATCTTTTTTGCAATTGAGGCCACAACCAGTTAGAGTTCCCAGCGAATTCATACTACATCTGGCAAGGTTCGCACTCCAAAAAAACTATTTTAAATTTGACAATGATAATTATTTACAGACCACAGGCACTGCCATGGGTTGTCCCTTTGCGCCGGAATTTGCTGTACTTTATATGGCAAAATATGAGGAAAGATTCATCTACAATAACAATCCATTTCTAGCCCAAATTACCAATTGGGTCAGATATATTGATGATGTTTTTCTAATATGGAATGGAGCAGTCACTGATTTAGAGGCCTTCCATTTGTGGCTAAATGACCGTACCCCTGACATCAAGTTCAGCTTAAACCACAGTACAAGCAGGATGACATTTCTAGACGTGGAGATATGAGTCAGAAGGAGTACTATTAACAACTTTACACAAGAAATCTACAGATCGAAACAAAGCGTTGCATTATAAAAGCCAACACCCACGCAGTTTATGTGATAATCTTCCTTATGGACAGTTTTTAAGGATTAAGCGCAATTGCACACTGACGGAGGAATACATGGACCATGCCAATAAGTTGTTGGAAAATGTAAAAGCACGAGACTATCCAAAGAAACTTTTAAAACATGCACTAAAGCGAGCCTGGTGGACACCTAGAGAGACACTCTTAAGAAAGAAAAGAAAAGCATGGAACGTCTTGTATGTGTCACCACAATCAGCCCTCGAACCAATTTTCTGAAAAAAATCATCAATGGGAATTGGCATTTGGTCCAAAATGTCCACAAATCTTTCTGCAAACTATTGTTTGCATTGAAAAAAGAAAAAAGTGTGGGCAATTTAATCATTCGAGCTGCCTTACCAAAACAACCAGTAAAGAATACTGTAAGGTCACAACTAGGCTTACCACCAGTGGGCACCTGTGTCTGTTGCCCTTCAACTATAGAAGGGTTGCTGTTCTCTTTGAATAACATTAAATGGAAACATGACAACTTTTCCAATTGCAAAACCAAGAATGTAGTTTACGGCATTTTATGCCCATGTTTGAAACTATATATTGGTAAGACCAATCAGGAAGTGCGTCAACGTATCATTCAGCATATGTCCAGGATTCGCAAAAAAACAGAGAATGCTCCATTGGTGAATCATTGGACTTTTGCTAAACATACGATTAATGATCTGAAGTGGACGGTACTATCTAAAATTGAAAGTGATTCTAGAGGTGGAGATATAGATAGACGGCTACTACAAAGGGAGGCCATGTTGATTGTTAAATTTAACTCAGCCTTTGACGGTTTAAACGAGTTGTTTGAAATATACAATTTGTAAAGAAGCAAAAAACCTGCTAGGGAGTGCGGATGCATGTTCCCCAATTGGTTGTTCCTCGGTGTCAATATACTGGTGCATTGAATATAGATGACCACAAAAATCGACCTCTGCATCTATTATGAAAAAGGAAACGTGGATTAAGACACTGTTAATAATTAAAGCGGGGCTGCTAACAAGGCAAGGATTAAATAATTTCGAAGGAAGTGAGCAGCTGCCTTTCCATAGACAGCTGTTCGCTTTTATTGCCGTTGTTCATCAGTAAGCATAGATAAATATCCTTTGAATAAAGGAATAATCGCGGGAGATCGTGTGGGGCTACGAATAAGGCAAGGACTAAGCAATTTGAAAGAAGAAGGCAGGTGCCTTTCCTTAGACAACTGTTCACTTTTATTTCCGCTGTCCACCAGTATGCATCAACAACGTTTTTTTTTTTAAAAAGAAAAAACCGTGGGAGATCACATGGTTAACATGGAGGGCGCGGGCTGCTGCCGTCAGATATAAGCGCCAGCCGAAGTGAGTCCATCCACTCTCTTGAATGGTTTGGACGGAAGAGATTGATGGTGCCAGAAAAACTTTTTACAGGTATGAGGTCCTAAATAACGACACATCGTGCAGATTAGGTTCGAGTTAAGGGAATTTTTGGAAGTAATGCGGGCTTTATTGTTTGACTTGCAGCGATTCCACAGAGCAGAAACATACGGACAGAACCGCAGTTGCGGGCCAATTACCAAATGAAGGTAGTGATTTTAAACAGTCAGTCTTTTAAAATCAAAATGTAAGGACTTCAGGATTGGTCGTACTTCAACCAAGTGTTAGTCAGAATGGCACAGAACCTTGTTTCTTCTCTATCGATTAAACAGTTACAAAGTCACGGACCAATTGCCGGGTGAAGGTGGGGATTGCATTTTGAACAGTTATTTTCTTTCGATTAAACAGCAACAAAGTGTCAGATAGTTGAAGGGTTATGTTCAGACAACCGATAACTCGAGCGGCTACTAAATCTTCAAACGGGGTAGTTTAAACTTAAATCTGAGGTCTCGAGACCGGCTTGGCATATTAGGTTTACGGCTTGATCCTTTTCTGTTTTTTAATACAGCCTGATTGAAACTGCATCACAATCAACTTGAGACGCAGAGCATTTGAATCCTCGCATTGCATATGGTGCGCACAAGATATCGCAAGGTATACATTATGGCGCTCTCTCCCCCCCCCTTTTTTCGAATCTCTCAATACTTGTGTTGTCACTGTAGTGTTTTTAAAAAGCTGCCTCTCCAACAGGCATGAAAAGGCACACATCCATCCCACCTAAAGTGATCCCGAGTTGATAACGTTCAATGAACCACGATTTTTGACGTTTTTTCAACAAAAAGCGGTGAGTTTATCCTTGTGCTAATACAATATAAGGCAGCCCTTCTTAATTTTAACTTAGAAATGATATAGTCGAGTCCTGTTTTGATCGTCTTCCTTTCTCTTCTCTTTTTTCTGATGTTCTTAGAGTCGTCTCGGTATATACCGACTGAAAAAAGTGGTAGACACTTTGAGAAATAAAGTTTTCATATGAAAGGTAAAAATACAGAATATTGAAAACAGATGGAGTATGATGAATGTGTGAAACACATGGTAACACGTGCACTTTTCTTTTCTTTTCTTTCATTATTTTAGCTCGTTCCTGGTCCTGAGGAGATCCCCACTTAAAACGTGTAAGGGGGCTCGAAACGCGTAGACTTTTTTTTCTTGTCCAAACAAATGTCATTTAAATAACGTGACCGGGTCAACCCTTTCCTTTTCTCATACAGGATAAAATTTGAATTTGGTATTCTGGGTACCTGAGTTATTCACGGTTTGGCAAGTGCACTATGTGGGACAATGTTGTTTTAATTAAAAAAGAAACATTTTTAAAATCAGTTAAAATAAATCTTTAATTGCTTTCTTTCCCGTTTGGGCTTCTTTCATTCTCTTTTTTTCCTATTTCTTTAGTTCATTTTACTCTCTTTTTTTCTTTGGAACTGGAGCTAGTTCATTCTTCTTCTTTTTGTGATATATGTGAAATGTGATGTAATGAGATGTCATTGATATGACTATTGATTATGTTAATGTATTATGTAATGTTTTTCGTTTTGTGGTTCACATGATTTCTTGTTAAAATTGTCTTAAAAATCAAAAAATTATGAACAGAAGACAAAAGTGAGGTCTATACAAATATTGAGAAAATAAAACAAAAATTTATTTTTTTACAATCACTTTGAGTGTCACGTGTGATTGTGTAACGAATGGTTTATTGATCATCAGTATTGGCAGTAGTGTAGTTGTTAGAGGGGTATGAAGGTAGGCCACTTGCTATGCCTCTCTGACGGGAGTGGGGGCGATGCATGCGCCCAAAAGAAAAAGGAAGTATTTTGGACGGCAAAGCTTCTCTAGCTCTTTGAAGACAAACAACTTTGCAGCTCCACATCCCGGATGGTGCTGTGATTGGATCTTAAACCTCTGGCCAGCTGCGTTCGAAGGACTTGTGACTCCCGGGAAACCTTAGACTGTGAGCTGTCCTCCATCAGACTCTCCAGTTGGCGGAGCCTTGTGCAGGTCTTCCTCGGATCAGATCAGCTGCTCTTGGAAGGTGCAGTCCAGCTTCTCATGCAGCCTAGCGAGCTCTCCATCTCTCTCCAGCTCACAGCAGCATGCCTCCATGCAGGCTTCCCGGACTTAGGACCCAATAAAGCGGTAGCGCAGCTACTCAGAAGAGGTCCAACTTCATGTGAGCTTGTTTTCTTACACTTTGTGGCAGGGCTTCCCAGTTTCAATGTGATCTACCGATACTGCAAAAAGAACAATTGAGGGACAGAATGCAGAACAATGTCATATATTCACCCAAGTACAGAGATCTGGGCCTAAATCCATCGTTTTTTTGCTCCCCATGCCATTCCAGTTTGAACCCAGCCATATGCAAATCAGTCTTGACCCTGCCCCCAATGGGAACAGTCCAGCCCGAACTGCCAGGCCAGGTCCTCCCTGGGTTGGAAACAGGCATCCTAGGACCGGTTTCGGGGTTTCACTCATCAGCCAGGCTAGCTTGACTCCAGTGGTATGGAGAGCACGGGACCCAAGTCTGGGCATACCCGTCCAACTCAGGGTATGCCCACCGATACTGACCGAGGTGGAATTTATCCTCCTCTGGAAGCAGAAAGCCAGAGTTAACCAGAGGTCTACTTTATTTAAAAGTCCAAACCATGTCACCGTCTTGGAGAAGTACATCTTTCTGTTGGCCATTTTTCCAGACTGTGTGAATAAGAGTTGCTGATGACATTAGTTTGGACAGGTCAACGTGGTATTGTGAATAGCATGTCAGTCGCATTGGCTGACGATGCTTTAAAAAACCAGCAGCAACGCAGGAAGACAGGGATGGTTAGGTTTCACCCAGGCTACAAGGGAGAAACCGACTCAAGCAAAAGAATAGAACAGCATTCTCCATCTACCACGACATACTACATTTTTTTGGAGGGGCAGCGGCCCTGGAAAGAAGCACACACAGGCTAGATGGTTAAAAAACATCATCTTTTGCAGAACACACCAACATCTGAGAACCACTCAAATAACACAATTAGGCAGCTATTACACATTTCCAATTCATGAAGAAGCAAGGGACCACAGTTGTGAGGGATAGTTGGATCTTTACCTGAGGAGAGTCTATAGGCATCCACCCACAGGGATACAGGCAAAGATCTCCCACAGGGATACACGTACAAATCTCTGCCACCGCACTCTGACCCTGCACAGCCTGGGTGGACACCACCTTCACTCAGAATGGAGGTACACTTTGGATGTCCACAAATAACCAGAGAGCCAATCGGGTTATTGATAATGCAGTAACTAGATGGAGCATCTCCAGTCAACTTATTTTTGAGTTGATTGGAGGAAAGATACCAGGGCTAACCAAATAAAGACATGCCCGGACAGCACAACTTTTCCAAGCCATGTAGAGAAAGTTTGTTCCATTAGATGTCGTGAGCAGCAATTCCGGCCGGAAATCCTGCTTAACAATCGGAGGAATTGCTTGCTTTATTTATTACACTTTATCTATAAAAATTTGTGTGAGGGTAAAAAGTAAAAAATGGTGTCTGTGTAACATCTAAAAGACAATTGTTTTGGGACATCCGTGGTCGAGGACCAAAAATTATGTAAGTTACCAGAAATTACTCTGGTCAGTTTCTTAGAAAAGAGCCAAAATGTAGCCGTGAAGTTTTCTTTCTTCTGAAGATGTTGGCTTTTAGCACTAATTTGCTCTCATCAGTTGGCTATTTCCACCACTTTTCTTAATTTTGTCTGTTCAGCTTTTGTAGAGCTTTAGATCTGCTATGGTCCCCAATACCGAATGGCAGTACATCCACCATTATTATAATATAGGCAATCCATTGTTTCAAAAAGTTAAATATTAATTCTTTGACATAGACCCAAAATTGTCCAACATAATTGGCCTGACCAAAGGGGGAATGGGAGAGATGACTTCACGGTTGTGAGCGGCAATTTATTTTACTCAAATGCAGTGTTTGCCTTTGTCTGGCGGGTGGCTGGCTATCTATAAGCAATATGGCCGCTTCTATAGCTCTGTGTGTTGTGGGTCCATAGCCATTATTAAGTAGCAATTGAGAGACAGTGCTACCATCTCATTTAAAAGGCAATGATAGCCGGAGTAAGTATGTTCTCATTTCACGTCTGGAAGCAGTCCTATTTGAAATAGCTAGACCTATCATGATGTAACACAAAAGGACTCTAAACTCTGTCACTTTAGGAAAAAGGTGAGTCAAATTAACCTAACAAGCTGAAAAAGTTCTAAAATCTACAACTGTCCTAGTCTTTCCGGATGGAGAAGGCCATAAAACTGTCTTGTAATTAAAAATGTGTTTGGTACCATAATTTCCCCATTCGGGCTATGGCAGGAGGAAAGGCAGATCATTCTAGCTGTGCAATCCTGTTACAGATTTTTAAACACTTATTTGATGTTCTGAAAGAGGACAGCTCGCTGCAGATAATTTAAGAAAAACATATAGACTGGAAAATTATCTAATATATTTGTTCAAAGTGGAGGCATTGACATGCCACCCCTTATGTCTTTGTAGACACTCCTATCAGATTTTACGCTATCTTTTGATCTGGTCACTGCAGAAATTCAGATTTGAGGTACAACTGAACGCCAAATAAGTTTGTACGTCTGAGAAGGTTTCATTTCACAGTGGTGAAATCATGATCAAGAGTCTTCAAGCGACGTATGTAAAGATAAATTCTATGGGCCGGGGATGTTTGAGGGGACCTCGGAATGACATCCAACCAAGGATTTTGGCACTTTTGGCAAGTTTGGAAAAAGATTCTTTAGATTAGTATTGGAATTTAGAGATAGGATTATTCCTGGCTATTTTATCTGATTTACAGTAATGACAGCACGTCTCTTACTTGCAATGATCAATGATAATGTCAATCATTCCGGAATCTACACTTTTCCCAGATCTACCCCTGTCATTAACTCCTAATTAGAATAGTTGTCACTTTATAAACATCAGTCATCGATTATGTTGTTTTCAGCCGCTTTCAAATATTTTATAGATTGATATATTGCTTACAACATTATTCTTTTTATAAAGCTCTAATTTTATGATGTTATTTCTTCGAATCCAGCAAAAACCAGGTGCACTTGAAGAAAGGTCTGACATGATTCAGAAAGATTATGTACAATGATATCTTTGTAATAAATAACAAGTATCAAGGGCAAAATCTCTACTGCACAATACTTTTATTTCTTCTTACTATGTCAGTCAGTCACACAGCTTTATTCGATCTTTTTAAAACTGATCATAAAAGCACAATTATCTAAAATTCCAACACAATATATACACATTAATACACATTTAAAATAAGAATTGAACAATTGCAGTGAACCATATAAATTCATATAAAAACATTTAGGAAAAAAAGCAGTTCTGAATTTAAAACTAGTCAATTAATTGTTACAACTAAAATCTCGTCCCGCCTTTTTCCTCTTCCTAAAACAAGCCCACAAAAATGAGGCAACAGAACAGCATACAAATGGGTCCCGTAGAGTTTTAAAAAAGTACATAGCCATAGTACACTGCCTAAAATTGTGGTACCTCAGGATAGGGAGTATAAATGTTGTCCTTTCCTCTATGTAGGTCTTACAAAATAATACAATGTGTAGATCTGACTGTACTACGTGATTGTTACAAGGACAGGGTGAGAGATCTACTAATTTATATTTATTTTGGGGGTATCCCAGGAGTAGCGGGATCATGTTCATGCGGAAACGCAAAAAAATAAATCTGTGCTGCGCATTATTTATTCGTGATAAATACTGAAAACCTTCCCCCAATCTTGGTGGTACCAAATCATAAAGAATGGAGGAATGGTAAGTGCATTTCTTTTCTCTTCGGGCATACTTTGATCTGTTAATAAATAGATCAGATATTCTTTCCTTTGAAACCCTTTTACAGGACTCAGGGTCCTGAAATAATTCTCCCATCCCTAACGCTTTCAGATGGATCTCTACGTAATTTAACCATCCAATTTTTTTTATAATAATCTAATTTACAACAGTCCTTAATAATGGTTTGAGTCAAATCCACTGTAGACCTCCGCCATACTGATAGCCACAACAAGACTGGAGCCAGTCTTATGTTGTCGCTCAAATAAGGAAGCCCAATTCACAGTGTAAAATATAATTTGGGGCTGATTGCGGTAAGGACACACGATTTTTAAAAAAGGAATCTTCTATTTGTTGTAGCGGTGCAACATTAGCCATACCCCACACTCCTGCCCCATATATTGCAGCGGACTTTGTTTTAGCCGAATATATGTTCTTAATTGCATCCAGTGGGCTGCCTCCCAACTTCCTAGCAAATCTTTTTACTGTGTTAACACTCCTTTGCATACCCTGAGCTCTTGCTGCCACTAAATTAGACCATGAGTGGTCTTTATCAAAAAGCACTCCAAGGTATGAGAAGGAGTCAACTATCTCAATTTTCTTGCCTGACAACTGGAAGTGGGGATGTCTCTCACCTCTTGCGGCTCCAGACACAATTATAAACGATTTCGATTCATTGACCTTTAGGTCAAGGGAGGCCATAGAGGCGGAATAGGCTGTTATTAGCGTTTGTAGGGCTAAGCCCGATCTGGCCATCAATACCGCGTCGTCAGCGTACGCCAGAATCGGAAGGGGGATACGATCAAATTTAGGCACATCTACCGGTAGGGCAGACAGGGAGGACTCTACCCCGTTAGTGTAGATTGAAAAAAGAAACGGGGCGAGAACACAACCCTGTCTTACTCCCTTTTCGATTTTAAAAAGGCGAGTGCACTCCCCCTTCCTGCCATACCTCACACAGGCAGTGGCATTGGCGTACAACTGACGTATGAAACCAATTATTGGTGGATCGATACCCATGCTCTCCATCATGGACCACAACCTCGGGTGTGACACACAGTCAAAGGCCGAGGTTAGGTCCATGAAAGCCATGTATAATTTGCCGGCCTTTGCCTTAGTGTATTTCCCTATAATTAGGGAGAGGTTTAAGCACTGATCGACCGTCCCCATTCCTCTACGAAACCCATATTGTGCCTTCATAAAAATGTTATGCGATTCGGCCCAGTCCTCCAATCTGGCCAAGAGGACCCGTCCCATAAGTTTGGCAGTAGTGTCAAGGAGGGATATGGGGCGATAATTCTTTGGGGATCCCCTGTCCCCTTTTTTAAAAATGGGCGCAATTAAACTCTGGTTCCAAGAAAGAGGCGGGCCTACTATCTGAATTCTATTGAAAATGTTTGTAAGTAAAGGCACCCACATATTATAATCCTGCTGAAAGAGATCAATTGGAACTCCATCTGGTCCAGGCGCCTTACCAGGGGTGCAGGCTTCCAGCGCCTTTCGTATCTCTAATACAGAGAAAGTTAACCCTCCCTGTGGTAAAATCTCTGGGGAGGATAGTAGTGGAGTTGGGGGATTGCTAAGCCAAATATTCCTTCGAAGTGCCTCACCCATGCCTCTTCCTCTACATGCACATCTAATGTAGGATCATGGATATCTTTAAAATGTGGGGCATTCACGATTTTCCAGAAATCTTTACTACTGCCTGACATAGCTGCTTCCTCGAGATCTACCCATGCCTGTGCCCTAAGATCTTTCTCCCTTGTCCTCCTCACTAATTTATAATCTTTACGTAACGCACACACTACAGAACAATCTCTGGGGTACGTATTTAGAGCTTTCACAAGGGCTTTTTTGCTGTTGTACAGGCTAAATCAAACCACCCCACTTTGACGGTAGAATTAGCTGACTTAACCCGTGTGAGTGCTAATTTTACTTTTTCCAGAAGAGCAATAAACTGGGTAACCAAGAATAGAGGTGATAAAGTCTCTTCCAGACAGACTAATATTTCCTCCTTTATTTGAGCTATAATTTCGGGGCCTAAATTTAATCTTTGTACTTGTGACCACTTCAACTGGTAACCGTTTTTTCTGGACAAATTCACACTTTCTACAACCTTATTGTGCTCTTTAGGATCAGATAAAATACTTAGGTAAATAGATAACATGGCATGATCACTATAAGGAGAAAATCGGGTACTCATATGGACCACTTTCCCATGTAAATGTGCCGAGGCTAAAATATGGTCTATAGTAGACTCTTGGATACCCCTTCTAAAAGTGGACTCTTGCCCTCCCCCTTCTGGTACATTTATTAAGGACAAGTTCCACTTATATAACAGACTGTTCAAAACATCACCATACTCATTGTGTGTGAAGTGTGAAAAGAGGTTATTGTCGGAGTCCACTACTCCACATACCCTAGTGCCATTGAACTTACACAGATGAACATTGAAATCCCCCACCCATACAAGATTTATACTACCCCCATTTTTCCCATTATACAATTTCTCAATCTCTAATGCTAGTGCATCTACCACTTGCCTCGAGTTCCTCCCAAACTCATTATTGTAAAAATTAACGATTGTCCAATTGCCCTGTTTCCTACTACCCATCTCAAAAATCTGAAAGTGAGTATGTCTAGGACCAACTTCTTTGATTTGAAGGGGTATAGTATTTGAGAATAAAGTAAGTAAACCGCCCTTCCAGAGAGTGATGGAACAGCTGGGGAATGGAAGGTGCGAAAGCCTGAAAAGAAAATTGGATCTATGGCCCAGGTCTCTTGAAAGGATACTACCTCCATACATTGCCACTTATTTATCCATTCGGGATTGGCTATTTTGGAAGCTAGACCTGCCACGTTCCACGTTAACATATTGGGCCTAGTTCCCTCAATATCAGTCATACAGGTTGGCAAGGGGTACTCATGTTCCTGTACCCTGGGTACTAAATTTGGAACTATGGTGGCCTCCTCGGAGGATCATGTACCCAGTGGAATCCCCAACGGGCTAACCTCTACAAGGGCCACAATAGTTGCCCTACTTAGTAGTTTGGGGGGTGATACAGGTAGTCAATCGCATTCCTCCAGGTTCGACAGGGGTGCAAATCTATTATATACACTAATTCCAGAATTTAAAAGGGGTCCCTCGTTCATACCATAAGGCATTTTCAATTGTGTACCCCTGTATTCCCCTCACATGGTCACACCCTGGCCATTATAAAAGAATTCCAGGGGTAAAGGTATTATCTGGGAGTTCCTTTGAGAAAAGCCATGGGAGTTGGCTAAAAGAGAAGCACTTGTGTGCACATTGTTAAAATTAATTACCACACAATCGCCACCAAACGCTTTTCTTAAACCCCCCACCCATCCCACTCTCCTGGCCATAATAACTTCATTGGCCAATTGCCTTCTCCCCCCCTCGGTCATATAGACGTTACTTGTTAACCAATGAAGACATTTGTCCATTAATTGTCTTGTAGTTTCACTTTGATCTTCTCGATGGGGTGGGACATTTGCCAAAACCAGGACCAGTGGTGCAGCGGCAGGGGGGAGATGGAGAGTTTGTTGTGGCTGGTGCTTAAGTATTCCAGTGAAGTTCTCAGGTAACCCTGCCTGGTGCATAACTCTTCTATCTTCCATCCTTGGTAGTAGTGGCTGGCGAGCTAGGTCCCCTTCATTTAGCCCTTGGCCGGGCTGAGTAACCCTTGTTACATTCATATTTGGGAGGGGGTTTAAGGGCTGTAATACAGCGTTGGGAGAGCCTCCAAGGGGTATAGACGATGTCAATGTCATTATTGAGGATGGAGGTGGCCCTCGTGCCTCCATCGATGGTGCTAATTCAGTATTCCTAGGTGCTATCATAGAGGCAACATTCTGCTGAGGCATACGGGCAAGTAGTAAACAATTCTGCGTTTCTAATTCCTCCAGCCGTGTTTCAATTAGAGACAATTTAGTCAAAATGGGAGCCATTATATCTTTTAGCCTTGTAGAAACTTCTGTCCAAAAAGAGTCCGGTTGCAGTGCCTGAAGCGATGGTGTGTTAAGGGACATTGACGCTACCTGTTTTTTGGAATTCGTAATCTGCACTTTTGTTTGGACAGCTTTAGTTTTGGGCACACGAGTGGTTTTAGGTTGTTTAGATTTTATTCCACTAACGGCCCCTCCTGCTCTGGTCCGCTTAGCCGGAGGAATAGATGAAGAATCCAGTAATGAGCCATTCAAGGGGGAGTGCTCTTTACCTGTACTTGGTAAGCTCCCTGTATACGAATTGGAGAGCAAAGGCCCATGTTGGTCTTGTGTAAGGACTAAAGTAATTTGGGGCAATGGCGTTTGTATTGGTTGCGTATCTGGGAGGATATCATTTACAAGGCCTAAGGACGCACCCTGTGTTAAAGGGAGCGGCTCCATAGAGAGACTCCTTTCCGTCAGCTCAAACTCATGCGAGAGGACGCTGGCTGCTCTTACTAGGAAAGAGTCCAAAGTAGTTCTGACTCCCCCTCCCAACTTCACTCT
Source organism: Calotriton arnoldi (assembly GCA_963921515.1). Taxonomy (NCBI): domain Eukaryota; kingdom Metazoa; phylum Chordata; class Amphibia; order Caudata; family Salamandridae; genus Calotriton; species Calotriton arnoldi. The sequence goes on from CAWUFW010000023.1 coordinate 607,077, forward strand.
CGTTCCATTTACTTTCGCCATCTGTGGTGTAAAACAATAGATAAGATCGTCCGTACCTCAAGCGGCTACAGATGAAAAGAGGGTGGGCCCAGCCCAGCCTTCTCCGGGCTCCGACGGGCGTGGACTGGCCCGCCCTTGGCCCGGGCTTTGCCCGGGCGCGTCCCCCACCGCGGGGCGCGCCTTTCCTTTTGTAGCGCATCCGCGCGCTAAGGTTCCTGGATGCTGTGGTCCGTGGAGGCAGGAGGCAGGAAGACAAACAGTCCCGGTGGCTACAAGCGCCGCGGGGCGCGCCTTTCCTTTTGTAGCGCGTCCGCGCGCTAAGGTTCCTGGATGCTGTGGTCCATGGAGGCAGGAGGCAGGAAGACAAACAGTCCCGGTGGCTGCAAGCGCCGCGGGGCGTGCCTTTCCTTTTGTAGCGCGTCCGCGCGCTAAGGTTCCTGGATGCTGTGGTCCGTGGAGGCAGGAGGCAGGAAGACAAACAGTCCCGGTGGCTACAAGCGCCGCGGGGCGCGCCTTTCCTTTTGTAGTGCGTCCGCGCGCTAAGGTTCCTGGATGCTGTGGTCCGTGGAGGCAGGAGGCAGGAAGACAAACAGTCCCGGTGTTCTTTGTAGACACTCCTATCAGATTTTACGCTATCTTTTGATCTGGTCACTGCAGAAATTCAGATTTCGGAGTAAGTATGTTCTCATTTCACGTCTGGAAGCAGTCCTATTTGAAATAGCTAGACCTATCATGATGTAACACAAAAGGACTCTAAACTCTGTCACTTTAGGAAAAAGGTGAGTCAAATTAACCTAACAAGCTGAAAAAGTTCTAAAATCTACAACTGTCCCAGTCTTTCCCGATGGAGAAGGCCATAAAACGGTCTTGTAATTAAAAATGTGTTTGGTACCATAATTTCCCCATTCGGGCTATGGCAGGAGGAAAGGCAGATCATTCTAGCTGTGCAATCCTGTTACAGATTTTTAAACACTTATTTGATGTTCTGAAAGAGGACAGCTCGCTGCAGATAATTTAAGAAAAAACATATAGACTGGAAAATTATCTAATATATTTGTTCAAAGTGGAGGCATTGACATGCCACCCCTTATGTCTTTGTAGACACTCCTATCAGATTTTACGCTATCTTTTGATCTGGTCACTGCAGAAATTCAGATTTGAGGTACAACTGAACGCCAAATAAGTTTGTACGTCTGAGAAGGTTTCATTTCACAGTGGTGAAATCATGATCAAGAGTCTTCAAGCGACGTATGTAAAGATAAATTCTATGGGCCGGGGATGTTTGAGGGGACCTCGGGATGACATCCAACCAAGGATTTTGGCACTTTTGGCAAGTTTGGAAAAAGATTCTTTAGATTAGTATTGGAATTTAGAGATAGGATTATTCCTGGCTATTTTATCTGATTTACAGTAATGACAACACGTCTCTTACTTGCAATGATCAATGATAATGTCAATCATTCCGGAATCTACACTTTTCCCAGATCTACCCCTGTCATTAACTCCTAATTAGAATAGTTGTCACTTTATAAACATCAGTCATCGATTATGTTGTTTTCAGCCGCTTTCAAATATTTTATAGATTGATATATTGCTTACGACATTATTCTTTTTATAAAGCTCTAATTTTATGATGTTATTTCTTCGAATCCAGCAAAAACCAGGTGCACTTGAAGAAAGGTCTGACATGATTCAGAAAGATTATGTACAATGATATCTTTGTAATAAATAACAAGTATCAAGGGCAAAATCTCTACTGCACAATACTTTTATTTCTTCTTACTATGTTATTTTTCAACAATCCTGCTTTTATTATTTTTGATACTATATACAGGATAAAAGTTATAGAAAAAAATTTACAGTGACCTGATACCAAAACATTAAAGTCACAATAAGAGTACCTTAATGTCATGACACATTCTTGGAAATGATGAGGGAAGAGAGGTGCAAAATCAGCAAAAAGAAACATTTGGGAAAAGAGAGGAGAAAATTAAAAGATACAGCAGCATACGATCAGTAAGAGCTATTACAAATCCAATATTTTCATGTAGATAGTTTACCTAGTCGATTTGGAAATGTTAGTATTTACTTAATATTTTGTAAGTTACTTTTCTAAGGAAGCTTGAAATCTCATGTTGGCAACACAGCTTTCAATGGAAGACTTTTCCCTGTTTTTTTCAGAGTCTCTGGATAATGTGCATTCTTGACACCAAGAAAACTGTACAGTGGCTCATATGTTTGAGATGTGGTAAATCATTGACTGTGATGACTGGTGGTGGTAGAATAAAGAGGGTATTTGTGATAATTTTCAATCTAGATTTCATTTAATGGCAACATATTTTAGGCAAAAGACACTAGACAAACATGTGAACCTACCCATCTTTCATTTATCCTTATCGTCCGTAAGAAGAGTTTTCTTTAATGTTTAGATTGGGAAGATTGAGTAGAGAACCGTTGATTCTAACGAATATTTTCCGATTAATCAAGACAAATTGAAGGACATTGCCAAAATCTACACTGTTTTTTAAAACCATTGTTTTAGATTCAAGCTGTAGGTTTACATTTAGATAACTGCCCTAGTCATTGAAGATTTTATCAGAGCAGGCTGTGATTTCAGATTGCAGAAGCTGATAGGAAAGTGAGTTTTTATTAAGTTTCATTTCAGAGGAAAATAAGGCTTTGCAGAAGTCTGGAAAAGCTGAAGCATGGGAGTTGTGACGGACATTGTAGCTTGTGAGCAGATTTGATATGTAGATATTACCAGAGGGCTTTGAGAGGCAAGTTAAATATATTATATAACTCTTTGAAGGAAATACGTGTCTTTCTGTATAGCCTGGTTTATAAAAGGCATACCATGACCAGCCCAGGCTCATCATTGGAATATCTTTTTCTGGACGGTGACAGATGGGTTGTCTCGGACGCCCGCAAAGTTGTTTTGCTATCACTCGGAAGGATATTTAGATGTTTGAGTCATATATGAGAAATTGGAGGTAGCTCTGACCTTAATTGCATGTCATGTAGGGACGATTCTTCAATGTGGAGCCATTTAGAGTATTTGGATGTTGTTGGTGGAATCCAGTTCCTCGTCTGGTGCAGGATAAACCTGTTATGATACATTTTCACATCTGAGAAGTCAAAACCACACAAAGCATGTCTGATTTTCAACCCGGGTATTGATACTGTATCCCCTACATAGGATTTCAAAATGCAGATAAACTGTGCTAGCGATGAAATTGGGAATATTTAAGACAAAGTTAATTCATTTGGGTCACTTCTTCCCTCTGTCCCCTCCCCGGTTTACCCTCCAGAGCTTGCAACAGTATAGTGTTCCATTACTAACCAGCTAGGTTCATGATTTAAAAATACCAAAACATACACATACACACACATACGTATACACATTTTGTGAACAACGAAGGAATAGATTAAGATCTACAGGGGGAAGACCGGTGCTGTGGCCATATGTAATAAGGATTGACGTAGCCTTGCCATTTGTGGAAAAGGATATTGTAAGTCACAGGGTCCTTGCTAAAGCAGTTTTGCTTTTGGCCTTTTTCAGATATGTTTGTGGCTTGCTATATGTACAATAGTGGGTACTTTATCCCGTCTATTACATCGCCACGAACAATGCTTCTGAATTGTTTAAATTATTCTGTGAACAAATGGCCTGTGTAATTTGTTTCTTTTTCCATGTACCCTTACAAACCAGGACCTTGTTACAGATTCTGTGTTGTGCATCTCCCAGAGCACCCACTCGCTTGCTCACTCTTTCTCGCATTCACTCATTAATTCACTTACATATTTTTTCACTTGCTCATTTACCCATCTAACCAGACTCTCACTTACTCACACACATTCACTTGAATATTCACTCACTCTCTTTCACCCATCTGGTCCCTCACTCATTCACTCACTTAACCCACACACTCACTCACCCACTTTCTTGCTCATTGACCCAGTTGTTGCCTCACTCACTCACTGTGTCTCTTTTATCCTTTTTAGCTAAGAGAGTCATATTGGTTCAGCAGCCGTTTATGGAGCGCAGAGTCCTAGCCACCTTCTTATGTCAATGGCCCGGCGATAAGGAGAACACACGGGCCCTCGTCACCTCTCCTGAGCTGAGTATTGAACAGTATCCCAGCGAATCTGTGGGTAGCATGACTGACCTGATTGGATACATGTTGGGTAAGAGTACTGTCCATAACTAGCACATTCATGGCACTTCGTCACCCTTAGGTCTTTGTACTCACTCCAATGGACTATAAACTTGTTTGCTGGCCTCTGAGTTTAGAAGTGGTAACATCTAGGCTGGAATTTATAATCTGAAAGAATATTTATGGAGGGGCATCATTTTTTCATTGTCTTTACTAGCCTGGGCTACCAAGCCGGTTCAGGAAACAAACCTAGAGAAATGTGCGACCACTGGATGCTCAAAAGTATAATCTATGAGCACATTAGTACGCCTTTATCCACAGTGCTGAAGCAAATGCAAACTTTTGGAGAGCAAACATAATAGAACACTGTTTAATATTAAATTTATATTAATTTAACCTTTCCATGAGTAAAGTCCAAAGTGTTGTACAAAGCATTTTTACAGTCGCAAACATGCTGATTTCACAAAATTGCTTTTTACTAATCTACCAATCCCATTTTCGGAGTTGGTAAACATTTGCTGACTCCTAAAATGAGATTGCGACCCCATACCGATACAGTATTTTGACGGGCATTTTGTAGGCTACCCTTCTAAATACTGAAGTGGTATATAAAGTTACTGATTCCTGAGTTGGAATGGTAAGCCAGTCGCAAAAGGGAAGTGGACCACTGCCAAGGCTCAAAATTCAAAAGTAAACTTTTTTGTAAAGTTGTAGGGAACATCAGAGCCAGCCTAGCATCAGTGGAATGCCCAAATAGTTTACATACCCCACAGTCAAGCTCTAGTCTTTGTAGAGAACAAATATCTAAATTCAGCATGGTGGTAAAGGACGGCTGAAGATCCTCTGCTAGCAGAGGGTCAGAACCTTCTGACTGACCAATATAAATGCTACATTCATGATAAATCCAACAATGATCCACTCTGATTCCTTTTCTGTTTCAGGTACCTTGGAGCGAATTCGAGACTACCCAAGTAAAGGATTTCAGATCGAGCAGACCATCCCGGCAGAAGTACTGGAAGCATACAGTGAACTGCGGCACATTGGATATCGAGCAAAATAAGGCAACCGTATACACAGACACACTTGCCATTTCTCAAATAAGGCGACTGGACAAGTTCTGCTAGGACATCCTTGGGAAGATCTCTTCACTTCAACTAGTACTGGGAATAAATCGCTCCAGCATAATGCTTGTTTCCTCCTTGACATACTCCTTTTTCCTGAGTCAATGGGAGATCAAACCGGGGTACCAGTCAGGTGATCACAGATGCTGGGAAGCTGTTGGCCACTGTGGAGACACTAATGGTGGAGCAAGAGTGCCAGGGCACCCTTGCAAGCACTGAAAGTGCTCTAGTGAAACACACCTATAATTGTGGCATAGAGGGCCTGCAGACACAGGAGCCATGATGCTGCCGCACTCATGATCACTACACCCCTGAGGGGCACCCACGCACCAGCCGACTGCCGGTGAATGTGCTTGTAATCTGGGAAACCCATGTTTTGGCCTTGAATAGAAATGCAGGGAAGCCATGTCACTCCTGGCCAGTGTAACGGGTAGTACCAATAACCTGCTGCCAAAGTAAAGATCTAGTCCCTCACTGGCAAAAAGCACAAAAGCTCCCTTGCTAATAAGTAACCACGACAGGTATCTACCATAAATATCAGGTTCCATGTAGAGTCTTCCATCTTCTTCCTCTATCTGTACGTAGGACCCTGATTCAAGCCTTGGTAATTGGTCGCCTCGACTAATGTAATGCCCTTCTAGCCACAGCTAATGAATCCTTGCTGAATAAGCTGCAGGTGGTTCAGAATACGGCATCCCGTTTGGCTCTCAATATGCCCCCCAGAACAGCTTCCCTTCCATCGTTGAAACAACTTCATTGGCTACCCAAAGAATTTAAGTTCAAAGTTTGCTGTTTGGTCCATAAAGCACTTAATGGCAGAGGCCCAAGCTACCTTGCGGAAAAACGTATTTGCTATCAGCCTGGCAGATCTCTTTATCCCCCGTTACAGGAAACTCCGTGCAGAGGGCAAAGCTTTCTCCTACCTTGCCCCGCGATACTGGAACTCTCTACCTTTACATCTGCGTAAGTGCTTGGATCTCCTCCTTTTCAGGAAACTCCTGAAAACAGAACTCTTCAGTAACTGAGCTTACTAGCCTTACATTGCTGTACTTCTAGCGCGGAGATACCCCTTTGGGGGCGATTCCGGCGCTTTACAAATTCCGTCATTCATTCATTCATTCATTCATTCAAGTATAGTAATCATAGAAGCTCAGATTCACAAAGCATTTTGAATATCTAAGCTTTATTAAGGTCCACAAAGTGCACAAAAGTAACACCTTCCGCATTTCTGCCAGTGTGGTAGAATTTCCTTATTCACAGATGTAGTGTTAGGGGTGGATTTGTAAGTGTTTCTTCAAATGTAGGTGAACACAGGCAAGCTATTAGATATGTAGGTGTTTGCGACCATGGAGCACACAGTTTCCTTGCCTTGAAAACACTTAATCCTCTCAAAAGGCATGTTTGGTAAAAGTGACGATGTAGGCGAAGGTGTTCCTCATGGGAAAGCATTTTTTCCCTTGGCGGATCAAAAATAATAATACATTTATGAACTTGTCAGATTTACGCCTGCTGATTTTCCAAGCAAGTCAAACTTTTCCATGTGCGAATTCCTTGCCTTCTCAAAGATCACTGTGACTTTCACAAATTTCATTGAGTACTGGAGGGCTCGTTTGTGAATACCATTAAATGTGAAAATTACCTCCAAAAGAGGAAATAATCCTTTGGGACCACATTTCCGACTTTTAAAGCCAGGGCATGGGTATGGGTTGGCTCATTGGGCAGATAGTTCATCTTACTTCTAACGACCTAGAAGACAAGCTGTATTAAAACAACTTTTTACCCCCAATAATTACAGTTGGGACACGTTTCGGTTTACATTGTTCATTTGTGTTTTCTTTTTCGAACAACATTTTCCCGACGTAATTGATTCTATGTAGTGATTGGAAATAAAGCGGTAGAGTAGCAAAATGTTCCACTTCTGGAAACACCTTACAGCAAAAGCCCAACTGGGCTGCTCCTGTTATATCAACAAAGGGCCTTAACTACTAGTTCACTGCAAGAGAGGAAAAGGCTAGCTTTGTTTTAGCTTTTCAAGTGGATAAGGTCAGAAAATAGCTAATCCATGAAGTCTATTTAAGGTTATTTAATAAAGGGGAGAAGTAAGGAAATCAAAGATGCAATTGTCTCTTCCCAGAAAAATAAACCCAAGAAGAATGTGGTGCAAGGAAATGTAAGAGGGCCCTGGCATAGAGAAAGGTCTTGTATTGTTGATGGGTTTAATTTGTTATGTGTACACCTTTGCTTTTCCTGCTGTGTTCAGGTAAGTTATAATATACAGCTGTTGTGCTGATTCTGGACTTTGTGGGGTTTTACTTTTTGTGTGAACATGGTCCGTTCCATTTCAAACCCTCACAGTTTTAAAGGTTTAGAGAGGGGTGGTGCCATGGCTTAGAGTCCATGTGGCAGTAATGCCAGGCTGCCAAAAGCCATTCTCATCAGGATATCATTGCAAGAGTGTCGTCGAGAACAACTAGTAGATTTATTAAAGATCACACATTCCAGATTTTTTCAAAAACTTCTAAGTGTGCTTATTTGGTTATATGGAACTACCATACAACAAAAAGAATGAAGAGCAGATTTTGAGTGTGGCACAGAGAAAATTGGAAACCCGTACTTCAGTTTTATATAAAATAAAGATTGCCTGAGAAAACCCACATGCTTAAGAAAAAATATATTCTCTTCTTGCATGGCAGTGATTGAGTAAAGTGCACCAGCAACTCGCCCACCTCTAGTCCAGTGGGTTTTTGATGTTGGTACCATAAACCCACCCCTTGGCATCACCTACTGTTCTACTGTCACTGACGATTAATCTGACCTGGTACATTCTCGCCGGACCTCACACTTCAGCACAAAAGGATCAAAGCTGGGCAAAGTGGTGGATATAATATTTCCATAGGAAGTGGCACTCAAACATTTAATACCTCCACAGCTAAAGCACCTTTAGGAATTAAGATGGCAGTGTCCATATTATACAAAGTGCCCGGGCGGTGCAGCAGGTGTGCACGCCCCTTTTTTTGCACCTGATGGGCACTTTGGTATTTCAGAAGAGCGCTGCTTGTGCAGCTCCTTTTGAATAATAGATTGTGCTGATGCTAAAAATGCACTGGTGTGTTTCCAAGGGGGTGTGTACTCATTTGCATGCGGTGTAACCGGCCGCGGCCGGTGCAGGTAAGAGCGGTGGGGCCGGGTGGGGAGGGGGGGATTTCAACAGACGACCACAAGGGAAAATTATTTATTTATTTTCCCCTCGTGGTCGTCTGTCGAATCCCCCCTCCCCCCCCAAACCAGACCCACCGCCTCACCCATCTTACCTGCACCGGCCGAGGCTGGGTGTGACCCCATATATATGAGTTGAAACCTTTTCCTTTGCACCCGTGAAGAGGGTTGGGAGGCACACTGATTGTGATCCACATAGAGGTGGTGCCCAGCTTGTGTGCTTGCCATAGACTGGAGGCCCCAGGGACTATATCCATATGTATGCATCAGTTGGCGGGTGCAGTGATTGACTGCACCAGCCTGTGGCGGGAATTCCTACCCCTCTTTGAAACTCAGACCCTGGGTCGAATTGGTAAGGCGGGCAATGGGCGATTGGCCGGTGTCTGAGTTAAAGCTGTGGGCCGCTTTTTTGACCAGCGTGGTGGCCGATTTGGACACTGTCTGTGTTGCTCAGATGCCGCCAGTGGCCCAGTGGGGGCCTGAGTGGCCTTTTTGTAGGCATATGGGCCTCTATTACCTTCCTTTTACCAATGAGGCAGCAGTGTCATTCCCAGTCTCTCGCTGGCAGGCCCATTAATGTATGCAGATTGAGCGGGGCAGGGGACCTGAGCAGAAGTGGCCTCTCTTATATTCAGGTGTGGTTCACCATTTTGAACTAATCCATGCAGAGTCCTGGCAACATTTACATTTTTTTTATCTCAGTGAAGTTGAGAAAACACGCCTCTTTTTAAGACCCCCTCCTTCTTTTGTTAATATTTAAAACACTGAAGCAATGGTTTGCGAAAAGGCACAAACCGCAGATGTGGGCCACTTTTTTTTTACGCTGCCCGGCTTATGTTTGATCCCAATCCAACCCTGCTCAGACCGGATCTCTGTCTGCAGTGAAAAGCTTCAAAGAGCCGGTTTGCCTTTCGTCGGTGCACTGTCTATAGGGCAGGTTTGCGCCTGAACTCTGAAGAGTGCATTTACTGTCATAGAGCACACTGTCGCAGTCTGCACCTGGGTCACCCAGTTTAGGTGCACTACAACACACAGTGGGACGGTGCACTTCATATGCAATCACAGCCGGACTGGGAACAGAACCCAGCCCTGGAAGTCAGCTCGACCGGCCCTGGGGGGATTGGGGGAGTGCACGGGGGGAGGTGCGAGTGAGGAGCACCCCTCCCGCTGCACCGCTGACGCTTTTGTTACAGGGGGCCGATATTGCCGGCCCCCAGTAACAACACCGGCCCCCACTGGTCCAAAACCGGCCCCCACTCTTCCGGCCCACTGGGAAAACGGCTGGTGCCCGCTACACGGCCAGTCCGGCCCTATATGCAATACGTTTGCAGGTCACATTTCGGCCATTTTGTATGGTATATTGATTCTTTTAATAAGGTTCTTTCTGACGTGAACCTTGGTACAGATGCAAGACCACATAATGGTTACAAGTCAAAGAAAACCTTTTAATTTTACTATTTCTTCTGGGCCTACAGTTTGTATTACATTTGGGAAACTTTAAGATAGGATTGTCTAAAGGCGGTCCTGCGAGGTAGAGTCCATTCCAGGTTTTGTAGAATGTTGCTATTAGATCCTCTTGCATACAATGAATCCAGATAAAGTCAATTTACATATTCAGCTGTTATCCTGAAAATATGGCATGGAACGGGTCCTGTGTGCCCATATTGACCATACCGGCTTTTGGGGGTCCTGACGTGAGACTTCAAAGCATACTACTGGAAGAACCTCATGACATTTTGTATGCAGGCATTTTTTCTACCGAAGGTGTCATTCTTCACCGGAGGGCCTCCCGAAAGCAAGAGCTTACCATAAGAAAGAAGCTCTAACAAATTTCCAAGGCACTATAAACATTTTTAAAACCTGGGGCTAAAAATTGCTTTTAAAAAATGCTTCAGAGATGGGTGTGTAAAGTTCGGACTAAAACTCCTCCATTTACACCTTATCATTGAAAGCATTAGTTCTGTTGAAATTACTCCGTTAGTGCCTCCTTTTTTTTAATTATGCCTCCTATTTTTAATTATCCAAGTTGAAGGAAATTTGCTTTGTCACAAATTCTTTACTATGGCACCGTAAAATGGCAAATACATTTTTATCATTTTGCTGGTGTAATAGGCAATCACCCTCACCGTGTTTGCTCCAATACAACAGAAAGTTTTTTGCACCCAGGCAAAAATAGAGAAGTTAAATTGCGGAACCATAACAGACTATGCCTATACATTATTTTACGTGAGTCCTGGAGTTTTTAACAAATAAATCCTATTCTATAAAAAAATTCAACGTAAAGATTTTTCACTATTTGCTTCGTTTTTATTGCATTCATTTACAATTTTTTTTTCGATCACTAGGATCATAAAAACGACAGTCTTCGAAAATAAATACATATTCATAAAAAATCCTACACTATCTCGGATACAAGTAAGAATACAATATTATCAAACACAATGTTGTAAAATCACAGTTTAAGATCATAAAAAGTCAAAACATCTAGAAACTCGAAGGCAGTACACAAGATAATGCGTTTCTTGGCAATTTCTTACTCAGCATCCATTATTGATAAACAGCTGGTCATAGTTTCTATATAAGAAAAAGTGGTTAGTGCAAAGCCATAATCCCTAGCATTAAAAACCATAGTAATACAGACCAACAGGTTTCCCAGAAGATGCTAAAACCAAATAATTACTCTAAGATAATTCCATCACAAGTAGGGGGTTAAAACAAGAAAAAACAGATATACACATTACAATAGTTTTAGGCTGGTACATTTGCTGCTATATAAAAGCATCCCGCCCCTCTTGTCGCTCTGGAATGGTCGTTGTGATAGAACACATAGGCACAATTCAGGTGCTCAACATCCCAACAACATTTGACCCTCACTCTCAAGATGCTCAGTGCGCCTTAACCATAGGTCCATTAGATACTTAGCCATACAGAACACAAGTACTCTACTTGTGTCAGTTCTCAGGATTCTAAGCGCGTCTAAATACCTCCTGGTAGTCAAATTCTTACAAAGGGGCACAACTCACTTTACCCGAAGGTTATGATGGCAAGGACAAAAAAAAATATGTTCCAGTGATTCTGTACCCCCATGGCATACTGGGTACTGGTCACCAAACTCAGCCTTTTTGTGCCATTTAGAACTAAACACTTTAATGGGTAAGTTGCCGTACCTAAATTGAAGGAACAACGCATGTGCTAGGGCTGGAACAATTTCCTCAATGGTCACCTCATAGCGCGCACATAGCTTTACTTCGATAAAAGCTAATGTTAATGTTCATATACTCTGTGTCACCATTTTTAGGGCTACAAACTCCCAATAGTGTCCCTTGATCCTGTCTCGTGGGATAAAGCTCATCCACTCTGGGGAGGACCAGTAATTTTCAAGCCCCGATCTCTGTAAGAGTACCTTTAGGGTTCGGAACCAGGGGATTTTCTCTACGCACTGCGGGCCATAAGATCTCTTGTGCCTTCTTGATACGATTCAAGGGCTGGGGTGGTCCACAGCTGGTGCCAGAAAGTTAGAAGCCGGCATTCTATTCTATGCAAGATCTTTATTTGTACTAGATCAAAGTATACTCGCAACAGTGTAGAACTTTAGAGAAAGTTTAATACAGATCTATACTAATAATGTTAGAACTACCCCACACTTCGTCCCCATACAAAACAGACCCCATTGCCTTTACGTTACAAATTGCAAGTGCTGGGGCTGTTAGACTGAAAATGTGTCTGGCTGACTCCTTCTAGCATTATGCGAGTTAAGTTAGCATTTGCCGCACCATTTTGTATTCAGCCGCCATTTTGTATCATGATCGAAATGAAGCTTCTGTCTCATACTGTCTGCCTCAGCAGAAAGCAGCCTCGATTGTTTCTTTTTATTATTCAAGGTTAAGCTTCGCTGCACTAATGAATAGCTCGTTCTGTTTTGCATGCCTTTCCTTGTAGGTAGCCCTGCTCCCACTCTCTGAGAGACGGGCACGGGCTGAGTAACCTTGAAGCTAAGATAGCGAGTTCCTGGTCTCGGCATGGTAGTTCATCCTTCTGTGCCTCCTTTGTTAACCTGCTCCAACTGGAAATTTCCAGTCTGGGTGGGTCCTGTTGGGTATTGCAAATGTATAATATCTGATGTTATGTTGGTGTGGGTCAGTCCCTCGGCAGCTATCTAAGGAGGCTGGTCAGACTGGACTCCGCTCGAGCGAATACTAATAAATAACTTGGTTTGTATTCTCTACTGTGTGACCGACTCTTCATTTTTATGGAAGGCTGAGAGGTGGTCGTGAGTGACCCGGGTGGCCCAAATCGGGTCACTTCCTTCAGTTAGCTCCCGAACAGGGACCCCATCGGGTGAGTGACCCATCTTTGCCCGCAGACGGGTGAGGAGGACGGGGCCACGTCTGGTCAGACGGGCGGACCGGGGATCCCTGCACGAGAGAGTCTGGTACTCGCAGCTGCCCCGTCTGTCTGACCGGGCGGTGCCTCGCCCAGCGGTCATCCCGGCTGGGGTCCTGAACAGCGAAACCCTTGGATCTGACCGTTTGGTCCGAAGAGTCGGCAGTGGAGAATAACTTTGTTTGACCTGTGTGCACCAGGTGAGTTTGCTTTAGGTCATGGCGCCACTTTTGTTTGAGTTTGGTACGGTCTGAGGATCGTTTTTGGACAAGCGCTTGCATTTGTTTGAATTCTTTTGTGACCATGGTATTGTTCTGATCCAGATTTGGTGTGGTCTGTGGACCAACTTTCGAAAGATAGTTGCAAATATCTGCTCGGCATAGATAGTGAAAACGTTTTCGTTTCAAGATGCCTTGTTTTAGTAGGCTATGTTGTATGAGTTGTCGTTGTTGTTCTACTGATACTCGATTGGAAGAAAGTCAGCCTGCGCCTCCAGAAGGCACCCCGAACGTTGACATGTATGTCAAACATGGCCTTGGCCCTATTATGTTTAGTACATTATGGCACAAATATACGAGGTACAACGACGGGTTGCAGTGGACGTTGACGGGCACTTTTGATGAGCAAAAGCATAATTTCCTGCAGGATAAATTGTTTGCGAAAAGGAGTAGGCAGTCGATGTTTGATTCCTTTAGAATGTGGCAGAAGGAAGCTAAACAGAGACGAATGAAAGCAGAAAAGGAGGCCCGAAAGGGGAGCATGCAGACAGTGACGCAGAAAGCAGTAGCGTATGATAGAGAGAAAGTGGAAAAAGGTATAGAGTGTGCTGATAGAAAGTTTCGATTGCAATGTGACAAGTCCTATGTTGCTCGAGAGGGAGGCGATACATTTGTGGAGGAATTGTTAGATACCCGACCTCCGCCTCCAGATGCCCCACAGAGAATATACCCTGCTATGCCACAGCCTCAGTCGTCTGTCTCTTCTGCCCCTGCTGTTTCTGTTTCTTCTGTTATTGATTCAGTTGCTTCAACAGCTGCGCCTCCTGTCGATTCTGTGGCTTTGCCCTCCGCGCCTGCTATGACTGCTGGCCTCTCTGCTATGCCTATCGTGTCCATGTCTTCTCTTTCTCCAGCCCTTACGCCCACAACACAGCCATTAACGACATTGGTGCCTACCCACTCGGTTACTACCCCTTCCCTTTTCCCTCACTCCCCGGCAGTACTAGGTAGTGGAACGCCTGTACGTGGTCTGGGGGACGGGGGCGACAGCTAGGGAGCGGTTGGGACGAATTTTAATACAATCTGATGTGGGGGAGGAAGAAAAAAGGGCGGTAGCGAATCAGGCTGCTCAGTGGGCCCGTCATCCAATCTATAGTACTGAAGATGTGTGGAGTGTGATGAGAGATTATGAGCCGTTTCTACAACAGCATGCCCTCAAGCACATGTCGGCTACATTGATTGGGTTGTGGGAACAGTGCTTTAATGCTATAGCGCCCCAGATTATTTATGATATTAGAGATAATGTATATGTAGCTGTTATGGCACCTGAGGAGGTTTTCGGAAATGTTGCGACATTGGTCGCTTACCGAGGTAGGCTGTTTGAGAAGAGCCCGAAGACAGTGTCCCAGTTTCCAATGAGGGAAGTCCACCCCATATATCACCCTGAGGTGCCAGAGCTTCGAGATCAGCATGATGCTGTCATTAGAAAAAAGTTAGAAACCCACTTCCAAAAACAGTGGGTCTACACCCCATGGAAGAGGAGTGAGGTGTTATCCCTTGAGACTCAGTTACCTGACCCTAGGAAAAATCCTACTGCATACTATAAGGAATTGACAGAAGCCGCTTCATCGACAGTAATGACGCTTGCGGATATTGAAATGTTCTTTGGTCTGCTGGTGCCCGTCGACATCTGGAGGCAGGTGCACACGCAGGACCACGCTGTGGAATTGGGTGGTACATGGGACCAGATTCAAGCATGGGATAAGGAAAGGAAGCCTGGAGAGAAGCCAAAGGCCGAGATACTATCTTTACCTGGTCGAATTATTACCTATACGCACTCCCTTATTCCTCCGAGAAGGGTAGATTGGGACAAGTTAGCGGCATGTCGTCAGAAGAAAGATGAGAGTATGTCCGATTTTTTCACACGGTTCGAGGGTGTGTTCTTGGATTTCAGTGGACAAGATTTGTCGGTAGAAGGGGGTGTCCGGTTGTTCGTCAATAGATTTGTTACAAACTTGCTCCCCAAGATTGCAGCTCGGTTGCAGGCTTCGGAGAGCACTTGGATGACATCCTCCCCTTCCGTTATATTGAGTATGGCACAGTATTATGAACACAGGAAAAATGAGGAAAAGGAGAAAGTGGAAAAAAAGCATAAGGAGTTGAAAACGAAGGTGTTGTTACAGCAGGCGTCTAGGGGCAATGGAAGGGGACGTGGTGCTGGTCTGGCCCGGCAGCTTCCCGTACTAGCAGAAATGCTGCGCCTGTAGGGCCGAATCAGTGCGCGCATTGCAAAGAGGAGGGGCACTGGCGCAGCGAGTGTCCGGTGTTGTTGCAGAAAGTTGCGGTGCCCAGAGGACAAGGTTCTCGTGGGCGGGGCCGTGGAGCAAGTGGTCAGGCTGGGGCTCGGGAGGATGGGACATCGCAGGGTCGCTCTGATCAGAATTACTTTGATGACCCTCGAGGGAAACAGTATTATCATGATGATTATGATCTGGACGAGGTGACAGGGATGACTCACAGCTAGGACAGCCAGGGACAGGGTGAGGGACCAGTTCAGATACCTGTAGATCAGCGCGGTCCTTATGTCACCGCAGATTTGCAAGGCTCAGTTAAGAAATTCTTAGTGGACACAGGTGCAATGAATAGCTCTGTTTCTCGTTCGCTGGTCCCTGGGGCAGCTCTGTCTGGCCAAAATAATGTTTTGGTAGGCTTTTCTGGTGTGCCGGTTGTGAGCCCCATTTCCAAACCTCTTGCTTTAACTTTTGGTCCCTTTACTGTGGATTCACCCTTTCTATTGACATCCAATTGTGGGGAAAATCTAATGGGCTTAGATTTATTGAATAAGTTGCATGCAACAATTTTTTGTTTTCCGGATGGTGTTTACATGACAATGGGACAAATGATTAGCTCTAAGCAGTGCCTGTCCCAAGATGCGCCCCTCCCTGCTGAGTTTCAAGCTGTGCCGCCCACTTTGTGGGCAACAGGTGACACGGACGTAGGGTTATTGCAGATTCCCCCAGTTTCCATTAAGGTTAAAGATAACGCCATCTTGCCCCGTATTCCTCAGTACAAAATACCACAAGCGGGTGAGCGAGCTTTGTTGCGCATTATCCAGGATCTGATTGAGTCGGGGGTGGTGGAGGAGACATCATCGAATCTTTGTCACAGCCCTATTCTTCCTATTCTCAAGAAGACATCCCCAGACTCCCCCCGATGATAATGCCGATGTTTATTGTTTTGTGATTGATTTGTGCGCGGTTAACAAAATAGTGGTTCCTCAGTTCCCGGTGGTCGCTGACATTACTGCCCTTCTCACTATGATTCCTTCCTCTGCCAAATTCTTCTCTGTCATTAATTGGAAAAATGCGTTCTTCAGTATCCAATTCATACCAATAGCCGCCACCTGTTTGGTTTTACACTAGCTGGCAGAAGCTTTAGATTCTGCCGCGCTCCTCAGGGCTATACTGAAAGCCCTAGTATATATAGTCAAGCCTTGAAAGCCCAATTGGACTCCCTCACGCTTCCCTCAGGTAATGTATTGCTTCAGTATGTGGATGACCTACTAATTGCTTCTGACACTGAACAGGGATGCTAAGACAGTACGGTTAAGTTGTTGTTGCATTTGGCCCATCACGAACATAAAGTGTCCCTTTCTAAATTTCAATATTGTCGACAGGAGGTCACCTACTTAGGTCACCTACTGTTGAAGGAGGGTAGGAGATTGACACCTGAGCGCATTAGCGCCATTGTTAAAATGCCCATCCCTAAAACTCAGAGGGATGTACGCGCCTTCATTGGCATCACTTCCTACTGTCGACATTGGATCCCTAATTACTCATAACTAATAAAGTGTCTGCTTGCGCTAACAACTAAAGACGTGCATGAGCCCCTGCCCTGGACGCATGAATGTCAGCAGTCTTTTGAGCAATTAAAAGTTGCGCTTTGCTCTGCTCCTGTGCTTGGCACGCCTGATTATCTGAAGCCGTTCGTGTTGTACGTACACGAGACGGCTGGTTGTGCGCTTTCTGTTTTAACACAGGCCTTTGGAGGTGAGCACCGGCCGTGTGCTTATTTTTCCGCTTTGCTTGACCCAGTCGCCAGAGCCCTCCCGAGCTGTCTAAGAGCGGTCGCGGCTGTGGCCATCTCTATAAGGCAATCGGCTGGGCTTGTACTTGATACTGACCTCACAGTCATGGTACCGCATGCTGTGGACACTCTTTTGAACAAGACCAAGATGCAGCACCTTACCAGTGTACGTCTGACCGGCTATGAGTTAAGTCTTTTTGCCCCGCATATTACGATAAAAAGATGTGTCACTCTGAACCCTGCCACGTTACTACCCCTCCCTTCCGAGAGTGGAGAAAAAGACATACATGATTGTCTTTTCCGGACGGAGGAGGAGACGAAGGGACGGGTAGATCTGACTGATGTTCCCTTATCTGACCCCCTAGGGGAACTATTTGTCGATGGCTCTTGTTTCAAATTACCAGATGGCACTACCACCGCAGCATATGCACTCACTACACTGCATACGGTAGTTCGAGACATCACGAGTTCCTTATCAGTCTGCCCAGGAAGCTGAGTTAGTCGCCCTTATTCGAGCTTGTGGGTTGAGCGAGGGACTTGCTGTCAATATCTACACTGACAGTCAGTACGCCTTCGGGGTTTCCCATAATTTTGGGCAGCTCTGGGTAGAGAGAGGGTTTCTCACATCCCATGGGACACACATTCAGAATGGGCCCCTTATACATGGGCTTTTGTCTGCCCTGACACTCCCCAAGAAATTGGCTATAGTGAAGTGCAGTGCCCACAAAGCAATCACCGATGATGTGGGTAGGGGAAATTCATTTGCAGATCAGATAGCTAAGGAGACAGCTCAAACAAAGATGAAAAAGATGTTTGTAGCGGGTCCTGCCAGGTGGGTACCATGTTTGAGGACACTCTGGACAATGTCAAGGAGATCCAGAGTGAGGCAACGATTGAGGAGTTAGCAGTATGGCAGGAAAGTACGGCACGTTTGGATGAGGATGGGTGCTGGACTGACAAGTCAGAAAAGCAGAGATGGATGTTACCGGATGCATATGTTCTTCCTGTGGTCACTATGGCACACGGGCCAGCCCACATTAGTGCAAAGGGAATATGTAAGCTGTTAGACCCTGTATGGCAGAATGACAACATTCCCAAAGTTGCTGCTCACTTAGTGAAGTACTGTATGGTATGTATGATGTATAATCCTGGAAAAGGCACCCCTACACCTCCTGGTAATTTTGCACCGTCTTCCTTCTCTTTCGAGGTTCTCCAGATGGATTTCATCGAAATGGAACGAGTCAGCAATCTGAAATACGTGTTAGTAGTTGTTTGTGCGTTCAGTTGATTGAGGCTTACCCCACTAAAGAGAAAACAGCCATGGCGAAGGCACTCTTAAAAGCGTTCTTCCAGCGTTTTGGTTTGTCCCGTTTGATTTGGAGTGACAACGGAAGTCACTTCAACTCAAAAGTTATCCAGCTGATGTGCGACGGTCTGCACATCAAGCAGAGATTTCATGCTGCAAACCACCCCAATTCGGCAGGTTTGGTTGAGAAGTACAATGGTACTCTCAAACTGAAGCTGGCAAAGATCAAAGAAAGCACAGGGTTGCAATGGCCAGATGCCTTACCATTAGCTCTGTTGTCTACAAGAGCTACGGCTCACTCTAGGAAAGGATTGTCACTGTACGAGGTCGTGTTTGGCCGCCCGGTGAATGTCTGGGGCGTCCCGCAACCTCGTAGGTTTTCTGAGATAGAATACCCTTTACTTGTAGATTATTTATATGAGTTGACTAAAAGCTTCCGTTCTATTCACCAACAGATCCATGACGCCTTGCCACCAGCTCCGAGGGACCAGGCCATGATATCCGGCCTGGTGATTATGTCCTAGTGAGGAACTTTCAGAGGAAAGGCAGTTTGGAGCCCCGCTGGAAAGGGCCTATCCAGGTCCTCCTCGCCACTCGAACGGCAGTGAAGGTGGACGGCCGAAACAATTGGATACATTCTACTCACTGCCGGAGGGTGCCCCATCCGTTGCCCTATGACTGCTGGGTGCTCGATGGGATCGGCGACTCTGAAACGGAGCAAGCACCTCGTTTCGTTCCCTTCTCAGATGCACGACTGACGTGGGCACCCACTGAGGAGGAGAGCAATGCAGTGTTGAATGAGGCGGTGCCACCTGAGATTAGGGCCATCCAGGAGCCCCAGCCTGTTGGCCCATCTGTGCCTGAGACCCAGTCCATTGGTCCCTCTGAGTCAGAGCCTTTGTTTGTAGACCCCTCTGTCCCTGGAGTA
Organism: Calotriton arnoldi; assembly: GCA_963921515.1. Taxonomy (NCBI): domain Eukaryota; kingdom Metazoa; phylum Chordata; class Amphibia; order Caudata; family Salamandridae; genus Calotriton; species Calotriton arnoldi. The sequence goes on from CAWUFW010000023.1 coordinate 626,489, forward strand.
GTTGGGTACAATCTGCGCCCCTGACGGAATAACAGTGCACCAAAGGAAAAGTCAGACTAGTAGGGATGGACTGCAAGGAAGAAGAATAGGGCGTACCTTGCCTGTGGTACCAACGGTAGTTTAGGGAAAGGGAGATTGGTGCATTGTTCAGACATTGGACAGGGTAAATTTGACGTGCTCCCCTGGAAAAAGGGGGGGTACACTACCCTGAACGACGTGGGATTTCTTCAGAAAGGGCTGCGATCGCGCAGCTCCACCGGAAAGTGCTTGACAGCACCACCGTACATGAACACTATGAGTCTACCACCGAGACTCTGATGGACGCTGGGAACCTTGCCCCTTTTCTTGCTTTATTATCATTGGCTCCATTGCATGTACTTTCCTCTGATTCACAAATGTAACCATTTGGTCGCCCTATTATGGAGGAAGAACAGCCCTTTGCAGCCCCGCGTTTCGGGTAGAAGGGGTCTGGTTGGTCTAGCTGGTCTGCTAAGAAAAAAGTGCTCTGTGCTGTTTTTGTATTGTTACTGATGTCGATTTTGGGAGGGGTGTCCTGGGTTTGTTTTGGAGTGCAATTGTAATGCCCCATCATGTGTTATATACAAGATTGTTTCTCCAGTTCATGCCAGAAGAACAATACCAAGCAATGTATTTCTAGATGCACACAGGAAATTCTTTGGTGAAGGTACAGCTTGCTATCCTACTGAATCTATTACGAGTTTGTGGACTGCTTACCCATTGTCACTGGTTAATTATACATATGCTCGCCCACCACAATTTGTAGAGGTAAAGGGTGAGTTTGGGATGGGATATCCTGGTCCCTGTTTGTATTACAGGAAGCCCCGAGGGAAGGGATTATCAAGTTGTAACATTAATGTGTATTGTGACAATCTGTATATGGAGGAACAGAACATTACTTTAACGGGTTGGTATTATCAAGATTTGACAGTCACTCGAGAAGCAGGTTACTATCCCGCATGCTGTCCGATAGTAAATAGTACTGATGCTTTCTTATACATAAATTGTTCTGGACTGATATTGTTTAAGAATACAATGTCTTTAGTGAGGAAAGATGATCCGAGTACAATGGGGATGAATACCAGATATGCTCCTGTAGATTACCAAGGTCCACTTTATGCACACCCAGGATTTTACTTCTTGTCTAATGGTACTTATTCCAATGTTCATAATGGTACCGAGGACGTGGCTTTGGGAATGGTGCTTCCTCTTGGGGTGCCTTGTAAGTAGAGTAAACAAAATGTAAGGTGGGTTAACAGTAGTTAACAAAGGAATTTTGTGACGGAGTGACAGACCTAGAGGTCAATAATTATAGTAATGGTATCACCTTTGGGTATATACTTTCCTCCATTATTACGTTTGGTGGTACCGCTATGGCCAGGGGTGAAAGGGCTAGGGAATATTTTGGATGTAAGCTGCAGATACTGTCTAACTCTACAGTGCCGGCTTTATGTGACATCACCACCCAGTTGGAGAGTATGCGAATATACTCCGAGCAAACAAGATATGCAGTGGATTTCATCTTAGCTAAGAGCGGTGGTGTGTGTGCAGTAGTAGGAGACCAGTACGTAGTCGGGATCACAATATGGAAAAGAATATTACCCAACACATTTTAGATATTTTGGAGAATGTCAAGGAGATGAAGAGCAGAAATTGGAGTTGGTCCCTCTTTGGTGGATGGGGTTGGATTCTGGAAAAGGTGATCTACTTTGTTGTGATTCTAGTTGTCTGTTGCATTCTGGTACAGTGCCTTCCCTTGTGCTGTTCTTACTGTACAAGGCTCCTCACCTCTAAGCCAGCAGTCCGTGACACTGCTGCGATTATGTTGCAGAAGGATAGTCACGAAATGATGCAAATAGATGAGGGTATCTTTGGTTCTACCACCTCTCTTGCAACTTCTATTCCTAATATTGAATATATGGATAATTTTAAGTGTTGTTGTTCCTATGCATCTCAGACAACGTCCCTAATGAATATGCAGGCTGCCCACTACTTAATGTCTATTCCTGGGGGTGTTTTTGAATAATACTCATGTGTGTACTGGCATATACTAATAGTCCTTTTACTTTACATATAGCATTAGACAAAATTGTTAGCAAATGCTAAAAGGAGGGTCTGTTAGACTGAAAATGTGTCTGGCTGACTCCTTCTAGCATTATACGAGTTAAGGTAGCATTTACGGCACCATTTTGTATTCAGCCGCCATTTTGTATCATGATCGAAATGAAGCTTCTGTCTCATGCCTCAACAGAAAGCAGCCTCGATTGTTTCTTTTTATTATTCAAGGTTAAGCTTCGCTGCACTAATTAATAGCTCGTTCTGTTTTGCATGCCTTTCCTTGTAGGTATCCCTGCTCCCACTCTCTGAGAGACGGGTACGGGCTGAGTAACCTTGAAGCTAAGATAGCGTGTTCCTGGTCTCAGGATGGTAGTTCATCCTTCTGTGCCTCCTTTGTTAACCTGCTCCAACTGGAAATTTCCAGTCTGGGCGGGTCCTGTTGGGTATTGGAAATGTATAATATCTGATGTTATGTTGGCGAGGATCAGTCCCTCGGCAGCTATCTAAGCAGGCTGGTCAGACTGGACTCCGCTCGAGCGAATACTAATAAATAACTTGGTTTGTATTTTCTACTGTCTGACCTACTCTTCATTTTTATGGAAGGCTGAGAGGTGGTCGTGAGTGACCTGGGTGGCCCAAATCAGGTCACTTCCTCCAGGGGCAATTCTTCTAGATGAAGTCCTCCGTAGAATCTTGGCTATGTTTGTAATCTGTTGGATAAGGGACATGTGCACCTTCTCAAACTGAGGAGCCCAGCTGAAGTTGGGTGTAAGTCTGATGCCTAAATAATCAAAAGCAGCCACCCGATCTAAGGGAGTGTCACCCACTAGCATGTGTCTTTTACAATGGCTCACCTTGCGATTGGAAAAGAACATACACTTGGTCTTGGCACTATTAAACTCCAAGTCCCTCTCATCACAAACAAAATTAAAGAGTTTGAGCAGCATCTGGAGCCCCTGCAGCGACTTAGAAATCAGTAGGGTAGTTAGTGTAGAGGAGGGCTGGGACCCTCCACACCCCCAAGTTTGGGTGCAACGCACCCATCCCTGATAAATACTCCATCATCCCATTATTATAAAGGCAGAACAGGGCGGGGGTGAAGACACATACCTGCCTAACTCCACGCTTTATCTTGAAGTGTTCGGTCACCTGCCTGTCCTCCCCACATCTGACTTGGACCATATTATCCACATGCAACCTTACCAAGATGTTCAAAAGGGGGGCAGGAATGCCCATTTTCTCCAACACCCTCAAGAGCTTCCCCCTGGGAACCAAATCCAAGGCCATGCATAAGTCAACAAAGGCACCAAAAAGCTTTTATTGTATAATTAGCAGACACTGATTCACTCCAAATGTAGACATCGCATATTTCACATGTGAAAGGGGTTGGGGCAGAGTATATCATTCACTTATTAATATGCAAACAGCAAAAAATCAGTTTGCTCAGTGTTTTGACCTACTGCAAATACAATGTACCCGGCTTTCTGTAACACAGGCAACAAAAAAAAGGTCTCTGGTGTGTGAAATATAAAAAAAAAATCACACAAGTTTTGCTTCCATGTAACCCAAAACAAGCTGTTTGTCACTTCTGCTACTTCTGTCTTTTACTAAGTCAATATTGCACTGAACGATCAACTGAGGATGCAGTTGGATGGTTTGTACACCGACTGAGGATGTAGGGTGAAGGTCTGTACAACAACAGGATGATGGGTGACAGTTGGTATATCAACGGCTGTATGATAGAGGCACGCATGGCTAAACCATGTGTGCCTCAACCACGCAGCCCGAACCACCAATGCGTCTTAACCACGCATTCCTTTACCACGCATGCCTTTACCACACAATCTCATGGTAAAGGCATTTCCTGTCAGTCTGAACAACCTATCTCACAGGACTGGGTGGAAACTTTGTCCACCTTCTTTGAGGAAAAAATCAATAACATTCATAGTCTCTTTCCGAACCAGTCATGTGAACGTCTGTACCATCGGTCCTTCTGTGATCACACTTCCACTCTAACTTCTCTAAATGAATTCACTGAATTTACACAAGAGGAAGTTAGTACTGCCCTCTCTAAGATCAAATCAGTCTCCCCTGCCGACCCAGTCTCACCCCACATTCTGTCCATAATTGGGCCAGCTCTTCTCACAGGCCTCACCGAGCTTTTCAATTTATCCTTATGTCACTCAACGGTTCCCACAAAATGGAAGGCGGCCATGGTTAAGCCTATCTTAAAAAAGCCCACCTTGGACCCCAAGGAACCAAACAACTATCGGCCCATCTCCCTTCTCCCTTTTTTTGGGAAGGTCCTGGAGTCCTTAATCAACAGACAACTCTCAACTTTTCTAGAGTGCAATAAACTGCTGGACCTTTCCCAATCTGGGTTTCGGGCTGCTCATAGCATGGAAACTGCACTGTCAGAGGTAGTCGACAACATCAGACTCTCCCTCGACGCTGGTCAGTCAGCCATTTTGGTTCTACTCGATCTATCGGCTGCCTTTGACACCATCTCCCACGAAACGCTTGTGAATCGTCTGTGGGAGACGGGAGTCAGGGGCAATGCATTGAACTGGCTTAGGAGCTACCTAACTGATCGATCTTCGAAAGTTCACTTTGGTACCTTTGTCTCCCGCAGCCAAGTGATAGACAAGGGTGTCCCCCAAGGTTCCATTCTAAGGCCTACGCTCTTCAATCTATACGTGGCACCTCTAGCTAGAGTGATCAGATCATATGGCTTCGACACCGTGTCATATGCCGACGATACACAATTACTAATTACTCAGATCCAACGGACACCAAACTTCGATTTATGAAGTGCATGACTGACATTCACATCTGGATGCAAACTAATCATCTGCAACTTAACGCCAGCAAGACGGAAATCATCCTCTTTGGGAAAGCTCAAGCCCTGTGGTCAAGTGATTGGTGGCCTCTCAATCTTGCCCCCTGTCCATCTCCCAAATCGGTGGTTCGTAACCTTGGGGTGATGATTGATAACAATCTCTCCATGACAGACCAAGTTAATCATGTGACGGGCGTTTGCTTTGGACTAATGCGCAGTCTTCGCAAGATCTTCCAATGGGTCCCAATGCATCTCGGATGCTGCTGGTCCAAGGACTAATCATCAGTCGGCTTGATTATGGAAACGCCCTGATGGCCTCCATCAATGCAGAGCTTCTCACCAAACTACAGGTGCTACAAAACACAGCTGCCAGACTAGTACTTAATTTACCCTCTCGGTCCCCGTCGGCACCAAGTCTGAGAGCGCTCCACTGGCTTCCCATCAGGAAACGTATACTTTTTAAGATCAACTGCCTGGTCCACAAAACCATCTATGGGAACGGACCATGCTATCTTGCAAAAAAACTCATCTGGTATAAACCCACCAGAACCCTCAGGGCTTCCGACAAACATTTTCTCATCCCTTTTATGATCCGTACCGCCAGGAATGGGGGGAGATCTTTCTCATACTTTGCCCCCACTTTGTGGAACTCGCTCCCTTTGCATCTACGTATGGAAACCAACCACAGAAAATTTCGTAAGATTCTTAAAACCTGGCTGTTCTGATCTCTCCTTTCTCCCTGTCGGCTCCCTCCGCTCTCTTTTCTTCATCTTCTGGGTTTAGGCTAGCGCATTGAGACCCTCGGGTGATATGTGCGCTTAATAAAATCCTATGACTATGGTAAAGGGGTATGCATGGCTAAGGTTGCGACCCCTCTCCCCCTGCCCTAAGCTTCAAACCGACTACCTACCCACCCGCCTTAAGGTCCAAATACCACGACCCCCCCACTCCCCACGCTGTCGCTAACCCTTAATATACACTGCCCGACTTCCTCCCACCCCGCGCTGTCCCTAAAAATTCCCCAACCCCTTCCACTGCCCTTAGGCCTAAAACCCTAACCCCTATTTTAAAAAACTACCCTGACCCCCACCCCTCCTGAGCCCTAAAAAAACGACTCTGCCCTCCCCTAACCCCTAAAGACTACCCCGACTACCCATTCCCCTCCCCCTGCCCTCAGGCCTAAAACCCTGTCCCTTAACATACACTACCCCAACTCCCTCCCACCCCCCACTCTGTCCATACAACTACCCCAGCCCCTTCCACTGCCCTTAGGCCTAATACCCTAACCCCTAATTAAAAACACTACACCAACCCTCCCCAGCCCTGAAAACTACCCCGACCCTCCCCCAGCCCTGAAAACTACACCGACCCCCCCAGCCCTTAAAACGACCCCGACCCCCCCAAGCCCTAAAAACGACCCCCTACCCCCAGCCCTAAAAGCGACCCGACCCCCCCAGCCTTGAAAATGATCCTGACCCCCCAGCCCTGAAAACGACCCCGACCCCCAGCGCTGAAAACAACCCCCGACTCCCCCAGCACTGAAAATGACCCGACCCCTTCAGCCCTGAAAATGACCCCGCCCCCCAGCCCTGAAAACGACCCCAACCCCCCCAACCCATACAAACTACCCCCCCCCCCCAAACCCAGCCCTAGCCCCACTTACCTCCCTGCGTCCTCTCTTCCTGGCGTCTTCCTGCTTCCGCCGAGCTGCAGCCAGCAGCTAGACTGCGCACTGCCTTAACCACACAAATGCGTGGTTAAGGCATATGCGTTGTTAAGGCAAGCGTGGTCGCGTTTGCGTAGTCGGAACACGTGTGGCTGAGGCTGCGGTGTTCCGACTGTTTCCCTATACCAACTGAGGATACAGATTGAGGATCTACATGTAAACTGAGGATGTAGATTGAAGGTCTCTGTCAACTGAGGTTGTAGGGAAAATGTCCGCGAACCCACTGAGGATGTAAAGTGGCTGTCTGTCCACCAACTGGGATTGTAGAGTGAAGGTCTCTGTAGTAACTGAGGATGTAGGGTGAAGGTATGAACATAGACTAATTATCTAGGGTGAATGTTAGTACACCAAATGAGGAAGTGGGGTGAAGGTCTGTAAACCCGCCACATGCACAGTATTGATGCTTCGGATACATTTTCAGCCACTGACAGTGAAACTTTCGGATGAGAGCTGCAGTATCATGGAGGTTATTCTACCAGATGTCATTAAATGATTTTCCACGAAAGAGAAGAATGATCGCCTCCCTTTGTCTTTGGACTTCTTATGACAATTTTGATAATTGATTGCTAGCTCTTGTCAGTCTTCCTGGACCCCCTGAAAGTTTGTGAAGTTTTCCACATAGTTAGTGACATCTACTTGCGTAGTCTGGTATTTAACTGTAAGTATATCACTGCTCTTGCGGAAATTCATGGAAAGCAGTTTTTCCATCCAACAACCAACTTACATTGCGTCCCATCAAATTCTTTGCTTATAGCGCTCTGGTTTTGATACAACTGTTGCACAGAGTCTGTGGCTCTTGAGAGCCCACAGACGACACCTTCAGAGTGTGTGGGTTTGTTATTTTATCCTACTTGGGATTGTGGCGAAAGTTCTTCGATTGATTCATATACTTTCCTTCTGCATACTTTCAGATCATATCCTCACCCCATGCACTGTTGTGGGTTCCATGGACTGAGCCTGGTATCATGTTGTTTAATGTACAGATGGAGCCAGCGGCAGATTGGTGAAAGCCATGGGTTTCCCCCATAACCAGTAGGGAGATGACACCACTTTATCTTGAGGTGTCATCTGCTGCCAGTATACCCAGTGCCCACACCGAATGATAGCTGAGAGTGGTGACTTCACTCTCATATCAGACTATGTGGCAATTGTCTGTTATTGGTTGCTGATTGGGTTTCAGGGATACAGACCTTATTTGTATTCCTGGTGGGGAGCTTGCCCAAGTGTCCTTTCACCATCACTGAGGTCCTTGTCTTTTTTATGTGTGTGGCCTGTAGTGGTGTGTGTTTCACGTATGTGTGTTCAGGAACCCGCAGGATGGGTGTTCTCCATTCGGTACGCGATGTGGGAGTTTTATGGCAGGTTTCATGCAGGCTGTTGTTGGCCACAATGGACATGAGGTTTCCCGTCCTTTGTTTTCGGGCACCCTCCCTGTCCCTATCTCATTTCCTGTGGAGAGAATCCCCATAGATGCCCTATGAAACAAGTTCAGCTCTTTAGTGATTCTCCCTCTTTTACTCTTACTGGCAACTAAGGCAGTGTGGCCCAGACTGTCTGGCTGGAATCCACAAAACGCATTAAAAATGTTATATGATTAGAGTTCTGAATCATAAGGCTGGCAGCTATAGATCTTGTAAAAATGTAACATTAAATTGTTTTATAGAATTCTTTCTGTGGTGGTGGCAGCAGGTGGGATTTGATTCAACCTGTGTACAAATACGCAATTCTGCACCAAGACACCAGATTTAAAAACATTTTTTTTTAGTCATGTCTTAGCATTTATGAGATACCAGCGAAAAACCCATGTACCTTAGTTTTCAGTTCAATATGGATTATCCTGAATTTATATTTTTCCGGATGAGGAAACCTAAGTACAGAATATAAATACTGGAGATGGATGAAAGAGAAAAGAGCAAAGCAACATATATCCATTATCAGAGTCCAATATAACTTCCAACTGCTATAAGGAAAAATCAGGGACAAAAGTATTAGTAAGGTGGGTGAACATGTGATGAAAAATAAGCAAGTGAACACTTTGAAATGTAGCCTTCACTTGGGAATGCCTCCATACCTATGATTCGCATATAAATTGAAACTTACAGGAAAAGACTCTGCTTCATCTCGGAGTGAAACCTCACACAGCTTCCTATGGACAGACCGCAATACCTGAAAGGAAAGTTTACAAGACTTGTCCTTGCCCCTTTCCTGAAACTCATGGCATTCGTTTGTTATGAAGAAGCCAAAGGTTGTCATCTTTTGCCCAGTGCTGAACTGTGCAGTCCTCAAACACACAAAAGATAATGGGAGGAATGCTCGCCAATAGTCTAACCACTGGAAATCGCTCGGGGTAGCATTCCAACCCATTGCCTTTTTTTCATACCATGTCACCTCAGATTAGACCCACCCATATGCAAATCAGCCTTGGTTCTGCTCCAATGGGAGCAGTCCAGCCTAAGCCCCCCAGCAAGGTCCTTTCTGAACCTTCTGAAGGCCTACCACTGCCCTTTATGCCTGGTGCACAGCACAGCTCACGAAACAGCACTTCAGGAGACACTGAGTGCCGTAGCAGGCGAAGCGTCGAAGATGTTTTACTATGCTCTGATCACAGCATCCAGCAGCATGCTGTCTGACAGTATGAGAACCGCTCCTTTTTCTGACTTGTGTGTTATCTCTGGTAAGCTATCGGCACAGCTTTCGGCAGAGATGTAACAAGAGGTTGACTAGCTGTTGTTTTCTGTACACTTTAGGTGATGCTTTCTCTGCTTTCTTCATTCATTCAAAAGGACCGACTCATATTTTAGTTCTCTATCTATACATCATGTGGACTGGAAGTCGGAAGAGAATTGTGACGATGAACTTCGTTGTCTAGGGGTCTAGAATAAGAAAACAAGCAGCAGACTAGCGACCCAGAAGGAGCTATGATCAAAGGAGCCTCTTCCATGCTTTGTTGAGTTTTTCATTTGCAAAGGCCTCTGGACAATTTTCACACGACAGGTGTTCTCCCAAGGCAGGATATACATCATGCTATAGAAAACCAGATTGGGAAACACTCTTTACCCTGCAGTGAGAACAACAATCTACCTTTACAACACAGTCACTACCCCAACTGTGACATTACCGTGCGTTCCTTTAACCCGCAAGTCATTACAACAACTTTCTTTAGGGGCATGTTGTTGGACTGGTGTTGGATTTTAAGTCCAACACCTTCCCTACTGTTGTGTAGACTGGAGTTGGAATAGTAAATTATACTATCCCAAAGTCCAGCTCCCCACTAAGGCAAATTGTAACAACATGCGTGGTAAAGTAACACGTGGAAACGTTGCAGTTGGGGTAGGGACTGCGTTGTAAAGGCATGTGGGGTAAATGCATGCGGGGTTCCATCATACAACCATGAGATTATGATCTGGTCTGGAAAGTTTGTTGTGAATTGATAGTAGCTTTCCCCCAATATATAAAAATGTTGTAAGTAAACGAGGATCCAGTTCCTGGTAAACTTAAGTTAGTATTAATTCAAGTAAATGGTTCCAGATAAAAAATACAGAGAGCCCTACCAGGAGCAGCCTTCCTGCTGCTCAGCCCATTCTCCAACTGCCAGCCTCACTCACCCAACATTCCGCAGCATCATCCACACCAACATTCCACATCACACTCACACTGGCTGAACAGCAGGTACAACACTTCTCCCTTCCTCATGGTGAACAAAAACACAATGCAATGGTTCAAGGAAAAAGCACACATTGGTAAAAATCACATGCACAGAAAACTGAAAGGATCCATTGCAACGATCTGAAGATGGTTAAGGGCAAACCAGATAGGATGAAAAGCAAGGAAAACACAATACAATGGGTTAACAAGATAACCTCAAAAATGCAGAAATGCATAGTAGAAAGTGATACATAGCATAAATGACAACATAAGGCAATGCAATAGTAAAAACGGCAATGCCCACCCACGTACTCACAATGATGAAAATAACAAACTGGACAGGGAAAATCAATCTTAATGCAGAAAGACAACCCCTACTCACAACCACTCCCTTTCCACACACAACAAACAAACCAGCAGACTGCACCACGCACAACCAACCAACCCCTTGAGCCACAAACATGCCAGCTGGCCAGGCCGAAATGACGTGAACCCAAAGGGGAAACAAACCACAACGGTGCAGAGGAAAACACGCCACAGCAAACACATGCTCAAACTAGGACAAACCTCCGAGCTAAAGGGAGGAAGGAAAGAGAGGACAAGCAAACAGAAAAACCTTAGCAGCAACGCCAAAGCTAAAGGTGAAGAGAGATTCACCAACCAACCACGCAAAGGTGGAAAACAAGAGTGACTCAAGGCAAAGTCGACTCGTACACAACGCTCACAAGAGTGACCAACCAATGTCAACCCACAACCAAAAATAAAAAGTGGTAGGCCAGAGAGGCTCTGCAACAGAGAGACTTCTCACACACACACACCCCCAACGGTGAGAGATACACAGACTCCCACGACAACAACAAGGGGTCTACTCAAAGACAATGCCCACAAAGGTGACAAAGCTTTGTCAACCCACAACCACAAAAATAGTGGTAGGCTAGAGAGGCTCGGAACCTGAGAGCCAACTCGAACACCCCCCCCAAAAGTGAGATACACATACTCCCACAACAGCGATAAGGGGATACCCAGAGTGACTTCAAGCATAAAAGTCAGCTCCCGAGTGACAACAACAAAAGGCATCTCACACACAGCGCCAACAAGGAGCATTAACACAATACCCCACAACCACAGAAACGTGGTAACCCAGTGACACTTTAGACAAAAAGTCAACTCATACACACAAATAATCCAAAAACAATATGGCTGTAAACACCCAAAAACACAGCACCAAAAGTGGTTTAAGCAAGAGATCCACCCGTTCCCTGTAATAAAAACATTTTGAACGAAGAATCACAGCCATGAAATATACTTTTTTTTTTAACACCCCATTCGCAAAGTCAAAGTTAGTGGTGCCAGCATTCTTGGGGTGAGCCGCGACAAAGACACAGAAGTGGAGTCGAGTAGTCACTCTCCCAAACAAATGCAGCAGACTTACTCCAGAAGTGAGGGTGTAGCTCCCACCACAGGTTTCCGAGGCAGTGCCTAAACTGCAATGACGCAAAGAAGAAATGCCTATCCACAAGGTAAGTCAAAATGGCGTAACGTAGGCAGCATGTTCGCAGGGAGCGTCCCGGGTGGCTCCAGGCACGCACAAGCCGCACAATGTAGAAGCTGTGGAACATTCCGCGAGCTGCCGAAGCCAAGGCTCGCGCTGAAGGCAACGGACGGGGAGAGGCCATTGAGACAGGTGAGTCAACAGATTTAAAAGTTTAAAAGAAACGGGCGCAGCAAACAACAGTCTAGTTGGGGGGTACATCAGAAACCTCAGTAGCACAAAAAACACTGCACTAATCCACAACAGACAGCCGGTTGGTGAAAACACGAAAGCTGGTTAAAACTCCACTTCCCCCATAGCCGCTCGTGTCACGAACTACGGGGACACCTCACTGCTGTAGCTCCACTTGGCACGGACACAAGTAGCTCCACTTGACACGGACACATGTAACTCCAGTTGGCACGAACATAGGGGCTCCTCTGCCCACCAAACAGGGACTGCGGGAACTCCCCTCACTTGACGCTCATTACGACAAGGACTCCGAGGACTACCCTCACTTGTTTCTCCTCTTGACAGAGACACAGGGGACTCCAGTTTCCAGACGCAACACAGAACACGGACACCGTGAAACCCTTTGTCCAGTTGCACGCTCATCTTGGCACAGGACATGGAGAAGTCAGCAGGCAGCACACCGGACACTGCGAAGAGGCCCAGGTTGACACACACTGCGGGATGTCCCAAATAAAGGCTGCGGCAGACCAGTAGTTGGTCAAATGTGGGGCAGCTTGAAACACCACAGCCCCGTTACACACCACTGCTCAACTCCACAGGAGGACACAGCATGAACTGGCACGCCTGGTTTGGGGCCGACCGGTCTTGAGGTCACTGGTGGGGCTCAGGGCTGCCAGCTTCTTCAAGTTAAACTTCAGAGAAATCCAGTTACTTCAAGCTTAATAGATACAGACCAAACAGGTGGCACACGCAGGTTCTTTTCAGTAAAAGTCGCCAAAAATGTTGTAAGTAAACGAGGATCCAGTTCCAGGTAAACTTAAGGTAGTATTTATTCAAGTAGATGGTTCCAGATAAAAGGTACAGAGAGCCCCACCAGGAGCAGCCTCCCTGCTGCTCAGCCCATTCTCCAACTGCCAGCCTCACTCACCCAACATTCCGCAGCATCATCCACACCAACATTCCACACCACACTCACACTGGCTGAGCAGCAGGTACAACAGATTTTAAGTCCAACACCTTCCCTACTGTTGTGTAGACTGGAGTTGGAATAGTAAATTATACTATTCCAAAGTCCAGCTCCCCACTAAGGCAAATTGTAACAACATGCGTGGTAAAGTAACACGTGGAAACGTTGCAGTTGGGGTAGGGACTGCGTTGTAAAGGCATGTGGGGTAAATGCATGCGGGGTTCCATCATACAACCATGAGATTATGATCTGGTCTGGAAAGTTTGTTGTGAATTGATAGTAGCTTTCCCCCAATATATAGGTTTCTACCTTTCAACTACCACTGCCAGGTATACTTCTTGAGAACCTCCCTGCAACTTCGAAGAGGAAGTTAACAAATCTGTCCCAAGAACAGGCTCTTGGGGTTCTACCAGACAGCAAAAACATTTTTGGACTCCCGGGTGTGTAGGAATCTATAGAAGTGTGGAGGTGCAGTGACCTGTGCTGCTCGCGGGTACCCCTGATGTGCTCTTCCCATGCGATTTTGTGTGTACTGTGGGGCTTCTCTCCTGTGAGTGCAGTAGAGAGTCTACGGGGGTGTCGGGAGACCCTTGCAGTTGTTTACAAAGTTGTCCATATCTGAGAAGACTCACCTCACCTCAAACCTGCAAGTATTTAAAACAGCTTTTGCAGCTTTATGTCAAGTAGTTAAACTGCTGCACCACAGTTTGATAATCCTCGTCAGGGATGGCAACAGAATCAGATCACTGTCCTGGACCTTAGAATCCAGTTCATCACTCCTTGATGGCTGCAAAGTTCCGACCTGAACCACCGGCTAAATATCTATCAGCTGACTCAACTTTCAGCTCTCCAGCTTGGGCCATTGTGTTCAACCAATGCTAGGACACCTTAAATGTATTTGCACGCTTTACAAAATATATAAACATTAAAAAAACTTTTCTTCACTTCTGCGAGGACCCGAGGTCTCAAGGAAGGCTCAAGTAGCCTGCTTTGAAGCAGCTTGTCGGCTACAGACGCAGAATTTACTCGCTCATCTTAACTCTACTTCCCAGTCATTTCTGCCCCTCTAAGCCAAATTGATGCAACGTGATGGATTACACGACTCTTTCAAACCAAGCTCTTGGACCTGTCCTTCACCACCTGGGATTTGACTCTTCGACTCTCAGGTTCAGCTTGGCTTGCTGGGTACAAAACGCTGGATTGAAAATGATTTCAAGTGGCTTTGTTTCTTTTTTACATATTTAATATTACCCCTGTTTTTAAAATAGTTATCTAAATGTACCCTTTATTTTCAAGTGGACAGTTTTTTGCTTCAGAACCCTTGAGATACTGATATTGTATTTTTGTCCCTTAAACCTTTTATCTTTTTATGCACACCTGCTTTGGTGTTGCACTCAATAAAAGATCCTTTGTAAGCAGGCCACGTAGGTTTTTATGATGAAGTTTATTTTAGAAGATAAGTCTTGGTTGCAGGTTACAGATGTAATATAAATGTAATATCAATGCCCCACCAGGTGCAGCCTCCTGCTGCTTAGCCCGCTCTATCAAACTGATCACTCAGGCGTACATAAACATTCTATGACATCACACACACAGACTGAGCAGCAGGTATCACGGCAACTAGGGAGAGAATGCATTATACCTAATTCAGGATTTAACATTTGAACCTAGAAGTTCTTGCTATGTTTTGACTGTATTGTTGTCTAAGTTATAGCACTCACAAAACACACACTTTGATAGGCTTGCTGCTCAAGTCTTGTTAACTGGTTTGTCTTTGTAGAACTGGACCGTGGAACCCACCCAACCAGATGGATGATAATAGTAAACAATATGTCGAAAAACACTCCTTCCATCCTCATTGTTTGCAGAATATCAACAAAATATAGTCACATTTGCATACTCCAGAGGTAACCCTGTTGCCGCGATCAAAGTAGAAAGAGACAAACTAACCAGCAGTTTTCTCTGTCAGGTGCCAAGTGAGAACCTGTCTAAATGAGCCCTTGTCATCCATGCACACCTGTGCGGGTGAGCAAAGGGCAGCATATCTGCTGTAGAGATCAGGGTAAAACAGGGAAAGGGAGTGAGAGAGAAATATTGGACTGGATCTCGCTTTTGGAATGGATTCACCATGGGCTGGGAACGGCAACGAGCTTGATGGAGTAAGAGTGGTAAGTCACTTCACTGGTCTAACGTAATTGCAGGACTACATGGAAATACACTTGTGATAGAGCGCCATGTTCTTGTGAAATTGTAGGGGTGCAGCATAATCACTGGTAGTTCGCACCCACATATATCCAGAGATGTATCCAATATATTCAGATATATTCATATATGTTTAGCAAGAGTAGATAATTCACAGGTATTAAAGTGAATCAGTAGTGTAATTGTGCTATGAAAATCATACAATGTAATGCTTAATTGAATGGAGTGAAAAATAATGCATGGGTGAATCAGCCCATGTGTAATCCAGCTGCAATAGTTTAACGTGTACTATATTAAGTTGCACATGTAGTTCACTTTCCGAATATGTCATGTAATGAATTAATGCTTATAGAAGAAATTAAGTTGTGTGTTTAAATGTGTAAAGGCCGGATTACATATACGACAGGGAAAGGCCTGGTTTGTTCTTATGTTAGCTTATTTTGCAGGCAGGGAAAAGTTTCTCTTGGAAAGGCTCTCTGGGAACCAACGGTAGATTTAATTAGCACAGTAGAGGGTTTTTGTTGAACGTATCTTCTGTTGCAGGTGCAAGGACACATGCCTCGTTAGTAAAAGACTGGCTCTTTGTTTCACAAAGTTAGAGAGATGGGAGGCATGGAACTGGGAGTGCAATGGAATTTAGGGATGATACTTTCAGCGGAGAAGGTGCCTGGGACTCATGGTCATCGCAACCGTCCAGGATGAAGTAACCGTTTCGATGGAAAAATACAAGAAAGAAGACCTGGCCAAAGAGGCGTGACAAAGGCGTGTTCAATTGTATTGGGATTTTGTATTAGGGATAGTGCCCCGAGGGAGGAGGCCGGAGATGAGGTAGGGGAGACCAGAGAGAAGGACAGAGAGGGTCCTGATGAAGGAGCATCTAAATTTCTGAGCATAGGTACTAAGTGATTGTACTTCTTAGGAAGTCTTCACAGCTGACACCTTTTCTTTTATTTACTCTTGCTTGGGAAAATCGTTAAGTAGGGATGTCACTTAGTGTTAGTGTAGGGACAGAGATTGATTTATGCTTATTTAGATAAATGAAGAGCAACATAGAAATTGGAGCAATCATTGCTTGTTTGATTCTTTTAGAACTATCAATCCTCCTTATTCTGAGTCGGATGAGACTCCTGCGTAGATTATTATTTGTATTAGTTCCCATTTATTTCTTTAACCTCGTGTTGAGGTGCTTACATGTACAGTTATTTTTGGCGATAATAAATTCCTAAACTTGAATTCGGAGTCAGTGGTCCTTTCAGGTAACCTGGTCAAATTGTTATATAACCAGATGAGATTCTCTCCTTTACACTATTCAACAGGTAAAAAGATCCTGGCGACCAGAAGGTTCTTATAGGTGATTAGATAAGAATCAGCGTTATCAGTTGGTAGCAGAGAGGATGGTTACCTTTGATGGTAAGGGGAGATCTAGATTAAGATAAGGAGACTAAGTTGCCCCATAGAGCCCGAGTGATGCTGATCCAGTGGATCGTAGGAGAAGGACGTCGGCGGTCAATGAAAACAGACGGAGAGTGACGGTGTGGCGGAAGTAGCAGTTCATGGTAGAGTGAGTATGAAAAGAGTGGTGGTTGATAGATTGCGGTGTTAATTGTTGTGTGATGTCTTGCGGAGTTGGAATGAGAGTTGTGTGACTGAGGATCGGACCGTGAGCGCGCGCGGGACCGAGAGATTTGATATTGTGGTGTAGAAGACACCCAGAATTGAGAGCGTTGACCAGAGGTCGTGGGGGTCATGAGACGTCGTTGACAAACCCACTGAAGATAGAGTGAATAACCAACGCAGGTCGTAGGTTATTATCGATTGTGTTAGAGGTGATTGTCCGGTCGTATTGCGGACAGACAGTTGCCAGATTGAGGTCAACAATCTCGAGAGGCTGATCGGTCATTGATAGACTGACAGTCAGAGAGGTAATTGTTCGGTAGGACGGACATTGCTTCGGAGTATGATTGGGACAAGAGTGAACGAGAACGAGTGAATTAGGAAGGAGGGGAACTGCTGCGAGCGGAGGAAAAGTGACGTCAGACAAGTGCCGCGCTGTGATAGGTCGGTTGGTGTGAGCCGCGCTGGCATTGGTGGATTAAAGTCAGGAAGTAAAGCTGACATATTGAGTGCGAACAGAAAGTTGATTCATCATGAAATGTTTTAAAGTTTTACGAGAACTCTGTAGAGGAGATAGACATGTGGTTGTTCGGGGAGGAGAGGAAGCCCCTCCCGAGGATACGCCAGCACATTATATGGCTACGAATGTAGGATTGCATACCATAATTTGGCTTGAAAATTGGCACAAAATGACATTTGGAGAGGAAGAATTGACTTTCCCACGCTATGGTACTTTCAGGTTAGAGGTGTTGTACCAGCTAAAAAGTATAATGGCTTCTTTACGACCACTGCCTAGACCGACACAGTTTGAAGCGCTACATGCATGGATTAGAGCAGCGCATGAAAGAAAAAGAGACAAGAGTCAGGAAAGGGTGAAGAAATCGATCAGGGCATTTCAAGATGCGAAGTGGGATGCACTGGAGAAAAGGTGGAGGGTGGAAACGATTGAAGGTGATAAGTTATACCCACTGCTAATACAAAATGGGAAAATAACAAGAGTCGAAGAAGACGACAGTGATACAGATGACAGTCTTATAGATAGGCTGCTAGCAGAGAGACCACTCCCATTTAATCCGGATTCGGCAGAGGGAAAACCAAAGTTGGCAATAGAATCGGGTGAAACGCAGGGTCAGACTAACATGAGGGTAATGGGAAGAATTTCCACAGGAACAGAAGGGGCGACAACATCTTTGATAACACAGCCTCCCGTAGGGAACACCAGGTTACCAGACTCCTTGACTGTACCGGTTACCATCGGTCCTATAGTATCGGTATACGACCCAGATCGAGTGAGAGAAGGGAGTTCCGTACAGACGGGAGGAGAAGAAATAACCAGTGGGAATGGGAATGGGTTCGGAGTACGAGTGGTACATTTCCCAAGACCACTAGAAACAAGTACGCCATTACCAGCCACTGCAGACTCCTCTTTTAGACAGGAGGATGAGAGACCAGTCAGACCAAGGTCTTTACACAAATCTAAGTCAGCGTTGAGGATGTGGACACCAACAGTGAGAAATCAAAGTGATAGGATGCCAGGAGATAGGGAACAAAATGTTTCAGAAGATAGACCAAGCTCTAGAAGCATGGCAGAAGCGGATAGGTCCCAAGGACAGAATAGTGACTATGATGAGCGAGAGGGAGCAGCTTGTCGAGAAACACTCAGGAGCGCAGTACAGGCAAGGTTGCTGGACGTGGTGAGACTGAAAGCAGAGGTAGACGAAATGATTAGTGGAAGCCTGCCTTTGGAAAGAATAGAGATTTATGGGCCAGATGAGCTGCTGTTTGTAGCAAAGGATGTGACTCGAAAAGCCAGGATAGCACATGAAAACTTGACAGCATTAGCCAGGAGATATGAGGTAGATTTGAATAAAACAAAAACGTTGCAGGGACCGCATAGGCTGCAATACAGTGACCAGGAGCTGGAGGAGAAAAGAATTACGGGGTTAAGGACGCATACCAGAGATCTGATCGTAGGGATTCGGATATGGATTATGTTGGACAAATGGGAAGAAAGGTGGTCAAAGAAGAAAATAGCAAAGAAAGCCGAGGGAGAGACGCCGCCTCCGGGAGGGGGGCGACAGGTGTTGGAAACTTTCCTTTACGGGAAGTACAGAATGGAGGGTACGTGCATGTGCCGTGGAGTAGAGGTGATTTGGCTGCATTCACAAATGATTTTCCTCGGCTGAGGGAGAAACCGGTAGAGTGGTACAAGCAGGTTGAGCGGTTCGTGAAAATTTCAAAAGTATTGTGGATTGATTTGAACACCTTGTTTGACATAGTGGTGCTGGGAGATTTGTGGACAGCTTGTAAAGTCGCGGTCGAGTGGCCGACTTCTGAACCTGACAGGGATGCTGTCACGAATGGTCCGTCACCCCTCGTTATGAAAAAATTTGAACAAGTGATTACATGGTTAAAACTGAAGATTTCACCCCAAGATATAGATTGGGTTAAGATAGACCGAACTGTGCAGGAACCCAAAGAAACGGTGCATGAATACTACGAAAGGCTTTTGCAAGCTTTCAAACAGTATAGTGGATTAGATACATTAGACCCCAAGGATATGGGACAGTTTGTTTCAAAGTTCGTGTTGGGTCTGAGATCAGAAGTCAGCCTCATGATACAGCACCATTTGATCTGTTGGCAGAACAAGCCGGTAGATGAAATTTTGTGGTATGCAAGGTACTGTAGTGATGAGGTGGACTCGAAACATCGGAAGTTAAAAAACAAGTTGATGCTCGTTCAGATGCAGACAGCACAGGGTCAGCCCAATGGAGGGACCTTAGGAAGAAAGCAAGGAAATTTCCAGATGAATCAGAATGGACAAGGACAAGGAAAAGGAAAACCAATAGATCCCAAGACGGGGGTGGATGTGGCGACACTGAAGAAGACCACTGCGTGTCATCTTTGTCGCCAGGTCGGGCATTGGAAACGCGAGTGCCCCTTGAACCCAGCTAACCAATTGCAGGAGGAGGTAGAGGGGGTCCAGGCACCTGCGCCGGAGGCAGTTAACACTGTGACGAGGCCCAGGTTGATGAAAGGGGGACATACAATCCTCAAGCACAGGTTCCCCAGGCTCCGAGGATCCCGCAAGGAATACGGACTTACCAACAGATGCCCCTGTTTGAAGGATATGACGAGTATAGCTTAGACCCTTTATCCTGACGGTGCCTGAGGGGGAGGAAGACTGCACACTTGGAGCGGTCTTAGAGGTAGACCAGAGGGGACCTTTTGTGGAGGCAGACATTAATGGAAATCCTGCTACACTTTTGGTCGACACTGGTGCTACCCGGTCTACTGTAAGATCAGCAGTGGTCCCTAACCTACCCCTCTCGGGACAATCAATCCAGGTTGTTGGAGTGGCAAATAAAAGAATAAACAGCCCGTTGACAGAGCCGATCTCGGTAAAGATAGGTTCTTTCCAGACCAAACATCAGTTTGTGGTGTGTGATACGAGTCCAGTTTGCCTTTTAGGAAGAGACCTATTGTGCAAGTTGAATTGCACGATTTATTGCACACCCCAGGGAGTGGAGGTTCAGACGAAGGATGATGATGCTGACTTTAAAGTTGCAAATCAGCATCTATGCATAGATCTGTACCCAATGGTGACCGTGGAGGAACTTCCACCGGATTTGAGAGACACGGTGTCGTCTGAGGTGTGGGATTTCACAGGCGAAGAAATAGGACTGATTAGAGGGGTTGAACCGGTGTGGATAGAGGTGAAACAGAATGTTGATTTCCCCAGGACACCGCAGTACAACCTGTCGCCCGAAACGATCGCAGGGATTAAACCTGTAATCGAGACTTTCATTGAGAAAGGCATTCTGAAGGAGATCAGAGGTAGCCCCTGTAATTCACCTATTATGGGACTACAGAAACCGAGCGGAAAGTACAGGATCGTGCAAGACCTGCGAAAGGTCAACACGATAGTTGTTCCTTGTTGTCCAGTGGTACCGAATCCATCAGTAATATTGTTTCAGATCCCGTGCGAAGCTGAGTGGTTTACTGTCATCGACTTGTGTCAAGCCTTCTTTTCGATACCGCTCCATGAGGAAAGCCAATTTCTTTTTGCATTCAGGCATACCCTCAAGGGTATACAGAAAGTCCATCGATCTTTAACCAGATCCTGAAGAAGAATCTTGAGAGTCTTGTATTGCCGCAGAACTCAGTCCTCGTGCAATACATAGACGACTTGCTTATTGCCTCGGAAACGGAGGATGCTTGCAGAATAGACACAGTAGCCATGTTGAATCACTTAGCAGAGAAAGGACATAAGGTGTCCCCAAACAAGCTGCAGTACTGTTTGAATGAAGTACAGTACTTGGGACACAGACTGGAAAAAGGAAAGAGGAAGGTGTCACCAGACCGAATTGAGGCAATAATGAGTATGGCAGTACCCACCACACAGAGGGAAGTCAGGATGTTTTTGGGAATGGTCGGCTATTGTCGGCAGTGGATACCTAGTTTTTCCTTGAGAGCAAAGCCTTTACAGAGGCTTACGCACAAGGATGTGAGTGATCCGGTACCATGGGACGAGGAGTGCTTGATGTCATTCCTGAAACTGAGAGAGGAGTTGTGCAGTGCCCCAGCACTGGGGATGCCTGATTATAACAAGGCCTTTTCATTGTTCTGTTGTGAGAGGGAAGGATGTGCATTAGCAGTCTTAGCTCAGAACCATGGAGGTGTCCGTAGACCAGTTGCCTATTTCTCAGCTACTCTAGATCCAGTAGCTTCTGCGTTGCCCGGATGTCTAAGATCCGTTGCTGCAACAGGTGTCAGCATTGAAAGGTGTGAAAGCATTGTAATGGGTCACCCTTTGACTGTATATGTGCCACACTCGGTTGAGCTATTGATGACCAGGACTAAGACTCAGCACCTGACAAACAACAGGTTAACAAGGTACGAGCAAGTCATACTTGCCGCAGAGAATGTGATTCTGAAAAGGTGCTCTGTTTTAAACCCTGCGACATTAATGCCCGTACCGAATGCAGATGATGAAGATTGTGCGGACCATGATTGTCTCGATGTGACTGACCTTTGCACCAAACCGAGACCTGACATTGTCGATGAACCACTGACTGACCCAGATGAAATTTTCTTTGTCGATGGTTCATGCCTAAGGGACAGTGTTGGCCAGTTAAGAGCAGCGTTTGCTGTATGTACCATTTCTGGAGTGGTTGAGGCTGCTTGCCTAGAAGGAGTACGCTCCGCGCAGGTAGCTGAGATCATTGCTTTGACCCGTGCCTGTTTGGCCGCTGATCAAATTCGAATCACGATTTACACGGACAGCCAATATGGGTTTGGTGTGGTGCACGACTTCGGGCAGTTATGGTCTCAGAGGGGATTTTTGACATCATCTGGCTCACCCATTAGGAATGGAGAATATGTAAGACAACTGTTGGATGCATTACAACACCCAAAGGAGATTGCTGTTGTTAAATGTTCCGCACATGGGAAGGGGGAGGACTTTGTGTCTTTGGACAATAATTATGCGGACGAAGTTGCCCGTTTCTGTGCAGAACAGGGATGCATATTTACAGACAGATACGCAGGGGAGAGCCAAGAAAGAACCGAACTCAACATGATGTTGGCCATGGCAGACACCTGGGAAGAGCTCAAACGGCTGCAGGATGAAGTCTCAGATCAGGAACGAGAGGGATGGATCAAAGCAGGGTGTGAGAGAGGAGATGTGGATGTGTGGGTCTCCAGTGATGGGAGAGCTGAATTGCCAGAAGAGTTGTTGAGCCCGATGGCAAGAGTGATACATGGACCGGCACATCTTGGCAGAGACGCAATGATGAGGGTGTTTAGACAGACGTGGTATAGCCCGCGATTTCGTGCAATGGCAGAAACAGCGTGTCAGAGGTGTGTTACGTGTCAGCAGATGAATGCTGGAAAGAAAACTGTAGTTACTTTGAGTCACATTGGGAGGTCAGGAGGGCCTTTCAACAGGATACAGCTAGATTTCGTGGAAATGCCTAAATGCAATGGGTTGAGGTACATTTTAGTGCTAGTATGTGTATTCTCACGGTGGGTGGAGGCTTACCCAACACGCAGGTGTGACACTCTCACAGTGGCTAAGTTATTGTTGAGGGAGCTTATCCCTAGATTCGGGATTCCGACCTCTTTGGAATCAGATAGAGGAAGGCACTTCCACAGTGAAATTATGAAGTTACTTTGTGTTGCATTGAATATTGACCAGAAACTCCATTGTAGTTACCGACCAGAGGCTTCTGGGATGGTGGAACAGGTTAATGGAACTTTGAAAGCCCGGATGGCAAAAATGTGTTCTTCAACATCCTTGAAGTGGCCCGATGCTTTGCCGCTCGTGTTAATGAGCATGCGAAGTGTCCCAGACAGAAGGACGGGGTTGTCACCCCACGAGATACTAATGGGAAGGGCAATGCGGTTGCCGGCAGTACCAGCTACAGCTTTGATAAACATCACTGATGATTTGATTCTCGATTACTGTAAAGGACTCTCTGATGTGGTCCGTTCTGTATCCCAGCAGGTGCAGGCTACAGTCGTTCCAGCCTCGAATGATCTGTGTCACGACCTGTGTCCCGGAGACTGGGTGCTGGTCCGGAAACACGTGAGGAAGAGTTGCTTGGATGCTCGTTGGCGAGGCCCGTACCAGGTGATCCTAATCACGAACACAGCAGTAAAGTGTGGAGGATTGCCGAACTGGGTGCATGCCTCCCATACCCGCAGAGTTTCAGCACCCCTGGAAGAAACAGCTCCTCTCGTAGATGAAAATCCAGCTGATGTGGCAGGGCCACATGAGGGGACAAGTCAAGCTGTAAGGGTTGCTGACACAGCTGGTGGTGCACTAGAGCAAGCTGAAGGGGGTTTCAACAGCTCGAACCCTGACTCAGACCCCGAAGACAGAGATGGTGCAGTGGGCGGAGAAGAGTCAGATTCGACAGAAAGAGGAAGTAGTGCACTGGGTATAGAAGAGGAAGACAGAAGAATGACTAGAGCTGAAGAGGGTTGGCCTGAAAGACAGAGGCGGTTGAATCTGAGGTTGGCACCCGAAAGAGATCTTGCTCCGGTATCTGAGGTGTCTGAAACGGAAGCAAGTGACGAAGATCAGACTCAAGAGAGCCGGCGAAGGTCGAAAAGAACAAGAGTACCCTGCCGGAGATACTCTACCCCTGAGTGGACTTACACAGTGTTCGATGCAGGGGGTAGTGAGTACGGGGAGACTGAGGTCGGTGTTGGTGTTCAGCAGAAGCCCGAATGTGGTAGTGAAGGTGGTGCTGCTATTGCCAGGGCTCGAGGTCGAAGGAATACTGACCCTCACAGTTCCGAATCCCCCGCTTCTGAGCAAAGTCCGACAACTGGTTTTGCATCGGGTTGAATTTCCATCTTTTGGGTTTGAGCCGTCTTCACATGAAATGATAATCTTGCGTCTTGAACTTTTGTATCACGTTTTGGAAGTGCTCAACGAGGATCTTATTATGGATGAACTATAAACTGTGTAAATAAAAGTCTAAAGGAGAAGATAACCTAGGCCCGAGTGGAAGAAGAGTAAAC
Organism: Calotriton arnoldi; assembly: GCA_963921515.1. Taxonomy (NCBI): domain Eukaryota; kingdom Metazoa; phylum Chordata; class Amphibia; order Caudata; family Salamandridae; genus Calotriton; species Calotriton arnoldi. The sequence continues at coordinate 650,814 of CAWUFW010000023.1, forward strand.
TTAGGGACTTTCCACAGAAGAGGAACGAAAACTAGGGAAGTCTTTTCTGGACTGTGTAAATAAGGTTGTGACCGAAAAGGGAATTTCCAGAGATTTCATGGTTGCTCGAGCTGGTTAAGCAAGTCACGAGTTGAGGACACAGAGACCTTTGAGGGTTCATTGCTAAAACCAAGAACTTTTGAGAACTTTCAAAACCATGGAGGCTGGAGATCCCAATCGTAGATCGAAGTTGATTATAGGCATACTTATAAGTAGTGTAATAGTTTCTACAATCATAGTAATCATAGTTTCATATACTGTTCCACACGAGCTAGAAGTGGAGGGGGTGCCAGGGACACCTACACCTACTACACCTAGCCAAAGAGAGGTAAACATGGGAGCTGATAGAGCTTTGCTATTAGAAGAAAGTCGTAGGTTACATGTAGATTTGTCTAGAAGTGATTTTAAGCTTAATGCATATGCCAAGCTCCTATATGAATATGTTGATGCGATGAATGCTAAAGATTGTTATGTGTGTATGCAGTTGCCTGCTTCAGTGGATGAGGGTATTAGGTACCACCATCTTCCACTGACATATGGAATTTCATGTAGTCTTTTACTTAGTATATTTTATGAAAGAGATCAGTTTGAGTATTTCTTTTCCAATTACGATGCTGTGCTTCCTGAAGTCCCAGCTTACAAGCATTTGAATAAGTACGATTATTATAAGACAGAGGATCGACTCAGGAAGTTCTTTATACCGTCTTTGGAATTGGATACCGCATTCGCTCATAGACATAATCTGACGTGCTCTTTGTCAGAGGTGGAGAAGAAGTTTGTAGATCAGGTGGAAGACAGGTATAGAAAACTGACACACTCACGAGACACAGGGCATAGCAGACTAGATTGGACAGATGAGGAAAAATTGCATAAGACAAAGGGAAGTTATGGTCCTATAGCGTTAGATAAGGAGCAGAGGGGCAAGCTTTGTGTGAGGCGTTATCAGACTTATTATGAAAAGGTTGCAGTAGGACAGAGCACTTGTGATCACGTTTTCACTATGGCAGATGTAGCAAAGAATTTTCTCCAAGGCCCTGTACAAGTGATACCAACGGTGTATTTTGTGTGTGGAAAGAATGCTTATGTGAGGTTACCTGCGAACTGGTATGGTACATGTTACTTGGGAATAATATTTCCAAAGATTTACCATACTGAGGACTTGGAACTTCTGGAAGGTGGGAAGCATTCAAGAACGAGAAGAGGTGCGAGTGCAGGGATCGTGGTGGGGGATATCTTTGGAGCCATGATACCCAGTCTGGGAGTGATCTTGAATGATGTGAAAATTCGGAGATTGGCGACTGTGGTAGACGAACTATCAATGAATACAGCAAAATCGTTGGTACTGGTGGAGGGAGAGATGTTGTCGATAAGGACAATGGTTTTGCAGAATCGCCTTGCTTTGGATGTCCTGTTGGCAAAAGAGGGCGGAGTCTGTAAAATATTGAAGGTTCAAGAGTGCTGCACTTATATACCAGACCGTAGCAAGGATCTGGAGAAATATATAAGTAACATCACTACAATCCACACAAAAATAGCGGATTTGACCGAAGAGGGGGTTTGGGAAAAAGTTGGCAAGGGATTTGGTCAAGTGGGAAGCTGGTTTGCTGATCTGGGAAAGGGATTCCTTGGGTATGTTCTGAAACCCCTCCTTATCGTGGTGGTTTGTGTGGTTTGTCTGTGGGTCTCGATCAAGGCCTACAAGTGGTATCGAGCAGGCCGAGTTGAGAGAGCTTTGAGAGAAAATGAGATGAGACTGGCAAGACTGCAGGACAGTCAATATCAGAGGCTTAAGAGAAGGGAGAATCATCGATCAGGAAAAATGGCAACGAGTTCTGTTTAGGTCGGTTCTTTCTCCAAGGGAGTTGACTAAATTGTGATGACAGGTGTCATCAAAGGGGGGAACTGATAGAGCGCCATGTTCTTGTGAAATTGTAGGGGTGCAGCATAATCACTGGTAGTTCGCACCCACATATATCCAGAGATGTATCCAATATATTCAGATATATTCATATATGTTTAGCAAGAGTAGATAATTCACAGGTATTAAAGTGAATCAGTAGTGTAATTGTGCTATGAAAATCATGCAATGTAATGCTTAATTGAATGGAGTGAAAAATAATGCATGGGTGAATCAGCCCATGTGTAATCCAGCTGCAATAGTTTAACGTGTACTATATTAAGTTGCACATGTAGTTCACTTTCCGAATATGTCATGTAATGAATTAATGCTTATAGAAGAAATTAAGTTGTGTGTTTAAATGTGTAAAGGCCGGATTACATATACGACAGGGAAAGGCCTGGTTTGTTCTTATGTTAGCTTATTTTGCAGGCAGGGAAAAGTTTCTCTTGGAAAGGCTCTCTGGGAACCAACGGTAGATTTAATTAGCACAGTAGAGGGTTTTTGTTGAACGTATCTTCTGTTGCAGGTGCAAGGACACATGCCTCGTTAGTAAAAGACTGGCTCTTTGTTTCACAAAGTTAGAGAGATGGGAGGCATGGAACTGGGAGTGCAATGGAATTTAGGGATGATACTTTCAGCGGAGAAGGTGCCTGGGACTCAAGGTCATCGCAACCGTCCAGGATGAAGTAACCGTTTCGATGGAAAAATACAAGAAAGAAGACCTGGCCAAAGAGGCGTGACAAAGGCGTGTTCAATTGTATTGGGATTTTGTATTAGGGATAGTGCCCCGAGGGAGGAGGCCGGAGATGAGGTAGGGGAGACCAGAGAGAAGGACAGAGAGGGTCCTGATGAAGGAGCATCTAAATTTCTGAGCATAGGTACTAAGTGATTGTACTTCTTAGGAAGTCTTCACAGCTGACACCTTTTCTTTTATTTACTCTTGCTTGGGAAAATCGTTAAGTAGGGATGTCACTTAGTGTTAGTGTAGGGACAGAGATTGATTTATGCTTATTTAGATAAATGAAGAGCAACATAGAAATTGGAGCAATCATTGCTTGTTTGATTCTTTTAGAACTATCAATCCTCCTTATTCTGAGTCGGATGAGACTCCTGCGTAGATTATTATTTGTATTAGTTCCCATTTATTTCTTTAACCTCGTGTTGAGGTGCTTACATGTACAGTTATTTTTGGCGATAATAAATTCCTAAACTTGAATTCGGAGTCAGTGGTCCTTTCAGGTAACCTGGTCAAATTGTTATATAACCAGATGAGATTCTCTCCTTTACACTATTCAACAGGTAAAAAGATCCTGGCGACCAGAAGGTTCTTATAGGTGATTAGATAAGAATCGGCGTTATCACTTGTACAGGCCAGACTGAGGTAGCAGAGCACAGGAGAGACTTGGGCTTACTAGGATAAGCAGCAGAAATCGCTGTGTGAGCCTCTGGCAGACCAGGATGATTGTCAGGAACACCAGGACACCATCACACCCAGACCGGACAGGAGCTTAGGAGATAAGAATGAGATAGGATACTCAAAGATATCAGGCGCAAGAACCAGAGTAATGGAGGGAAATAGAGGGATTCCTGTGTGCGAGGCTACCAAGAAGTAACTAAACAACAAATGTGATGGATGCATAAATGGGCGCCAACTAGTAAGTAGCTTAGGGCCCCACAAACTAACAACATGTTGCCAGGCATAGACTCCATGACAAAGTGGCCTTAAATACTGGCTGTATCCCTTAGGCCCCGTATGTGCACTAGAACCAGGAAGTGAGTGCATAAGTGTATCATTCAGTTTAGAGGTCTATTATTCTAGTGCCTTTAATTTCCATTTTCCCATTCACCACAGTCTCCAGCCCCGACTAGCCTTACACCCAGCACTTAATTTGTAAATAGATAAGTGCCAGGGCCCTTGTGAGGAGACCACATCAGCTTGCACCACCCCTTGCGCTACTACTGACAATTCAGACTTTTTATACATTAAAAATGAGTAATACCTGCCACCCAAGCTATTTTTCTTGCTTTGGGTAGCAGAAATTAGTCATTTTAATGTATTTAGAATTATTAGAAAACTGTTATTGTGTTCATCACAAAATTGGAAAATAGCGCCACCATGTGGCTCGCTGTCATGAGTCCCAGTGTTGACAATTAAGTGCCGGTCCGAGCATTGGAAACCACGGGCTCAAATTAAGCACTGCTTACACCTGATCCCCCATGTCTGTGTAGAGCCTGAAGCCTGACATTCTCATAATCCGGGGAGACAAAATCAATCATTAAACACTATTATTTTATCTTACAGAAATTTATATAGTGTGCATTCTGCCATTAGTATGGACTCTTTAAGATCCAAGTATGTCCCAACCCTGTTTTGAGAGTGCCATCACAGATCGCAGACTGATTTGCGGGGTTATTTAAGGTTTGACGGGTGGCCTGCTGTCCTGCCAGGGTGGAAGAGGGCATTTGTCTCCGGCCACCATGGCAGATGATGAATTGCTATATTTCAAGATCTCTGCCTGCCTAGCAAAGATCTCTGTGCCTTGAGAGGAACCACTCCACGACAGATCCTCTGAAGACACTGTAAGTTTGCTGAGCACCATGTTTCATGCAGTTGCTCAGCATTTTTTCCTAAAACAAACTCCCAAAGCAAAAGTTTGTTCTTGAAAAAGAAAAGCTAATGGCCCTGACACCCTGTGAGTTTTTTGCCAGCGTGTGGGTGTCATTTTTAATTTTTGCTGTTCAGGATGGCCAGGCTTCCCCTGGATGTCCTGCAGAGGAAAATATTACATGTCAATACGTCTGTCCTAAATTAGGTTGACAGTCTGACATATTTAGATTGTAAGCCTGATGACTTTGGTTATTCTTCAGTTTCAGAAATAGCAAGAACACAGAGAGTTGGGTCTTCAGAAGTACAGTTAGCGTATATCCTTTTCACTGTCACAGTTAGATGCAAGACTTCCATGGCAGATTAGTAAGATGTCTCCTATTGTCTTTAGATACCCACTTCGACCTGCAAACATCAGTGCCTAGCAGTAGTGACAAGTCATAGCGGCGATGTCCATTGTCTCAGTTTTCTCTCTTATCCAATCCCCCTTTCTCCACCTTCACTGCTGGCCTGATATTCTTGTTGGATGAGGTCACTGATGGAGGCTAGAAGAGATGGAAGGGTTCGTCACTCTATTTGGAGCAAGAATACAAGTTTAGAGCTCTCCGACAGTGTACCATCCATGTTCAAGGACAGACAAAATGTCAATGGCATTACAATTGACAACAATCTGAACCTATTTTTCGGGTAACCTGGGTATTACTTCATACCTAGGATGCACTACTACCTTAGGAAGGAGCATTTTTTGTGATCAATTGACTTTGCAGCGGTGATTTGAAATTATCTAATGGACTTCACCTTCTCTTTATTAGTGAGAGTTCCTTGATAAGGTTATAAAGAGAGATGTGACGTGAGTGAGTTATGGCTCACAAATCATAGCATATGAGTGATGCATGTTGTGTGCTGCATGTAAATTTATTTTTCTGTCTCATCCTGAAAATTGACATGTTTAAGACCCATTGCCAGATGAAAGCCTTTTTGACTGGCTGCTGGCCGTAGATACACCATTCCTGAAAGATGCTATGGATCGTAATATTGAATTATCCCCTATGACTTGGATACTGGGGCCTTAACCCCGACCGGCTAAATAACGAAAGGGAGGGGGAGGGGAGGGGGGTATGGAGACGGGGAGGGGGGCGGGCGGGGGAGGGAGGGAGGGAGATATATATATATATATATATATATATATTGCCCTGAATGTCTCCCCCACCTATAGGCCCATGAACCTGGCCTCTGACTGATGCACTCAGGCACTGCCCACCAGAAGACTGATTGGCAGAGTTGAGACGGATAACTGACTGTCCATGAACCCCAAACGCGTTGGTCAAGTTCGACATGGACAGACGCACTGCCGCCCTAGCCACCCGCATTACCTTTTTACCACACACCTGTTCTGCGATGCAAGACACCACAGGAGTACAGTAGACCACAAGTACGCTCTGCTTTACACGCAAGGCGGGAGGACAACAGTGGCGTATACTGCAGACATGCAGGGATTACGAGTAAAGAACTTGATACAGTTCAGAATCTGACATCGGAAGCACGGGTTTTTCACACCTTCATAAGGAAATACATTGAATTAGAGGCCGGGACGGAAGTATAACCGGCGAGAAGATAAGAATAACCAAGATACATTTCTACAGCCCTGATGAAGTCGCGTGATTGATTCCCAGAGGCGACAAAACACGTGTTGGCTAAGAACTTAACAGAAAATAAAGAACAGATGAACAAAAGAATTTGTGGAATCTTGTGACATTACTGTCAAACAACTATATGTGGATACTAGCGTGTGCTGGAGGGCAAAAAGCACTTAGTAAATCTGGGCCTAAAGGATCTGGAAACATCTCATTTAAATGTAACCTGATGAAAATCGATTTCAAGTGCTTCAAGCAATGCATCCTCCGTTACCTGGTTCTACTGAAGGGGAGCTCCTCTCAGGGCACTGAGAGTTACTCTAACAGGGATAGATAGTAGCAGGAAATCACAGAGAAATAGACTGTAGTTGTCTACTTTGTACAATCGGAGGCTGTATCCAGTGACTGATCATGCAGGTTGGACTGAGTCAGTGGGTAGAGCTGGTGCAAGGACTGACTGACCATTAACTCAGTCTAGTAGTCACCTTTGGAGTTGGGCAATCTTAAAGACTGTAGGGCTTGTCCCTTACTGGTTTAGTGCCCCTTCACCACGGGTACTCACAGTCCTCCTTACTGGAACCTGAGAAGTCGAAAGTGTATTTTCAAATTTTCCTTTTTCCGGATACTCAGCCTCTCCCTCCCATTTCCCTGGTAAATGAATGCTGGTCCCTACATGCATCTCTTTACAGGTCAAGTTCACTTTGTGCAGGGCTGCTTGAGGGTCCTCCAGCACTGGTTGCTCCAAGCTTCTCAGTTCGCTACGAGAGTGTAGTTGAGCGAGAAGAGACTGATGTACAAGGTGAAGGAAGTGCAGATGCTGTCAGGTGCAGTTGGATTTGACAGGGTGAGAGGTCTTGAGGCTGACCATAAGAGATGCCTCAGGGACAGATCATAGACTACATGCCAGGGTAGGCCAGCTAGAGAATGATGGAATTGATGGTGTGTTCCGAAGTAGCAACTAAGGAGGATGTTGAAATGACAATGATCAGCATGATAAATATAGTCGGGCGATTGCATGCCTGGGTGAAATCCCTGTTTTCATTACCTTAATGCTATTTGCGTAGATCACAATCTGCCGTAGGTACAACATCGCAGTGCTTTCAGCAGTCTAGGGGGATTTTCCAAATGCTCCTGAGGTTTCCATTGCAGACCGGAGATTGAGTTGGCTTCTAGAGAAGTACTATCCGCAGTGCGAATGGATATGTGTTACTTGAATGTGCCAACTTCTGTAGGTTGTGGCTGAATGCACTTGGTGTTTGATGGGTGAGACAGGAGGGCTGTACTAAATCTGCAGAAAATCTCCTAGGATGGTATGGATGTCCCTTGCTCATCAGGAATCCTTTTGTGTCACACAAATGATAGTGGCACATGCTGGTGTGTTGGTGATATATTTGGGGAGTTGGATGCATGTTAGGAGTTCTGTCTTCATGTGTTCTATTGTATGATAGTCACTGTGCATCCTTGTGGCAAGTGCTGCTGGAGGTGTGGTGATATCCAAGGAAGAGCAGTGGGTTCACTGGAAAGACAAGCGGGTTCCCATGGAGGGGGACATAGAGCAGCGGGGATAACACGTGAAGTGATAAATTCCTTAAACATGGATAAAGTCGAAGGATACTAGGAAAATGACAGTCTACCTATCACAGAGTGTTCATGTTAAAGAAAGCACATCTAGGAACTGGAAAATTACAGGTCTAAAATTACCTCCTGTTTACCTGTGTGTATCGGTGTGTATAAGGTGCTTTCAAGAAAAACTGGAGCGAGGCCATGTCCACTTCTGGTAGGGATTCAGATTTGTGTCCAGCAGAACACAGTGGTCAACACTTCACAAGTTGTGCCATCTTATCTTACAGCTATGATTATCTCCAATTATTCGTATTAGAATCAGGTTAAACCACCTGAGTGGTTTTACTAACCTTGGTCTAGTTTATGGGTAGATTAGGACGGGATAGCCGAGCACTGAGCAACTCTCAGAAGAAGGTGTATGTCAATGTGAAATGAGTTTCCACTAGACTGATGGATTGGGAATGGGAAGGGTTTCCTGGTTCTATATCCTGGAGTGTTTGTGGGATTATTGGGGTGTTGCTTGTTGACTGGTGCTGCAGGAACAGATCAGCCGAATTCATTTTTCAGCCCAATTACAGAAACTGAGGTGGGATAAGTAAGACACAAGTGAGGGGCTGGCTGGGTCCCACGGATGCATTCTACACTTGAACTGGAAGACTCTCACTCCTGAGTCTTACCAAGCAGTATGTTGGGTTAGCGTTAGTAAATGTTGAATATTGATTTCCAAAGATGGGTCCGACTGTTGTAAGTCATGAAGAGAACATAATATTATATGAAAGGAAGTACTTCTGAGCCCACACGTGGAGTCGCATCTAAGAACAAGGGGCAGTGATATTAATGCTTTGATTTCTGTTTACATCCAGATGTTATTAACTAAAAACCAAAATGGCTTCCTAACTCACCGAATGGTGAGAAGGTCAGACAAAATCCAAGGAAATCTAGGAAGGTATAGTAATCACCAAGGTGAGATAAGAGTAAACCTGAGTTCCCTTTCTTGAGGGGATGTGAAATGTGCTGCATGGAGCGCAGATATTGTTGAGATCTGCTATTGTATGCATGTATGGCCTCAGCAGTGTACATAGTAAAAACATTTTGCTGAGCTTGCCAGTACATGATTGTAAGAAAGTGCCCTCTTTTTGCATGGTTGCCCCCACTTTTTGTCAAACTGCTGATGTACTTTGACTGAGTGTGCCTTGGGTTCCTGCCAAACAGGTACCCAGGGCCTATGTTCTTTCCTTAAAACTGCATTAAGACAAAACCCAGTTGGCACTCTTTGGCCACAGGTCAGTCCCTTGTAAATGGTACCAGGTACCAAGGGCACTATGGCCAGGGAAGGCCTCTAAGGGCTGCAGCACTTATTGTGCCACCCTTAGAGGCCCTGTACCTTTACACACACACATACACACTGCCATTGCAGGCTGCGTGTTTTGGTGCAGAACAAATTGAAGAGTCGACATGTCACACATCCCTGTGTGCCATGCCTACAACCCATTGCCCTGGCATAGGTCAGCCACCCCTCTAGCTGGGTGCACTATACCAGTGGTGAGGGTAAGGGGCATGAGCCCTGTACCCCTACAGTGTCTAAACCCATTCTTAGACATTGTAAGTGCAGTAATGCCATTAAGAGTATATGGTGCTGGGAGTTTGTCATTACCAACTCCACAGAACCATAATGGCTTTACTGAAAACTGGGAATTTTGGTATCAAACTTCTCAGCACATTAAAACCCCCACTGATGCCAGTGTGGGCTTTAATGAAAAATGCACTCAGATGGCATCTTAGAGATGCCCTCTGAAAAACGACCTAACTCTAGTGTCCTGGCTGAGAGTCTGCTCACCAGCTACTACCACCAGACATGTTTCTGGACCCCTGGGACGAGAGCCTGCTGCTCTCGGGAGTCTGAAACAATGCACATCCTGGGATGAGGTACCAAGCCTTCTCCACCAGGATGGGCAGGGTCCACGAAGGGGAAGCTTCAAAGGCTTGCCGCCTTTGTGAGCTACCCCAGCCCTTTGCTGCTTCCAGCAACTGGCTCCTACTAGTTCTGACTCCACTTTGGGCGGGAGAATCGGCGGGAAAACCAAGTGAGGAAGGGAGGTGTGCCCTCCTTTGCCAACCCCACCCCTCAGGTGGTAGAGGTGAGGTGAAGCACAACTCAGTCCCCGCCATCTTGCAGATGGGGGGACCCAGCCAACCAGAGAGAGGCATATGCCCCTCTCCCACTGGAGGGTGGCATACTAGGGGGTGTACCCACCCCAAGGAAGGGACCCATTGGTCCCAACCTTTACTTAACTGTAACACCCAGAATCTAGTATTTAGGGGCAACCCCGAACCTTGCATCCTCAGACAAGAACCGCCCAGAAAAAGAGAAGAAGAAGGACCAAAGAAGCCGTGCTGAACTAAGAAGAGGAGGACGCCCACTGACTTAGTCCCAGCCCTACCGGCCTGTCCGCCCCTCGTACCTGCTCCAGTGAAATCCCGTTGTGTCCTGCAGCCAGCAGCCCTCAAGAACCCCAAGGACCTGTCCTGCCTTCCAAACCCAAGACTTTGTCTCCCGTGAGCACCAGATTTGCTCACCCACAGACACTGGCCCCAGTCAAAACCGCAAGTCTGCATCACTCTGCACGTGACGCCCACGGCCCGAGTTCGAGTGGCCCAACACCACGAAGAGGTCTCCCTGGTGATCCTGACCTGAGATCTGGTGATCTCTGACCTGCCTCGTATCTCTAATCGACGCCTGCAGCCCTTTTCTGGAGGATCCCCCTGACCGTGACCGGAGCTGGTAAGAAAACCCGATGCCTAAAGACACCCCTGCACCCGACGTCCCTCGGCCTTGGTTGGCCCAACCGACGGTATCCCAGCATCCCCAGGCATCCCAACTTACCTCTCCAACCGGTGGTCACCTCCAGAAGATCTTCGTCCCCGAGCCTGCAGTCTTTGTTGCAACCGGAGAACCCCCATTGAAATCAACAGGGCACCCGACGCCAAAACAGCACCCTGCACCCAGATGCCCCTGCGCCTCTACGAGTGTACTTTGGGTGCTAACTCGGATCCCCCTTTACCCTGAGCTTAACACCAGGAGCTTTGCTCCCACAACCTTCTAGCCTGCTCGTGAGCAGCCACCAACCGGAGGCCGCCTATCCCCCATTGAACAACAATGGGCCTCAGCACTCTGCACCTGGCCGCCCTAGTGCCTCTGAGGGTGCTTTGAGAGTGCATCCTTGACCCTGGGGGAACCCTGGTTCTAACCCCAGAAAACCAACTCCCAAATCCAAGTACTTAGCTTGAAATCGATAACCTAATTTCCTCCTGTAGGACTGCATTGACTGCTTTCTTGAGAAAATTGTTTTAAGTGTGGAGTTGGTTTTGTATGAGAACTTGAAAAACTGCAAATATCTAAAAACTGCTTTACCTACATTTTCTCTAGGAAATGTTCCAGTGTGATATCTAGGCATATCACACTGAGTAGAAAAAGTAATCCATAAAGTAATTTGAAAAGTAATCTAACAGTAATTTCCACTGTATTGAAAGTATTTACAAACCTGTAACAAAGTCATTTCCATTCAGCTTGCTTGTATTGTTCAACCTGCCTTGAAAAGTATCATTTACACTTACCTGTACCAGGCTTGCTTGGTTCTAGAAAATAAATATAACTAAATAATATTTTTATACAAACAAATTAGTCTGAGTTCAGTCTTTGAGTGTGACATCATTTGCTGCCTGAGTGTGCACAACAAATGCTTAACACTACCCTCTGCTAAAGACTTACTGCTCGCCCACACTACCACAAATAGAGAGTAAGGTCCTATCTTCTTTTACCTCTGCCTACCTTTGGGGTTCCACTGGACTCTGTGCACACTATACCTCATTTTGGTATAGTATATACAGTCAGCTTCCTGCAATGATCACAGATAGCAGCATATTTGCTATTTTACGTAGTTCAGTTAATTGTGCAACTGAATGCGAATGGTTGCGACTACTCCTCATTTTTAGTGATGAGCCATGTGAGAAGGTGGCCTGGTATATGCTGTTCACTAATTAAAGTGGGCACCTTGTACCAGTCCACACGACCCTTATGATGTATGAGGTCAAAGATAACCTTTATGAAAGCTATCCTAGTGGTAGCTATGGAGAGCAGCCTTCAGGCTTAATCTTGAAGGAATGTAAAGCAGCTTGTTTTACCAGAGTATCACCACCTGAATGACTAAATGAAAGGAGAACCACACAGTAGTGATATAAAAATATGTATTTATTAATATAACACTCTCTACTAATCTCTACACGAGATTAGAACATAAAGCACACAATATAAAATCAATAGAACAGTTGTAAGTAGCACAATACACAGCGGTCTCCAGGGGGAGACCGAACCATACACAAAAAAAATGGTATAACAACAACGACTTCAATAGACACAGTGCCTAGAGCACGTAGAATCGCTGGGACCCTAAGGAACCACCCAAGGCAGTGACACAGGGCGCCCACGGAGGACGGGTGCAGTGAGGAAACACGACTGCGTGCTCCGTGCAACTCTATTGGAAAGTCGCGGTTGGAAAATTACAAGTTAAGGACACTTCTACGAGGACTTCAAGCAAACCCTTTGGAACATAAGAGGTTCTAGAGCCAACACACCAGTGAGTACCGAGGTACCCGTGTTACCTATCCCAAAGGAGCCGGGTGCATAGGGGTCAAGTGGTGTCGGAAACCTCCGTTGTTTTCAATGGAGAGCTGCAAGAAAGTACTGCTGCCAGGAAGGTGAAGAGTGTCCGGTGGAATCCAAGCCTGGATTCTAGGTGAGAGGAACCTGAAAGCAGAGGGGAAAAAGTCTGGGTCACTTCAGGTGACCAGGGGCTCGGTAATCAAATGCCCACCGATGTCGGATGCTTCAGGTGAAGAGAAAGGATGTTTGTCTCTGCAGCCACGGGGACCAGGAGACGTCGACGGCAACCAGGGTCCGGAGGTGAGCTGTCCCACGAAGGATGTCGAGAGCTGAGGGGTCAGTGTCCGGCTGGAGCACCAACAAGCCTTGGCAACGGCAACCCACGCCTGCAGAGGAAACAGGTTACGGTGTGGACCAGCAAGGTCCAGAGGACTCTCCAAGCAATGGAGAGTCAGGGCACGTCTGGAGCAACCAGGGAAGCCCAAGAACAAACAAAGTGACCCTCGCCAGGACCCACAGGCCAACGGACCAGGGATCGCAAGGAGACCTCGAGCGAATTTACAAAGCACCAGCCCACAGAGCACTTGTGGAGTGGAGGCCGGATATCTTCGATGCAAATGTTGCTCGGAGTTGGGACTACACGTAGTCCAATGTACAAGCTCAGGGATCGCCAACAAGCATATGCACTTGCAAATAGACATGGTGCACAGGGGTACGGGTTGCACGGCCCCCACGAGGGATACTGGTCTCAGAATCGCTGAGAGGTCAGATCTACCTCAGGGACCTTCGGGAACCTACCTCCTGTGTTGCAGAAATCTTCGGAGTCCACAGGAGCTCTGGAGATGCAAGCCGGTCAGATGCGCTTAGGTGCCTGCTGCTGCAGGGGAGTAACTCCTTTACTCCAAGGGAGATTCTTCTGTCATCCAGCAAAGTGTAGACCGTCGAAGTACTTGGTTTCTTTGCAGAGTCTTGTCCAGGTATAATCTAAAGTCCTGGAATCAGGTATCCCACTTTATACCCATGGGAAGGGGTTGGACGGACTCTGGGGACCCTCCTAGGGGAGGGGCAGGACAGAGGGGTGGCTACACCCATGTCCTTTGTCGCGCCAGAGCAGGAGCCAATGGCTCCCAGAACTGGTTCTAGCTGGAGTATGCACAGGGACACCAAATGTGCCCCCAGTGCAGACTTTCTGGCACTCTAAAAGTGCACCCACCCCCAATACACTAAATCCTGTCTGGGAGGTGGTAACACCTCCGTGTGACAGGAAACCTATTGTCAGGCCTTCCTCTGCTCTAGCTTGGCTCAGCAGCAGGAGGACAGACTCATGTCTGTGGCTGGCAGCATCCATTTTGTGCTGCCCAGGTCGAGAAAGCTGGTACCGGGTAGACCGGTGACCCACAGTAGTGGTTCTAGAAGGGTGGAATCATACCTCCCACACCAGTTACTGGTGTGGAGGTATGATTCCAAGGTGTTTGACACCAAACACGACATGTTTCTAAGCAGCCGTTTTAAAGTTAGCATTTACCGCGAGGTTATAATGCACTTAAACATATATGTCTGGCTGCATCACAGACAACCCCGGAGAATGGTCTCTGAAGGCTGTAGAGGGGCTCTGCTCATGCAGGGGCACCCTCTCACGTAAAACCCAGCACCCTGCCTTCAGGATTGATAAGGCCTGCCATAGGGGTGACTGATAGGTTTTTAAGTGTAGTGATTTAGATAGATATAGTGAACCTATATCTAAGTAAGTGGTGCAAGCACCAGCTTACACAGGATGCTGTAGCAGACCTGTTGTGTCATTTTGAATGGCCTCTCATGGGTGGCATAATACATGCTTCAGCCCATGGGAGGCCTCTGGGGTACCTATGCCCTGGGTACATAGTGTACCATATACTAGGGACTTATAAGGGTACCCCAGTATCCAATCTGGAGTGTACCTAACATACATGCATAGCAATTTACAGGAGAAAGCAGATAGACTGGGGTCCTGGATAGCAGGATCCCAGTCAGACTAGTCAAAAACAGGGAGACATCAGCAAAAAGTGGGGGTAACCATAAGAAGCAGATCCTACTCTCCTACAAGCCAAATCTATGTCAGTGTATAGTTATTTCAGAAGAGTAGTGGCACGGTACATAGTTGATATGACTTTACGACAAAGTGCGCATTTTCTGATTTTTTTTGTCTTTTCAAGGAAAAATATGACCTAAAATGGCGGCTGAAGGATGGCAAGTGTTCTGTTTACCTCAGATGAGTTAGCCATAAAATCTCACATGGCACCAGTCCTGACATGAGCTTGATGCTATTCATAAAAAAAACAGGCATTGTGGGATCGTCGAAGTGAAATCTGTAGACACAACTGTTCTGCATGGATTCCTGGGACCATCTACACTTAAGTTGGTGGCACGTACAAGTTTACTTTATCATGATATGGCACCACACATTTCATTAGGTGTATTCTCCCAGAGCTGGATTTCAACCTTTGCAACTGGAGAGGCATGGACAACAGATCTGTGGAAACGTCATCTATGTGGCAGCCTAGCTCTCCGCCACATTTTGGGCTCCTGCTACACTATACCCAGGGTGCCCCTTCCCCATTTAGAGGTGGAGGACCACGAGCCCTGCTGTTGGAAACCCTTGACCTGGTGACCCGTCCACCACATGACTGTGGGTCACAGTGGCAGGTGCCCCACCCTCTTTTTGGCGGAATATCTGTCACTGATTTCAAGTCGCAAGGGCAGGGCACCTCTTTCTTGCCCCTTTATCTTGCAACTTCCAAAGATTTTCAATGTGGACACTGCAATTCGAAAATACATCTGCAAAATACAATGTCATTTTAATATATTTGCTTTTTAGGATTTTGGGTTTGCAAAGTGTGGCGCCTTGCAGGGCACCGGAGTTGTGAACCCCAAAAACACTTCAGTATTTATACACACAGAAGTAAAACCATTTAGAAACTAGATCAGTGAGACAATAAGAAATCACCGGGGATAGCTTATTTTCCATACACCTGCATGGCATTTTTTGGTCCACATTTACCTGCCCTTGATGCCACTAGAGTAAATACAAATCAGCTACCAGAGTGAAGGGACAAATCTGAGAGGAGAGACAGAAGACAAGCCACATTCAGTATCAGCAGGTGAATGACCCTACAGGTTACCCTTTGTCAGACTCTCCTGCATTAACCTACATATAGGATTGCTACAATAAGGGCGTGGCTGGGGAGGTTTGCTTGGTTGATATTTGTTGGGTGGTAAATTTCACACTGAGTTGGATGTGTTCCACCACGAAGCTGCTAGCGACTCCAGCGCCTTGAGATCCTTAGGGATGATTTACCGCACTTTATAAATCCTGATTGATTGATTCCCTTTCTCTTCCATCCTTGGAGGTGTAATTGGGTTCTCTCTTTAGTACTGGACTTCATGTGTGCTGAAGGCACCACGGCCATATGCAGTCTTTGAGAGACAACCTTATTTTACGTTGTGATCATTTCATCCTACGTCCTTGTAAATTAAGGATGGAACAAAAAAGTGTGATATTTAGGGGCCTGTGTATTTTGGGCTACAGTGGACGTGATCACAAATCACTCACCTGAATCTGAAACTTAGACATTGAAGAAAAATAAGTTGTAATGGTCCGAGCTCAACACTAGATTGCAGAAGAATGCACAGTGTTTGAAACTAGGCACTCATTCTGAATGTTATAGGTAAGTAATGTTTTCTTTACCAGTAGGTAAGGTAAAGAGAAAGAAGAGACATTGCCTAACGGTCAGAGCTAACGACTTTGGAGCTGCGGGACCAGGTTTGAGTCCTGACATTGGCTCAACATCCTGTGTTTCTAGGTAAATCACTTAAATTTCCCGGTGCCTAAATAAATAAATCCGGCCTCGTGTAATATAATCCAGCACTTTTGTAAAGTGTTCTAATGTCCTTTGCCCAGGTTTGTGATATATAAACCTGCAAACAACAGCAATTTGGTGTCATTTCTCACTACCTGTGGTAATGGTTCACAACTTACTGCTGTCCAATATAGACCAGTTAGAGTCTATTTCGCTACACTTATGACCAGTAGGTGCCTCCTACTTACTGCCGACTGTATACCCCGCCGGACTGGGGACCCAAAGCAGCCCTGGAAATTTTGTCAGACCAGCCCCCCCCCCGTGGGAGAGGGGGGCGTGCAAATGTGAGGCACTGCTGCTTTTGATACTGGGGGATGATATTGCAGCACCGCTGCAAAACCTGCCCCCAGTAACAAAACTGGCCCCCACCACTGCAAAAGCGGCCCCCACCCTTCCAGCCTCCCTGGGAAACCTGATGCCTGCTACCGCCAGTCCGGCCTTGACTGTAAATAGTTCTGAACCTACCATTTTGGGTTCCGGATTAGCGTGCTACTCACCAAAAAGTGCTTCAACACCTCATCAGGGGTAGCAAGCGCTATATAAATGCAAAACTGTCCCTCTTCTATGCCTCCACTATCCTTTTCAATCCAAATAACTGACTAACATACCCACCGCTCAAATTAATTTCATTTTTCCCTACACTAGCTCACCACTAATCCTTTTTGGGTTCTAGAGTAGCGTGCTACTCACCGAAAAGTGTTTCAACACCTCATATGGGGTAGCAAGCGCTATATAAATGCAAACCCTTCCCTCTTCTATCCCTCCACTATCCTTTTCAATCCAAATAACAGACTAACAGGTCCACCGCTCAAATTAATTTCATATTTCGCTATACTAACTCGCCACTAATCCTTTTTGGGTTCCCGAGTAGCGTGCTACTTGTCAAAAAAGCACATTGATGCCTTGGCAGGGGTAGTAAGCGCTATATAAATGCAATTATAATTACAATTACCATTCTCCACTATACGTGGTAGAGTATTTTGCTCTCTATCCGTCACCAACCCGAAGCCTGTTACTGTCCACCAAGGGCAAGTTGGAGCCTGCTGCTCACTGTCTGCCAAATGCTTAAAGCCTATAGGTTTTCATCATACCCTAAGTATAGTCTATTGTTCACTGTTTTTGCTTTTGTTTAAAGTTTCCTCTTTACTCTTCTTAGGCCCACATTATGAGTGACCCGGTAAAATACCTGGAATCCCACCCCCACCTCATATTTCGCATTACCAGGGGTCCTGGAAATTCTGGGGATGAGGAAATAACAGGTAGTTATGACATTTTGGGGAATAACATATGGAAATCAGTGTTTCTGCGTCCATTTTGGCATGTTGTAAGTTAGCGGGCCACTCTTATTGGGGCCTTAGTAACTACTACCCACTTCTTATGCATACCAGTTCAGAGCAGAGGGTTTCTGTTACAATTATTGAGTTGTATAGAGGATGTTGGTAAAGTAAGTGCCTATTCCGTGGCAGTAAATCAGGAAAAGAGGATTGAAGCAGCATTGACCAGAGACCTCCTTATTTCCTAGGGGTGGATGCATTTTCTTTGGGGTCTGTGTGAATTAAGTTTAATCCTTTTTGGGTTCAGGAGTAGCGTGCTACTTGCCGAAAAGCGCTTCGATGCCTCGTCGTGGGTAGTGAGCTCTATATAAATTCAATTACAATGTAATGCAATGCAGTATAACTTCAGAGTGTGTTATGCCGGCTACATGCACGCAGTTGTGCAGTGTGAGGTGGAGAGGGTGCTGTGCTGGATATCCGTGTAGAGAGTGATATGTGTCAGTGGATATTTGCTTGGGATGTGAACAGTCCTAAAAGGTGTTACATCAGGCTTTGATAATGCTCGGTGTAAATATTTATCAATATAGCTTTATCATATATTTGTGCATAGGATGCCTCCTGAGACGCGGATATTGATGTGCTTCCTATGGAAACCAGTATGATTGGGTCAATAGTGTCATATAGTGTGATGGGGGCGTTGTCTTTATCCTGGGCATTTTTACAGGAAACAAGGCATGGTCGAAATTGCTTTTACTTGTGGTGCAGCAATTTTGCAAAACACAAGAGCTCATTTAGCATCCATATATGGTGGCTAAGGGGTGCTCTTAGGATTATTCTAACAAGGTGAACTGAATGCTTGAGATCCAACGATTTAACCAGAACAATGGAAGGGTACCTATGTTAGGTAATAGCAGGTTGCGTTAAATTTAATGGTATTGCAAGCTGGATTGAGCCAGGCCTTTGACTCCGCCCCATGTTCACTCACCTCCATTGCACACAGATCACAGTTCCCATACTTTTTTTAATGCACTTCGATCACTGGGTGACATTGAGCTCCCCCAAAGCCCCAATATGGTCTGTTTAGTTTAGCAGCTAGTAGGGGTTCTTTTCCTTTGGACTGAGTGTAATGAGTAAATTTTAAAGAATGGAATCCTTAGAATATTGGATGCCAGGCGTCTGCCCATAATGCCCCCTTCATTGAGGGATACATTGTTTAGCATGTCCCCCCAGAATTCCTCGAGTTTTGGACATGCCTATAGCATATGCAGAATTGTACTCAATTCCCTGCATTGTCTCCAACTGGTTGTTGGATCGGTCCTATCTATCTTATGCAGCTGAGCTGGAGTGTACTGCCACCACTATATCATAGCCTTATAGCCCACTGTCGAGTGCTTTACCCGTTGTCAAAGGTGCTGAACCCGAGTTATAGGTCCGAGCCACAGGCAACAGCCTATAACGAGGGTGAAGGCCTTTAACAACCGGTATACCTCGAGGCAGAAGGGCTATATAGCTATTAGGGCATTCCATCCACTAAGGATAGAATGTTCTAAATTAAAAAGGGAGAAAAAGAAAGACAAACATTGGAATGTTGGAGCAGAAGCTCATACTTGCCACAATAAGCCCGGAGCAACTCCACTGTCTTCAATGGAGCTCTCAACATTCTAATGTTCTACTACCTTGTAGAGAGTTTAGCGCCCGTGTAAAAGGTGTGGTAATGTTCGCCTGTGTTAAGATATCATCCCATTGTTTGTGTTCTAATAGGCTATTAAGTGCCATACCATGTGCCCTCTTTGATCACCGACCAACAATCACAACTTGGTAAGTGTTTGATGCTCACACAATGATTACACACCAACTTTGGTTACAGGCCACCATCATACATTTCTCAATCCTGTCAACCTAGCCTAGTGTGAATGCACTTCTTACACCACGACTTGCACTTTCTCCATTCTACTTGTTTTCTCTCTTCTGTTTTCTTCACACATGCCATAGTGTGCTTCACCCTTTTCGGCACCCCAAACACTGTATTAAGAGATCACCCATCAACTGCAGTTCCTCCCCTACCCAGGGGCTGGGTTCGAGAGAGCAGGCACCGACTCCCAGTCCAATCGAAGGCACTCAGGCCAAACCTGAAGCTGCTCTCATGTGTGAGAGCAGCTTCAGGATTGACCGCAGGGCATTCTGGGGGCCTGTGCCACCTTGAGAAGAGGAGCAGAAAAGCGTGATGCGGCTGGCGGCAGGTACATTAAAAAAAAATTTATTACTTTTTTATTTCTCTCCCCCGTGACCCCTATGCACCCCTATCCCCCTGCCCACCCTGCCGCTCATCCAGCACACCAGCTGCTACTGCCCCGTATGGACACCTCCCTTCTACCCATCTTCCAACCCACACCCATCCCCCAGTTATGTCCTCTAATAACAATTGGTCTGTTCGGATCAAGCACCTTCCCCGCCAATCCCCTCTCAATCATGCATGGGACTTCATTAACATTCACTTCTCATTATCTAGCAAGTCTACGACTCAAAGCTTGGTTGGGCAGGACAGGTCTCTGTTCTCGTTGTTCAGATTTTACAGGGTTCAATCACACATTCTGTTAAACGTAAGGTTATCGATTTTCAGATCATATGCTATTTGTTCGTGTGCAAGCAGATGTCACAGCCTCTGGATCCATAGGTCTATGGTTGGTGACATCAGTGGGCAAAGAGACCGGGATCTGAGGGGCACGACATGCCCATACTTTTTTAATTTAAGAAAAAACATTCCCCTACTTTTTGTGAAGACAACCGTCCCGGGACGATTAATTCCAAGAGCTGAAATACTTCGGGTGAAGTGTAAGGCAGGGATTCTCCAGTGCGGTGAAACTGAAGTAGGGGCAGACAGCTAAACAAGCCTTCTTGCCAGGGTGCCTGCATATCTGAAAGAAACGTAAATGTGCACAACTGGTTAATCTGCAAATGTACAGGGTGTTTGAATGCTGGGCTTTAAATGATGGAATCACTTGAAGCTTTCTGATGATACAAATGTATTCTTCTGAGTGGTTTTGCAAGGGAGTTACCAGCTGAGCTGTGAAGTGTGTGCTTTTTAAGGACAGTTAGAAAAAAAATGCACTATGTATAGTCTGGGTATTACTAAAGTCTATATTTTGGAAGCACTTTTATTTTAAACCTTTTTGCACATTTTGTAGCAGCCTATCTTATGCTGTGTGTAATGCAAGTTTAAAATAATGACTTACATATTCACAGCTCTATTTGTCACAGACTGGGACCTTGTATCATTAAACATACACAAGTCTCTATTCTCTACTGCACCAACCGTGATTCAATTCTGTGGCTCTCTGTTTGCACACACAGACCCACGTAGTACTTTAAATTTGAGAAGTTTCATAATATTCGATAGAGCTTTTCCCACTGATTAAATTAACTTGCATTTATTTTTTCATTTAAGATGTACCTTATTTTACCTGGAAGTGAAAGACTGAAAAAAGTTACTGAATGTTTTGTTTTTTAAGCCACGCCTTTGACTCTGGCACCCCGCCCCATTGCACATAGCATCACAGTTCCCATACTTTTTTTAATGCACTTCGACCACTGGGTGACAGTGAGCTTGCCCAAAGCCCCAATATGGCCTGTTTAGTTTATCAGCTTAGTAGGAGGTGGAAGGTTCTTTTCTTTTGGATTGACTGTAATGGGTAAAATTCCACTAATGGAATCCCTAGAATTAGGGATGAGAGGTTTCTGCCTATATCGCCCCCTTCATTGAGGGATATATAGTTCAGCACACTGAGTTTTAGGCATGCCTTTAGCATATGCAGATTTGTACTCATTTCCCTGCATTGTCTCCAGCTGGTTGCTGCATTTGTCCTGTCTTTCTGATGCAGCTGAGTTGGAGTGTACTGCCACCACTATATTATAGCCTTATAGCCCGCTGCCAATGGCTATACAGTTGTGAAAGGCCCTAATCGAAGTTATAGACCCAAGCTGCAGGCGAGATCCTATACCAAGGTTGAGGGCCTTTAACAACCGGTATACCTCGAGGCAGAAGGGCTATAAGAGCATTCCACCCACTAAGAGTAGAATGTTCTAAATTAAAAAGGGAGAAAAAGAAAGACAAACATTTGAATGTTGGAGCAGAAGCTCATACCGGCCACTATAAGCCCAGAGCAACTCCATTGTCTTCAATGGAGCTCTCAACATTCTAAAGTTCTACTATCTTGTAGAGAGTTTAGCGCCCTTGTCAATGGTGTGGTATTGTTTGCTCGTGATAAGATATCATCCCATTGTTTGTGTTCTAATAGGCTAGGAAGTGCCATACCATGTGCCCTCTTTGATGACTGACCAACAGTCACAACTTGCTAAGTGTTTGATGCTCACACACTGATTACATATGACCACACCAACTTTAGTTACAGGCCACCATCATACGTTTCTCAATCCCATCAACCTAGCCTAGTGTGAATGCACTTCATACACCATGACTTGCACTTTCTCCACTCTACTTGTTTTCTCCCTTTTGTTTTCTTCACACATGCTATAGTGTGTTTCGGCACCCCAAACACATTGTATTAAAAGATCATCCATCAACTGCGGTTCCTCCCCTACCATGGAATCCAATGGAATGCAACATACAGGATTTATCCATACTGGCCTGCGAAGCAGTGTCTACCTTGAGGGAGGGACAGACCACAGTCTAAGACCAGGGCTTGGTCGAGATTGGACATTCCAGCCCTCAATAGCCAATTGAGGAGCATGATGCCCAATTTAGTACAAGTGGCCGAGTTAGATCAGCCTAGGATTGATGATTGGTTGCGGGACTCACTGGACATTATCTTGCCAACTAAACTTAGTCGCGCAGCCAGGACTCAACCACCTGGCTAATGGTTTACTGATGCACTTCGGGTAAAGAAAACTAGATGTAAAGGCCTGGAGAGGGCCAGGAGACTCGTTTATGATAAGGGCACTGAGTACAAATACAAAACGGCACTGAGAAACTGTCATGCTCTCTGCAGAACCGCTCAGGCCACTTTTTATTCAGTCCAAATCACCTCAGCCCAAAACTGTCCCAAAACTCTCTTTAGAGTGGTCAATAAACTCTCCGACCCTAAAAATGTTGCACAAGCACTGTCCCACTTTCAGAGTGAGGAATTTGCAATTTTTTTTTAAAAAAGGCGCAGGACATTGAACTCTCACTGACAGTGGTCGGGAGAGATGCCTCCCAGTCTAGCATCAGTCTTCAGTCTCCTGTCTCCGAGGCCCTGAACACCCCAGTCACCACCCTTGCCCACCGGAAACTGAATTCATGGAACACACTGGACTTACCTCTATTCATGTGGCTGGTACAATCTATAGAATCTGGCTGCCTTAAAGATCCTCTCCCCCTAGCCAAGCTCAGCACCCTGGACCCGGATATTATGCAGCCAATGGTGGAACTCCTCAATTTCTCTTTACAAAAAGGGCACATTCCACCGTCATGGAAGCATGCCATGGCTTTACCTCCCTTGAAGAAACCTAACTTGGACTCTTCCAATTGGTCCAATTACAGACCAATTTCTATGCTCCCTATTCTGTCTAAAATCATGGAGAAACATGTCAACAAACAACTCTCCACCTTTGTGGAGTCCCAAAATTCTCTACATCCCTCTCAGTCAGGTGTTGGAGCATGACATAGCACCAAATCCACTCTTCATGGATTCACAGAACACCTCAGGTGACTTTTGGCTGAAGGTAAGACGGCAGCGCTGATCTTGCTCGATCTCAGTGCTGTGTTTGATACTGTGTCGTATGTTACGCTTTTAGAAAAACAGGGCCAACCTGGGTCTCCAAGGAACGGCTTTATCCTGGATGGCATCCTTTCTAAAGGACCGAACTTTCCAGGTTTCCTTAGCCAGCACCTCTGACTCATGCTACGCCCTCACTTCAAGAGGTTCCCCAAGGTTCAGCCTTATGTCCGGCGCTATTTAACATCTATGTTTGTCCACTGGCTGACCTGGTCAAAAGTTGTGGCCTTACATTTTTCTCCTACGTGGATAATACACGCATCAACTTCTCTCTGACATCCGATTAGAACTGCAACCTTGAGGCCGTGAACTCCTGCTTGGGTCTGGTTGCCTCATGGATGAATAGTAATTCACTTAAGCTCAACAGAGACAAGACTGAGGTACTGGTGCTAGGAAAGAACCCGTCCTTTGGGGTGCACAGCACTGGCAGAAACCTTGGGTGCGCTTCCTGCTCTGATTCATAATGTTAAGAACCTCGGCTTTCTTCTGGATGAAAAGCTGGTTATGAAGCCTTGGGTAGCGAAGGTGGCTGCTACCTGCTACCTGCTTCAGAGTCCTGAAATAGCTGTGAAAAATCATCTGTATACTCCCATTCTCAGCTCAAAGGACAGTCATCTAAGCGCTCATCTTGTCAAGACTGGACTACGGTAATGTTTTCAATTTGGGGGCAGATAAAGCCTCCATAAGACAGCTGCAAGTGCTCCAAAACTCGGCTAGTAGGCTGCTCTACAGACTCCTGAAGAGCGCATCAGTCTCTTCGCTCCTCCGTGAGCTTCATTGTCTAAAGGTGGCGAAACAGATCCAATTCAAAGCCCTGTGCTACATGCACAGAGCAAGAACAGGAGTAGGCCCCTGACATCTTCATGAAATGGCGAGACCACATCAGCTGAATTGTCTCCTACGTTCCAGTGACCTTTCCCTGTGCACTGTTCCCAGAGTCAAATGGACACGCATGAGAGGCCGGTCCTTTGCATACCTGGGCTCTACATTTTGGAATGCCCTACCAGAACCTCTTAGAAGTTGTACCCCACTACCTACTTTTCTAAAACAGCTGAAGACCTGGATGTTCTGAGTCAGCATGGTCTGGTTAGACCCTACTTATCGGTAAAGCGCCGGGAGCCCCGTGCCGGTAGCTGAGCACTATATACGATTTTCTAATAGTAATAATAATAATCCAAGCAGTGTAGCAGAAACTGGTTCCTCTGACATTTATGCAACATATTCCCCAAATTACATGTTGAGGCCAATCTACAAGAAACAGTTATTTTCCTTTTCTCACTGATGACCTCACATTGCACACACCATGCAAAATTATGCCGCTGTGAAACCACAGTAACGTCTGGACTGGAATAAGCATCAAACGGCTTTATGCACACCTCGTATTCATTTATCCCATCCTTGTCTTCACTTAGCACTTTCTGTCCCACTCACGTTCATCCATCCACAGCTGTTAATTGATGCTTGCATACTGGGCCCTAAATCATCAAATCATCGCCCCCCCCCCCAAGCCAGGAGCAGCAAAAATTGAAAAATACAATGATAATAAGACAGTTTTATTATCATTTTATTTTTCTTCTCGGATCCGAGTCTTGGTGGCGGGGCCTCTGTAATGAGCCCTAATGTACCCCAATATAGGCCTAGGTAGCTGCACGACCTTTTACCTACATTCGTGCTACCTTGCTCTACATAACGGTTCTGGCGCTGACCTTTTACCTAATTATTTGCCGAATAAACGTTGTGTGGTTTTCTCCGAAAACTAGCCTCATTTATTATGCATGAGGATTCTTAGTATCATATCTTAATCCCCTGCCAAGGACATGCACAGCAGGATTACCATCTTCTGTATAATAACTCTGTACAAAAGTCACCGTTATCGTCATCCTTGAACGACAGACCCATAGTACTATTACACATCTAGGTAGAACCCCTGAGGGTACTTTTCGGGTGTAAAAGAACCACATTTTCACTGGGCAACCAGAGGAGAAGCTTCCACGCTGACTTGAGATGCTGAAGTCCCTGCATGCAGAAACTCCAGCACACAGTGGTCTGACAACCCTTGCGGGGTGTCCAACTCGAGACCAAGATGGGGTCCTTCATTCTCTCCCATCAGGCAATGGGGTTGGCTCTTTCCTAGGGGATTCTTGGCTTTACACCCATATCCATGCTAGGTACACTTAGGTATATTTAGATAGGATTTACAACGTAGGAGTACGCTTGATTACTGCCATGTATCGATATGCCTGCATATATTTACTGTTTTAGCACCATTGTAGAATTCTACCTTATATTTACTCTGTCAGTGCTTGTATTCTTATATATCAGTTTCTGTCTAATGATTGTCACAGTAAACATGTTTTACACTAGAATGATGCTGGTTCAATAAATACTTATTGAAAACGTCCCCAGCGTTTATTCTGTGTATCTCTCTGAGACCAAGTAAGCAGGAGTGACTGAGCGAAAAGTACTGTACTGTTTCCACGATCCCTGAAGGATCAAGGGTTGTCATGTTCGATAGTTGCCAGAAACTATTCGCTCCTTGGTAAGATTAGGGGGCTTATGGTGGCACTGTGAGCTAGCTGGTCTAAAGACTGACATATCCTTTGGGGGTGCCTGGAATCAGTCTGGACACCAATCCCTTAGTTTATGTTGTCTAAACGCGCAGTTCCTATATATTTGTAGGAACTACACAACATGGCGCCGCCAATGTTGGTTTGGTTATTATTTAACGGTCAAATCTGAGAAGTTCAGTCGTGCTTTCTCAGAGACCCCTACTCACATTTACCCAAAGGCGTCTTGAGTGGGAAGGGAAAAAATCTGACGCAGCTGAGTTTGTATATCCTATGTATTAGCTGTAGGTCTGTTCAAGCTTGAAGGATTGTGGCTCCCTACATTGTGCATAAACCTTATCTCTTCTTCGTAAATACTTCCTCTCATAATGTCTCTGAAGGAGACGCTGGTACAAGTGGTGCTGGTGCAGAGGAAGCAGAGCTTGAAGGAGGTCTTAACCTTTCAGAAAATTGCAGAAATGCCCTTCCTATAAAATTAGCAAATTATGGTCTCTCATCATTAGGTAGGACCATTACCTTCGTGATTGAGGCACATGAGGCATACAGGTCAGAGGTGTTCTATTTGTGGGTTAAATTACCACCTGCAGGTGCATGCACCCAAGTATTCCATAGTTACTTCCCAGATGAAATACCGGATGAATACTCCCCATACGAGGACAGAGAAGTCCCATTAACTTACCAAGAACATATAAATTGGTTTAAAGGTGCCCTCCCCCATACCTTAGAAAACGTGAGACTCGGTCCGCTCAGCAGAGACGGAGCAACTTGGCCGGTACTAGCTGCTTATACACCATATCCAGAGATTGATACATTGCCAGCAGCAGACTTACGTCCACTTTACAAAGAAATAATAAAACTATACAGAAATCTCATACAGTTTGTAATGCGAACACTTACAATTCAGCCTACAAGGATCACTCAAGGTGGTCAACTACAAGAGACTGCAACAAAAATCACGCCACAAACGCTGAACGCGATCATGGGAAGAATGCCCACTAAACGTGAGCAAATGCCATTCTTGATAGCACAGAAAATAGCACAGCATGAGGCAGTTTTCCACACACAGGCCCGCAAGAAAAACACAGAACATGACAATTTGCTTGCCAATGGGGATAGCTCCCCCAATAGAGGATTGTACCACTTGGGGTACAGTTTTTGCTGCCGTTTATACCAGAACTCATGGTACCCCCTCAATAGCAGTCATACCAGAAGTATTAAAGCAAATACAGAATGAGTACGGGGCAGAACCTGCCCTGGACTTAGGGATGAAATTGATAGGCAATTTTGCCCAGCTATCAACAATTATGTTAGCAAACATAAAAGGGGAGGCAGCAGTGGTGGCTATACGCCAGCGCTTCAGGGAATGCACTCCTGAACAACAGGAGCGAGAACTACCAAAGATTATCGAAGATACCTATGCTTCGCTGGGTAGAGATAACTTGGGAGCTAGACCTGTGAAACCACAATTAACGAGTAATTCTGAAAAGGACAACTCAGAGCAGGCATCCGATTCTTCTAAAAAGAAATGGGACAACAAACAATCAAAAAATTATAAGCAGAATGCATCACAACCATGGGGTGGGTCTCCTCAACAGGAGCCCTCTGATAGAAAATATAATCTTAGAAACCGTGATAATATTAAAAAACCTGACAGGTATCAGGATACTGATACACGTTCCTCTCGTTCCTTTCTGGGTTCATCAAAAAACTCAGAGAGGGAAGGACGGTCAGAACGCAGATCAGAAGAGCGAGCAAAGCCAAAAGACACACATCGCACTTCAGACTACATTATCAAACAAGAAGATAAACAAAAAGTTAAACCTCAATTTAAAAAGAAGAAGGTAGCTGGCATTAAAATAAGAAATGCCCAGGCTACTGAGGACTCAATTACTGAACGGGGAATGGGCTCTGACGATGCTAGATAGCGCAGCAGAAGTAACAATAGCTCGCCAGAACCTGGTGGAATTTCTGGTGACAGCAGCATTGAATGAACATATCATGGTAGAAACACCTGATACAAGGGTAAGTGTCCCACATCATTTATACAAAATTACACTCCACATGGAGGGGGACATACCCAGAAAAGTGAAAGGTCTCTTTTGGGAGAACCTGACTTTTGGATAACGATATCCTTTTGGCTGGAAGAGATTGGCCACCTAAGTTCATCATGCATTGCCCAAAGGGGGAAGAGGTAATTTTACCGGCTTTCTCCGACCTTGTTCCAGAATCACTAAAACACATATACGTGCAGGAGTGGGCGGTAGCGCTAGCTCCTGCATTATACCGAAATCATGTAGGGTGGGATGCTGAGTCACCTCACCATGAAATCCCAGTTAAAACTACTCCAACACCACAGAGGCAGTACCCAATAAAACACGATACAAAGAAAAAGGTCAGGGAGATCTTAGATCAACTTGAATACCAAGGTGTGATTAAGAATTGCACCTCTTCCATGAATAATCCTTTTTTTTCCCGTAATGAAACCCGAGAATTCATACCGTCTAGTTTTAGACTACAGGCATTTAAATACATGCACAAAGACATTTGCAGTACAGAATGCACACAGTGCCACATTAATGAATAACATTGTGCGGAAAAAATACAAAACAACATTAGATGTCTCAAATGGATTTTTCTGCCAAAATATAGCGCCTGAAAGCAGACATTTGTCAGCTCTCAGCACCAATTCTGTAGACTGCCCCAAGGGTAAATGAATAGCCCCGGGTTGTTCTCAGAAAGAGTAACAGAGTTACTTCAAAATTGTGATGAGGACACATTGTCCTATGTAGATGACATTTATCTGACGGACGATGAATTATTAGATCACTTGAACAGGGTGAACAACATAATTCTGGGGTTCGCCGCTGAGGGCTACAAATTTTAACTTTAAAAACCGAAAATTGCCCACCTCAATGTCCTATTTTTAGGATGGGGCTCTCTAGTGAAGGAAAAAGCCTGGCAGCTAATTATTTTGAAAAATGTTTCCTGCTCCAACCTCCAAAGACTCTGAAAGGTTTACAATCCATTTTAGGATTCCTAAATGTTGGTAGAACATACAATTTTGATTAGGCAGAAAAAGTAAAACCTTTCTACGACTTAATTAGACCTGGTTTTTCAGTTCGACATTGGACACAGGAACACACAGAAATTCTCCGTTCCTTACAAGCAGACATGATAGCTTCCAAACACTTACACACGTGTGAACACGACGAACTTGGTGATCCGTCTAATAGCGGGTCAATCAGGATACACATACCTAACCTTCAATGAAGGCGAAACGGTACCCATTGCATACAAATCTCATTTGTACACAAACGCTGAAATGCTTTTTGCATCCATAGAAAAAATACTGACAGCAGTACAGACTGCTCTAGTAAGAGAAAGAGCACTAGCACAGGGGAAACAAATAATTGTTGTGACTCCGCTACCAACCTTAGAGGCTGTTACTAAGGCAAGCGTTCCATATGCAAAAGCACTGCATCCACGATGGATACAATGGGCTAATTCTCTCACTGCAACAGACGTAGATTACAAATGTGATTCTACATTAAAAACACAAGCATTCCTGCAGTACGAACAAGAATATCCTCTCCCGAATGAAATAATGCCTCTAGATCAGTATGAATACATCATTTACACTGACGGATCTGCCCAGCTGACAGTAGGAGGTAAACAGCAATACAGCGCAGCATGTGCTACTGTAAAGGGACGTATGCGGGACAGCAAGTTCCATCCTAGCAATACGCAGACACAGTCTCTAGGAGATTGCACGGCACAGCTGGCAGAACTAAAAGCCATGATACTGGCACTGAAAAATACGCATCGGGAATTCCCCCCACTTATTGTGTGCAATTCATTTTACTGTGTCCAGTCATACAATGAATATCTTCACTATTGGGGCCAGAATGGGTTTAGGGATTCCAAAGGTTGCACAAAAAAGCACAAGTTGCTTTGGGAACAAGTGGCAGAGTTGAAAAAAGGCTTGCCACAGGCTCATGTAATACACACATTGAGTCATTAGCGTGTTGGCGTGCACGTTGAAGGGAATTCACTGGCTGATGAAGCCGCCAAGGCAACAGTGAGAACTGCTGCCGTTGCTGCAATCACTCGTTCTAGTACGAGGATAGACGGACAGATCATAATAGCTGTGAACGCTACGCGCAACAACAGCTCAGCCTTGCAAGAAGGTTTTCTACTCAAGTTCTCCTACAAGTTAGATGCGCAAAACATTCTGTATGCTCAAATTCCAGGAGTGGGGGATAGAGTAATACCAAACATGGATCGCAGATTAGGTTTAATTCTAGCTGCACACGAGGGTCTGGGTTCAGCACACACAGGTATTACTGCAACAGTTTCACTACTGAAACAACGTTATTGGTGGCCAGGTCTTACCAAACAGACCAAAGGCTTCGTCCTTAAGTGCGACATCTGTCAGCAGATGAAGGCTTCCACCGTAGCGCATCTGCCACAAACACCACTACTGATACCAGACAGATCACTCACATGTGTCTATTTGGACCACTGCAGCCCCTTACAATCTGACGGGGTTACAGGTACATCCTGGTGGCAGAGGATTCATGCTCTAGATTCCTGTGGGTTTGGCCCCAGCGCTTGGCTGACGCTTGAACTGTTATAAAGGATTTGCGAGTCTTTATAGGGAGATACGCAATTGGCACATTACATTCTGATCGTGGCCCTGCGTTTAGCTCACGGGCTTACAACGAAGCCATGGGAAGTTTGGGTGTGGTCTTGCGGTACTCCTCTCTCTTTCATCCAGAGGGAAATTCGATTGTGGAGAGGAAAAACCGGGACTTTCAGCAATCTTTAACAGCAAGGGTATTAAGACTCGGTGGCAGTTGGGTCAATCACCTATATGGGGTCCAGAGGGCACTTAATAACATGCCAAGAAATTCCCTGGGGGCCGCACTCCATATGAAGTCCTGTTTGGGACTAGAATGTGGGTACCCAACCTCGATTGTGGCAGCGCAGTGGCGGATGAAAAACTATTTGACATCAAAGATCGTTTGGCTGTTTCACAGGAACTCAATGAATTCCTGGCATTACAAAGCAACGTCCAAGTAAAACGCACCTCCACTGGGGAAGAGAAAGCTGTTTCGACAAAACCTGCCTGGGTCCTGAAGATTGGGGACCTGGTCAGAGAAAAGATTGAGGACAAGAAAGAATTTGGGCCATCTTACAGAGCACCTGTACCTGTCCTGGCTGTCGATGGAACAAGAACAGTACTTCTTCCGCCTCTTGCCGGTAAAAAAGAAAAGAGATTTGTATCAATTGATCTGATCAAACCACACTATGTGGCCAATACTGAATAGTAGGACGCGTGGGCTCCTGGGTAGCACCAGATCTCCTCTCACTACCATACATGAATCTTGGGTATTATCGTACAGATTTAGATGCAGGAATGGGGACACTGACGTTTTTCTCAACGGATCAGACTGTGAGAGTTCTTTAAGTGGTTCTCTTATTTGTCAGGATATTTTGCTTCACAGAGCCTGTAATGCTTCAGTTGCAAACCTATCGTGTCACTTGAAAGGATCCCCAGCTGCCGTGATTCATCCACGCTCTTGAATGGGAGTTATTTGATGTTGAATAATCAAGGTTGTTGTGGGATGGTACCAGGCATCACGTGTTCCCTCGGCGGCTGCTGCTGGAACTGAAGATGATCACCTTTGCTCCATTGACCTGATACATGAGGTGTTACAGGGACCGTCGTCTGCGAATGCAAGGGACAGTGATGTTGCGTCTCCCACACAGGACACATAAACATTTGGCTCTCCGTGTGATGGGAACAATTCGGCCTTTTTCCAAAACAAGCCAAATTGGAATTCGAAAACACCATATTTGTTTTTCTCTCCTGCTCTCGCTGGGCACCATGGCTTCCAATATGCTTGGTTGGTCTCACAGTATTTTGAATATTTTGAGGACTTATAGAGCTTTTTTAACTTTTGCATCGTTTTTAACAAATAACATGTTTTTCTATGTTTTATACTCGTATTTTAGCAATGTTTTTATGCTTTTTAAACAGGCATATTTTAGAATTAATTAATATTATCGTCCTTCGAATGCGAAGTGGGTGTTATGAGCCCCAATGTACCCCAATATAGGCCTAGGTAGCTGCACGACCTTTTACCTACATTCGTCCTACCTTGCTCTTCATAATGGTTCTGGCGCTGACCTTTTACCTAGTTATGTGCCGAATAAATGTTGTGTGGTTTTCTCCGAAAACTAGCCTCATTTATTATGCATGAGTATTCTTAGTATCATATCTTAATGCCGTGCCTAGGACATGCACAGCAGGATTACCATCTTCTGTATAATAACTCTGTACAAAAGTCACCGTTATCATCGGCCTTGAACGACAGACCCATAGTACAATTACACATCTAGGTAGAACCCCTGAGGGTACTTTTGGGGTATAAAAGAACCACATCTTCACTGGGCAACAAGAGGAGAAGCTTCCACGTTGACACGAGACGCTGAAGTCACTGCACTCAGAAACTCCAGCACGCAGTGGTCTGACATCCCTTGCGGGGTGTTCAACTCGAAACCAAGACGGGGTCCTTCATTCTCTACCATCAGGTAATGGGGTTGGCTCTTTCCTAGTGGATTCTTGGCTTTACACCCATATCCATGATAGGTAAACTTAGGTATATTTAGATAAGGTTTACAAGGTAGGACTACGCTTGATTACTGCCATGTATTGATATGCCTGCATTTATTTACTGTTTTAGCACCATGGTAGAATTCGACCTTTTATTTACTCTGTTGGTGCTTGTAATCTTATATATCTGTTTCTGTCTAATGATTGTCGCAGCAAACATGTTTTATACTAGAATGACGCTGGTTCAATAAATACTTATTGAAAAACGTGCCCATCGTTTATTCTGTGTATCTCTCTGAGACCAAGTAAGCAGGAGTGACTGAGCGAAAAGTACTGTATTGTTTCCACGATCCCTGAAGGATCAAGGGTTGTCATGTTCGATAGCTGCCAGAGACTATTCGCTCCTTTGTAAGGTTAGGGGGCTTATGGTGGCACTGTGAGCTAGCTGGTCTAAAGACTGACTTATCCTTTGGGGGTGCCTGGAATCAGTCTGGACAACAATCCCTTAGTTTATGTTGTCTAAATGCACAGATCCTATATATTTGTAGGAACTACACGACACCATACTCACCCAGCACGACAACAAGCACAGAGGGGGAGTGGTGGGCACTGCTGTCAGTGCACATGTCGGTTTGGCCAGTTGTCTCAGGATGGCCAAACCGACATACACACTGACATCTCTCCAACCCGAGCTGCATTGCCAGCTGGAGAGAACAGCAGGCACAGGGTCCCATTCCACAGCCCACTCAGGCCCATACCAGCGCTTCTTTCACCAGCATGAGAGAAGAGCTGGGATTGGCCTTAGGGGAGTCTGGGAGCCTCAGCCTGTGAACAGCAGTCAGCAGAAGAGCAGTAGCCAGATACGTTTTTTTTTTTTTTTTGGTCACGCGCCCCCCTCCCCCCCCCCCACTGCCCTATCACTTTCACCCGATACAAGTCGCTTTTATTCCCAAGCTGAAACATGTGGACATTCTTTCCGACTGGCACAGCTCTGCTCCACACCACACTATGGCCAAGAATCCGGAGCACGCTCTTTACCAGTTCTAAAACAGAAAATACTTGCATGAACTCCCAGCACAAACATTTAATTGTCTCTGGTTTGTTACCACACCTCTGGGTGACCAGAGCTTTCCTCTGCTTCCGTGTTTTTACCTTACACACGGATGTCTCTGTGGTATCTTCTAGAGAGGATTGCTGTGCTGCCCAGGCCAGCACTCCTGTTCTTGAACACACAGCTGGTGCTTTCCATTCTAGAATGTATTTTGTATTTACTGTGTCTGTTTGAATGATAACGCTGTTGGATTAGCTGTGGCTGAGGTGGCTAGTCAATAAATCTTTATTTTCATTTCACTTGGATTCGTGAATTAATTGAGGTCATCTAATCTCATGCTGGCGATGAGCTTCAAACAGGGCCTTCAACCAGTGGCGGCTGGTGACATTTGAAAGTGGTGTGGCGTAAAAGCTGGGTATAAGCGTTATGCCGTGAGTGTGTGAAGGACGCATGCCCGAAAAACAGAAAGGGCACTTGGGGGGGGGGGAGGGGGGTTCTTCCTTAGAGAACATTTTTAAGAAAACAGAGGCAAATGGTATATTATAATTTGAGAAAGTAAGAAGGTTTATAAAGCAATTGTGAACGTGTAGTGTTGAACTATTTAACCACATTAAAAACTGCCCCATATCTTACTGCATTAAATATGTTCAACAGTTACTGTGGTAAGCAACTTGTACAATTGGACATAAGAACACTGAAACTTTGGAAATGTCGCACATAAGCAATCTGTATATTTGGCAGCTATAAATAAACAGTTTGACTGTCAGATTTCCTGGTGCATTACATTTTATGTTGTCGTTTTTATATTAGAGAAATAAACACTGAACCATTGTAGCTAAAATATACTTAAGCACTTGGGTTGCAAAACATTCAGATACAACTAACCTTAGATTGCACTAACAGCAAGGGCATTACCATGAGTGGAAGGCGTAATGTAGCCTTCAATGACTTAGCATGGCCCACAAAAGGCGAGTGACTATGCTGGCCTTAGTTATTCACAAAAGATCCGTGCGTAATCACTGGAGGCAAAAAGTGTCACATTCTGCAGTTTACACATTAGTATTTTGTGTGTTTGACGTGTTTCTGTTTCAGAGGGTGTACGGACATATTTTCTTGTGCTTCTATGTGTGTTGGTATTTGTGAGTGTTATGTTTCTGTGTGTATTTGTTTTTGCGTGTGTTTATTCATGTGTTTGCGTGTGCTTGTGTTTGTATAACACTGTGGATGTGTATCTGTGTACATGTCAATGTGTCTCTGTTTCTGAGTGCGCCAATTTTTATGTCTATATGCTTTTTGTAACATTCCATAAAGATACGCACATTTTTACAATAAAAAAGGTATAATTACAGTCAGCACAGACATCGTGTGCTCGCTTTACTTTTTCATACTGTTATGATCTTGGCCAACAATTACCCAATCCAAGGCCTGCTGCGTGTGTCCTTGAGAAGGTTCCAGTATTGATGCAGTAATAAGGAACATAAAAGCACACAGTTACAAGAAGTTCTATGTGCAATAGTCACGATTCCAGGTGAGTGAGTGCAGCTTTGCGCACGGACACCTTATAATCCTTGAAAACAGAAAACGGACATCGGGGTGTCAGGAGAAGCAGGCTGAACGTTTTGTCGAGAGAACGGAGAGCCATACCCAGTGGCGAGCATTATAATAAATCACAATGCCTTTAGGCTCAAATGCCAAAGCTCTCAATCATGGCTGGTTGAGTCGTGACTGGGAGCCTTGGAGTTGAGGCTCAAGGCAATGCGAGTTTCTCACAGTGCCTGTCTGTGGGGCAAAAAGATAATAAAAAAATGTAAAAATGTACTTCCCCACGCTTCCTCCTCTGTGTTTTCTTCTTTCTTCTTGAAGCGACAGCACCTCATGGAGCCTCAGTCAACCCCTTCCCCAAATCCCGACGCTGCTCAAGAGCAGCGCCAGGATTGGCTGAAGCGGGCTGCCTCAACGCCCCAGCAGGCAGAGCGGCCTGTGCCTGCTCTCCACCCAGCTGTCTAAGACAGCTAGGTGGAGAGGTTTTCACCAGGGCCGGCTTTAGCGCTGGTGGCGCCCTGAGCGACAATGTCTGTTGGCGCCCCCTCAATGACCACCTCTGCCACGGATTCCCTCACTAGCACCCTTTAACAGTGCCCCTCAAGTCTCCATCACCACTGTCTCTAAGATTCATTTAGTTTTATAACACCACTCATACCAGTGTAAGGTGTCAGAGCACTTTACACCACACACACATTGCACAGAAACAATCATATGTGTGTAAATCAGTGTATAGGAAATGTTACATCAGACAGGACTACAAGGTGTAGTGTAGGAGTGACATGTCATCGATACTGGTAGGCAATATAGTTAAAGTTCTTATTCAGGAAAGGCACAAATTCAGAATTTAAAACGTAACATCATTGTTAGGGGTTCTCTTTCATAATAAGAATTGTTTTCTACCCAAATCACAAGATTAGGATAATCGAAGACTGGGCAAAAAACATATGGCTCTAACATATACCTTGCAGTTTGCAGCAGCTCTAGGGTGACAGTTAATAGCGCAATGTTCTATATTAGGATTTTGACTTATAAACGACAAGTAACAAAAGGAGCTCTTAAAGAAGCAGTAACCCACTGACCTATTTACATTATATGCTTTTCGTTATCCCCATGGTACACGTTCTCAGCAGCAGGCATTTTAACCCTCTGAGCTACCTTAGGATGAGTCAAAACTTCCACTAGACAAACCTCCGGTCTCTTTCCAGAAAGATGATTAATCACGGACTTCTCTTGACATTTTAATTGATGTCTGAAAGTTGCTGGAGGCCAGGAACGGGGCAGCAGGTGCTTTTAAAATAATACACATTTTCAAAAATGACGCCCTGATGTGAACAGATGATAGGCAGTCCAAGTAAGTTTCATGTAGATTTATTGTAGGTAAGATGTTTCCAAGATGAGATGAAAAGAACAGAGAGCCCCACCAGGAGCAGTCCTCCTGCTGCTCAGCCCATACACCAACTGACATTCTCACTCATCCAACATTCCGCAGTCACCTCTCACCCAACATTCCACACCACATTCACAATGGCTGAGCAGCAGGTATAACACGCCCCCACCCCAAGTCAACACCCGGTGCGGTCGCACCGATCGCACCGCCCTAGAGCCGGCCCTGGTTTTCACTGTGCAGGTCAGGCTGGCCATCGCAAGACAGCCGGTCAAAGAGACATGCGCAGTGTAAACTGGTGGAGTGAGCACCGCTCCCCTTGCTGCCAGTCAGCAGTGTCCCCGCCCCCAAACACGGCTCGGCTGGGGAAAGGAAAAAATAAAATGCTAATTCATTTTATTACCATATTATTTTTCACCTTTGCTGCACTGGCAGCAGGGGGGCGATGCTTCTCTGACCTAATGGGGAAGTGGGGGTTGGGGGTGCTGCTGCAATACGCTGTACCCTTGAGGAGGATAATATTGTTTTTCCTTTAATCAGACTGTGTACTTTAAGTTACTGTAAGGGCTGACAGAGTTTGGGGACATTAATGTGGATTTTGAATGTGAATTTGGAATGGATTGGAATCTCAACAAAGCATTTTCTTTATTGCAATTCGTGGAAAGTTTAGCATGTCGAGAGGCTGAAACTGTGAGCAGGGCACAAGGCATAACTTTGTGTACTTGCCCACCACCTCCGTCTTGCAACAAGATCACAACACGTGCGTTTACCACCAGCCTGCCCATGCGGTGAGCGCGTGGCTCTGCAGCCAACAGAAACTACTGCCACGTGGTAATGCTGAGTGTGTGTGAGAAGAGTACATAGTAGTATGCACTGGTAGCTCGTCACCTCTACTGGCTGTACACTTGTGAAACTGTGGTGCCATACTAGGAAATTAAAGGAAGAATAAATCACGGCTCACCTGTGCGCCTTGCTATAATCCGCCCTGTGTGACCTTTGGCAGACAGGAATTATCTGCACTTGAGGGCGAGGAGCTGTGGAAGGTGTGGAGTGGCAGAAGGAGACATTTTCTAACGCAGCAGGACGCTACAGGAAGTTGACACAAGACATGACAGGAAGTATATATATATATATATATTACTGAGAGGCTTTCCAGAAGGATACAATTGTTGCAAGTGGTCAATGAACATTTGCAAGAGCGACGGCAGCAGAAAACTCTAAGCTTTTCATGTTGGAGTTTATTTGTGGTTCTGTCTCAAGGCACAGTTTTCACTTAAGTTCAGTCCACAACACAGTGTACACAAACATTTATTTTTTTGCATATGATTATTCAGAACTGTGTACAGGTTCTATAATTTTGTAGCGTAGGAGTGTTCATCTAGCTGCTGCAGATTGTGCATATTATTTATTTTGGAAATTGGCTTTTTCTTTACTTTAGGTATCAACAGTGACTCTGTGTTTAGTCCGCCAACATGCAGAACACCACTTCACCACCATTTTTTATGATACACCCTGGTGAACCAACTCCACGTTGGGGGAAGCAGAAAAGAATTTCAAAATTATACTGCCTAACACTGGACTTGAAATAAAGGTATCACTATTTTTACATTGTTTGGGGAGCGAATGACAGGAAATGCTAGAACATCTATCAGAATTAGGTCAAGAAGAGTTGAGGTTTAACTACCTATGAAATATATATTTCGAAATTAGACCTTCATTTACTATCAAGAGTACGCATTATACTAGAGTGTTATCATTTTGGAAAAAGAACACAAAGGGAGGAGGGCAAGACGCTGGAGGAGTATGCATCTGCTCTGAAAAAACTAGCTTCTAGTTACAAATTTGGGGGACTGTGTGATGAAAGAAGCAGGGGTCAATTTTGTTCAACTGTAATATTGATAAAATTCGAGAGGAGATTTGGCTGAAGGATGAACCTCCTCTCAGTGAATTCTTGCCTGAATGCAAGAATACTGATGATTTATGCAAAGGAGTTAAAACAGCATCCTGGGCCCAAAGAACATGTAAATACCATTCAAAATAAGAAGTGTGGAAAAAAAAAGGGATTGGGTGATGGATTCAAGTGGCAATGCTTTGGTTCTGGACAAACAGGGCACACTGCATTTTTGAAAGCGTGTCCCCCGGTTAAAGCACGTGCAACAAATGTATGAAGAAGGGTCACTTCATGGTGTGTCGCAGCAGTAGCAAATATTTTCAAAGAAAGGACAGAGGGGAGGAAGAAATGAGTGATGAAACTGTCTTGTAGTTGGATGGCAAAGACACAAGCAAACCGAAGGATTAGGTAAAGTTAAATGGCACTATGATTGACTAATGTTTGATTATTGTTCTTGTTTGTCCATTATTGCAAATGAAACGTTCAAGCAACTTTTCGGTGAACTGATTCATTTGAGTGAAATCGATACGCGCCCTTGGGATTATGGTGGTCAGTTAATTAAAATGAAAGGTTATTTTCGGAGCGAGATAGAGTGCAAAGGGAGGTGTGCAGTGTCTAAAGTTTGTCTGTAAGAGGAGATAACATTTTGGGTTGGCCTGTACAAAAAGTGCTGGAAATTTACTTAGACCAGAAAGTTGAACCACAGGTTCAAGTGATTGAAGAAAAGTCTCAGTTTGAGAAAGAATTTCCAAAAGTCTTAGGATAAATTAGGATGCTTAAAATATATTCACAAGATAAAGCTCAAAAGAGAGACAATGCCTGTAGTTTAAGGCATAAGGAAACTCTCCGTAAGTGTGCAAAAGCCTGTCAATCAAGAGTTGAAGAAGATGTGTAAAGCTGAAGTGATAGAACCAGTAGAAGCTACAGAGCGGCTTGCCCCTATAGGGGTAGCTCGCAAAGCCGATGGGAATATACACTCATGTGTTGACTTAAGAGCATTAAATAAAGTCAAAGTAGTTGACAGATTTTTCCTTCTCATTATTACTCAAATGTAGATTGTGTAATCCGGTGCAAAAGTATTCTCAACACAAGACTTAGCATCTGCTTATCATCAGGTATGATTACGTCTGGATTTGCAAGAGCTGACCTCCCATAGAACCTAAGGGAGCATATAAGTTTAAATGGATGCCATTTGGTTTTGTTTCTCCGGCCTCTGTCTTTCCGAGGGTTATATTGACAATGTTAGATGGCATACCTGGGGTTGTATTTTATCAGGATGATGAGTTGGATTTTGGCAATAACAAAATGGAACATATTGAGAGATTACGAA
This sequence comes from Calotriton arnoldi, assembly GCA_963921515.1. Taxonomy (NCBI): domain Eukaryota; kingdom Metazoa; phylum Chordata; class Amphibia; order Caudata; family Salamandridae; genus Calotriton; species Calotriton arnoldi. The sequence goes on from CAWUFW010000023.1 coordinate 690,546, forward strand.
TGATGCTGAAATAATTTGGTGAACAAGGATTGACTGTAAGAATGGAAAAGTATAAATTTGGATGTGTGGAAATAACTTACCTATCACATGTAGTTATAGCCTAAGGGATGTACAAAACAATTACTTATAGATACCATCCTAAAACTTACTGCACCCAAGCGTAAGGATGAGGTATTCTCCTTTTTGGTTGTGGTTAGGTTTTATAGAGAAATCATAGATAGTTTAGCAAACAGAATGTGGAAACCCAGGAGTCTTTTGAAGAATCAAGTGGTTTTAGAGTGGAATGAGCTGTGCGAAGCTGAGATTTTGGGTATGAAGGAGTGCTTAGCTAAAGCTCCAAGTTCAAAGTTTATTTCTGGTCAAAAGATTACTTTTACTAGCGATGCTAGTACCAAAGGATTGGGTACAGTACTAACTCAGGCAGATGAAAATGAGAATGAACAATTGCTTCTGCCTGGCCCTTAGGAGCTCCAGAGCTGAACTACTCTGTGATAGAGATGGAAACCTTGGCTGTTAGCTGAGCGGTGAAAAGATTGAAAATTTTCTGTGGGTAAACAAATTTAGTGTGCGCAGTGATCATAAATCCCTAAAGGAGATTTTTACAAAAAATTGTATAAAGTCTGTTTCAAGAAGAATCTGGAGATGGGGAAATATCTCTTCAAGAGTACACTTGTGAGGTGACATACAATACCAAGAATTAAAAACAAAACGTCTGACTCTTTATCAGGGTATCAGATGAAACATGTATGGGAAAAGAGGAGGGAGAATCTGATATCCACAGCTAAGAAGAATAAGCTCTATACAGCGTGTTTGTGATCACAGAGGGGGTGGGATCAGAAGAGAAATGGAAACTGGTGCTAAATACTGAACAGATTCTCGTGATAATGAAGGATAGGGTGACCAGTGGAATAGGCCTATATGGATGACTTGTTAGCTAGAGAGACTAGTTTGATTTTATCAATATGTTTGCGAGAGAAGTTAATTAACAGGACTACACGAGGGCCATTATGTTATAAGTAAAACCAAAAATAGGTTGAGACAGGATTTTTGGTGGCTAAGTATGGATATACAGCTGTAAAGATTAGTTAGACAGTGCCTAAGCTGTTGCAATAGTGGCAAGGTGTTAGGTACCAAGAAGCCACCCATGCACTGCCATAAATTGCAGACAGGACCAAGGCAGGAGGTAGCCATGGACATTTTGGAGCCAATTAAAGGCGAAAGAAGCACCCCATACGTAATAGTGTTAACTGACTTATTTTCAAGATGTCCCGAGGTGAAGTGGGTTAACGACATTTGTACAATGAGTGTCATAAAGTTTCTTGGAGAGATGTTTGGTAGGAAAGGTTTACCCACCCCAAGTAGGATGGATAATGGGTTCAATCTGTTCTAATGAGAAGCAAAGTTTCCTTAAAGGGAGAGGAATTAAGAATAGTCGTTGTGCTCTTTATCATCTGGAATCCAAGGGTGTTGTAGAAAAGTTAATAAACTATTTAAGGAAGGCATTCAGCTGACTAGGATGAATGGGTAGCTGTGGAAGGAAAAGATTGCATAAAGGATTGTGGCTTACGGACCAACTCCTCACCAAGTTACTGGAAAATGCCCGTTTGAATTGTTCAAGGGCAGAAAACCAAATTCGGAATTAAGTCCTGGTTGGATGAAATGGCAGAAAGGATGGGTGAGAGTGAGTGCTGAGGACTCTTGGAGAGACAAGGAATGTGATTTGCTTCTTAAACGGAAGAAGGAGTTGATCAAAAGAACAGCACTGGGTTTGTTAGTGTTGCAGTGGGAGTTTGAGTGAAAATTAATGTACCAACAGGAACCAAAAGTTCTCAAAACCTATGATTTTTTTGTTTAAAATTTGTTTATTGGGATTTTTGCATTTCATGTTATACATAAGCATAGTTTATCATTGTAGTACATTGGCATGTGACTGCCGTTAGGAGACAAATGACTGTAAAAAATAAATAAAATAGCGTGTACTTCAATATTGCATATCTAGCATATAAACTCGACATTGTATAAAGGTTCTGGGAGGGACCCCCTTGCCATACTATGGCGCTAGGTGGTATTGTTTTTAGGACCTGGTTGGGTTAGCTTCCCATGAGTGTGTATTGATCCTGTAACCTCACATTTATCTTTGTATGTTGTCCCTGCTGAGTGTACATGATTGCGTTCCCATTTGAAAAACGTCAGCTTCTCAAAACCTATGATAGTAATTAAGTTGTTCAGGAATGCAGTGAAGACTCATGATGGATGCATATGGAATATCGGGAAAGAGTGGCAATGCTTACAAAAGGGTATAATACTGTAGATGCTCATCCTATGGCAAATTATGGAACCTCAGGAGAATTGAACACTGGAAAAAAACAGTTTGATTTTTTGGACCAGAAAAGTTAAGAGTTGAGAATCTCACATCCTCCAAGGTTTCTGAGAGAATGTGTTATTAAGTGATTTTGTTTTCTTATTTAAAATTTGTATTTATGTTATGTTATTGTGTTTTTTATCACTCATGTAAGGTTTGGTTCATGTTTTTCTTGGCATTTGCTTATATGTTACACTTGCGGTTTAAGAGAGGAAAATGTGTGGTATTTTATAGAGAGGATTGCTGTGCTATCAAGCAGTCATGTTCTTGAACACTCAGCTGGTGCATTCCTTTCCAGAATGCATTCTGTATTTGTTGTAAACCTGAGCCTGTTTGAATCACAGGGCTGTTGGAATTAGCTATGGCTGGGATGTCTATTCAATAAATCTTTATCTTCATTTCACTTGGATTCTTGAATTGATTTGAGATCATCCGCTCTCTCAGTCTCCACCAGTCCCTTACAAACCAACCTCATTCTGTATTCTCTACCTCAGTAGCAGCTAAGCAACATCAGTGAACAACAGAAAAAACACATCATCACTCTGGAGTAGTGTGCACGCTTCAACATACCCAGGCACACACAACCTCCAGAATATGAGGATTCTGTGAAGACAAGAATGCCCAGTTAGTTGCACCCGTGCTCCTGCCAGCTCATGGAGGTTAGTGGTAGTAGTTATGTCTCCCTGGAAAACAGCATGTGCCAACTGAAACTTTCTCCACAAAGCACCCCCTCCAGGGCCAGCATGCAAAATCTTGTGGCTGCAACATCGGCCGCCCACATAGCATGGTCCAGCAGGAATCTGCTAGCTGAAACCAGCATACAGTTGTCACCAGCATGTGGTAACGTCTCACCTGCACACCAGACCAAATGAGGGAAACCCCTGTGAACATCCGAGTATTGACCCAGGAGCATAAAAAAACTGAAAATTGTCGTTCATTCGCTGTGTCAAACTTCCAAAGCCCAGGAACATGGATCGACTGCGGGTGTAGGTGAGCAGTAGCATAACTAGAAGTTAATTTTAGGTGGGGTGGGCACAAAGGGCCATAGATAATATTGGTGTGGCAATCATGAAATGTGTTCTCATGTGTGTAATATACATATAAATATGCAGACATATTACCCAGTGGTGGTAGCCACTGGGTAGTTATAGTTAGGTCTGCATTTCCATAGGATATGCCTTTTTTTGGTCTGCTAATAACTTTTGCACCCTTTGGTGTATCTTCACAAAGCTTTCCAGTGAAGTGCTCTTTTTTGCATAGTTTCTTCTAGGAAAGTTTCGAGGTGATCTGTGGGGGCCAAGAAAAAGGGGGGGGGGTCTCAAAGCAAAAAATTGTGATATTGGCAAACCTTGCTGAATAGAATTACACCAAATTTAGCAGGAAACTAGATCTTGGTCCAGAAAATGTGCTTTTTGTGTAAATCAGTTCAGTAGTTTAAAAAAAATTAAGGTTCAAATTGTTTAGATAGTTCAGGACGCTGTGGTTACCGTGGGACCGGCAGAACAAAATAAAAGATTTGATTGGCTGCTGTCAACATCAACAAAGATGTTTGGCAGCCATTTTAGGACTTGAGGACTCATTCTTCGTGTCCTGAAAAAAAAGATAACATATGGGCGGGGGGATACCCTGACCCCCTAGGCCTTATGGTAGGGACCCAGAGACCCCCAGCAGCAAAATTAAAAAAAAATGTTTGCAGTACTGTGTCGTAACGAAGAAACAGGAACCAGGTAAGTTGATTTAAACGTTTTAATTCAGGACTGGACCATCACGGGCAGGACAGCCGCAACGTCGACAACCACCAACTGTCAAAGCCCCAACGCTTGGTACAGAAGACTCACGCAGTGAGGTTCTGCACTGATGAACACACTGACCAGATAAAGGCACGAGCTACTACATGGGTCTTCCCAAAAGAAGACCACAAGGGAGAAAAGAGAACGGAAAAGAAAACATGAGAAAAATATAACATAGAACAGTATAACAATACCTGTAAGATCAAAGAGTAATAAAATGCAAAATCACACCATGACACACTGCAAAGAATGAACAACAATTCCTGTAAGAAGAAAAACAAAGTGATAAAACAAATCATTCCCTGTAACGTGCAAGAATATTCCTGAGCCTGGAACTGCGTTTCAAATCAGTCTGACTCTCACATGAAGAACTCTTATGACCACCCACGCTACAGCCGCCAGATACTTCATCCAAGACACTAGATTTCACCAAGAAACACTTGTTCCACCACTAGCCATTCACAAGCTTCACAGAATCGCCCTTGACCTCCACCACTTCAATAGTAGGGTCAAACTTGGAACAACCCTTCCTCACATGGACAGGTTTCTTCACGCGAACACGATCACCAACAGCCAACTCAAACTCTTTGACCTTCTTCTTAGTGTCAAAGTATTTTTTCTGCTTCTCCTGAGTCAGACTCACCCGTTTCCTAACACAGACATCTGACCACTGCCCACCTTTGACCCATTTACTCATCCAACTCGGAGAAAAGGTGGTGGTAGTTCTGCGCCCTTGCAACAACTCAAAAGGTGAAACACCCGTAGTGTAATGAGGAGTGGTGCCATAGAACCAAAGCATGCTCTTGACAGAAATAGCAACCACATGCTTATTGGCCAAAGCCCACTGTATACATTCCCCCAACACTCTATTCATGCGTTCTACCAGACCATTGATCTGAGGGTGATACAGTGAACTCTTGAGATGCTTGATCCCACTGGTGTGAAGAAAATCCTCCACCTCACTAGCGACAAACTGAGTGCAGTTGTCGGTTACGAGAGACTCCAGAAAACCTTCCTTCAACAAACATCTTTTAGAAATTCTACAACAGTCCTAGATGCTACTTCTCTCACAAACCTGACTTCAGGCCACTTAGAGTAATAGTCCATCATGACCAAAGCAAACCTTGAAGAAGCATCAAGCGCATGAAAAGGACCGACAATATCAAGCCCCAATTTAACCCAAGGTGCGGATGGCAACTCAATGGGAGAGAGAGGAGGGGTGCGCAACTTAGCAGTCTTATCACAGCTAGAACAAATTACAGATGACGTGACCATTTCATCCACCTCCCTGTCCATGGAGAGCCATCAAAAAGAGAGTCTCACCCTTTTTTTTGTCATGGTTGCTCCCAAATGCCCCTCATGAGCACGTACAATGATACCAGCTCTCAAACACACAGGAGGAACCAACTTATCAGTTCTCAACATCAAACCATCCTCAATGGACAATTCATCCGCCACCTGTACATACGTTTTCAGTTCAAAACTCAGGTTCCTTTCCCTAGGCCAACCCATCTCCACATACTTCATGGTAGTCAACAAGGAAATATCAGTACTAAGAGCCTGACGCCACTCATTCTCTGTAATCGCACACAACTGTGGGATATCAACAGCAGCAACAATGAACTCTTCCTTGTCCTCCTCACCAATGACAGGCTCATCCTCCACAATGTCAGAAGAACGTGAAAGGTAGTCCGCACAACCATTCTTATTTCCAAGAATGTACTCAGGCGAGAAATCAAACTGGAGAAGTTTAGACAACAATCGAGCAATGCGAGGAGTGAATCCTCTGACATTTTTCCAACTCAAAATAAAAATTAAAGGCTTGTGGTCAGTTTGGAGACAAAACCTTCTTCCCAAATAAAATTTCGAAATTTCATAACCGCCCACCAACAAGTCAATAACTCCTTCTCTATGACTGAATACTTCTTTTCAGTTGGAGAGAGCACTCTTGACGCAAATCCAATGGTTCTGACCTCATCACCTTTGGTTTGACTCAAAACAGCCCCCACACCTACATTACTAGCGTCCACAGTCACAGTGGAAGGAAGATCAGGATCATAATGCTTTAACACTTTCGGCAAAATAAGTTGTTTGTTGACCCAATCAAACACATCCTGGCATTCATCACTCCATTCAAACACAAAACCCTTCATGAGCATTTGTGAAAGAGGCCTCAAATTGCTTGCAAACTCTTGAACAAAACGTGAATAAAACTCACAAAGCTCTAAAAAGGACTTGAGACTAGCCTTATCAGAGGGTGCTTTAGACTTGATAATGGACTCTACTAGACTAGACTTAGGAAGAATGCCCTGACAGTGACCAAGTGTCCCAAGTACTCAACTTCTTTTGTAAGGAAGACACACTTGTCCCTGCGCAGCACCACACCATTAGATTGAAATCTGGACAACACTTCCTGAAGAATGACATCATGGGCAGCCCTATCGGGTGCAAAAACCAAAACATCATCCTGGAAAACAGACAATCCGTCAATCCCCATAAGCATGTTATTCATTAAGCGCTGAAAAACAGATGCAGATGACGCAAGGCCAAACAGCATGCGGACATACTAGTAAGTACCGAAAGGGGGAGACAAAAGCAGTGAGATGTCTGGATTCAGGAGCTAATTCAACCTGGTGATAAGCGGAGGCCAAATCTAGCTTTGAAATTTTTTTAGCGTTCTTCAACCCTGCTAAAAGTTCGTTGATGTTCGGGAGGGAATGAGAATCCACCCAAATCTCCTTGTTTATACAACGGAGATCAACACATACCCTCAACTCCCCATTCTGTTTCCGGGCAACAACCAAAGGAGAAAGTCACAGGGAGGAGTTAACAGGTTCTATTATCCCCTTCACACACAGGGAATTAAGCTCATTCTCCAAATCTTACCTAATACTAAAAGGAACATTCCTGAGCTTGTGTTTAATAGGTCTCGCACCATCTTTCATGATAATTTTATGTTGGTAGTCCCTAACCTTCCCAAGTTCACCAGAAAAGACATGAGGGAATTTGTTAATAATTTCTTTGAGATCCAAATTGTCCCTTACAACAAGAACTTGCTCACTGATCCCAGGTCTAAGTACCATGCCGAATAACCCCTGGTGAAACCAGCCCAGAATGTTTAACCCTTTGTGTGCAGCATACATTTTCCAAGCAATTTTCCTACCCCTGAACTCCATAATGTCCTCAATGTATCCTGACAAATTGATCTCCCTTCCTTCATATGAAACTGCTTTGCGATCAGGAGGTAAGAGAGGTCTAGTGTGCCAAGTTTTGTCAAAAAGCTCTTGAGTGATCATTGAAATACGAGCACCAGAATCTACTAAAAGTTTCAGGACCTTATCCCCAACCTGGACTTCAACATAGGGGTCAACCCATAGTTCTGGATTTCCCACTTTGACTACATCATCTTGTACCACCACGATCATATCTCTTAGGACTTTAATGATGGACTCATCACCGTCACAATACATGTTTTCATCCAAGACATATTTGACAGACGAAGATTGTTTACCTCTAATGGCTTGACAAACCTTCGCAAAGTGACCCGGTTTGTTGCAAATCCTGCACGTCACAAACTTTGCTGGGCATTTGTTACCTTTCATGTGAGACCTGTACCCACACCTAAAACAGATATTTTGTTGAGAAAAAAAGGAATTTTGCTTTTCACCAGAACCAGAACGTGACCCGTCAAACTGCTTAGTATCCTTGGAATCTTTGACCTTGACAGCAGAGACTGCTTCACTGTTTTTGGGCTCAAGTTCCTTTGCCGACAACTGAGACGTCTCAATGCTTTTGGCTAATTTAATAGTTTCCTCCAACGTTGGATTGCCCATTAAAAGAAGTTTCTGTTTGATCATTTTGTCTGTGCAGTGACAAATAAACTGGTCTCGCACCAACTGGTCTGCAAAATTCTCAAAGTGGCACTCAGAGACTAAACTCCTCGAAGCAGTTATATAAGTGTCAACATCTTCACCAGTACTCTGAAACGCAAAGAAAACTTGTGTCGCAACACCACTAGGCTCGGTAGGACATCAAACCTGGTTTTAAGTCTCTTCACAGTGTCTTGATAATCATCAAGAATCTCTTCACCTTCAACAACAGGTGGGGGAAGGTGTTTCAAAATGTCCCTCCCTTCAAAGCCTAAGGAATGGAGCAGAAGATATTTCCTTCGCTCAGATCTGAAACGAATGGCACCAATTGCACCAAGATATGTCTCAAATCCATCAAACCACTGTTTCCATTTGATAGGTGGGTCACCAGGTGTTTCTAAAAATGGTGGAGGAGGTGATAACAGCCTGCACGCTTCCAACAAATATGTAAAATCACCAAGCTGAAGAAGGATAAGCAATGAGCAATACAAAAAAATACAGTGGGCGTGGTCAGAAAAAACAAAATTTAAAAATATAGTGTGAAGACTAAAATAATTAAAATTATTCACAATGCTGTCACCGTAATAACGTTGAATAGATGGATAAGAAACTGTCCTCACCAGGATTGGCGTCCAACAAATGACAAATGGGACTTACAGTGCCCCACACTGTATTAAAAATGTGAGGTACAATAATAAAAACTCTTTTATAGAGTCAGCTCTGCCAAAAGCAAGCTCTGTGACACTGCCCCACTGTGACTCAAGAATGCAGGCTTTATGACGCACCTCCCGGCTGACATAGGAGGCGACCTTGAAGGAAGGCTTTGTGACGCAAGTCTTTGCGCACAACAATTGAACTTGGCAGCGTTTCCTGCTTCCCTGGAAACCAGGAAACAAAGACTTTGGAACGCAATGCTTGTGTTCCAGTCTCAACACCAGACGTGCAACATGAGTACGTCTGCACGCCATCGTCCGACACACCTCCACGTCATCGTTGGTGAAACGCAGATCCCTCTGTGCGTTTCACGTTCTTTTCTGAGCTTCGGAAATGCTGCTCTGCCCCATGCGCCGTGTGAGGAAGTCCGACGTCGTCCCTCTCCACTCTGGACACCGCAATAAATCGAAGGGCTCACTCCAATCGCCGAACCACAGAAGAATACCAATTGGCGTGGAACGAATCTCGTAGGTCGCGGGCACGCAGGTCCGTGTTGATGGCCCAGCACTCATCACCAGAAAGAATGTCGTAACGAAGAAACAGGAACCAGGTAAGTTGATTTAAACGTTTTAATTCAGGACTGCACCATCATGGGCAGAGCAGCCGCGGCGTCGACAACCACCAACTGTCAAAGTCGCAACGCTTGGTACAGAACACTCACGCAGTGAGGTTCTGCACCGATGAACACACTGACCAGATAAAGGCACGAGCTACTACAAAAACCCAAAGGTTAAAGTAACATTAGAATTAGGTAAAAATTTCAGGACAACATAATGTTTCAAAACTCAAATAACCACTGAAACTCACCAGTTATAAAAAATTGGTTTCCCCAGCACATTCTAATGTCAACATGTATTACATTAATAACAGATATCAACAATTCTTGTCTTTCTTTGTATTTGTTAGGTTTATTCTCATATGTTCTTGTTTAGTTCTTTTTTTAGCCTCTTTTTAGCCAACTTGTGTTTCGTCGCCCATGGCAAGTGGCCGCGACCTCCTCAGGGCTGTTTCGCCGGTATGTTTAGTGTTATCTTTTAACCAGTTGTAATTCCATCCCAGTTTCCCCAAATAGTTCCTTGTCTTCGCTAGTTTTTCTCTCCCAATCGTATCAGTATTATTCCTTATTATTTGTTGTCATCCGTTTTACCGCCTTCCGAGTGTTTGCTCGTGCAGCCTTCCATCGTCCCAGCGAGGACCTTTTGACCTCGCACCCTCGCCATGCAATGCTAGTAAAACATTACGTTGTCACCTAACTTTCATCTTTGATTTTTTTCAGTGAATTTCGAAGTTTTTTTTTAATGTAAAGTAAGGTATAATTATAATTCCTAACTATAATGTCACTTTAACCTTTGTTTTTTCAGTGATATACACACACACAAACACACAAATGTATTTACAAATTTTAAGCAGGCTGAGAATTAATCACTACTCCATGGTCTGTGGAAAGGGGCGGTGGTGTTTGGAGTGCCTCAGTCACTCCTGCTCTCTTCTCCATACCACTGTCTTTTGCTGCCTCTCAGTTAGACACTTATGCTCTTTTTCTTCCCATATCTTTCTGAAACGCTCCATCTGCATATCACAGCTCATCTCTTTCCTCTTCAGCACCCTCTTTGCACTCTCCTGCACGTCCTTCCTCGCATCTTCTTCACTTTACCACCTCCACAACACACCATAATGTGCCCACTCACCTGCACGCACTGCTTTTTCTTTAATCCACTGTCAATATTTTGACAGCCGTGCACCTCTCTCGCACGCATTCACAGAAAATCAAAAATACAATTTGCACACCTGACAACTGCTGGCTGCAGAGAGGCCAAGGATTGAATGAGCATGTATTCTGAATCCATCTATGACCCTCTGACAGATACAGTGAGGAACTTCCACTACCTTCCGCCTGAACTCCACAGCTCTCAATGGTAGCCCATTATAATCACCCAGCCACAATTTGAACTCACACAGATACAGAGATGACACTTTTCACAGTACGCGCAACAGATGAGTTATATATATTGCATGAATAAAACTCCAGATACACACCGCCCCGGAAAAAACACGAATACAAGAGAAAGTAAAACGTGAAATGTAAACAGAAAGAACATCGCTGCTTCCAGGCTGAGAGGGCAGTGTCAGTTTTTGCTGGCTGTGGTTATTGCCTGTGATGGGAGTGGGTTACACAGTTGCATATGGGGTACCAGCCCCACCTGGCTCCCTCTAGTGACGCCACTAAAGTTTAGTTTAGTTTAGTTGTGGGGTGTAAGAACCCTCCTTTGTGGCCACTGCAAAAGAAGGTTTCTGAGGCCCAGGTAAGAAGAACTCCTTTCTTAATGTTAAGTGTAAAGATCCCCAGAGAAGGGGATAAGATCTCTGGTCAACCCTGTCCATAACAACACCCACACCTCTGCCTTCCACACTGACATCAAATATACACACAACAGACTCTGGCTTGCCAAAAATACCACACTCCCTCTTATATCAAAGGCCCTCCACCATCACAACAACTTCTGCCTGTCATCCAGTGTGATGTGATCCCTCCTCAGTGGATCTCAGCCCTGCACTGTGAAGAAAAAAAGGTTCCAACAAGGGAAGACTTGGTCATTCTTAGAAAGGGAACACTGGCAACTGACCATAAAAATCCCACTGTTGGATTAAATCTTTCACTTTAACAATTGTTTCACCTATGCATTATTCGAATATCTATGTAGTCCCCAAACATGTGCACAATCTCACAGCACAGACAATTTGCAATCGTCGTTAAGTACAAAAGACTGTGGCTCATAATACAGAGTTGGATTGATGAAGGACCTTCACTGAATGGTAGTGATGTCCTGTCCGCTCATTGATGTCACTGGCATTGCGCCGCACAGGTCATCTGGCACTTTTTGATGGATGTCCCGCTTCGCCAACCTCTCAGTAGGGCTCCTTGACTTTTTATTAACCAATATAATCATTACTTTAAATTCCGTTAGATGAAGCTGCTCCACAAAATTCACAAAAGAACCAAATATGTGCAGTGTGAATAACAAACATAAAATTCAGATTCACCAAGATTTTTACAAAAGCTCAAAAATGTTTACAGAAAGATATCAATAATGTACTAAGGACCTATCTCATTTGTAAGTGAGCCTTCATGATCTACAATGGAGGGTAAATTCTTGTATAGGTTGTTTTGTGTGGTGCTGTTCACATTTTGTTGTCCATATCCATATATTGGAAGTCCTTTAAATATGTTATGTTATGTTAAACAATTTATAGAGCGCTTGTATACCCTGGGGTGTCTTGGCGCTAGCAAACAGTTTGAGCACAACTGGAAGAGTCCTAATTTAAATTTAATTAATAAAAAGCCATGTTTTCAAATCCTTTCTGAAGGCAAGTAAGGAGGGGGCAGCCCTGATGTGAGGTGGAAGCAGATTCCAAGTTTTGGTTACCCCTGTAACAAAACTGCTTTCTTTTCCCCCAGCTGATCGAAGATTTCTGCTGGAGTCGTAACATTTGAAAGCTTGTCTCAGGAATTCAGGTCCGATATAAATAACTACTTCACTTAATGTTTTGTTCCTTTGAAGGGGGGAAACACTCACAGGGTGTGATCAACACGTTTTGGCTCTAGTGCCTATGGCCATCATCAGGATACGAAAAGGACCTGAGGGCGACTTATTAGATGAGCGTGAGCTCGCTGCAGAGTAGTGATAATGTTTGCATTCCTCGGAGAGCAAATATTTGTTGGATTAGAAAAGCAATCAGAAACGTGTGTGGCACTTACAGTTCACGCAATTCATTAACCATATGTACTTATTGTTACTTTTATGCTGTAATTACTATGAGAATGTTTCTCAGAAATTGATTAATAAATTACTACTACTACTAAAAATAAAGTTTAATAATAATTAATGTGAACCTCAATGTGTGAAGCAACACCAAAGGAAGGAATTGATTCCTCTCAGTGCACACCCTCTCCGTCCTGTCACTGTGCCACTATACGTATGTACTGGTATTTATATCACAAACTACCTTGGGGGCAACTAAGCGGTGTGCACTAGTGCAATAAAGTCACGAGTTCTGCTTACAGTGGCCCAGGGCGCATATTTTCATACTGCTTTAATTCTTTCCACCGCTAGAGGGCAGTATACTCCCAAAACTTCAGCTGTTCTCCAGCGACGACATGACGGTCTCTTTTCCGACTGAAATGGCAAACCATTAAACAATAGTCCTATTTGTTTGGCCCCTAATCCACTTATCACCGAAGAAGCTTTCAATACAAAAGTGGTGTCTTCAGAAAATGGTCTGTATCCTGAGCGTTGGCACTCAAGCTCATGTGTAAGAGAGAGTGTCGTACCCTTTTCTGGGGGTGAAGGGAACTGAAGAGAGAGGAGAAAAATCTCTGTCCGTTCTATAAGCAGGCTTCTCTCCTGCACTATCTCCTGCTCTGTTGGGGAGGGGGGGGAAGGGGGGGTCTGTTAGTGTCCTCGGCATGCACCTGCACCATCCCCAGCTCTTTTTTGGGGGGGTGGGGAGGTGTGTGTGTGTGTGGGGGGGGGTGGGGGTGGTAGGGTGAGGGGATCCCTGTTAGTATTCTCAGCATGCACCTGCACCATCTCCTGCTCTTTTTTTGGGGGGGGGGGAGGGTGAGGGGGATCCCGGTTAGTATCCTCCTCAGCATGCATTTGGGGGCAGGGTATAAAAATCTGTCAACACCCTCAGCATGCACCTGCACCATCCAGGGCCGGACTGGAAACCCAAAGCAGCCATGGCAAATTTTGTCAGCCCAGCCCCCGTACGGTGCATAGTGAGTGCAGCAAACAAGCCTGACCACTACAAAGGGGGGTTTTGGGCAACTCCCCCCCCCCCCCAAGAAAATGTGGGGAAAAACGGCGCATTGTACAACACATTTATCATTATATATTCAACTGTATTAGCTTTTAAAGCATACTAAATGATGACCTTACTGTGCACCAGGATACGACAATATTTGTTGGGGCTCTTGAATGATTCCTTTACTATCACCCGCCAATAGTGCCCCATAACTCTCCATATATCCTCTCTCACATGTATTTTATTCATTTTATAGCACCTCTCATGGCAGTGTAGAGGGAGCAGTTTACGTCACATACAGAGACAATGAATCATACGTGTGTAAATCAGTGTATAGAAAACGATACATAAGGCAAAGGGGACTACAAGGTGTAGGATTCACGTCATTCATACTAGTAGGCACTTTTTAAAGAGTGCTTGGTCTAGAGAAGCACAAACTCAGGATTCAGAATATAACACAGTTAGAGTTGACTTTAATAATAAGAATTTATTTCTACCCCAACAATCCTTTTTTTTTTTAGCAAAATCAGGATAATGAAAAACTGGAAAAACAACATAACTTCGTAACATGTACCATGCACTTGCATGCAGCTCTTTGATGGCACTTCATAACTCGCTGTGCCAGATTACCATTGTAACTTATGAACTGAACAGTAACAAACGGATCTCTGTGACAAAAGCAGTAACTCACTGAGCTATGCACATAAAATATTGTTCTTTGATATGCATGGTACACATTCTTTGCAGCAGGCATATTAACCCTCTGCACTACCTTAGATGAGCCCAAATTGCCACTAAACAAAACTCCCATGTCTCTCCAGCAGGTACATTATTCACCAGAGGTAACTTGACACTTTTAATGCTGCTCGAAAATTGCTGAATATACAAGGAACTTTGCATTGCTTGTAAACTGCTGCACAGCTACAAAACCGCCCCCCCAAACAAAACCGACCACCCCACCCTTCCAGACTCCCGGGGAAATGCCCGATGCCTGGTATGGCCAGTTCGACCTTGGCACCATCTCTTGCTCTGGTTGGGGGCATGGTATAAAAACCCCTGTCAGCACCCTCAGCATGCATCTGCACCATCCCCTACTCGGGTGGGAGGAGGGCATAAAAATCCTTGTCACTACCCTAAGCATACATCTGCACCATCTCCTGCTCGGGTGGGAGGACAGTATAAAAATCCCTGTCACTACCCTTAGCATACATCTGCACCATCTCTTGCTCGGGTGGGAGGAGGGTATAAAAATCCCTGTCACTACCCTTAGCATACATCTGCACCATCTCCTGCTCGGGTGGGAAGAGGGTATAAAAATCCCTGTCACTACCCTAAGCATACATCTGCACCATCTCCTGCTCGGGTGGGAGGAGGGTATAAAAATCCCTGTCACTACCCTAAGCATACATCTGCACCCTCTCCTGCTCGGGTGGGAGGAGGGTATAAAAATCCCTGTCACTACCCTAAGCATACATCTGCACCCTCTCCTGCTCGGGTGGGAGGAGGGTATAAAAATCCCTGTCACTACCCTAAGCATACATCTGCACCCTCTCCTGCTCGGGTGGGAGGAGAGTATAAAAATCCCTGTCACTACCCTAAGCATACATCTGCACCATCTCCTGCTCGGGTGGGAGGAGGGTATAAAAAAATCCCTGTCACTACCCTAAGCATACATCTGCACCATCTCCTGCTCGGGTGGGACGAGGGTATAAAAATCCCTGTCACTACCCTAAGCATACATCTGCATCATCTCCTGCTCGGGTGGGAGGAGGGTATAAAAATCCCTGTCACTACCCTAAGCATACATCTGCACCCTCTCCTGCTCGGGTGGGAGGAGAGTATAAAAATCCCTGTCACTACCCTAAGCATACATCTGCACCATCTCCTGCTCGGGTGGGAGGAGGGTATAAAAAATCCCTGTCACTACCCTAAGCATACATCTGCACCATCTCCTGCTCGGGTGGGACGAGGGTATAAAAATCCCTGTCACTACCCTAAGCATACATCTGCATCATCTCCTGCTCGGGTGGGAGGAGGGTATAAAAAATCCCTGTCACTACCCTAAGCATACATCTGCACCATCTCCTGCTCGGGTGGGACGAGGGTATACAAATCCCTGTCACTACCCTAAGCATACATCTGCACCATCTCCTGCTCGGGTGGGACGAGGGTATACAAATCCCTGTCACTACCCTAAGCATACATCTGCATCATCTCCTGCTCGGGTGGGAGGAGGGTATAGAAATCCCTGTCACTACCCTAACCATACATCTGCACCATCCCCTGCTAGGGTGGGAGGAGGGTACAAAAATCCCTGTCAGCACCCTCAGCATGCATCTGCACCATCCCCTGTTAGAGTGGGAGGAGGGTATACAAATCCCTATCAGCACCCTCAGCATGCATTTGCACCATCCCCTGCTCTAGTTGGGGGAAAGGTATAAAAATCCCTGTCAGCACCCTCAGCATGCAGCTGCACTATCCCCTGCTCGGGTGGGTACTGTGGGTTCCAGCTTCTGGGGACACCCTGCCCAATGTTTATCAAAAAGGGGGGGACAGAGGGCTTAATCAAGAGGTCCAGCGTACTTGCCCTATCAGAGTGAACGCAAAAAAGAGGTACGCAGTTCCTCAGTATGCAGGTAGTGTCCCAGGCACCCAAAAAAGGAGGGGAATTCCTCCTTTTGGAACTGAGGCCCTCACACACCCAGCAAGCTAGGTGTTATGCTTCATCATATGGGTCTGCTCCTGCTCCTCGGTGCAACATGCCCCATAGCTAAAAATAAAACTTGTAATAGTGTGAGGATATTGCCTACTACTATAAGGATAAACAGGGTACTACCTGTTAGTACTGGGACAAACCTAATAAGTATCAGAATGACGCCCCATCTGTTACAGCACTAAATACAGACATCTGTAGTAGGATGTCCGCTTCCACTAGAAGCCGCGCTAAACACCTACCCCTTCGTGCTGCAACCGGGATTTTATTTTTAGCTATGGGGCATGTTGCACACCCCATTTCACTGTAGATAGTCATTTCTCACGGTCCTGAAGAAACGCCACAGGCGTGAAACATGTCGACCATCAAGGAGTAGAGCGCCTCTTGAACCCTGGTAGCTTGTTAGTCGCCTCTCCTCACTATTTTTAATCAAGTAGGGATCCATTTAGAATAAAATTTGCTCTCATAGGAATCCCCTCTTGTTTTATATTCACTTCCAGCACATCTACACTCACACTAGGTCCCTTACACCCACGGCACCCTTACGGCAGGAACAAAAGATCTCCGGCAAAGAGCCCCTCTATGGGTGCCCGTCGGGTATTGCAGCGCCGACCCGACGAGGAGCAGACCCATATGATGAAGCATGACACCTAGCTTGCTGGGTGTGTGAGGGCCTCAGTTCCAAAAGGAGGAATTCCCCTCCTTTTTTGGGTGCCTGGGACACTACCTGCATACTGAGGAACTGCGTACCTCTTTTTTGCGGACACCCTGCCCAAACCTCTCCAGAAGGCCAATTTAAGACAAGGCTAGAGGGGCTGGGGCATTTGTAATCGCCATCCTCTGGCTCTACAACGATGGCAGTGACAGAGCTATGACTCCCGCTCCAAATGCCTTGCAAAGGCCAAAGGAGCTGAAACAGTTAATGCCCACTGATGACCCCCCATTCTCGTTCTATCCCTGCTCCAGCATCCAGGGCACAGGTGGGCCAGGCAAGATGTGACGGAGGGATGCTAGGTCACACAGTATACACTTGCTTTTATGGTTACCAAGCTGGGGTGCACCAGTTAGTTTCACCCCATCACATGTGGCCAGACCGAGGAAGCAGGAGGTCATGGCTTGCTTTGCCACAGATTGTCACCTCAACGGCCATGTTGCTTGCAGAGACACCTAACTGTCCTTTACTTCGCTTCAGTAACATCAAGAAAATTCCAGAGGTCAGTACCTGTGTCGATGTGCCCCTTCAGGACAGAATATGACGCAGGCACCCTCCTCTGAGCTCTGGTCCCCTCCATGCCGGAAGGCAGGTGAGCAAAACCCATTGGGATGAAAGGGCTTTAGCCCAGGGTTGGACAATCCATGAGTCCATTATCCCAACGTTGCAAAAGATGTTCTCCCATATCAGATGTCTTCATAGATAAAAGTCATAAAACCGAGTGGTGTAGTACCCCCTATTCCATCTTCATCGTACGTGACACAGTGCCCAAAATGCAGGAAATCAGCCAGGCTGATAATTGACTCATGGATTATCCAACCCTGATGAAGTCCTAAGGGACGAAACGCGTTGGCTGGGCTGATTGACATTTGTTTGATAAAAAGAATCAATGAAGTTGGATTTGAACACATATGCAAGACTCCCGAAGAACTGATTTCAATTGAACTAACTCCATTGAATATTTAATAACATTTTGATACATGGAACTTTTCCAGTGCTCAAATGAGTGATTCTTATGTGACTTTGCATGCTCTTTTTTCAGTTGTTGTACCAATGCTGAAATTGAGTGTGGCTCCTAAGCAGTGTGGTTATGGAAAGTTGAGCGTCACAGTCTATATATCAGATTGATAACACACTAATGCGACAACAGATGGCCCACACTGCTGATGTTAAGTTTTCTACTCATTCTAACACACTCATATGCCTTAACTCACTCCCTTGTACCTTGTACTCACTTTCACCTATTCATACACACTCCCAAACTCCGACTCTCACTTTCACTCCCATTGACTCTCTTCAACACATACAAACACACTTTCACTTAATCCCATTCACTTTCAATCACTCACAAACACATACACACTTGCATAGAGAAATAACATTTGTGTTTTACTTACTCACTTAGCTGGCAACTCAGAGGATCCATGACAGCAGCAAAGCAGGAATCTGGGGCTTGGCACTGGAAGCAGCAAGCCATCATTCCCAGCGAGGAACCAGACGGAGCAGCTAGGGCAGGACTGAAAACGGGAAGACCCACCTCAATACCTCTCCCAGCTTCTTGATAGGACTGGAGGCACAGGTATAAAAGAAGCTGGGGTGGTGCTGGGGATCCTGCCCCTGCTGCACTGTGTGGCTTTCATTGGCTTCAGGGATGCACTGATGTGCGCACTGACAGTCCCATTTTAGCAGATATACTGTGCTGCCTGATGCATGCACAATATGTCTGATAAATACAGTGGATTGTACCTGTATGAAGGGATCGTAGTTGAGCTCCAACCATCACATGCGCAACCCAGACATCCATGTACAGAGTGTTCTATTCTGAAACAACACTCTGTAGCTGGGTCATGCCTCAGCCCCCTCAGGCCCCTTGCTCCTCCTTTTGTAATCAGGAGCCTGGAGAGGAGGCCTGACCTGCGCACTGGCTGTGTTTGTGAAAATACAAAACTCGTGTCTTCATGAATAAGAAATGCCCAGGGGCCTCACAGGAGGTGGGGGGCTGCGCCCAGAATCCCCTGATAAGTAGCCACTGCTGATTGGTATCAAGGGGGGGGGGGGCGCTTCACAATGATGTCATGTCAAACAGCTACTCTTACAGGTCACATGCATGCAGCAGCACAGTGCAGCACCTCACTGTGCTCATCTGCATTAAACTCGCTCTTTTGCTCAGTTTGGGAGGGCTGGACATGCGCACCACAGCAGGGCCAACATGCGATGCATTTTCCTTCTAAGCACAACCGAGGGCTGCTGGGTTCTGACCTCTCACTGTCCACCTCCCAGAAGGACCTTTCAGCCTCTTACCCTTTGCGTTTGGTGGACAGACATATAATAGACTTTAGAGGCAGATCACTCAGAATGACACTGTGGGCAGCTGGCACTTCTCCCACCGAAGCTTGGTGATAGGTGATAGTCTGTACACTTGGAAGACATAAGCAAGTTCTTGCACAGAGAAAAGTAGGATGTTGTGCATGCAGAGAGAGGGGAGCGATGCCACAAACAGACTCACTCCTCTGCAGATAAAGCTGAGCTCCAGCACAGATGCAGCCAAGTCCCTGCATACATGGTGCAGAACCCATGCACAACAGAGCAGAGACCATATACTCATAGGTATTTTCTTTCATTGAGCCGGAGCAGAGTTCCCTCAGACATAGCTCTGTGGCCCTGGGCAGACACAGCTGAGCTCATCAAAGTATGCAGCTGAGCTCCATTGGAGACAGTGCTGAGCCCCTGTGCAGGCATAGACCGAGGTGAGCCAGCTCACAGACAGAGCTGAGCTCATCCAAGTATGCAGCTGAGCTCCATTGCAGACAGTGCTGAGCCCCTGTGCAGGCATAGATCGAGGCGAGCCAGCTCACAGACAGAGCTGAGCTCATCCAAGTATGCAGCTGAGCTCCATTGCAGACAGTGCTGAGCCCCTGTGCAGGCATAGACCGAGGCGAGCCAGCTCACAGACAGAGCTGAGCTCATCCAAGTATGCAGCTGAGCTCCATTGCAGACAGTGCTGAGCCCCTGTGCAAGCATAGATCGAGGCGAGCCAGCTCACAGACAGAGCTGAGCTCATCCAAGTATGCAGCTGAGCTCCATTGCAGACAGTGCTGAGCCCCTGTGCAGGCATAGATCGAGGCGAGCCAGCTCACAGACAGAGCTGAGCTCATCCAAGTATGCAGCTGAGCTCCATTGCAGACAGTGCTGAGCCCCTGTGCAGGCATAGACCGAGGCGAGCCAGCTCACAGACAGAGCTGAGCTCATCCAAGTATGCAGCTGAGCTCCATTGCAGACAGTGCTGAGCCCCTGTGCAGGCATAGACCGAGGCGAGCCAGCTCACAGACAGAGCTGAGCTCATCCAAGTATGCAGCTGAGCTCCATTGGAGACAGTGCTGAGCCCCTGTGCAGGCATAGACCGAGGCGAGCCAGCTCACAGACAGAGCTGAGCTCATCCAAGTATGCAGCTGAGCTCCATTGCAGACAGTGCTGAGCCCTGTGCAGGCATAGACCGAGGCGAGCCAGCTCACAGACAGAGCTGAGCTCATCCAAGTATGCAGCTGAGCTCCATTGCAGACAGTGCTGAGCCCCTGTGCAAGCATAGATCGAGGCGAGCCAGCTCACAGACAGAGCTGAGCTCATCCAAGTATGCAGCTGAGCTCCATTGGAGACAGTGCTGAGCCCCTGTGCAGGCATAGATCGAGGCGAGCCAGCTCACAGACAGAGCTGAGCTCATCCAAGTATGCAGCTGAGCTCCATTGCAGACAGTGCTGAGCCCCTGTGCAGGCATAGATCGAGGCGAGCCAGCTCACAGACAGAGCTGAGCTCATCCAAGTATGCAGCTGAGCTCCATTGCAGACAGTGCTGAGCCCCTGTGCAGGCATAGACCGAGGCGAGCCAGCTCACAGAGCTGAGCTCATCCAAGTATGCAGCTGAGCTTCATTGCAGACAGTGCTGAGCCCCTGTGCAGGCATAGATCGAGGCGAGCCAGCTCACAGACAGAGCTGAGCTCATCCAAGTATGCAGCTGAGCTCCATTGCAGACAGTGCTGAGCCCCTGTGCAGGCATAGACCGAGGCGAGCCAGCTCACAGACAGAGCTGAGCTCATCCAAGTATGCAGCTGAGCTCCATTGCAGACAGTGCTGAGCCCCTGTGCAGGCATAGACCGAGGCGAGCCAGCTCACAGACAGAGCTGAGCTCATCCAAGTATGCAGCTGAGCTCCATTGGAGACAGTGCTGAGCCCCTGTGCAGGCATAAACCGAGGCGAGCCAGCTCACAGACAGAGCTGAGCTCATCCAAGTATGCAGCTGAGCTCCATTGCAGACAGTGCTGAGCCCCTGTGCAGGCATAGATCGAGGCGAGCCAGCTCACAGACAGAGCTGAGCTCATCCAAGTATGCAGCTGAGCTCCATTGCAGACAGTGCTGAGCCCCTGTGCAGGCATAGATCGAGGCGAGCCAGCTCACAGACAGAGCTGAGCTCATCCAAGTATGCAGCTGAGCTTCATTGCAGACAGTGCTGAGCCCCTGTGCAGGCATAGATCGAGGCGAGCCAGCTCACAGACAGAGCTGAGCTCATCCAAGTATGCAGCTGAGCTCCATTGCAGACAGTGCTGAGCCCCTGTGCAGGCGTAGATCGAGGCGAGCCAGCTCACAGGCAGAGCTGAGCTCATCCAAGTATGCAGCTGAGCTTCATTGCAGACAGTGCTGAGCCCCTGTGCAGGCATAGATCGAGGCGAGCCAGCTCACAGACAGAGCTGAGCTCATCCAAGTATGCAGCTGAGCTCCATTGCAGACAGTGCTGAGCCCCTGTGCAGGCATAGACCGAGGCGAGCCAGCTCACAGACAGAGCTGAGATGGAAAAGAACAGAGATTGAGTGTGAAAGGAGAGACACCAGAGTGAGAGACATAAACAACACCACAACAATGATGCTAAAGCAAACTGTATGTTATAATTTTCTAAGGGTATTTGTGACGTGCAGCTCACCCCAGAGTGTATCCTGGTGTTGAGAAAGAAGGGCTCATGTCGGCTATGACTGGGTCTTGTCCAGGTGAAGAGCCATGTTTTCAGTTTCTTGCCTAGCTCACGTACTGAGGAGGCAGCTCTAATGTATAGGGGCTTTAGGCACAAGGGCACAAGGTAAGAGAAAGCACTACAGCAGACTCTGATTCTTTGTATGTGGGGGATATGTGCGAGCAGGTGTCTGGCTGTGCAGAGGTGTCTGGTGGTTGTATTGAAGTTGATGTGGCTATTGAGGTAGGTGGGGTAGAGGTTGTACAGGAATTTGTATCTGTGTGTGATCTTTTTTAAGAGTTTAGGTTAGTGAATGGGGAGCCAGTGGAGGTCTTTGAGGGATGGGGTGATGTAACTTCAAGGGTGCAATAGTAGGGATTTCTTACAGGAGCCTCTGTTAGTGCATGTGCGCTAATTGTTAATCTATGGCTTGGTGGCACCACAAACAAAGGGAAGGACTCCAATCATGGTCCCCTCAAACCATGGTCCCCTCAGTGGACAAATGTTCTGCATATTCCCTTATATTGCTAAAGGCACCTTCCATCTTCCTGTGAGGGGGCACCAGGTATCTGTTCAGGTGAAGGAACATGAGATCCGCACTGGCTGATGGTGCAGGGGTTGTGCACTGCCTGGAGCCACAGCAGCCCATTGAGAGCGGTGCAGCAGGGTTATGGGCACACACTTTCCCACATGCATGGGTCTACTCCCAGGTCTCCTTCTGGCTATCTCAATCTAACCCTGCAGAATTGTCTTATGCTGTTGATGCCCACCATAACAAAATTTAATTTAATTTTTACATGGCTTCAGCTCCTTCACTAATATGGCTGCCAACACTACTTCCCATGATGAATTTCTGTTGCAGCTGCACACATTTAAATCTGTGCATCTTTGTCCAACCTTCTTTTATTTGGAGAGAAAGAAACAGTGACTGAGTAAAAGTTTGGCTTAGGTGTAAGTGTGTACTTTTATAAGAAAATTAACCTAGAAAATGGGAACTGGCTGTATAGCTGTATTTGCAGTATTGCCTCATTTCTCTCACAGCGGTGCTTAGCCATTTTAAAGAAGCATTGCAAGGCTAAAAACCCAAAAAAGATTAATCAGACATTTGAACACTACCTTAGATAACAAAAAATACCACATTAAGAAAGATACTCATCCCCACCACGATCGCTGCTCCACATGGATTGGTACAATGGAGATTATTGAGAAGTCATTACATCTTCGAGTAAAAATGTGTGTTTTACATGTTTTGGGGCTGTTATTGCACAAAACCCAGTGGTATAAAACCCATGTAATTTTAAGGAACCATGGAAAATATTTCACGGTTACGTGTGAAATACAGATTTAGTGACATAATGGTAGTCCCCGAACCACTGTGCAGAGTTTTTTATATTGTCCAGGCTTCTAGGATTATGCAGTGTGGAGGACCAAGGTTATCTTTATATTATGTGGCAAAAAAATGCAACTCACCAGAACCCCTCAATGATAATGTTGGACCAGATTACACAGCTAACCTTTATGCATGCTCTGTACGTACTTAACTTTAAACCATTGTGTATATGCAAATAGATAAACCGCAGCATTAAACAAGATACAACTCAATTAGGTGCCACCCAGGTATAACACATAAATACCAAAATAATTTATATTTGGTCTACTCACTGGTCTTCATGAGGAATACGGCCTAATGACTATGTTGAAACATCAACAGAACATGAGTGTCCACAAAGAGTGGTAAAATAGAATGTTTGAAGCTTTTTTGAAAATTCTCTTACATCAACCAAGGAAGGAGATGTGGTCTAGTGGCTAAGCTGTCGATCTGAGGACCTTGGTTTGAATCCAGCTTGGCATTGACTGAAATTTGTCCAGTTTAGGAAATCACTTAATCACAATGTGACTAAAATTTAAATGTGTGAGATACTAGTGTGTGTAACAAAAAGATTTGAGCCACCACTTGATGAATACAATCTTGCATCATTCTCCATCACCTCCCATAATATGCAATGCTCTGTTCCTCTCACGCTAGGTCCATGCTATAGAAATACCAACACGTGCATGCTTGTACATTGTGAACAGGTACCCAGTTGTGACTATCCCTTCCTTCTGAGCTGTTGGTGAGCCCCCCTCATTTTGTCACAGTCAGATGAAGCCCTCCACGATTTTCTTTATCTCAATTTATTCTTCATAGCTTCAGTCTAGTTCTCAAAGTCTGTGGGCACACTTTCTTGGGCACATTGGGAGACTGACCCCACACACAACTTCTTGTTTCCTGGAAGCATTTTATCATTATGCAGTTCATGCTACTTTTAATCAGAAAAGACACTTTTCCAGTAAACCTTCAGTGCTTTCTTTTCTGTGTGTCAGGCATGCACAGGACTCGCTTGGTACCAACCATCTTGCAGACATCCAAAGCTTGCAGGTCAGATGAACATTCTCTGAGTTTCAGCAGTGCTCGGTGTTTCAGGGGAATGCATAGGAGAAGACAAAAGATGTGGCTTTAATGTGCTAAAGCAGGAAAGAACTTTCAGGCACATATGCCTTTTCCATGCATTAGCAAAACCAGACCTATTGGTCTTCCAAATGTGTATTCTAATATTTTCTCAGCCCCCAGTGTGCGAAATGGTAGCCCCACCACCACTGTTTAGTACTTGCCCCTTCCCACCCTGAAGTTCGGGTCTGGTTGTGCTTCTGCTGGAAGGCATTCTGCTTCCTGCCGAGATAGCTTACCTCCCAGTGAGGATCACGGTAGCCTTACTAATTTAGGCCCTGGTCTTGGATGAGCCCAGAGGAGAGTAGGCCTCTTTCTCCCATATGTGGAAAGGGAAATGGAAAGGGGACTTAGTAGGTCCTGATTGGTCTCCCATATCAAGTATCCATTATGCCGTCATGAAAAAGCCCTTCACCTGGGTGGAGGAAGCTCCCTATGATGAGCTTGGTGGCATTAAGCGCTAGCAGCCCTTTGATCCTAGAAGCTGTTTCCCCCAACAGCTGTGGTTTAGGTCTTCGGTGGGGATGAAGGGTTTAATTTTTTTAGGGTGTTTTAGCGTGTAAAAGGCACTTTTAACGGAGGCATTAATACGCTTTTTCATGCTCAGGTATCTGTCCAGCATGAGCCCCAAGGATTTAACAGAGTTGGCAATGGATAGTTTGCAGTTTAGTGCAGAGAGGTTGTTGAGCCAGATATCTACAGGAAAGGATTTTTATTTGGGTTGGATGAAAATGAGTTATGTTTTATTGGGGTTGAACTTAAGATGGTTGCTGGTCTGCCAGGATTGAACAGCGGCATGGGTGCTATTTAAGTGCTGGATGTCTTTGATTGACAAGATTTTCATGTAGAATTGAGTGTCGTCTGAATTGAGATGATAGGCAATTTTGGCTTGTTTCAGTATCATTGCAGGGGGTTCTATATAGAGGTTAAATAGGCTAGGAGACAGGATTGACAGGTTTGTCTGACAAAAGCAATGTGCAAGAGTCATATCTGCTTCTCAACAGAGCTAGTGTGACCTTCTTCACTCTAGTTTTATCACTGAACATCACAAGGCCCACTTTAATTTGTTTTAAAAACCAATCAAGTCATATCTGTAGTTCTGAACACAAACACTCCCCAGGCCTTCCGTCCTCCAGAGAGAATCTAACTTTGTAAGAAACAGTTGTTAATTTTTAAAGGTGAGGCAACACTATGGCCTGGTGGCTGATTTCAAGGCTTCATTGTCACCTGCACTCTGGTTATTCTATTTACCAAGCTACACAAGATATCTATCTGCCCATCCGATAGCAGCCAAGAGTTACAAGTCAAGACCGATAGAATTAAATTTCCAAATCGATTATCTACAGAATAAATTGCTTTGATGGTCTGTGCGACCCAATCTTTTTCAAAAGTGTCTTCTCCTGAGTCCCAGACAGAGTTTCCTAACTCCATATTCTTTACATTAATTCAGGGTCATCAGCAAAAGAGCAGTCAGGATCGTGATGTCTGGAAATTTAAAAGGATGTTACACCCCACATAAACATAGCCTTTCCCTATCATTTTATTATTGTCCAACGTATGGGGAAGAGGTACATTGTGTTTGAGTCTGAGTGGGAGGTTAGGTGTTTAGGAGGAACCTGGTTTTTACAGCTTTTTAGAACTGAACATAATTATAGAGGATATATTCTTGCTGGGAGTAGTGGCGGCTGCTATTATTGCTTAGTGGTGGGCGGGGGAATACAACTAAAAACTAAAGGCATAACTAAAAATAAATAAAATCCCACTCCAACGGCCGCTGCCTTCGTTCTCTCTTCCGATCCTGGACTCCAACTGTGCAGGTTCCTAGATGCAAAATCTCAGTGCTTCTCTCATGCTGGGAATACTATTCCCAACAAGAGAGAAGCGCTGGGATTGGTCTGAGCGGCTTTTTTTCCCGCTCAGACAGTGCATTGGAGCCTGGGGTGTTTTTCCAACCTGGCTGTGCAACACAGCCGGGTTGGAGAAACCTAAGTGCGCATGTGTGTTTGGCTGGCCTAGAATGGCCGGCCAAACACATATGTGCATTTAAAAGAGTTCACCACTCATCCCCCTGCCATGCCTCTCCAAATGGATTGCCTGGCACGCCCCGCTGAAGACTCACATCGTCAGCTGTTAGGCAAAAATAAAATGATAATAAAATGCTTTTTTATCATTTTATTTTTCCTCTTTTAGCAGGGGGTGGCGCTCCTCCGCCACTACGGAGGAATACGGAGGAGCCACCACTGGCCGGGAGACAATTTTGTAGCTTGCCAGTTTGTATAGAGAATTATGTACTATCACCACATGACCTTCTGGATGAAGGGATAGTCAGAGGCAGTACCATTCTGCATCCGAGTATCCTTCTTTGGCAGTTATTGTAATCTTTGAGTTATAAGAATACCATTCCAGTGCCATGGATGGACTGGTGAGTGATGCAAAGAACCTTAAATGAGGTATGCCAAGCCACAGGCAACCAATGGAGGGCTTGGAATGTGGGGGTGTTTGTGACTGTGGATGCGGAGGTGTAGAAGTTGTCTGGCAGATGCAGTTTGCATCCAATGGAGTTGACAGAGAAGCAAGAGAGAGGGTCAGATAAAGACTCTTGGTATACCCAGCGGCGGCTTCTCCACTAAGGCGGAGGAACGTCACTCTCCTGCTTTTCAGCAGTGCAAAAACGGAAAAATAAAATGATAACATCATCATGATGTTGTTATCATTTTATTTTTCCGTGCTGAAGCCAGTTTTGGCCGGGGGCGGGGCTGTCATCACAGCCAGCAGGAGTAGGAGTGGTTGGTGAACTTAAGTGCGCATGACGTGTTGGCTGGCCGTCTTGGGCCGGCCAAACAGTCATGCACACTTATGTTCTCCAGTTGGCTGTATTGAAAAGCCTGGGTGGAGCACATGCACAGGCTCCCACTCTCTGTCTGAGCACCGAACCAGGCCGCTCAGACCAATCATGACACTGCTGTCATGCTGGTAACAGCAGCGTTGTGATTGGCTGGGGGAGTCTGGGAGCCTGTGTACTTCCGGTCGACAGAAGAGGATGGAGGAGAGGGGGCGGTCGGCAGCCAGGTAGGTGAAATGTTCTTTTCTTTTTTTTTATCTCCCTTCTCCCCCCCACTTCACCATTACTGCCCTAGAGCAGCCGCCACTGGGTATAGATTAGATGAACATAAACTTAAAGAGCAACCAAAATGGCGATGTTAAGAGTGAGAAAGTCTGTCAAATCAGCTGAAACGCGTCTCTGTTGCTAATTTTGATATTTGCTGTGTCACTTGGCATATGAATTTATGGATTTTGTGCTGTGCAACTTGGTGCATTAAAGATATGGATTACCTTCCACCTTTGACTGCAGGCCCTCTCTTTGGATTGGAAGAGGTTGTTGTGTTTTTTATATATATATATGTATGTACTGCCCAAAGTACATAAGAGTCTAGAAAATCCTCCCGGTCGACCGATTGTTAGTTCTTGTGGTTCTTTGCTGGAAAACACCTCCAGGTTTATTGATATCTTCCTCTTTCCCTATGTTGCTGATCTTCCATCATATTTATGGGACTCAATGGATTTCCTCAATAGAATCAACAACACACACTGGAAACCTAACTACATCATGGCCACAATTGATGTGGTCTCATTATATACCTCCATCATCCATACAGATGGTTTGAAGGCATGTGAATACTTTTTAAGATCGAGATCTTTGAGTTTATTGAGCCATACCAACATGCTCCTCGAAATGATGTCCTTTTGCCTTAGCAACAATGTGTTTGTATTCGATGGAAAGTTCTACAGGCAGAACCAAGGCACTGCCATGGGGACATCATTTGCGCCCACGTATGCCAACCTCACCATGGGCTTTTGGGAGGCAGAGTGCTTATGGTCAGAGAACAACAACGTCGACTTGGAGAGGGTGGTGCTATGGGTCCGTTATATAGATGACCTGTTTCTCATCTGGGAAGGGGAGGAAGAGGAGCTGAAATGCTTTCTGTCATCTTTGAATACGAATTCCCTCAACCTTCAATTTACCTATCTGTATAGCAGAACCTCTGTGGATTACTTAGACATAAGGGTCTACATTGAAAACGAGAAAATCTGCACCACCCTCTTCCATAAGACCACATCTTGCAATAGCATTTTGCAAGCAAATAGTGCACACCCAAAAGCCCTAAAATGGAGTATCCCCTACGGAGAGTTTCTGCGGGCGCGCAGGAACTGCTCGGAGGAGGTGGAGTTTAACAAACAGGTCTCTATAATGTCTGATCGTTTCCAGAGAAGAGGATATCCCTTGATGGTCCTAGAGGATGCGCGAACAAGAGCATCGAATGCCAAAAGAGAGGATCTACTGCTACCGAAAAACATCAAAACAGAATCTGTGTCAAATGAGGAACCAGTGAGATTCATCACGGATTTAACAACTCGAATCAGAGGATCAGACAGGTGATCAACAAACATTGGAGTGTGCTTAAAAAGATCAGGAGCTAAATTCCTTCATTAAAGAAAAAGCAAATATCACCTACAGAAAAGTACCCTCACTGGGGAGCCTATTGACACAAAGCTACTTCTCAAGTAAAACTGTACATCAGCAAAAAACAACTTGGCTATCACAGAAGGGCTTTGTGAAATGCACAAAATGTAAAGCCTGCAACTACGGCCGCAACAGGACAGAAATTACAACAATTCAAGGCCTGAAAAAGTCATTAAGGATAAGATCACGTGTGAATCCACCCATGTGGTCTACCTCTTGGAGTGTATATGCGGCCAGAAATATATTGGCAGTACTGTGAACAAACTTAAATTGCGTATCCTCCAACATCTGCGAGCCATTTTAAACAAGGACTTTACTTATGCAATGGCCAAACATATCTGGAGAGAGCATGAAGGAATTTTAAACAAGAATAAACTCTCATACTCTGGTATTGAACAAATACCAGCTCATATCAGAGGGGGAGATAGAGAGTTGACACTGAGACGTGCAGAATCGAGATGGATTGTTAATCTAGGAACAGAGATACCATGGGGACTAAATGCTGATGCGGATTATACACCTTTCTGTAAGAATATTCCTGGTTCTCCTCGTTTTAATAACTGAATTCCGATTTTATTTGCATTTTAGGCTAAGCATGTGATGTGTATAGGATTACAAATAATGGGCCTAATGTGGATTATTTAACTCTGTCTGGTCTACATGAATTGTATTGTTGTATCCCTTTTAGGACTTTTTAATTATTGTGATTATGTGTAATTTTTGCATTGGCCATTTTTAGAATCGGGGTAAACAAACTGTTCATCTATGTGGGCTTTTTAGCAGAAACATTGAAGCAGTGTAGCCATGAATAGATGAATTTCTATCGGTAGTGATTTTAGATTATGGAGGACCGCTTTCCATACAGATTAGGAATGTACGTAAAAACGAAATAGGACAGCAGCTATCTGATTGGGAAGCAATTTGACCACCTCTTGGGGATTAATGTAGGTGGCCATATTTAGACCATGATATATAATATGGTTTTTTTAACATATAGGCACCCAGCACTTTAATATGGAGTGCGCAATATATAGGGACAAACGTATAGCATTTTAGTATAAGTTGGAAAGTAGCTGGGAGGGGATCAGTGAGAGTGTGTCAGGATAACAACCATCAATTTTCCTCTATATCCAGCAATTTCGTCCCTATGCACCCATTCCCCATATTCTAGAACCAATGGCAGCTGCACCTCTGCACTTTAATATGCACATGCACTTTGAGGTTTCTTCTGCAATTTTTCACATTTTGGTCTCCGGACTTTTTATATACATCTTGGAGAAACAACACAATGCACTTTTTTAGAAGCATGAGTCACTTTAATTGTCTAGTCCTGGAGGGATAAGAGATGAATAATTGTATCAGAAACAGACTACTAGACACGACCAAAGAATTGGTCATAGGGGACCTAGATGTTTGGGAGGATTCATCTTACAGTAATGACTGAATGTCAGATTATTACTCCAGGGCCGTCTATTTGTTAATCAGTTGGGATAAAGACAAAGGGTTGAACTTGGTACTTCATCTATTTAATATTTTAATAAAAATTTGACAGCCTTTGTTTTGTCATGCGATCTGCCTAGCATAAATATAATGAGCTGAGATGTGTACTTCACAAGTGTATATTATGAATAGAGACATGCAAATTGGGAAAAAATGAAAACAGAAAGTGAAAAAGTAATTTTGTCTAAATGTTATAATGCATTTGAATTCAATTCATGAATATGTCTCCTTTAAGAAACTGACCTTGTTTTTAATTGGTGGTGGGGGAAATGAGCCATGCTTCCCCTTTAAATAGCACATCTTGTTTTGCACCTGTTGACCCAGTAGAAGGCGTAAGCCGAAACGCGTAGGTCATTTCTGTTTGGTATGCACCCCTGCACTTTGCTGTGAGAGGCTTCTAATGCGAGGGGCCTCCTGTAACGACGAAAATTAATAAAGCCCTTCGTAAGCCAGTTCCTGGTAGTGCCGTGCTTCATTATCGCCCTGGAAATCATGTGGCAAGAGCGAAGGGCATTTGTGTGGAGTAAGTGTGGGAATATATATATATATATATATATATATAAATAAATATATATATATATATATATATATATCACAGTCCAAGACCCCCCACAGAAGAAGATCCGGGCACACACAATGGCTTTCAGGGACCGGCAACTTTATTGGCAGCATAACGCGTTTCGGACCGGATTCCTTCATCAGATGCTCACAAACAACCAGTGTTGCCAGAGTCCAATCTTTAAATGGCGCTGACTTCGCTATGATAGGCGAAGATCCAAAAGGTGGGCATGGCAGAAGTTCGGGCGCCTCAGGTGAGTAGCTCCTTTCCCAAGTGGGTGGCGCTCACTGTTCTCCCTTAAACATCAATGGCCAGACACCACGCTGCCGGCCCCTCAAGCCCAACATCCTGCCGCTTCACTGCCCTCCAGGAAAACCCGGACTGGAATCACGGACCAAAGTCAGTCCCAACAAGTGTTGCTTTGATTTAAAATTGCGGGCTGCGGCGGTGCGGCAGTGCTCCAAGAACATTGAAGGTACACAGCTTTGCCACTTTACCTGCCGCACTGCTTTAGGATGGGGTGCCCAAGGTGCTTTGTGGCCACGCACCAAAATATCACAGTCCAAGACCCCCCACAGAAGAAGATCCGGGTATACACAAAGGCTTTCAGGGACCGGCAACTTTATTGGCAGCATAACACGTTTCGGAACGGATTCCTTCATCAGATGCTCACAAACAACCAGTGTTGCCAGAGTCCAATCTTTAAATGGCGCTGACTTAGCTACGATAGGCGAAGATCCAAAAGGTGGGCGTGGCAGAAGTTCGGGCGCCTCAGGTGAGTACCTCCTTTCCCAAGTGGGTGGCGCTCACTGTTCTGCCTGCAACTTCAATGGCCAGACACCATGCTGCCGGCCCCTCAAGCCCAACATCCTGCCGCTTCACTGCCCTCCAGGAAAACCCGGACTGGAATCACGAACCGAAGTCAGTCCCAACAAGTGTTGCTTTGATTTAAAATTGCGGGCTGCAGCGGTGCGGCAGTGCTCCAAGAACATTGAAGGTACACAGCTTTGCCACTTTACCTGCCGCACTGCTTTAGGATGGGGTGCCCAAGGTGCTTTGTGGCCACGCACCAAAATAACACAGTCCAAGACCCCCCACAGAAGAAGATCCGGGCACACACAAAGGCTTTCAGGGACCGGCAACTTTATTGGCAGCATAACGCGTTTCGGAACTGATTCCTTCATCAGATGCTCACAAACAACCAGTGTTGCCAGAGTCCAATCTTTAAATGGCGCTGACTTCGCTATGATAGGCAAAGATCCAAAAGGTGGGCGTGGCAGAAGTTCGGGCGCCTCAGGTGAGTACCTCCTTTCCAAAGTGGGTGGCGCTCACTGTTCTGCCTGCAACATCAATGGCCAGACACCACGCTGCCGTCCCCTCAAGCCCAACATCCTGCCGCTTCACTGCCCTCCAGGAAAACCCAGACTGGAATCACGCACCGAAGTCAGTCCCAACAAGTGTTGCTTTGATTTAAAATTGCGGGCTGCGGCGGTGCGGCAGTGCTCCAAGAACATTGAAGGTACACAGCTTTGCCACTTTACCTGCCACACTGCTTTAGGATGGGGTGCCCAAGGTGCTTTGTGGCCACGCACCAAAATATCACAGTCCAAGACCCCCCACAGAAGAAGATCCGGGCACACACAAAGGCTTTCAGGGACAGGCAACTTTATTGGCAGCATAACGCGTTTCGGAACGGATTCCTTCATCAGATGCCCACAAACAACCAGTGTTGCCAGAGTCCAATCTTTAAATGGCGCTGACTTCGCTACGATAGGCGCAGATCCAAAAGGTGGGCGTGGCAGAAGTTCGGGCGCCTCAGGTGAGTACCTCCTTTCCCAAGTGGGTGGCGCTCACTGTTCTGCCTGCAACATCAATGGCCAGACACCACACTGCTGGCCCCTCAAGCCGAACATCCTGCCGCTTCACTGCCCTCCAGGAAATCACGGACTGGAATCACGGACCAAAGTCTGTCCCAACAAGTGTTGCTTCGATTTAAAATTGCGGGCTGCGGCGGTGCGGCAGTGCTCCAAGAACATTGAAGGTACACAGCTTTTCCACTTTACCTGCCGCACTGCTTTAGGATGGGGTGCCCAAGGTGCTTTGTGGCCACGCACCAAAATATCACAGTCCAAGACCCCCCACAGAAGAAGATCCGGGCACACACAAAGGCTTTCAGGGACCGGCAACTTTATTGGCAGCATAACGCGTTTCGGAACAGATTCCTTCATCAGATGCTCACAAACAACCAGTGTTGCCAGAGTCCAATCTTTAAATGGCGCTGACTTTGCTACGGTAGGCGAAGATCCAAAAGGTGGGCGTGGCAGAAGTTCGGGCGCCTCAGGCGAGTACCTCCTTTCCCAAGTGGGTGGCGCTCACTGTTGTGCCTGCAACATCAATGGCCAGACACCACGCTGCCGGCCCCTCAAGCCCAACATACTGCCGCTTCACTGCCCTCCAGGAAAACCCGGACTGGAATCACGGACCGAAGTCAGTCCCAACAAGTGTTGCTTTGATTTAAAATTGCTGGCTGCTGCGGTGCGGCAGTGCTCCAAGAACATTGAAGGTACACAGCTTTGCCACTTTACCTGCCGCACTGCTTTAGGATGGGATGCCCAAGGTGCTTTGTGGCCACGCACCAAAATATCACAGTCCAAGACCCCCCACAGAAGAAGATCCGGGCACACACAAAGGCTTTCAGGGACCGGCAACTTTATTGGCAGCATAATGCGTTTCGGAACGGATTCCTTCATCAGATGCTCACAAACAACCAGTGTTGCCAGAGTCCAATCTTTAAATGGCGCTGACTTCGCTACGATAGGCGAAGATCCAAAAGGTGGGCGTGGCAGAAGTTCGGGCGCCTCAGGTGAGTACCTCCTTTCCCAAGTGGGTGGCGCTCACTGTTCTGCCTGCAACATCAATGGCCAGACACCATGCTGCCGGCCCCTCAAGCCCAACATCCTGCCGCTTCACTGCCCTCCAGGAAAACCCGGACTGGAATCACGGACCGAAGTCAGTCCCAACAAATGTTGCTTTGATTTAAAATTGCGGGCTGCGGCGGTGCGGCAGTGCTCCAAGAACATTGAAGGTACACAGCTTTGCCACTGTACCTGCCGCACTGCTTTAGGATGGGGTGCCCAAGGTGCTTTGTGGCCACGCACCAAAATATCACAGTCCAAGACCCCCCACAGAAGAAGATCCGGGCACACACAAAGGCTTTCAGGGACCGGCAACTTTATTGGCAGCATAACGTTTTTCGGAACGGATTCCTTCATCAGATGCTCACAAACAACCAGTGTTGCCAGAGTCCAATCTTTAAATGGCGCTGACTTCGCTACGATAGGCGCAGATCCAAAAGGTGGGCGTGGCAGAAGTTCGGGCGCCTCAGGTGAGTACCTCCTTTCCCAAGTGGGTGGCGTTCACTCTTCTGCCTGCAACATCAATGGCCAGACACCACGCTGCCGGCCCCTCAAGCCCAACATCCTGCCGCTTCACTGCCCTCCAGGAAAACCCGGACTGGAATCACGGACTGAAGTCAGTCCCAACAAGTGTTGCTTTGATTTAAAATTGCGGGCTGCGGCGGTGCGGCAGTGCTCCAAGAACATTGAAGGTACACAGCTTTGCCACTTTACCTGCCACACTGCTTTAGGATGGGGTGCCCAAGGTGCTTTGTGGCCACGCACCAAAATATCACAGTCCAAGAACCCCACAGAAGAAGATCCGGGCACACACAAAGGCTTTCAGGGACCGGCAACTTTATTGGCAGCATAACGCGTTTCGGAACGGATTCCTTCATCAGATGCTCACAAACAACCAGTGTTGCCAGAGTCCAATCTTTAAATGGCGCTGACTTCGCTACGATAGGCGCAGATCCAAAAGGTGGGTGTGGCAGAAGTTCGGGCGCCTCAGGTGAGTACCTCCTTTCCCAAGTGGGTGGCGCTCACTGTTCTGCCTGCAACATCAATGGCCAGACACCACGCTGCCGGCCCCTCAAGCCCAACATCCTGCCGCTTCACTGCCCTCCAGGAAAACCCGGACTGGAATCACTGACCGAAGTCAGTCCCAACAAGTGTTGCTTTGATTTAAATTTGTGTGCTGCGGCCGTACGGCAGTGCTCCAAGAACATTGAAGGTACACAGCTTTGCCACTGTACCTGCCGCACTGCTTTAGGATGGGGTGCCCAAGGTGCTTTGTGGCCACGCACCAAAATATCACAGTCCAAGACCCCCCACAGAAGAAGATCCGGGCACACACAAAGGCTTTCAGGGACCGGCAACTTTATTGGCAGCATAACGCTTTTCGGAACGGATTCCTTCATCAGATGCTCACAAACAACCAGTGTTGCCAGAGTCCAATCTTTAAATGGCGCTGACTTCGCTACGATAGGCGCAGATCCAAAAGGTGGGCGTGGCAGAAGTTCGGGCGCCTCAGGTGAGTACCTCCTTTCCCAAGTGGGTGGCGTTCACTGTTCTGCCTGCAACATCAATGGCCAGACACCACGCTGCCGGCCCCTCAAGCCCAACATCCTGCCGCTTCACTGCCCTCCAGGAAAACCCGGACTGGAATCACGGACTGAAGTCAGTCCCAACAAGTGTTGCTTTGATTTAAAATTGCGGGCTGCGGCGGTGCGGCAGTGCTCCAAGAACATTGAAGGTACACAGCTTTGCCACTTTACCTGCCACACTGCTTTAGGATGGGGTGCCCAAGGTGCTTTGTGGCCACGCACCAAAATATCACAGTCCAAGAACCCCACAGAAGAAGATCCGGGCACACACAAAGGCTTTCAGGGACCGGCAACTTTATTGGCAGCATAACGCGTTTCGGAACGGATTCCTTCATCAGATGCTCACAAACAACCAGTGTTGCCAGAGTCCAATCTTTAAATGGCGCTGACTTCGCTACGATAGGCGCAGATCCAAAAGGTGGGTGTGGCAGAAGTTCGGGCGCCTCAGGTGAGTACCTCCTTTCCCAAGTGGGTGGCGCTCACTGTTCTGCCTGCAACATCAATGGCCAGACACCACGCTGCCGGCCCCTCAAGCCCAACATCCTGCCGCTTCACTGCCCTCCAGGAAAACCCGGACTGGAATCACTGACCGAAGTCAGTCCCAACAAGTGTTGCTTTGATTTAAATTTGTGGGCTGCGGCCGTACGGCAGTGCTCCAAGAACATTGAAGGTACACAGCTTTGCCACTGTACCTGCCGCACTGCTTTAGGATGGGGTGCCCAAGGTGCTTTGTGGCCACGCACCAAAATATCACAGTCCAAGACCCCCCACAGAAGAAGATCCGGGCACACACAAAGGCTTTCAGGGACCGGCAACTTTATTGGCAGCATAACGCTTTTCGGAACGGATTCCTTCATCAGATGCTCACAAACAACCAGTGTTGCCAGAGTCCAATCTTTAAATGGCGCTGACTTCGCTACGATAGGCGCAGATCCAAAAGGTGGGCGTGGCAGAAGTTCGGGCGCCTCAGGTGAGTACCTCCTTTCCCAAGTGGGTGGCGTTCACTGTTCTGCCTGCAACATCAATGGCCAGACACCACGCTGCCGGCCCCTCAAGCCCAACATCCTGCCGCTTCACTGCCCTCCAGGAAAACCCGGACTGGAATCACGGACTGAAGTCAGTCCCAACAAGTGTTGCTTTGATTTAAAATTGCGGGCTGCGGCGGTGCGGCAGTGCTCCAAGAACATTGAAGGTACACAGCTTTGCCACTTTACCTGCCACACTGCTTTAGGATGGGGTGCCCAAGGTGCTTTGTGGCCACGCACCAAAATATCACAGTCCAAGAACCCCCACAGAAGAAGATCCGGGCACACACAAAGGCTTTCAGGGACCGGCAACTTTATTGGCAGCATAACGCGTTTCGGAACGGATTCCTTCATCAGATGCTCACAAACAACCAGTGTTGCCAGAGTCCAATCTTTAAATGGCGCTGACTTCGCTACGATAGGCGCAGATCCAAAAGGTGGGTGTGGCAGAAGTTCGGGCGCCTCAGGTGAGTACCTCCTTTCCCAAGTGGGTGGCGCTCACTGTTCTGCCTGCAACATCAATGGCCAGACACCACGCTGCCGGCCCCTCAAGCCCAACATCCTGCCGCTTCACTGCCCTCCAGGAAAACCCGGACTGGAATCACTGACCGAAGTCAGTCCCAACAAGTGTTGCTTTGATTTAAATTTGCGGGCTGCGGCCGTGCGGCAGTGCTCCAAGAACATTGAAGGTACACAGCTTTGCCACTGTACCTGCCGCACTGCTTTAGGATGGGGTGCCCAAGGTGCTTTGTGGCCACGCACCAAAATATCACAGTCCAAGACCCCCACTGAAGAAGATCCGGGCACACACAAAGGCTTTCAGGGACCGGCAACTTTATTGGCAGCATAACGCGTTTCGGAACGGATTCCTTCATCAGATGCTCACAAACAACCAGTGTTGCCAGAGTCCAATCTTTAAATGGCGCTGACTTCGCTACGATAGGCGCAGATCCAAAAGGTGGGCGTGGCAGAAGTTCGGGCGCCTCAGGCGAGTACCTCCTTTCCCAAGTGGGTGGCGCTCACTGTTCTGCCTGCAACATCAATGGCCAGACACCACGCTGCCGGCCCCTCAAGCCCAACATCCTGCCGCTTCACTGCCCTCCAGGAAAACCCGGACTGGAATCACGGACCGAAGTCAGTCCCAACAAGTGTTGCTTTGATTTAAAATTGCGGGGTGCGGCAGTGCTCCAAGAACATTGAAGGTACACAGCTTTGCCACTTTACCTGCCACACTGCTTTAGGATGGGGTGCCCAAGGTGCTTTGTGGCCACGCACCAAAATATCACAGTCCAAGACCCCCCACAGAAGAAGATCCGGGCACACACAAAGGCTTTCAGGGACCGGCAACTTTATTGGCAGCATAACGCGTTTCGGAACGGATTCCTTCATCAGATGCTCACAAACAACCAGTGTTGCCAGAGTCCAATGTTTAAATGGCGCTGACTTCGCTACGATAGGCGAAGATCCAAAAGGTGGGCGTGGCAGAAGTTCGTGCGCCTCAGGTGAGTACCTCCTTTCCAAAGTGGGTGGCGCTCACTGTTCTGCCTGCAACATCAATGGCCAGACACCACGCTGCCGGCCCCTCAAGCCCAACATCCTGCCGCTTCACTGCCCTCCAGGAAAACCCGGACTGGAATCACGGACCGAAGTCAGTCCCAACATGTGTTGCTTTGATTTAAAATTGCGGGCTGCGGCGGTGCCGCAGTGCTCCAAGAACATTGAAGGTACACAGCTTTGCCACTTTACCTGCCACACTGCTTTAGGATGGGGTGCCCAAGGTGCTTTGTGGCCACGCACCAAAATATCACAGTCCAAGAACCCCCACAGAAGAAGATCCAGGCACACACAAAGGCTTTCAGGGACCGGCAACTTTATTGGCAGCATAACGCGTTTCGGAACGAAATCCTTCATCAGATGCTCACAAACAACCAGTGTTGCCAGAGTCCAATCTTTAAATGGCGCTGACTTCGCTACGATAGGCGAAGATCCAAAAGGTGGGCGTGGCAGAAGTTCGGGCGCCTCAGGTGAGTACCTCCTTTCCCAAGTGGGTGGTGCTCACTGTTCTGCCTGCAACATCAATGGCCAGACACCACGCTGCCGGCCCCTCAAGCCCAACATCCTGCCGCTTCACTGCCCTCCAGGAAAACCCGGACTGGAATCACGGACTGAAGTCAGTCCCAACAAGTGTTGCTTTGATTTAAAATTGCGGGCTGCGGCGGTGCAGCAGTGCTCCAAGAACATTGAAGGTACACAGCTTTGCCACTTTACCTGCCACACTGCTTTAGGATGGGGTGCCCAAGGTGCTTTGTGGCCACGCACCAAAATATCACAGTCCAAGAACCCCACAGAAGAAGATCCGGGCACACACAAAGGCTTTCAGGGACCGGCAACTTTATTGGCAGCATAACGCGTTTCGGAACGGATTCCTTCATCAGATGCTCACAAACAACCAGTGTTGCCAGAGTCCAATCTTTAAATGGCGCTGACTTCGCTACGATAGGCGCAGATCCAAAAGGTGGGTGTGGCAGAAGTTCGGGCGCCTCAGGTGAGTACCTCCTTTCCCAAGTGGGTGGCGCTCACTGTTCTGCCTGCAACATCAATGGCCAGACACCACGCTGCCGGCCCCTCAAGCCCAACATCCTGCCGCTTCACTGCCCTCCAGGAAAACCCGGACTGGAATCACGGACCGAAGTCAGTCCCAACAAGTGTTGCTTTGATTTAAAATTGTGGGCTGCGGCGGTGCGGCAGTGCTCCAAGAACATTGAAGGTACACAGCTTTGCCACTTTACCTGCCACACTGCTTTAGGATGGGGTGCCCAAGGTGCTTTGTGGCCACGCACCAAAATATCACAGTCCAAGACCCCCCACAGAAGAAGATCCGGGCACACACAAAGGCTTTCAGGGACAGGCAACTTTATTGGCAGCATAACGCGTTTCGGAACGGATTCCTTCATCAGATGCTCACAAACAACCAGTGTTGCCAGAGTCCAATCTTTAAATGGCGCTGACTTCGCTACGATAGGCGCAGATCCAAAAGGTGGGCGTGGCAGAAGTTCGGGCGCCTCAGGTGAGTACCTCCTTTCCCAAGTGGGTGGCGCTCACTGTTCTGCCTGCAACATCAATGGCCAGACACCACACTGCTGGCCCCTCAAGCCGAACATCCTGCCGCTTCACTGCCCTCCAGGAAATCACGGACTGGAATCACGGACCAAAGTCTGTCCCAACAAGTGTTGCTTCGATTTAAAATTGCGGGCTGCGGCGGTGCGGCAGTGCTCCAAGAACATTGAAGGTACACAGCTTTTCCACTTTACCTGCCGCACTGCTTTAGGATGGGGTGCCCAAGGTGCTTTGTGGCCACGCACCAAAATATCACAGTCCAAGACCCCCCACAGAAGAAGATCCGGGCACACACAAAGGCTTTCAGGGACCGGCAACTTTATTGGCAGCATAACGCGTTTCGGAACAGATTCCTTCATCAGATGCTCACAAACAACCAGTGTTGCCAGAGTCCAATCTTTAAATGGCGCTGACTTTGCTACGGTAGGCGAAGATCCAAAAGGTGGGCGTGGCAGAAGTTCGGGCGCCACAGGGGAGTACCTCCTTTCCCAAGTGGGTGGCGCTCACTGTTGTGCCTGCAACATCAATGGCCAGACACCACGCTGCCGGCCCCTCAAGCCCAACATCCTGCCGCTTCACTGCCCTCCAGGAAAACCCGGACTGGAATCACGGACCGAAGTCAGTCCCAACAAGTGTTGTTTGATTTAAAATTGCGGGCTGCTGCGGTGCGGCAGTGCTCCAAGAACATTGAAGGTACACAGCTTTGCCACTTTACCTGCCGCACTGCTTTAGGATGGGATGCCCAAGGTGCTTTGTGGCCACGCACCAAAATATCACAGTCCAAGACCCCCCACAGAAGAAGATCCGGGCACACACAAAGGCTTTCAGGGACCGGCAACTTTATTGGCAGCATAATGCGTTTCGGAACGGATTCCTTCATCAGATGCTCACAAACAACCAGTGTTGCCAGAGTCCAATCTTTAAATGGCGCTGACTTCGCTACGATAGGCGAAGATCCAAAAGGTGGGCGTGGCAGAAGTTCGGGCGCCTCAGGTGAGTACCTCCTTTCCCAAGTGGGTGGCGCTCACTGTTCTGCCTGCAACATCAATGGCCAGACACCATGCTGCCGGCTCCTCAAGCCCAACATCCTGCCGCTTCACTGCCCTCCAGGAAAACCCGGACTGGAATCACGGACCGAAGTCAGTCCCAACAAATGTTGCTTTGATTTAAAATTGCGGGCTGCGGCGGTGCGGCAGTGCTCCAAGAACATTGAAGAGACACAGCTTTGCCACTGTACCTGCCGCACTGCTTTAGGATGGGGTGCCCAAGGTGCTTTGTGGCCACGCACCAAAATATCACAGTCCAAGACCCCCCACCTAAGAAGAAGATCCGGGCACACACAAAGGCTTTCAGGGACCGGCAACTTTATTGGCAGCATAACGTTTTTCGGAACGGATTCCTTCATCAGATGCTCACAAACAACCAGTGTTGCCAGAGTCCAATCTTTAAATGGCGCTGACTTCGCTACGATAGGCGCAGATCCAAAAGGTGGGCGTGGCAGAAGTTCGGGCGCCTCAGGTGAGTACCTCCTTTCCCAAGTGGGTGGCGCTCACTGTTCTGCCTGCAACATCAATGGCCGGACACCACGCTGCCGGCCCCTCAAGCCCAACATCCTGCCGCTTCACTGCCCTCCAGGAAAACCCGGACTGGAATCACGGACTGAAGTCAGTCCCAACAAGTGTTGCTTTGATTTAAAATTGCGGGCTGCGGCGGTGCGGCAGTGCTCCAAGAACATTGAAGGTACACAGCTTTGCCACTTTACCTGCCACACTGCTTTAGGATGGGGTGCCCAAGGTGCTTTGTGGCCACGCACCAAAATATCACAGTCCAAGAACCCCACAGAAGAAGATCCAGGCACACACAAAGGCTTTCAGGGACCGGCAACTTGATTGGCAGCATAACGCGTTTCGGAACGGATTCCTTCATCAGATGCTCACAAACAACCAGTGTTGCCAGAGTCCAATCTTTAAATGGCGCTGACTACGCTACGATAGGCGCAGATCCAAAAGGTGGGTGTGGCAGAAGTTCGGGCGCCTCAGGTGAGTACCTCCTTTCCCAAGTGGGTGGCGCTCACTGTTCTGCCTGCAACATCAATGGCCAGACACCACGCTGCCGGCCCCTCAAGCCCAACATCCTGCCGCTTCACTGCCCTCCAGGAAAACCCGGACTGGAATCACTGACCGAAGTCAGTCCCAACAAGTGTTGCTTTGATTTAAATTTGTGGGCTGCGGCCGTACGGCAGTGCTCCAAGAACATTGAAGGTACACAGCTTTGCCACTGTACCTGCCGCACTGCTTTAGGATGGGGTGCCCAAGGTGCTTTGTGGCCACGCACCAAAATATCACAGTCCAAGACCCCCCACAGAAGAAGATCCGGGCACACACAAAGGCTTTCAGGGACCGGCAACTTTATTGGCAGCATAACGCGTTTCGGAACGGATTCCTTCATCAGATGCTCACAAACAACCAGTGTTGCCAGAGTCCAATCTTTAAATGGCGCTGACTTCGCTACGATAGGCGCAGATCCAAAAGGTGGGCGTGGCAGAAGTTCGGGCGCCTCAGGCGAGTACCTCCTTTCCCAAGTGGGTGGCGCTCACTGTTCTGCCTGCAACATCAATGGCCAGACACCACGCTGCCGGCCCCTCAAGCCCAACATCCTGCCGCTTCACTGCCCTCCAGGAAAACCCGGACTGGAATCACGGACCGAAGTCAGTCCCAACAAGTGTTGCTTTGATTTAAAATTGCGCGGCGTGCGGCAGTGCTCCAAGAACATTGAAGGTACACAGCTTTGCCACTTTACCTGCCACACTGCTTTAGGATGGGGTGCCCAAGGTGCTTTGTGGCCACGCACCAAAATATCACAGTCCAAGACCCCCACAGAAGAAGATCCGGGCACACACAAAGGCTTTCAGGGACCGGCAACTTTATTGGCAGCATAACGCGTTTCGGAACGGATTCCTTCATCAGATGCTCACAAACAACCAGTGTTGCCAGAGTCCAATGTTTAAATGGCGCTGACTTCGCTACGATAGGCGAAGATCCAAAAGGTGGGCGTGGCAGAAGTTCTGCGCCTCAGGTGAGTACCTCCTTTCCAAAGTGGGTGGCGCTCACTGTTCTGCCTGCAACATCAATGGCCAGACACCACGCTGCCGGCCCCTCAAGCCCAACATCCTGCCGCTTCACTGCCCTCCAGGAAAACCCGGACTGGAATCACGGACCGAAGTCAGTCCCAACATGTGTTGCTTTGATTTAAAATTGCGGGCTGCGGCGGTGCCGCAGTGCTCCAAGAACAATGAAGGTACACAGCTTTGCCACTTTACCTGCCACACTGCTTTAGGATGGGGTGCCCAAGGTGCTTTGTGGCCACGCACCAAAATATCACAGTCCAAGAACCCCCACAGAAGAAGATCCGGGCACACACAAAGGCTTTCAGGGACCGGCAACTTTATCGGCAGCATAACGCGTTTCGGAACGAAATCCTTCATCAGATGCTCACAAACAACCAGTGTTGCCAGAGTCCAATCTTTAAATGGCGCTGACTTCGCTACGATAGGCGAAGATCCAAAAGGTGGGCGTGGCAGAAGTTCGGGCGCCTCAGGTGAGTACCTCCTTTCCCAAGTGGGTGGTGCTCACTGTTCTGCCTGCAACATCAATGGCCAGACACCACGCTGCCGGCCCCTCAAGCCCAACATCCTGCCGCTTCACTGCCCTCCAGGAAAACCCGGACTGGAATCACGGACCGAAGTCAGTCCCAACAAGTGTTGCTTTGATTTAAAATTGCGGGCTGCTGCGGTGCGGCAGTGCTCCAAGAACATTGAAGGTACACAGCTTTGCCACTTTACCTGCCGCACTGCTTTAGGATGGGATGCCCAAGGTGCTTTGTGGCCACGCACCAAAATATCACAGTCCAAGACCCCCCACAGAAGAAGATCCGGGCACACACAAAGGCTTTCAGGGACAGGCAACTTTATTGGCAGCATAACGCGTTTCGGAACGGATTCCTTCATCAGATGCTCACAAACAACCAGTGTTGCCAGAGTCCAATCTTTAAATGGCGCTGACTTCGCAACGATAGGCGAAGATCCAAAAGGTGGGCATGGCAGAAGTTCGGGCGCCTCAGGTGAGTACCTCCTTTCCCAAGTGGGTGGCGCTCACTGTTCTGCCTGCAACATCAATGGCCAGACACCACGCTGCCGGCCCCTCAAGCCCAACATCCTGCCGCTTCACTGCCCTCCAGGAAAACCCGGACTGGAATCACGGACTGAAGTCAGTCCCAACAAGTGTTGCTTTGATTTAAAATTGCGGGCTGCGGCGGTGCAGCAGTGCTCCAAGAACATTGAAGGTACACAGCTTTGCCACTTTACCTGCCACACTGCTTTAGGATGGGGTGCCCAAGGTGCTTTGTGGCCACGCACCAAAATATCACAGTCCAAGAACCCCACAGAAGAAGATCCGGACACACACAAAGGCTTTCAGGGACCAGCAACTTTATTGGCAGCATAACGCGTTTCGGAACGGATTCCTTCATCAGATGCTCACAAACAACCAGTGTTGCCAGAGTCCAATCTTTAAATGGCGCTGACTTCGCTACGATAGGCACAGATCCAAAAGGTGGGTGTGGCAGAAGTTCGGGCGCCTCAGGTGAGTACCTCCTTTCCCAAGTGGGTGGCGCTCACTGTTCTGCCTGCAACATCAATGGCCAGACACCACGCTGCCGTCCCCTCAAGCCCAACATCCTGCTGCTTCACTGCCCTCCAGGAAAACCCGGACTGGAATCACGGACCGAAGTCAGTCCCAACAAGTGTTGCTTTGATTTAAATTTGTGGGCTGCGGCCGTGCGGCAGTGCTCCAAGAACATTGAAGGTACACAGCTTTGCCACTGTACCTGCCGCACTGCTTTAGGATGGGGTGCCTAAGGTGCTTTGTGGCCACGCACCAAAATATCACAGTCCAAGACCCCCCACAGAATAAGATCCGGGCACACACAAAGGCTTTCAGGGACCGGCAACTTTATTGGCAGCATAACGCGTTTCGGAATGGATTCCTTCATCAGATGCTCACAAACAACCAGTGTTGCCAGAGTCCAATCTTTAAATGGCGCTGACTTTGCTACGATAGGCGAAGATCCAAAAGGTGGGCGTGGCAGAAGTTCGGGAGCCTCAGGTGAGTACCTCCTTTCCCAAGTGGGTGGCGCTCACTGTTCTGCCTGCAACATCAATGGCCAGACACCACGCTGCCGGCCCCTCAAGCCCAACATC
The DNA here is from genome assembly GCA_963921515.1 of Calotriton arnoldi. NCBI lineage: Eukaryota > Metazoa > Chordata > Amphibia > Caudata > Salamandridae > Calotriton > Calotriton arnoldi. The sequence continues at coordinate 735,476 of CAWUFW010000023.1, forward strand.
CTGCCACTTCACTGCCCTCCAGGAAAACCCGGACTGGAATCACGGACCGAGGTCAGTCCCAACAAGTGTTGCTTTGATTTCAAATTGCGGGCTGCGGCGGTGCGGCAGTGCTTTAAGAACATTGAAGGTACACAGCTTTGCCACTTTACCTGCCGCACTGCTTTAGGATGGGGTGCCCAAGGTGCTTTGTGGCCACGGACCAAAATATCACAGTCCAAGACCCCCCACAGAAGAAGATCCGGGCACACACAAAGGCTTTCAGGGACCGGCAACTTTATTGGCAGCATAACGCATTTCGGAACGGATTCCTTCATCAGATGCTCACAAACAACCAGTGTTGCCAGAGTCCAATCTTTAAATGGCGCTGACTTCGTTACGATAGGCGCAGATCCAAAAGGTGGGCGTGGCAGAAGTTCGGGCGCCTCAGGCGAGTACCTCCTTTCCCAAGTGGGTGGCGCTCACTGTTCTGCCTGCAACATCAATGGCCAGACACCACGCTGCCGGCCCCTCAAGCCCAACATCCTGCCGCTTCACTGCCCTCCAGGAAAACCCGGAGTGGAATCACGGACCAAAGTCAGTCCCAACAAGTGTTGCTTTGATTTAAAATTGCGGGCTGCAGCGGTGCGGCAGTGCTCCAAGAACATTGAAGGTACACAGATTTGCCACTTTATCTGCTGCACTGCTTTAGGATGGGGTGTCCAAGGTGGCTTTGTGGCCACGCACCAAAATATCTCAGTCCAAGACCCCCCACAGAAGAAGATCCGGGCACACACAAAGGCTTTCAGGGACCGGCAACTTTATTGGCAGCATGACGCGTTTTGGAATGGATTCCTTCATCAGATGCTCACAAACAACCAGTGTTGCCAGAGTCCAATCTTTAAATGGCGCTGACTTCGCTACGATAGGCGCAGATCCAAAAGGTGGGCGTGGCAGAAGTTCGGGCGCCTCAGGTGAGTACCTCCTTTCCCAAGTGGGTGGCGCTCACTGTTCTGCCTGCAACATCAATGGCCAGACACCACGCTGCCGGCCCCTCAAGCCCAACATCCTGCCGCTTCACTGCCCTCCAGGAAAACCTGGACTGGAATCACGGACTGAAGTCAGTCCCAACAAGTGTTGCTTTGATTTAAAATTGCGGGCTGCTGCGGTGCGGCAGTGCTCCAAGAACATTGAAGGTACACAGCTTTGCCACTTTACCTGCCACACTGCTTTAGGATGGGGTGCCCAAGGTGCTTTGTGGCCACGCACCAAAATATCACAGTCCAAGAACCCCACAGAAGAAGATCCGGGCACACACAAAGGCTTTCAGGGACCGGCAACTTTATTGGCAGCATAACGCGTTTCGGAACGGATTCCTTCATCAGATGCTCACAAACAACCAGTGTTGCCAGAGTCCAATCTTTAAATGGCGCTGACTTCGCTACGATAGGCGCAGATCCAAAAGGTGGGTGTGGCAGAAGTTCGGGCGCCTCAGGTGAGTACCTCCTTTCCCAAGTGGGTGGCGCTCACTGTTCTGCCTGCAACATCAATGGCCAGACACCACGCTGCCGGCCCCTCAAGCCCAACATCCTGCCGCTTCACTGCCCTCCAGGAAAACCCGGACTGGAATCACTGACCGAAGTCAGTCCCAACAAGTGTTGCTTTGATTTAAATTTGTGGGCTGCGGCCGTGCGGCAGTGCTCCAAGAACATTGAAGGTACACAGCTTTGCCACTGTACCTGCCGCACTGCTTTAGGATGGGGTGCCCAAGGTGCTTTGTGGCCATGCACCAAAATATCACAGTCCAAGACCCCCCACAGAAGAAGATCCGGGCACACACAAAGGCTTTCAGGGACCGGCAACTTTATTGGCAGCATAACGCGTTTCAGAACGGATTCCTTCATCAGATGCTCACAAACAACCAGTGTTGCCAGAGTCCAATCTTTAAATGGCGCTGACTTCGCTACGATAGGCGCAGATCCAAAAGGTGGGCGTGGCAGAAGTTCGGGCGCCTCAGGCGAGTACCTCCTTTCCCAAGTGGGTGGCGCTCACTGTTCTGCCTGCAACATCAATGGCCAGACACCACGCTGCCGGCCCCTCAAGCCCAACATCCTGCCGCTTCACTGCCCTCCAGGAAAACCCGGACTGGAATCACGGACCGAAGTCAGTCCCAACAAGTGTTGCTTTGATTTAAAATTGCGGGCTGCGGCGGTGCGGCAGTGCTCCAAGAACATTGAAGGTACACAGCTTTGCCACTTTATCTGCCGCACTGCTTTAGGATGGGGTGCCCAAGGTGGCTTTGTGGCCACGCACCAAAATATCTCAGTCCAAGACCCCCACAGAAGAAGATCCGGGCACACACACAAAGGCTTTCAGGGACCGGCAACTTTATTGGCAGCATGACGCGTTTCGGAACGGGTTCCTTCATCAGATGCTCACAAACAACCAGTGTTGCCAGAGTCCAATCATTAAATGGCGCTGACTTAGCTACGATAGGCGAAGATCCAAAAGGTGTGCGTGGCAGAAGTTCGGGCGCCTCAGGTGAGTACCTCCTTTCCCAAGTGGGTGGCGCTCACTGTTCTGCCTGCAACATCAATGGCCAGACACCACGCTGCCGGCCCCTCAAGCCCAACATCCTGCCGCTTCACTGCCCTCCAGGAAAACCCGGACTGGAATCACGGACCGAAGTCAGTCCCAACAAGTGTTGCTTTGATTTAAAATTGCGGGCTACGGCGGTGCGGCAGTGCTCCAAGAACATTGAAGGTCCACAGCTTTGCCACTTTACCTGCCGCACTGCTTTAGGATGGGGTGCCCAAGGTGCTTTGTGGCCACGCACCAAAATATCACAGTCCAAGACCCCCCACAGAAGAAGATCCGGGCACACACAAAGGCTTTCAGGGACCGGCAACTTTATTGGCAGCATAACGCGTTTCGGAACGGATTCCTTCATCAGATGCTCACAAACAACCAGTGTTGCCAGAGTCCAATGTTTAAATGGCGCTGACTTCGCTACGATAGGCGAAGATCCAAAATGTGGGCGTGGCAGAAGTTCTGCGCCTCAGGTGAGTACCTCCTTTCCAAAGTGGGTGGCGCTTACTGTTCTGCCTGCAACATCAATGGCCAGACACCACGCTGCCGGCCCCTCAAGCCCAACATCCTGCCACTTCACTGCCCTCCAGGAAAACCCGGACTGGAATCACGGACCGAGGTCAGTCCCAACAAGTGTTGCTTTGATTTCAAATTGCGGGCTGCGGCGGTGCGGCAGTGCTTTAAGAACATTGAAGGTACACAGCTTTGCCACTTTACCTGCCGCACTGCTTTAGGATGGGGTGCCCAAGGTGCTTTGTGGCCACGGACCAAAATATCACAGTCCAAGACCCCCCACAGAAGAAGATCCGGGCACACACAAAGGCTTTCAGGGACCGGCAACTTTATTGGCAGCATAACGCATTTCGGAACGGATTCCTTCATCAGATGCTCACAAACAACCAGTGTTGCCAGAGTCCAATCTTTAAATGGCGCTGACTTCGTTACGATAGGCGCAGATCCAAAAGGTGGGCGTGGCAGAAGTTCGGGCGCCTCAGGCGAGTACCTCCTTTCCCAAGTGGGTGGCGCTCACTGTTCTGCCTGCAACATCAATGGCCAGACACCACGCTGCCGGCCCCTCAAGCCCAACATCCTGCCGCTTCACTGCCCTCCAGGAAAACCCGGAGTGGAATCACGGACCAAAGTCAGTCCCAACAAGTGTTGCTTTGATTTAAAATTGCGGGCTGCAGCGGTGCGGCAGTGCTCCAAGAACATTGAAGGTACACAGATTTGCCACTTTATCTGCTGCACTGCTTTAGGATGGGGTGTCCAAGGTGGCTTTGTGGCCACGCACCAAAATATCTCAGTCCAAGACCCCCCACAGAAGAAGATCGGGCACACACAAAGGCTTTCAGGGACCGGCAACTTTATTGGCAGCATGACGCGTTTTGGAATGGATTCCTTCATCAGATGCTCACAAACAACCAGTGTTGCCAGAGTCCAATCTTTAAATGGCGCTGACTTCGCTACGATAGGCGCAGATCCAAAAGGTGGGCGTGGCAGAAGTTCGGGCGCCTCAGGTGAGTACCTCCTTTCCCAAGTGGGTGGCGCTCACTGTTCTGCCTGCAACATCAATGGCCAGACACCACGCTGCCGGCCCCTCAAGCCCAACATCCTGCCGCTTCACTGCCCTCCAGGAAAACCTGGACTGGAATCACGGACTGAAGTCAGTCCCAACAAGTGTTGCTTTGATTTAAAATTGCGGGCTGCTGCGGTGCGGCAGTGCTCCAAGAACATTGAAGGTACACAGCTTTGCCACTTTACCTGCCACACTGCTTTAGGATGGGGTGCCCAAGGTGCTTTGTGGCCACGCACCAAAATATCACAGTCCAAGAACCCCACAGAAGAAGATCCGGGCACACACAAAGGCTTTCAGGGACCGGCAACTTTATTGGCAGCATAACGCGTTTCGGAACGGATTCCTTCATCAGATGCTCACAAACAACCAGTGTTGCCAGAGTCCAATCTTTAAATGGCGCTGACTTCGCTACGATAGGCGCAGATCCAAAAGGTGGGTGTGGCAGAAGTTCGGGCGCCTCAGGTGAGTACCTCCTTTCCCAAGTGGGTGGCGCTCACTGTTCTGCCTGCAACATCAATGGCCAGACACCACGCTGCCGGCCCCTCAAGCCCAACATCCTGCCGCTTCACTGCCCTCCAGGAAAACCCGGACTGGAATCACTGACCGAAGTCAGTCCCAACAAGTGTTGCTTTGATTTAAATTTGTGGGCTGCGGCCGTACGGCAGTGCTCCAAGAACATTGAAGGTACACAGCTTTGCCACTGTACCTGCCGCACTGCTTTAGGATGGGGTGCCCAAGGTGCTTTGTGGCCATGCACCAAAATATCACAGTCCAAGACCCCCCACAGAAGAAGATCCGGGCACACACAAAGGCTTTCAGGGACCGGCAACTTTATTGGCAGCATAACGCGTTTCAGAACGGATTCCTTCATCAGATGCTCACAAACAACCAGTGTTGCCAGAGTCCAATCTTTAAATGGCGCTGACTTCGCTACGATAGGCGCAGATCCAAAAGGTGGGCGTGGCAGAAGTTCGGGCGCCTCAGGCGAGTACCTCCTTTCCCAAGTGGGTGGCGCTCACTGTTCTGCCTGCAACATCAATGGCCAGACACCACGCTGCCGGCCCCTCAAGCCCAACATCCTGCCGCTTCACTGCCCTCCAGGAAAACCCGGACTGGAATCACGGACCGAAGTCAGTCCCAACAAGTGTTGCTTTGATTTAAAATTGCGGGCTGCGGCGGTGCGGCAGTGCTCCAAGAACATTGAAGGTACACAGCTTTGCCACTTTATCTGCCGCACTGCTTTAGGATGGGGTGCCCAAGGTGGCTTTGTGGCCACGCACCAAAATATCTCAGTCCAAGACCCCCCACAGAAGAAGATCCGGGCACACACACAAAGGCTTTCAGGGACCGGCAACTTTATTGGCAGCATGACGCGTTTCGGAACGGGTTCCTTCATCAGATGCTCACAAACAACCAGTGTTGCCAGAGTCCAATCATTAAATGGCGCTGACTTAGCTACGATAGGCGAAGATCCAAAAGGTGTGCGTGGCAGAAGTTCGGGCGCCTCAGGTGAGTACCTCCTTTCCCAAGTGGGTGGCGCTCACTGTTCTGCCTGCAACATCAATGGCCAGACACCACGCTGCCGGCCCCTCAAGCCCAACATCCTGCCGCTTCACTGCCCTCCAGGAAAACCCGGACTGGAATCACGGACCGAAGTCAGTCCCAACAAGTGTTGCTTTGATTTAAAATTGCGGGCTACGGCGGTGCGGCAGTGCTCCAAGAACATTGAAGGTCCACAGCTTTGCCACTTTACCTGCCGCACTGCTTTAGGATGGGGTGCCCAAGGTGCTTTGTGGCCACGCACCAAAATATCACAGTCCAAGACCCCCCACAGAAGAAGATCCGGGCACACACAAAGGCTTTCAGGGACCGGCAACTTTATTGGCAGCATAACGCGTTTCGGAACGGATTCCTTCATCAGATGCTCACAAACAACCAGTGTTGCCAGAGTCCAATGTTTAAATGGCGCTGACTTCGCTACGATAGGCGAAGATCCAAAATGTGGGCGTGGCAGAAGTTCTGCGCCTCAGGTGAGTACCTCCTTTCCAAAGTGGGTGGCGCTCACTGTTCTGCCTGCAACATCAATGGCCAGACACCACGCTGCCGGCCCCTCAAGCCCAACATCCTGCCGCTTCACTGCCCTCCAGGAAAACCCGGACTGGAATCACGGACCGAAGTCAGTCCCAACATGTGTTGCTTTGATTTAAAATTGCGGGCTGCTGCGGTGCCGCAGTGCTCCAAGAACATTGAAGGTACACAGCTTTGCCACTTTACCTGCCACACTGCTTTAGGATGGGGTGCCCAAGGTGCTTTGTGGCCACGCACCAAAATATCACAGTCCAAGACCCCCCACAGAAGAAGATCCGGGCACACACAAAGGCTTTCAGGGACAGGCAACTTTATTGGCAGCATAACGCGTTTCGGAATGGATTCCTTCATCAGATGCTCACAAACAACCAGTGTTGCCAGAGTCCAATCTTTAAATGGCGCTGACTTCGCTACGATAGGCGAAGATCCAAAAGGTGGGCGTGGCAGAAGTTCGGGCGCCTCAGGTGAGTACCTCCTATCCCAAGTGGGTGGCGCTCACTGTTCTGCCTGCAACATCAATGGCCAGACACGACGCTGCCGGCCCCTCAAGCCCAACATCCTGCCGCTTCACTGCCCTCCAGGAAAACCCGGACTAGAATCACGGACCGAAGTCAGTCCCAACAAATGTTGCTTTGATTTAAAATTGCGGGCTGCGGCGGTGCGGCAGTGCTCTAAGAACATTGAAGGTACACAGCTTTGCCACTGTACCTGCCGCACTGCTTTAGGATGGGGTGCCCAAGGTGCTTTGTGGCCACGCACCAAAATATCACAGTCCAAGACCCCCCACAGAAGAAGATCCGGGCACACACAAAGGCTTTCAGGGACAGGCAACTTTATTGGCAGCATAACGTGTTTCGGAACGGATTCCTTCATCAGATGCTCACAAACAACCAGTGTTGCCAGAGTCCAATCTTTAAATGGCGCTGAGTTCGCTACGATAGGCGCAGATCCAAAAGGTGGGCGTGGCAGAAGTTCGGGCGCCTAAGGTGAGTACCTCCTTTCCCAAGTGGGTGGCGCTCACTGTTCTGCCTGCAACATCAATGGCCAGACACCACGCTGCCGGCCCCTCAAGCCCAACATCCTGCCGCTTCACTGCCCTCCAGGAAAACCCGGACTGGAATCACGGACTGAAGTCAGTCCCAACAAGTGTTGCTTTGATTTAAAATTGCGGGCTGCGGCGGTGCAGCAGTGCTCCAAGAACATTGAAGGTACACAGCTTTGCCACTTTACCTGCCACACTGCTTTAGGATGGGGTGCCCAAGGTGCTTTGTGGCCACGCACCAAAATATCACAGTCCAAGAACCCCACAGAAGAAGATCCGGGCACACACAAAGGCTTTCAGGGACCGGCAACTTTATTGGCAGCATAACGCGTTTCGGAACGGATTCCTTCATCAGATGCTCACAAACAACCAGTGTTGCCAGAGTCCAATCTTTAAATGGCGCTGACTTCGCTACGATAGGCGCAGATCCAAAAGGTGGGTGTGGCAGAAGTTCGGGCGCCTCAGGTGAGTACCTCCTTTCCCAAGTGGGTGGCGCTCACTGTTCTGCCTGCAACATCAATGGCCAGACACCACGCTGCCGGCCCCTCAAGCCCAACATCCTGCCGCTTCACTGCCCTCCAGGAAAACCCGGACTGGAATCACGGACCGAAGTCAGTCCCAACAAGTGTTGCTTTGATTTAAATTTGTGGGCTGCGGCCGTACGGCAGTGCTCCAAGAACATTGAAGGTACACAGCTTTGCCACTGTACCTGCCGCACTGCTTTAGGATGGGGTGCCTAAGGTGCTTTGTGGCCACGCACCAAAATATCACAGTCCAAGACCCCCCACAGAAGAAGATCCGGGCACACACAAAGGCTTTCAGGGACCGGCAACTTTATTGGCAGCATAACGCGTTTCGGAACGGATTCCTTCATCAGATGCTCACAAACAACCAGTGTTGCCAGAGTCCAATCTTTAAATGGCGCTGACTTTGCTACGATAGGCGAAGATCCAAAAGGTGGGCGTGGCAGAAGTTCGGGCGCCTCAGGTGAGTACCTCCTTTCCCAAGTGGGTGGCGCTCACTGTTCTGCCTGCAACATCAATGGCCAGACACCACGCTGCCGGCCCCTCAAGCCCAACATCCTGCCACTTCACTGCCCTCCAGGAAAACCCGGACTGGAATCACGGACCGAGGTCAGTCCCAACAAGTGTTGCTTTGATTTCAAATTGCGGGCTGCGGCGGTGCGGCAGTGCTTTAAGAACATTGAAGGTACACAGCTTTGCCACTTTACCTGCCGCACTGCTTTAGGATGGGGTGCCCAAGGTGCTTTGTGGCCACGGACCAAAATATCACAGTCCAAGACCCCCCACAGAAGAAGATCCGGGCACACACAAAGGCTTTCAGGGACCGGCAACTTTATTGGCAGCATAACGCATTTCGGAACGGATTCCTTCATCAGATGCTCACAAACAACCAGTGTTGCCAGAGTCCAATCTTTAAATGGCGCTGACTTCGCTACGATAGGCGCAGATCCAAAAGGTGGGCGTGGCAGAAGTTCGGGCGCCTCAGGTGAGTACCTCCTTTCCCAAGTGGGTGGCGTTCACTGTTCTGCCTGCAACATCAATGGCCAGACACCACGCTGCCGGCCCCTCAAGCCCAACATCCTGCCGCTTCACTGCCCTCCAGGAAAACCCGGAGTGGAATCACGGACCAAAGTCAGTCCCAACAAGTGTTGCTTTGATTTAAAATTGCGGGCTGCAGCGGTGCGGCAGTGCTCCAAGAACATTGAAGGTACACAGCTTTGCCACTTTATCTGCCGCACTGCTTTAGGATGGGGTGCCCAAGGTGGCTTTGTGGCCACGCACCAAAATATCTCAGTCCAAGACCCCCCACAGAAGAAGATCCGGGCACACACAAAGGCTTTCAGGGACCGGCAACTTTATTGGCAGCATGACGCGTTTTGGAATGGATTCCTTCATCAGATGCTCACAAACAACCAGTGTTGCCAGAGTCCAATCTTTAAATGGCGCTGACTTAGCTACGATAGGCGAAGATCCAAAAGGTGTGCGTGGCAGAAGTTCGGGCGCCTCAGGTGAGTACCTCCTTTCCCAAGTGGGTGGCGCTCACTGTTCTGCCTGCAACATCAATGGCCAGACACCACGCTGCCGGCCCCTCAAGCCCAACATCCTGCCGCTTCACTGCCCTCCAGGAAAACCCGGACTGGAATCACGGACTGAAGTCAGTCCCAACAAGTGTTGCTTTGATTTAAAATTGCGGGCTGCGGCGGTGCGGCAGTGCTCCAAGAACATTGAAGGTACACAGCTTTGCCACTTTACCTGCCACACTGCTTTAGGATGGGGTGCCCAAGGTGCTTTGTGGCCACGCACCAAAATATCACAGTCCAAGAACCCCACAGAAGAAGATCCGGGCACACACAAAGGCTTTTAGGGACCGGCAACTTTATTGGCAGCATAACGCGTTTCGGAACGAATTCCTTCATCAGATGCTCACAAACAACCAGTGTTGCCAGAGTCCAATCTTTAAATGGCGCTGACTTCGCTACGATAGGCGCAGATCCAAAAGGTGGGTGTGGCAGAAGTTCGGGCGCCTCAGGTGAGTACCTCCTTTCCCAAGTGGGTGGCGCTCACTGTTCTGCCTGCAACATCAATGGCCAGACACCACGCTACCGACCCCTCAAGCCCAACATCCTGCCGCTTCACTGCCCTCCAGGAAAACCCGGACTGGAATCACTGACCGAAGTCAGTCCCAACAAGTGTTGCTTTGATTTAAATTTGTGGGCTGCGGCCGTACGGCAGTGCTCCAAGAACATTGAAGGTACACAGCTTTGCCACTGTACCTGCCGCACTGCTTTAGGATGGGGTGCCCAAGGTGCTTTGTGGCCACGCACCAAAATATCACAGTCCAAGACCCCCCACAGAAGAAGATCCGGGCACACACAAAGGCTTTCAGGGACCGGCAACTTTATTGGCAGCATAACGCGTTTCGGAACGGATTCCTTCATCAGATGCTCACAAACAACCAGTGTTGCCAGAGTCCAATCTTTAAATGGCGCTGACTTCGCTACGATAGGCGCAGATCCAAAAGGTGGGTGTGGCAGAAGTTCGGGCGCCTCAGGTGAGTACCTCCTTTCCCAAGTGGGTGGCGCTCACTGTTCTGCCTGCAACATCAATGGCCAGACACCACGCTGCCGGCCCCTCAAGCCCAACATCCTGCCGCTTCACTGCCCTCCAGGAAAACCCGGACTGGAATCACGGACCGAAGTCAGTCCCAACAAGTGTTGCTTTGATTTAAATTTGTGGGCTGCGGCCGTGCGGCAGTGCTCCAAGAACATTGAAGGTACACAGCTTTGCCACTGTACCTGCTGCACTGCTTTAGGATGGGGTGCCTAAGGTGCTTTGTGGCCACGCACCAAAATATCACAGTCCAAGACCCCCACAGAAGAAGATCCGGGCACACACAAAGGCTTTCAGGGACCGGCAACTTTATTGGCAGCATAACGCGTTTCGGAACGGATTCCTTCATCAGATGCTCACAAACAACCAGTGTTGCCAGAGTCCAATCTTTAAATGGCGCTGACTTTGCTACGATAGGCGAAGATCCAAAAGGTGGGCGTGGCAGAAGTTCGGGCGCCTCAGGTGAGTACCTCCTTTCCCAAGTGGGTGGCGTTCACTGTTCTGCCTGCAACATCAATGGCCAGACACCACGCTGCCGGCCCCTCAAGCCCAACATCCTGCCACTTCACTGCCCTCCAGGAAATCCCGGACTGGAATCACGGACCGAGGTCAGTCCCAACAAGTGTTGCTTTGATTTCAAATTGCGGGCTGCGGCGGTGCGGCAGTGCTTCAAGAACATTGAAGGTACACAGCTTTGCCACTTTACCTGCCGCACTGCTTTAGGATGGGGTGCCCAAGGTGCTTTGTGGCCACGGACCAAAATATCACAGTCCAAGACCCCCCACAGAAGAAGATCCGGGCACACACAAAGGCTTTCAGGGACCGGCAACTTTATTGGCAGCATAACGCATTTCGGAACGGATTCCTTCATCAGATGCTCACAAACAACCAGTGTTGCCAGAGTCCAATCTTTAAATGGCGCTGACTTCGCTACGATAGGCGCAGATCCAAAAGGTGGGCGTGGCAGAAGTTCGGGCGCCTCAGGCGAGTACCTCCTTTCCCAAGTGGGTGGCGCTCACTGTTCTGCCTGCAAGATCAATGGCCAGACACCACGCTGCCGGCCCCTCAAGCCCAACATCCTGCCGCTTCACTGCCCTCCAGGAAAACCCGGAGTGGAATCACGGACCAAAGTCAGTCCCAACAAGTGTTGCTTTGATTTAAAATTGCGGGCTGCAGCGGTGCGGCAGTGCTCCAAGAACATTGAAGGTACACAGCTTTGCCACTTTATCTGCCGCACTGCTTTAGGATGGGGTGCCCAAGGTGGCTTTGTGGCCACGCACCAAAATATCTCAGTCCAAGACCCCCACAGAAGAAGATTCGGGCACACACAAAGGCTTTCAGGGACCGGCAACTTTATTGGCAGCATGACGCGTTTTGGAATGTATTCCTTCATCAGATGCTCACAAACAACCAGTGTTGCCAGAGTCCAATCTTTAAATGGCGCTGACTTAGCTACGATAGGCGAAGATCCAAAAGGTGTGCGTGCCAGAAGTTCGGGCGCCTCAGGTGAGTACCTCCTTTCCCAAGTGGGTGGTGCTCACTGTTCTGCCTGCAACATCAATGGCCAGACACCACGCTGCCGGCCCCTCAAGCCCAACATCCTGCCGCTTCACTGCCCTCCAGGAAAACCCGGACTGGAATCACGGACCGAAGTCAGTCCCAACAAGTGTTGCTTTGATTTAAAATTGCGGGCTGCTGCGGAGCGGCAGTGCTCCAAGAACATTGAAGGTACACAGCTTTGCCACTTTACCTGCCGCACTGCTTTAGGATGGGATGCCCAAGGTGCTTTGTGGCCACGCACCAAAATATCACAGTCCAAGACCCCCCACAGAAGAAGATCCGGGCACACACAAAGGCTTTCAGGGACAGTCAACTTTATTGGCAGCATAACGCGTTTCGGAACGGATTCCTTCATCAGATGCTCACAAACAACCAGTGTTGCCAGAGTCCAATCTTTAAATGGCGCTGACTTCGCTACGATAGGCGAAGATCCAAAAGGTGGGCGTGGCAGAAGTTTGGGCGCCTCAGGTGAGTACCTCCTTTCCCAAGTGGGTGGCGCTCACTGTTCTGCCTGCAACATCAATGGCCAGACACCACGCTGCCGGCCCCTCAAGCCCAACATCCTGCCGCTTCACTGCCCTCCAGGAAAACCCGGACTGGAATCACGGACTGAAGTCAGTCCCAACAAGTGTTGCTTTGATTTAAAATTGCGGGCTGCGGCGGTGCAGCAGTGCTCCAAGAACATTGAAGGTACACAGCTTTGCCACTTTACCTGCCACACTGCTTTAGGATGGGGTGCCCAAGGTGCTTTGTGGCCACGCACCAAAATATCACAGTCCAAGAACCCCACAGAAGAAGATCCGGACACACACAAAGGCTTTCAGGGACCGGCAACTTTATTGGCAGCATAACGCGTTTCGGAACGGATTCCTTCATCAGATGCTCACAAACAACCAGTGTTGCCAGAGTCCAATCTTTAAATGGCGCTGACTTCGCTACGATAGGCACAGATCCAAAAGGTGGGTGTGGCAGAAGTTCGGGCGCCTCAGGTGAGTACCTCCTTTCCCAAGTGGGTGGCGCTCACTGTTCTGCCTGCAACATCAATGGCCAGACACCACGCTGCCGTCCCCTCAAGCCCAACATCCTGCTGCTTCACTGCCCTCCAGGAAAACCCGGACTGGAATCACGGACCGAAGTCAGTCCCAACAAGTGTTGCTTTGATTTAAATTTGTGGGCTGCGGCCGTACGGCAGTGCTCCAAGAACATTGAAGGTACACAGCTTTGCCACTGTACCTGCCGCACTGCTTTAGGATGGGGTGCCTAAGGTGCTTTGTGGCCACGCACCAAAATATCACAGTCCAAGACCCCCCACAGAAGAAGATCCGGGCACACACAAAGGCTTTCAGGGACCGGCAACTTTATTGGCAGCATAACGCGTTTCGGAATGGATTCCTTCATCAGATGCTCACAAACAACCAGTGTTGCCAGAGTCCAATCTTTAAATGGCGTTGACTTTGCTACGATAGGCGAAGATCCAAAAGGTGGGCGTGGCAGAAGTTCGGGAGCCTCAGGTGAGTACCTCCTTTCCCAAGTGGGTGGCGCTCACTGTTCTGCCTGCAACATCAATGGCCAGACACCACGCTGCCGGCCCCTCAAGCCCAACATCCTGCCACTTCACTGCCCTCCAGGAAAACCCGGACTGGAATCACGGACCGAGGTCAGTCCCAACAAGTGTTGCTTTGATTTCAAATTGCGGGCTGCGGCGGTGCGGCAGTGCTTTAAGAACATTGAAGGTACACAGCTTTGCCACTTTACCTGCCGCACTGCTTTAGGATGGGGTGCCCAAGGTGCTTTGTGGCCACGGACCAAAATATCACAGTCCAAGACCCCCACAGAAGAAGATCCGGGCACACACAAAGGCTTTCAGGGACCGGCAACTTTATTGGCAGCATAACGCATTTCGGAACGGATTCCTTCATCAGATGTTCACAAACAACCAGTGTTGCCAGAGTCCAATATTTAAATGGCGCTGACTTCGCTACGATAGGCGCAGATCCAAAAGGTGGGCGTGGCAGAAGTTCGGGCGCCTCAGGCGAGTACCTCCTTTCCCAAGTGGGTGGCGCTCACTGTTCTGCCTGCAACATCAATGGCCAGACACCACGCTGCCGGCCCCTCAAGCCCAACATCCTGCCGCTTCACTGCCCTCCAGGAAAACCCGGAGTGGAATCACGGACCAAAGTCAGTCCCAACAAGTGTTGCTTTGATTTAAAATTGCGGGCTGCAGCGGTGCGGCAGTGCTCCAAGAACATTGAAGGTACACAGATTTGCCACTTTATCTGCTGCACTGCTTTAGGATGGGGTGTCCAAGGTGGCTTTGTGGCCACGCACCAAAATATCTCAGTCCAAGACCCCCACAGAAGAAGATCGGGCACACACAAAGGCTTTCAGGGACCGGCAACTTTATTGGCAGCATGACGCGTTTTGGAATGGATTCCTTCATCAGATGCTCACAAACAACCAGTGTTGCCAGAGTCCAATCTTTAAATGGCGCTGACTTCGCTACGATAGGCGCAGATCCAAAAGGTGGGCGTGGCAGAAGTTCGGGCGCCTCAGGTGAGTACCTCCTTTCCCAAGTGGGTGGCGCTCACTGTTCTGCCTGCAACATCAATGGCCAGACACCACGCTGCCGGCCCCTCAAGCCCAACATCCTGCCGCTTCACTGCCCTCCAGGAAAACCTGGACTGGAATCACGGACTGAAGTCAGTCCCAACAAGTGTTGCTTTGATTTAAAATTGCGGGCTGCGGCGGTGCGGCAGTGCTCCAAGAACATTGAAGGTACACAGCTTTGCCACTTTACCTGCCACACTGCTTTAGGATGGGGTGCCCAAGGTGCTTTGTGGCCACGCACCAAAATATCACAGTCCAAGAACCCCACAGAAGAAGATCCGGGCACACACAAAGGCTTTCAGGGACCGGCAACTTTATTGGCAGCATAACGCGTTTCGGAACGGATTCCTTCATCAGATGCTCACAAACAACAAGTGTTGCCAGAGTCCAATCTTTAAATGGCGCTGACTTCGCTACGATAGGCGCAGATCCAAAAGGTGGGTGTGGCAGAAGTTCGGGCGCATCAGGTGAGTACCTCCTTTCCCAAGTGGGTGGCGCTCACTGTTCTGCCTGCAACATCAATGGCCAGACACCACGCTGCCGGCCCCTCAAGCCCAACATCCTGCCGCTTCACTGCCCTCCAGGAAAACCCGGACTGGAATCACTGACCGAAGTCAGTCCCAACAAGTGTTGCTTTGATTTAAATTTGTGGGCTGCGGCCGTACGGCAGTGCTCCAAGAACATTGAAGGTACACAGCTTTGCCACTGTACCTGCCGCACTGCTTTAGGATGGGGTGCCCAAGGTGCTTTGTGGCCATGCACCAAAATATCACAGTCCAAGACCCCCCACAGAAGAAGATCCGGGCACACACAAAGGCTTTCAGGGACCGGCAACTTTATTGGCAGCATAACGCGTTTCAGAACGGATTCCTTCATCAGATGCTCACAAACAACCAGTGTTGCCAGAGTCCAATCTTTAAATGGCGCTGACTTCGCTACGATAGGCGCAGATCCAAAAGGTGGGCGTGGCAGAAGTTCGGGCGCCTCAGGCGAGTACCTCCTTTCCCAAGTGGGTGGCGCTCACTGTTCTGCCTGCAACATCAATGGCCAGACACCACGCTGCCGGCCCCTCAAGCCCAACATCCTGCCGCTTCACTGCCCTCCAGGAAAACCCGGACTGGAATCACGGACCGAAGTCAGTCCCAACAAGTGTTGCTTTGATTTAAAATTGCGGGCTGCGGCGGTGCGGCAGTGCTCCAAGAACATTGAAGGTACACAGCTTTGCCACTTTATCTGCCGCACTGCTTTAGGATGGGGTGCCCAAGGTGGCTTTGTGGCCACGCACCAAAATATCTCAGTCCAAGACCCCCCACAGAAGAAGATCCGGGCACACACAAAGGCTTTCAGGGACCGGCAACTTTATTGGCAGCATGACGCGTTTCGGAACGGATTCCTTCATCAGATGCTCACAAACAACCAGTGTTGCCAGAGTCCAATCATTAAATGGCGCTGACTTAGCTACGATAGGCGAAGATCCAAAAGGTGTGCGTGGCAGAAGTTCGGGCGCCTCAGGTGAGTACCTCCTTTCCCAAGTGGGTGGCGCTCACTGTTCTGCCTGCAACATCAATGGCCAGACACCACGCTGCCGGCCCCTCAAGCCCAACATCCTGCCGCTTCACTGCCCTCCAGGAAAACCCGGACTGGAATCACGGACCGAAGTCAGTCCCAACAAGTGTTGCTTTGATTTAAAATTGCGGGCTGCGGCGGTGCGGCAGTGCTCCAAGAACATTGAAGGTCCACAGCTTTGCCACTTTACCTGCCGCACTGCTTTAGGATGGGGTGCCCAAGGTGCTTTGTGGCCACGCACCAAAATATCACAGTCCAAGACCCCCACAGAAGAAGATCCGGGCACACACAAAGGCTTTCAGGGACCGGCAACTTTATTGGCAGCATAACGCGTTTCGGAACGGATTCCTTCATCAGATGCTCACAAACAACCAGTGTTGCCAGAGTCCAATGTTTAAATGGCGCTGACTTCGCTACGATAGGCGAAGATCCAAAATGTGGGCGTGGCAGAAGTTCTGCGCCTCAGGTGAGTACCTCCTTTCCAAAGTGGGTGGCGCTCACTGTTCTGCCTGCAACATCAATGGCCAGACACCACGCTGCCGGCCCCTCAAGCCCAACATCCTGCCGCTTCACTGCCCTCCAGGAAAACCCGGACTGGAATCACGGACCGAAGTCAGTCCCAACATGTGTTGCTTTGATTTAAAATTGCGGGCTGCTGCGGTGCCGCAGTGCTCCAAGAACATTGAAGGTACACAGCTTTGCCACTTTACCTGCCACACTGCTTTAGGATGGGGTGCCCAAGGTGCTTTGTGGCCACGCACCAAAATATCACAGTCCAAGACCCCCACAGAAGAAGATCCGGGCACACACAAAGGCTTTCAGGGACAGGCAACTTTATTGGCAGCATAACGCGTTTCGGAATGGATTCCTTCATCAGATGCTCACAAACAACCAGTGTTGCCAGAGTCCAATCTTTAAATGGCGCTGACTTCGCTACGATAGGCGAAGATCCAAAAGGTGGGCGTGGCAGAAGTTCGGGCGCCTCAGGTGAGTACCTCCTATCCCAAGTGGGTGGCGCTCACTGTTCTGCCTGCAACATCAATGGCCAGACACGACGCTGCCGGCCCCTCAAGCCCAACATCCTGCCGCTTCACTGCCCTCCAGGAAAACCCGGACTAGAATCACGGACCGAAGTCAGTCCCAACAAATGTTGCTTTGATTTAAAATTGCGGGCTGCGGCGGTGCGGCAGTGCTCTAAGAACATTGAAGGTACACAGCTTTGCCACTGTACCTGCCGCACTGCTTTAGGATGGGGTGCCCAAGGTGCTTTGTGGCCACGCACCAAAATATCACAGTCCAAGACCCCCACAGAAGAAGATCCGGGCACACACAAAGGCTTTCAGGGACAGGCAACTTTATTGGCAGCATAACGTGTTTCGGAACGGATTCCTTCATCAGATGCTCACAAACAACCAGTGTTGCCAGAGTCCAATCTTTAAATGGCGCTGAGTTCGCTACGATAGGCGCAGATCCAAAAGGTGGGCGTGGCAGAAGTTCGGGCGCCTAAGGTGAGTACCTCCTTTCCCAAGTGGGTGGCGCTCACTGTTCTGCCTGCAACATCAATGGCCAGACACCACGCTGCCGGCCCCTCAAGCCCAACATCCTGCCGCTTCACTGCCCTCCAGGAAAACCCGGACTGGAATCACGGACTGAAGTCAGTCCCAACAAGTGTTGCTTTGATTTAAAATTGCGGGCTGCGGCGGTGCAGCAGTGCTCCAAGAACATTGAAGGTACACAGCTTTGCCACTTTACCTGCCACACTGCTTTAGGATGGGGTGCCCAAGGTGCTTTGTGGCCACGCACCAAAATATCACAGTCCAAGAACCCCACAGAAGAAGATCCGGGCACACACAAAGGCTTTCAGGGACCGGCAACTTTATTGGCAGCATAACGCGTTTCGGAACGGATTCCTTCATCAGATGCTCACAAACAACCAGTGTTGCCAGAGTCCAATCTTTAAATGGCGCTGACTTCGCTACGATAGGCGCAGATCCAAAAGGTGGGTGTGGCAGAAGTTCGGGCGCCTCAGGTGAGTACCTCCTTTCCCAAGTGGGTGGCGCTCACTGTTCTGCCTGCAACATCAATGGCCAGACACCACGCTGCCGGCCCCTCAAGCCCAACATCCTGCCGCTTCACTGCCCTCCAGGAAAACCCGGACTGGAATCACGGACCGAAGTCAGTCCCAACAAGTGTTGCTTTGATTTAAATTTGTGGGCTGCGGCCGTACGGCAGTGCTCCAAGAACATTGAAGGTACACAGCTTTGCCACTGTACCTGCCGCACTGCTTTAGGATGGGGTGCCTAAGGTGCTTTGTGGCCACGCACCAAAATATCACAGTCCAAGACCCCCCACAGAAGAAGATCCGGGCACACACAAAGGCTTTCAGGGACCGGCAACTTTATTGGCAGCATAACGCGTTTCGGAACGGATTCCTTCATCAGATGCTCACAAACAACCAGTGTTGCCAGAGTCCAATCTTTAAATGGCGCTGACTTTGCTACGATAGGCGAAGATCCAAAAGGTGGGCGTGGCAGAAGTTCGGGCGCCTCAGGTGAGTACCTCCTTTCCCAAGTGGGTGGCGTTCACTGTTCTGCCTGCAACATCAATGGCCAGACACCACGCTGCCGGCCCCTCAAGCCCAACATCCTGCCACTTCACTGCCCTCCAGGAAAACCCGGACTGGAATCACGGACCGAGGTCAGTCCCAACAAGTGTTGCTTTGATTTCAAATTGCGTGCTGCGGCGGTGCGGCAGTGCTTTAAGAACATTGAAGGTACACAGCTTTGCCACTTTACCTGCCGCACTGCTTTAGGATGGGGTGCCCAAGGTGCTTTGTGGCCACGGACCAAAATATCACAGTCCAAGACCCCCACAGAAGAAGATCCGGGCACACACAAAGGCTTTCAGGGACCGGCAACTTTATTGGCAGCATAACGCATTTCGGAACGGATTCCTTCATCAGATGCTCACAAACAACCAGTGTTGCCAGAGTCCAATCTTTAAATGGCGCTGACTTCGCTACGATAGGCGCAGATCCAAAAGGTGGGCGTGGCAGAAGTTCGGGCGCCTCAGGTGAGTACCTCCTTTCCCAAGTGGGTGGCGTTCACTGTTCTGCCTGCAACATCAATGGCCAGACACCACGCTGCCGGCCCCTCAAGCCCAACATCCTGCCGCTTCACTGCCCTCCAGGAAAACCCGGAGTGGAATCACGGACCAAAGTCAGTCCCAACAAGTGTTGCTTTGATTTAAAATTGCGGGCTGCACCGGTGCGGCAGTGCTCCAAGAACATTGAAGGTACACAGCTTTGCCACTTTATCTGCCGCACTGCTTTAGGATGGGGTGCCCAAGGTGGCTTTGTGGCCACGCACCAAAATATCTCAGTCCAAGACCCCCACAGAAGAAGATCCGGGCACACACAAAGGCTTTCAGGGACCGGCAACTTTATTGGCAGCATGACGCGTTTTGGAATGGATTCCTTCATCAGATGCTCACAAACAACCAGTGTTGCCAGAGTCCAATCTTTAAATGGCGCTGACTTAGCTACGATAGGCGAAGATCCAAAAGGTGTGCGTGCCAGAAGTTCGGGCGCCTCAGGTGAGTACCTCCTTTTCCAAGTGGGTGGCGCTCACTGTTCTGCCTGCAACATCAATGGCCAGACACCACGCTGCCGGCCCCTCAAGCCCAACATCCTGCCGCTTCACTGCCCTCCAGGAAAACCCGGACTGGAATCACGGACTGAAGTCAGTCCCAACAAGTGTTGCTTTGATTTAAAATTGCGGGCTGCGGCGGTGCGGCAGTGCTCCAAGAACATTGAAGGTACACAGCTTTGCCACTTTACCTGCCACACTGCTTTAGGATGGGGTGCCCAAGGTGCTTTGTGGCCACGCACCAAAATATCACAGTCCAAGAACCCCACAGAAGAAGATCCGGGCACACACAAAGGCTTTTAGGGACCGGCAACTTTATTGGCAGCATAACGCGTTTCGGAACGAATTCCTTCATCAGATGCTCACAAACAACCAGTGTTGCCAGAGTCCAATCTTTAAATGGCGCTGACTTCGCTACGATAGGCGCAGATCCAAAAGGTGGGTGTGCAGAAGTTCGGGCGCCTCAGGTGAGTACCTCCTTTCCCAAGTGGGTGGCGCTCACTGTTCTGCCTGCAACATCAATGGCCAGACACCACGCTGCCGACCCCTCAAGCCCAACATCCTGCCGCTTCACTGCCCTCCAGGAAAACCCGGACTGGAATCACTGACCGAAGTCAGTCCCAACAAGTGTTGCTTTGATTTAAATTTGTGGGCTGCGGCCGTACGGCAGTGCTCCAAGAACATTGAAGGTACACAGCTTTGCCACTGTACCTGCCGCACTGCTTTAGGATGGGGTGCCCAAGGTGCTTTGTGGCCACGCACCAAAATATCAAATTCCAAGACCCCCCACAGAAGAAGATCCGGGCACACACAAAGGCTTTCAGGGACCGGCAACTTTATTGGCAGCATAACGCGTTTCGGAACGGATTCCTTCATCAGATGCTCACAAACAACCAGTGTTGCCAGAGTCCAATCTTTAAATGGCGCTGACTTCGCTACGATAGGCGCAGATCCAAAAGGTGGGTGTGGCAGAAGTTTGGGCGCCTCAGGTGAGTACCTCCTTTCCCAAGTGGGTGGCGCTCACTGTTCTGCCTGCAACATCAATGGCCAGACACCACGCTGCCGGCCCCTCAAGCCCAACATCCTGCCGCTTCACTGCCCTCCAGGAAAACCCGGACTGGAATCACGGACCGAAGTCAGTCCCAACAAGTGTTGCTTTGATTTAAATTTGTGGGCTGCGGCCGTACGGCAGTGCTCCAAGAACATTGAAGGTACACAGCTTTGCCACTGTACCTGCTGCACTGCTTTAGGATGGGGTGCCTAAGGTGCTTTGTGGCCACGCACCAAAATATCACAGTCCAAGACCCCCACAGAAGAAGATCCGGGCACACACAAAGGCTTTCAGGGACCGGCAACTTTATTGGCAGCATAACGCGTTTCGGAACGGATTCCTTCATCAGATGCTCACAAACAACCAGTGTTGCCAGAGTCCAATCTTTAAATGGCGCTGACTTTGCTACGATAGGCGAAGATCCAAAAGGTGGGCGTGGCAGAAGTTCGGGCGCCTCAGGTGAGTACCTCCTTTCCCAAGTGGGTGGCGTTCACTGTTCTGCCTGCAACATCAATGGCCAGACACCACGCTGCCGGCCCCTCAAGCCCAACATCCTGCCACTTCACTGCCCTCCAGGAAATCCCGGACTGGAATCACGGACCGAGGTCAGTCCCAACAAGTGTTGCTTTGATTTCAAATTGCGGGCTGCGGCGGTGCGGCAGTGCTTTAAGAACATTGAAGGTACACAGCTTTGCCACTTTACCTGCCGCACTGCTTTAGGATGGGGTGCCCAAGGTGCTTTGTGGCCACGGACCAAAATATCACAGTCCAAGACCCCCACAGAAGAAGATCCGGGCACACACAAAGGCTTTCAGGGACCGGCAACTTTATTGGCAGCATAACGCATTTCGGAACGGATTCCTTCATCAGATGCTCACAAACAACCAGTGTTGCCAGAGTCCAATCTTTAAATGGCGCTGACTTCGCTACGATAGGCGCAGATCCAAAAGGTGGGCGTGGCAGAAGTTCGGGCGCCTCAGGCGAGTACCTCCTTTCCCAAGTGGGTGGCGCTCACTGTTCTGCCTGCAAGATCAATGGCCAGACACCACGCTGCCGGCCCCTCAAGCCCAACATCCTGCCGCTTCACTGCCCTCCAGGAAAACCCGGAGTGGAATCACGGACCAAAGTCAGTCCCAACAAGTGTTGCTTTGATTTAAAATTGCGGGCTGCAGCGGTGCGGCAGTGCTCCAAGAACATTGAAGGTACACAGCTTTGCCACTTTATCTGCCGCACTGCTTTAGGATGGGGTGCCCAAGGTGGCTTTGTGGCCACGCACCAAAATATCTCAGTCCAAGACCCCCACAGAAGAAGATTCGGGCACACACAAAGGCTTTCAGGGACCGGCAACTTTATTGGCAGCATGACGCGTTTTGGAATGTATTCCTTCATCAGATGCTCACAAACAACCAGTGTTGCCAGAGTCCAATCTTTAAATGGCGCTGACTTAGCTACGATAGGCGAAGATCCAAAAGGTGTGCGTGCCAGAAGTTCGGGCGCCTCAGGTGAGTACCTCCTTTTCCAAGTGGGTGGCGCTCACTGTTCTGCCTGCAACATCAATGGCCAGACACCACGCTGCCGGCCCCTCAAGCCCAACATCCTGCCGCTTCACTGCCCTCCAGGAAAACCCGGACTGGAATCACGGACCGAAGTCAGTCCCAACATGTGTTGCTTTGATTTAAAATTGCGGGCTGCGGCGGTGCCGCAGTGCTCCAAGAACATTGAAGGTACACAGCTTTGCCACTTTACCTGCCACACTGCTTTAGGATGGGGTGCCCAAGGTGCTTTGTGGCCACGCACCAAAATATCACAGTCCAAGAACCCCCACAGAAGAAGATCCGGGCACACACAAAGGCTTTCAGGGACCGGCAACTTTATTGGCAGCATAACGCGTTTCGGAACGAAATCCTTCATCAGATGCTCACAAACAACCAGTGTTGCCAGAGTCCAATCTTTAAATGGCGCTGACTTCGCTACGATAGGCGAAGATCCAAAAGGTGGGCGTGGCAGAAGTTCGGGCGCCTTAGGTGAGTACCTCCTTTCCCAAGTGGGTGGTGCTCACTGTTCTGCCTGCAACATCAATGGCCAGACACCACGCTGCCGGCCCCTCAAGCCCAACATCCTGCCGCTTCACTGCCCTCCAGGAAAACCCGGACTGGAATCACGGACCGAAGTCAGTCCCAACAAGTGTTGCTTTGATTTAAAATTGCGGGCTGCGGCGGTGCAGCAGTGCTCCAAGAACATTGAAGGTACACAGCTTTGCCACTTTACCTGCCACACTGCTTTAGGATGGGGTGCCCAAGGTGCTTTGTGGCCACGCACCAAAATATCACAGTCCAAGAACCCCACAGAAGAAGATCCGGGCACACACAAAGGCTTTCAGGGACCGGCAACTTTATTGGCAGCATAACGCATTTCGGAACGGATTCCTTCATCAGATGCTCACAAACAACCAGTGTTGCCAGAGTCCAATCTTTAAATGGCGCTGACTTCGCTACGATAGGCGAAGATCCAAAAGGTGGGCGTGGCAGAAGTTCGGGCGCCTCAGGTGAGTACCTCCTTTCCCAAGTGGGTGGCGCTCACTGTTCTGCCTGCAACATCAATGGCCAGACACCACGCTGCCGGCCCCTCAAGCCCAACATCCTGCCGCTTCACTGCCCTCCAGGAAAACCCGGACTGGAATCACGGACCGAAGTCAGTCCCAACAAGTGTTGCTTTGATTTAAATTTGTGGGCTGCGGCCGTACGGCAGTGCTCCAAGAACATTGAAGGTACACAGCTTTGCCACTGTACCTGCCGCACTGCTTTAGGATGGGGTGCCTAAGGTGCTTTGTGGCCACGCACCAAAATATCACAGTCCAAGACCCCCCACAGAAGAAGATCCGGGCACACACAAAGGCTTTCAGGGACCGGCAACTTTATTGGCAGCATAACGCGTTTCGGAACGGATTCCTTCATCAGATGCTCACAAACAACCAGTGTTGCCAGAGTCCAATCTTTAAATGGCGCTGACTTTGCTACGATAGGCGAAGATCCAAAAGGTGGGCGTGGCAGAAGTTCGGTCGCCTCAGGTGAGTACCTCCTTTTCCAAGTGGGTGGCGTTCACTGTTCTGCCTGCAACATCAATGGCCAGACACCACGCTGCCGGCCCCTCAAGCCCAACATCCTGCCACTTCACTGCCCTCCAGGAAAACCATGACTGGAATCATTGACCGAGGTCAGTCCCAACAAGTGTTGCTTTGATTTCAAATTGCGGGCTGCGGCGGTGCGGCAGTGCTTTAAGAACATTGAAGGTACACAGCTTTGCCACTTTACCTGCCGCACTGCTTTAGGATGGGGTGCCCAAGGTGCTTTGTGGCCACGGACCAAAATATCACAGTCCAAGACAACCCACAGAAGAAGATCCGGGCACACACAAAGGCTTTCAGGGACCGGCAACTTTATTGGCAGCATAACGCATTTCGGAACGGATTCCTTCATCAGATGCTCACAAACAACCAGTGTTGCCAGAGTCCAATCTTTAAATGGCGCTGACTTCGCTACGATAGGCGCAGATCCAAAAGGTGGGCGTGGCAGAAGTTCGGGCGCCTCAGGCGAGTACCTCCTTTCCCAAGTGGGTGGCGCTCACTGTTCTGCCTGCAACATCAATGGCCAGACACCACGCTGCCGGCCCCTCAAGCCCAACATCCTGCCGCTTCACTGCCCTCCAGGAAAACCCGGAGTGGAATCACGGACCAAAGTCAGTCCCAACAAGTGTTGCTTTGATTTAAAATTGCGGGCTGCAGCGGTGCGGCAGTGCTCCAAGAACATTGAAGGTACACAGCTTCGCCACTTTATCTGCCGCACTGCTTTAGGATGGGGGGCCCAAGGTGGCTTTGTGGCCACGCACCAAAATATCTCAGTCCAAGACCCCCCACAGAAGAAGATCCGGGCACACACAAAGGCTTTCAGGGACCGGCAACTTTATTGGCAGCATGACGCGTTTTGGAATGGATTCCTTCATCAGATGCTCACAAACAACCAGTGTTGCCAGAGTCCAATCTTTAAATGGTGCTGACTTCGCTACGATAGGCGAAGATCCAAAAGGTGGGCGTGGCAGAAGTTCGGGCGCCTCAGGTGAGTACCTCCTTTCCCAAGTGGGTGGCGCTCACTGTTGTGCCTGCAACATCAATGGCCAGACACCATGCTGCCGGCCCCTCAAGCCCAACATCCTGCCGCTTCACTGCACTCCAGGAAAACCCGGACTGGAATCACGGACCGAAGTCAGTCCCAACAAGTGTTGCTTTGATTTAAAATTGCGGGCTGCGGCGGTGCGGCAGTGCTCCAAGAACATTGAAGGTACACAGCTTTGCCACTTTACCTGCCGCACTGCTTTAGGATGGGGTGCCCAAGGTGCTTTGTGGCCACGCACCAAAATATCACAGTCCAAGACCCCCCACAGGCTCCCACTCTCTGTCTGACCACCGAACCAGGCCGCTCAGATCAATCATGACGCTGCTGTCATGCTGGTAACAGCAGCGTTGTGATTGGCTGGGGGGGTCTGGGAGCCGGTGTACTTCCGGTCGACAGAAGAGGATGGAGGAGAGGGGGCGGTCGGCAGCCAGGTATGTGAAATGCTCTTTTCATCTCCCTTCTCCCCCCCACTTCACCATTACTGCCCTAGAGCAGCCGCCACTGGGTATAGATTAGATGAACATAAACTTAAAGAGCAACCAAAATGGCGATGTTAAGAGTGAGAAAGTCTGTCAATTCAGCTGAAACGCGTCTCTGTTGCTAATTTTGATATTTGCTGTGTCACTTGGCATATGAATTTATGGGTTTTGTGCTGTGCAACTTGGTGCATTAAAGATATGGATTACCTTCCACCTTTGACTGCAGGCCCTCTCTTTGGATTGGAAGAGGTTGTTGTGTTTTATATATATATATATATATATATATATATATATATATATTTATATATATATATATATATATATATATATATATATATATATTATCTACTGGCGGTCGCCAGTAGATAGTTATAGTTACAACCTATTATCCATAGGAAATCCGCGACATTCTATTTGAAATAACTCTCTTGCCGGTTGACGTATCTTCGCAAAATTTTCAAACTTTGTGGCCCGCTCCGGTCCGCTCCTACCCTGAAAGTCTCGGGGGATTCGTCAAGCGGGGGCCGAGAAAAAGGGGGTCCCAAAACGCGTTTTCCCCATGCAATTTTCCATAGGAAACTTTAGACACGGCTACAGCCCGAACTGCTGAACGGAATTACACCAAATTTGGCAAAGAGGTAGTTCTTGGTTCAGAAAGAACCCTTTTGTTAAATGGTGTAAATCCGTTCAGTAGTTGCTGAGAAAATCAAAAGTAAAAAGATAGTGATATCTATGGGCACGGAGGATTCGCGCACCCTGAGCGCACCCTGCGCGCACCGTCCCGATCACGAGCTGCATGTTAATTGGCTGTCAGCTGGCTGTCAACATTCCGATTCAGGAAATGTTGGCAGCCATTTTATCCCTCGATAGAACCGAGGGACAGAAACAAGTGCGCAAAGCGCACAAAGGGAGCAGGGTAGAAACACCCTGACCCCTGGGTTTGCTCAGGGGGCCCCACAAGGACCCCCTGGGCAAAAAAAAAAAATCAAAAAAAAAAAAAAAATCGGCAGGATGCCGAAAATAAAAAAAAATCGAAGCGCGGTCTCCCGCGCTTCGATGTTAATTGGCCCGCGGGTGGGCCAAGTCCCGGGGGCATGCTGGGGGGGTTAATTTTATGTGTGGGGGCCTCTAAGGGCCCCCAAGCCCGGGGACCACCACCCCCGGGGCTTTATGTATAATGGTGCGGGAGGGCTCTGAGCCCTCCCGCAGCCCCGGGACCGCCACCTCCCGGGGCTTCTTTTTTATTTAACAAAAACCTGTGTGGGGGCTCCAGCCCCCACACGCCCGAGACCACCACCTCCCGGGGCACTAAGAAAAATTACAATGGGGGTCCGTTTGGACCCCAAGCCCCGAGGACCACCACCTCCCGGGGCTTTCAAAATGTAGGGAGGGTGGCCGCGCGGTCCCCCTCCTGGAGCCTGTGGTGGCCCTGGGGACCGCCACCCCCAGGGCCGGCTCCTGCAGTGTCCCGGGGTGCCTACCCCCGGGACACTGCTGTTTGCAATGACAGGACGGGAGCCTCGCGGCTCCCGTCCTGTCATTGCAAACTTGCTTTGGATATTGGAAGAGAGAGCAGGGACGCCCTCAGCTCTGTGTGGCACAAACCCTGACGCACCGCGTGCCAGGTTGTACATATCATTCTGGGGTGACTAAGCACTAATGTGCCCTTTTCCCTGGATGATCCCCAGTACGAGGGTACGGACTGATGACCAAGTGCTGCGCCAGCAAATAAACAGGTCGACATGTGTGTAAAAACCCAGCCGTAGCCAAACGAAACCACTAAAAGCAGTTTATCAGGGAACTGTAGAGACCGCCGGAGTCCCTCCGCACCCTCCGTACTCCCGCAAACGCCAGACAGGCCACCTGCGTGCATGCCAGGCGCCGAAACCAGAAAGCAGCAGCCCTTCTGCAAACGGAATGGCGGCGCAAAATCCCACATTGGAGACAATCTTGACCTCGTTATACTGCGAAAGAGGCAAGTGCGGCACTCGTATGAGACAAAGTACTATTCTTTGCGAAACAGAGCCTGTCCGCAACTATTGTCTCTATTGGGACAAAAGATGAACCATGAGATATCACTGATCAAGTCTGTGAGGTCATATTCGCTACCTCTGGCATATTCTCAAAATCGCCATATATGACTGACCCCGCACTCTCATCCTATGTTTGCCTACTTTAGTGTGAGCAGAGCCCCGCGAGTAAACTTGGCTTCATGGTTGAAAGTGCACAAGTAAAGTACCCCCTCCCATCAAGTTGGGTTACAGTACATTGTAAGGGTGCAGTGGGCTAGTTACTCTCCTGAGGCCCCCATGCCCCTGCACTTGCGGCGTTAATGAAAACTTTGTTGTTTTGGCTGTGACCACGTTGTTGCCTGCGCCCCCTACAGCCCCATGGAAAAGTGCTGAGCTCTCGCTTACCCTTGCCTGTCACTCAATGACACATGGCCGGTCGCACTGGTTAATGCAGCGATTGTTTAAATTAATATAATACTGTGCATAAGAGTACTATGCACAGGCAATCAAACGCCACACGTTAATAAATGTGAAACCTTCTGGACTTGTCCATTGAATTAAGCGCGTCACCACCCTAGGCGACGAGTAGCCCTCTCAAACTTCTGCTAGCCTGAATGGTACGTGACATTTTACAAGCACTGCGCAGACGTCCCCATTTGACCTGCGCGAGCATGTGCCTATTCTGCAGAAAACCCTGTGGGCCGGGGGGAGGGGAGTGCTACTGACCCTCAAGTCCTAAGCCCTTAGGAGCATCCCTCACTGCTGCAGATGCCCCAAAGCATTTATTTGCGCCTTTTTTTGCGGTTTGCGCCCACCTTAACGTGCCATGCTGTGAGCAATTAGGTACCCCACATACCTCCTCCCTATGCAAGGAAAAACAAACCGGCTCGAAGTACAAAGCGCAGGCCGTGTGCCCTATAAGACATAAGGCTTTCTCAATGCTTGTCGGATGCTTAAGCTCACTAAGCCCCAATATGGCTTCGTTGGAGTAGTATACTGAAAATGCTACCCTTCTGAAATGGTGAGACGGTGAAAGAAGTATAGTGACTAACCGCCCAACTGGCCCCGAAATAGGCAATCACCTCTTCTAACTGAAAGAAAGTATTCATAAAGCAGCCTGTCTTTGGCGTTCTCGCGCCCACTCTCAGCCTCCCAGGCTTGCTTAACTAAAGCTCGAAAACCCATTTCTGGGGCCCCTATCCGGAACAGCTTGGAATCTATGTTCCGGCTACAGTTTTCATGCCCTTTCATGGCCAGGACACTGACCCTGCACGGTACACTCTCCCAAATGTGTAATGCGTTTATATCCTATATTCAGAGATACTGATGTGCTTTAGTATTGTAACCAGGCAGCAGCACATTGAAATTACTGCAAATAATCTCTCTGACCCTCTCCCATTTCTCATGAGTGAGTTCCTGTTTTGGTCAAAAAGAAACTTGTTTTTATGGCTGTCGCCTGAAACACAAACACCACATTTGACTGCACAGCCTCTCAAACATCATTGGCCTGACAATTAAGTTGAAGGACAATAGTCTTTCAAACAATCCCTTTAAGACATATTCAAGGTCAACAAGGCAGGACTCTGCATATCAGAGCAGGCGCTATCAGGTGGCCCCTTGAAAGACTGGGGCCTGTGTCCTACGCCCGCATATATAGGAGTCCTCGTCATGGCAGCGTTTGCCGATGCTCATGAGCTGAAGCTCTTCACGTCGCCATCGCCAGAATATGGCACGTCCGACAGGGCCTGAGCCCATCTTGGGTGAGGACCCTCAACCCCTGTCACCGCCGTCCCCCACCTGGACGGAGCCTAGCAGGCGACACCTAGAGGGCAAAACAATTTAATGATACTTCCCTATACCAACGGGCTGGGATAATGGATTCTCCCTCCCTGTAGCCTGTTCAGGACCCCCGAATTAATAAACAGCTTCCGGTAGTCTAATGATGCTTAAAGATGCCGTGGCAACGTGTCAAAGCCACTCGCAGGTCCGAGGAAGGCTGTGCATTGCCCGACAGCGTGAAGGATTAGCCAGTACGTGCGTCTGAGGCCCGGCCGGGAGCGCCGCACCATGCGCTCAGAACGCATTAACCACTCTTGGCACCTTTGCCACACCTCAGAGGGGTTGTCCGCCAGAGGATGACGGGGGCCACAAACCCCCACCACGGGCCCCGTGAAGCCCCCATACACTGGCCACAATAACACATAGCCCATGCGAGCTAATCGGGCGCTGGTCCCCCAACAGCGGAGCCCCCGGGAACCTACTACCCGCGGCGACCTGTGCGACAATCATCCGCAACACCCGTCCTCCCCGCGTGAGTGCTCCTTCGCTCGAGCCACAGCGTCGGGGCCTGGGTATTACACCCTCGCCCTCGTCTATTGCGGCGGAGCAGGAATAACCAATTTACTGAAGCGCTCAGAACGCATTAACCCGCATGTCGGATGGCAATTGGTGGTGCTAAACCACTAGTGAGACTTCCCGTAATGGCCAACCGTGGCACCCGCAGCGGCGTCTGGTGAATAGGGGGACGCCAAGGAACTGCCCGATGGCCAGTATTACTCCCAGGGTCGGCCCCCACCTTTGCTATCCAGAGCCGATCGGGCGATAGGCCCCCCCGACCGCGAGACACCCTGCCGGTGGCGACCTGAGCGCCAACCATCCACGCCGTCCTC
This sequence comes from Calotriton arnoldi, assembly GCA_963921515.1. Lineage (NCBI taxonomy): Eukaryota > Metazoa > Chordata > Amphibia > Caudata > Salamandridae > Calotriton > Calotriton arnoldi. Next base: position 765,641 of record CAWUFW010000023.1, read on the forward strand.
CCCAGGGAAGCAACATTCAACTTCAAAATCGGGGCCGATCATGTGATGGGCTCCCCTACCCCTCCAACATCGCTGCCCCAACCCGCCTACATGAAAGGCATGCCATCTCGCGCAGAAAGGGGGGGGGGGGGTTAGGTGCGACAGGGTGAGCGAGCTGAAGCCGGCAGAGCGGTATACAGACCTAACTGCGCACCGCGTGCGAGGCAGCCCCCCCTATCGCCGCATGTACGTTTGCCTAAATTGTAACCTGTAACATGTTATTCGTAGCGCCGCACCGTATCCCCTTGCGGTACCTCGTACCTGAAACAAACCAGTACCGTGTTTCAAATAACCATTGGCATGCGAGATCCGCATCGGTTGGCCAGTGATACAACGTAATCATCTATACTGTAGAACTGCGAGTTCTGCGCTACCTCGTACAGTCATAAGCGTATATATCGACTGGAAAACGCTGCGTGTTCTGCGCTGTCTCATGCACAATCAACACAAGTACCACGGTTCAAATCAACATTTGCATGGGTGAAATTCGTATTATCCCTTTGTACACCCACACCCATTTTTATAAATATATATAAATGTACACTGCTACCACGCAGCTTGTTTTCTCCTTTAATTCCAGAGAATTACCGACGGCAAAATGGCACCGGTGCACCACAATGCAAGCTTGCATGTATCACGATGCTAGCTCTTGCATCGGTGACCATATCGGCTTTTCTGTAAGAGAAAACACTTCCCTATTGGACATCCACACATCCGCCTATATTGTCATGCAATAGCAGCCATTTCGAATCTGGCTAACGAAAACTACCATTGGCCAATAGCTAAACCTATTAAAAACTAGACCCATTGTCTTTCCCAATGCTTGTCATATTTGTACCATGCCTAGTTTGCCGCAGCAGGGGTTAGAAATCACCCACTAGCCCACGTCCGGCCATCATGTTTCTCAAACGCTTACCATAAACCGTAATGAGTACAGACTCATCATAAATCAACAGGGTCCCCCAAACATTTTCCAGGGAACTGAAGACAAAATGAAATCATTTGTGCGGGGCAAGAAAGACCAGAAAAGTTATTAATGCGCTCAAAAAACGTAACAGAAAGACTGACCAGGACAGTGAAGCAAGGCCCCTCACTCGTCGATCAGCGGGACTTGACTGAGCAATTGAGCCAATCCTGCCAACTGCGACAACCAACAGCTCGTGGGGGCATACGGTTTCCTTGAAAACCACCTATTCTAGGAGGTAGGCGCGTGGGCGAGACAAAACACATCAACATGCCCACCTGCAAACCACGTCGGGACCCGGTGCGGTCCAGGCCCCAAGGATCGTGCCGCGAACAATCTGCTCCCCCTTCACCCCGGGGTCCTAGCTTAAGAACGGCAAGGGGGCAGCAGGGAACGCCCGTTACTAACGCCTGGCAGGGGCTTCCAGCCCCACACACAGTCTCAAGGGGTGAGAGGAACTGACCCGAAGGGCCCAGACTCACCGCAGCAGCCACTGCCTCCCAACCAGAGAACACGACGCAACGCGGAACAAGGCCGACCTGTTGACTACTTCAATCCGGCCCCAGCAATCAATATGGAGCTCGAGGTACGACCATGCAATCGGGCAACAACTCTGGTGCACCAAACCCTATTGCTTCTTGACCGCCCACCGTTCCCCTGGCAGCGTCCGAACGCCTCCCTCGCACACACCCACCGCGCCTAAGTTGTGGAAGATGAGAGGCGCCACTTTCGCAATGGGAGCCCAATTACCGCCCGAGAGGGAGTGGGTCGGCCCAGACTAACCGAAGCTCACGATGCATCGGAGCCCAGCGCTCAGGCGCAATCAGTGTTCGTTCAGTCAACACTGTAATGACTATGCTTTCAGCACTCACCCTGCCATTGGTCATACGTTTGTGCATGAATCCAACCGAACAGTATTTCCGCAATGCCTCCCCAATTTAAATGTTGGAGCTGTGAATCCCATCGCACGCCGTCCGCAACCCTCGACAAACCCAGTGTGGGTCTTCGTGCCGCCTCACCTTCATCACACATGCAGATCGGGGCCCCGCCTGCCAGAAAGCATGCCCGAAGGCAATCAGTGGCAACCGACCCCACCACGAGGGAAATAAAACTGCCCCTCAAAGGGGGGGGGGGCCAGACTCACCGCATGTAATCAACGACGCCTGCCTCAGACACCACGCAATCCGAGCAGGACAAAACGCATCGGCGAGACCGCAACGACGACCAAGTCAAGACGGCGTGTCCGGCGCAAAGAGGACGCCAAGATGGCCAGGGGAGGCATAAATACCTCCCCACCTCCTCTGCGACCCGGAAGTGACGCGTCTGGAAGGGGGCTCCTCCTCGAGCCCCGCGTTCTTAGTGGGGGTGGGGAAGTGCCCAAATGGCACTAAAGGGGCCGCCCGTTTAGGGGCCCCCTGCGGGGCCGCGGGCAGCCGCATTGCTTTTCCACATGGGGAGCTGCATCTTAGCAGCTCCCCATGTGTAAAGCTATGCCGGCTCCCGTAGGACACGGGGAGCCGGCGGGACTGTGGGGGCTTGGGGACCCCCCACAGTCCCCAACGAGAGGCCAGGCCCGGGGGATGGGGTCCCCGGGGCCATAAGTGGCCACGGAGGGGGCCACGCAGCCCCCTCCCCAAAGTAAAAAAATGAATTTTTTTTTTTAAAAGTGCAAGGCCGGCCCGGGGATGGGGTCCCCGGGGCCTTAAATAACCTGAGGAGGGGGCCACGCAGCCCCCTCCAAATAAAAAATAAAGAGGCCATGCCCCGGGGATGGGGTCCCCGGGGCCAATACAGGCCCAGGGAAGGGGGGCCACGCGGCCCCCTTCCCGTTTTTTATTTTTATTTTAATTTTAAAAAGGGGTAAGGCCCTGGGGGATGGGGTCCCAAGGGCCTAAAAATAGGAAAAAGGAAGGGGGGCCACACAGCCCCCCTTCAGGGGGAAAAAACAAACAAACAAAAAAAAAAAACGATCGCCCGTAGGCCCCGCCCCCTTCCTTCACCACTCTGCAAACGCGCCCCTGGCGCGTTTGCAGAGAGGGAACGAATTCCCCTTGAATACTGGGGGTCCCTGGGGGCCAACTAGCCCACCAGGAACCTCCAGTATGCGCCAGGGGCTGCCTTGCAGAGAGGTGTACAGAGGCCACCCCCTTTTTACACCTCTCTGCAACGCAGCTCTATGGCGCTTTTGGAGGTATATGGTGGGCTAGTTGCACCCCAGGGACCCTCAGGATTCAAGGGCAGTTAATCCCCCGACTTAAAACGCGCCACGGGGCGCGTTTGCACAGTGGTGAAGGGAGGGCGGGGCTTCAGGTGACATGTGTGCAAACAGGCCCCGTGGCGCGTTTTAAGATGGGAATTAAATCCTCTTCAATCCTGAGGGTCCCTGGGGGCCAACTAGCCCAACAGGTACGTCCAGAAAGCGCCACAGAGCTGCGTTGCAGAGAGGTGTAAAAGGGGTGTGGCCTCTGTACTTGTCTCTGCAACGCAGCCCCTGGCGCATACTGGAGGTTTCTGGTGGGCTAGTTGGCCCGTAGGGACCCTCATGATTCAAGGGGACTTAATCCCCCAACTTAAAACGCGCCACGGGGCGCGTTTGCACAGATGTCACCTCAGGCCCCGCCCCCTCCCTTCACCATTGTGCAAATATTCCTCTAAAATCAGCCGAAATACGAATTCTGATTTACTCACCTGTTATCAGGAGAGACCTCAGTGCTGCATCTTTCAGCCCAGTACTAATCCTGAAAAGTAATTTTAACCGTACTTACCAGTAACTTGAATTTCCTTCCATAGGCTAACATTGACTGGTTTCACTTGGAAATTCTTCTAAGTGTGGAGTTTTGGAACTTTAAAATATTCCTCTAAAATCAGCCGAAATACGAATTCCGATTTACTCACCTGTTATCAGGAGAGACCTCAGTGCTGTATCTTTCAGCCCAGTACTGGTCCTGAAAAGTAATTTTAACCGTACTTACCAGTAACTTGAATTTCCTTCCATAGGCTAACATTGACTGGTTTCACTTGGAAATTCTTCTAAGTGTGGAGTTTTGGAACTTTAAAATATTCCTCTAAAATCAGCCGAAATACGAATTCCGATTTACTCACCTGTTATCAGGAGAGACCTCAGTGCTGCATCTTTCAGCCCAGTACTGATCCTCAAAAGTAATTTTAACCGTACTTACCAGTAACTTGAATTTCCTTCCATAGGATATCATTGCCTGCTTTTTGCTGAAAAAGTTTCTAAGTGTTGATTTTTGAAACATACAAATATTCCTCTAAAATCAGCCGAAATCCGAATTCTGATTTACTCACCTGTTATCAGGAGAGACCTCAGTGCTGCATCTTTCAGCCCAGTACTGGTCCTGAAAAGTAATTTTAACCGTACTTACCAGTAACTTGAATTTCCTTCCATAGGCTAACATTGACTGGTTTCACTTGGAAATTCTTCTAAGTGTGGAGTTTTGGAACTTTAAAATATTCCTCTAAAATCAGCCGAAATACGAATTCCGATTTACTCACCTGTTATAAGGAGAGACCTCAGTGCTGTATCTTTCAGCCCAGTACTGATCCTCAAAAGTAATTTTAACCGTACTTACCGGTAACTTGAATTTCCTTCATAGGCTAACATTGACTGGTTTCACTTGGAAATTCTTCTAAGTGTGGAGTTTTGGAACTTTAAAATATTCCTCTAAAATCAGCCGAAATACGAATTCCGATTTACTCACCTGTTATCAGGAGAGACCTCAGTGCTGCATCTTTCAGCCCAGTACTGATCCTCAAAAGTAATTTTAACCGTACTTACCAGTAACTTGAATTTCCTTCCATAGGATATCATTGCCTGCTTTTTGCTGAAAAAGTTTCTAAGTGTTGATTTTTGAAACATAGAAATATTCCTCTAAAATCAGCCGAAATCCGAATTCTGATTTACTCACCTGTTATCAGGAGAGACCTCAGTGCTGCATCTTTCAGCCCAGTACTGGTCCTGAAAAGTAATTTTAACCGTACTTACCAGTAACTTGAATTTCCTTCCATAGGCTAACATTGACTGGTTTCACTTGGAAATTCTTCTGTATGGAGTTTTGGAACTTTAAAATATTCCTCTAAAATCAGCCGAAATACGAATTCCGATTTACTCACCTGTTATAAGGAGAGACCTCAGTGCTGCATCTTTCAGCCCAGTACTGATCCTCAAAAGTAATTTTAACCGTACTTACCAGTAACTTGAATTTCCTTCCATAGGATATCATTGCCTGCTTTTTGCTGAAAAAGTTTCTAAGTGTTGATTTTTGAAACATACAAATATTCCTCTAAAATCAGCCGAAATCCGAATTCTGATTTACTCACCTGTTATCAGGAGAGACCTCAGTGCTGCATCTTTCAGCCCAGTACTGGTCCTGAAAAGTAATTTTAACCGTACTTACCGGTAACTTGAATTTCCTTCATAGGCTAACATTGACTGGTTTCACTTGGAAATTCTTCTAAGTGTGGAGTTTTGGAACTTTAAAATATTCCTCTAAAATCAGCCGAAATACGAATTCCGATTTACTCACCTGTTATCAGGAGAGACCTCAGTGCTGCATCTTTCAGCCCAGTACTGATCCTCAAAAGTAATTTTAACCGTACTTACCAGTAACTTGAATTTCCTTCCATAGGATATCATTGCCTGCTTTTTGCTGAAAAAGTTTCTAAGTGTTGATTTTTGAAACATACAAATATTCCTCTAAAATCAGCCGAAATCCGAATTCTGATTTACTCACCTGTTATCAGGAGAGACCTCAGTGCTGCATCTTTCAGCCCAGTACTGGTCCTGAAAAGTAATTTTAACCGTACTTACCAGTAACTTGAATTTCCTTCCATAGGCTAACATTGACTGGTTTCACTTGGAAATTCTTCTAAGTGTGGAGTTTTGGAACTTTAAAATATTCCTCTAAAATCAGCCGAAATACGAATTCCGATTTACTCACCTGTTATAAGGAGAGACCTCAGTGCTGTATCTTTCAGCCCAGTACTGATCCTCAAAAGTAATTTTAACCGTACTTACCGGTAACTTGAATTTCCTTCATAGGCTAACATTGACTGGTTTCACTTGGAAATTCTTCTAAGTGTGGAGTTTTGGAACTTTAAAATATTCCTCTAAAATCAGCCGAAATACGAATTCCGATTTACTCACCTGTTATCAGGAGAGACCTCAGTGCTGCATCTTTCAGCCCAGTACTGATCCTCAAAAGTAATTTTAACCGTACTTACCAGTAACTTGAATTTCCTTCCATAGGATATCATTGCCTGCTTTTTGCTGAAAAAGTTTCTAAGTGTTGATTTTTGAAACATACAAATATTCCTCTAAAATCAGCCGAAATCCGAATTCTGATTTACTCACCTGTTATCAGGAGAGACCTCAGTGCTGCATCTTTCAGCCCAGTACTGGTTCTGAAAAGTAATTTTAACCGTACTTACCAGTAACTTGAATTTCCTTCCATAGGCTAACATTGACTGGTTTCACTTGGAAATTCTTCTAAGTGTGGAGTTTTGGAACTTTAAAATATTCCTCTAAAATCAGCCGAAATACGAATTCCGATTTACTCACCTGTTATAAGGAGAGACCTCAGTGCTGTATCTTTCAGCCCAGTACTGATCCTCAAAAGTAATTTTAACCGTACTTACCGGTAACTTGAATTTCCTTCATAGGCTAACATTGACTGGTTTCACTTGGAAATTCTTCTAAGTGTGGAGTTTTGGAACTTTAAAATATTCCTCTAAAATCAGCCGAAATACGAATTCCGATTTACTCACCTGTTATCAGGAGAGACCTCAGTGCTGCATCTTTCAGCCCAGTACTGATCCTCAAAAGTAATTTTAACCGTACTTACCAGTAACTTGAATTTCCTTCCATAGGATATCATTGCCTGCTTTTTGCTGAAAAAGTTTCTAAGTGTTGATTTTTGAAACATACAAATATTCCTCTAAAATCAGCCGAAATCCGAATTCTGATTTACTCACCTGTTATCAGGAGAGACCTCAGTGCTGCATCTTTCAGCCCAGTACTGGTCCTGAAAAGTAATTTTAACCGTACTTACCAGTAACTTGAATTTCCTTCCATAGGCTAACATTGACTGGTTTCACTTGGAAATTCTTCTGTGTGGAGTTTTGGAACTTTAAAATATTCCTCTAAAATCAGCCGAAATACGAATTCCGATTTACTCACCTGTTATAAGGAGAGACCTCAGTGCTGTATCTTTCAGCCCAGTACTGATCCTCAAAAGTAATTTTAACCGTACTTACCGGTAACTTGAATTTCCTTCATAGGCTAACATTGACTGGTTTCACTTGGAAATTCTTCTAAGTGTGGAGTTTTGGAACTTTAAAATATTCCTCTAAAATCAGCCGAAATACGAATTCCGATTTACTCACCTGTTATAAGGAGAGACCTCAGTGCTGTATCTTTCAGCCCAGTACTGATCCTCAAAAGTAATTTTAACCGTACTTACCGGTAACTTGAATTTCCTTCATAGGCTAACATTGACTGGTTTCACTTGGAAATTCTTCTAAGTGTGGAGTTTTGGAACTTTAAAATATTCCTCTAAAATCAGCCGAAATACGAATTCCGATTTACTCACCTGTTATCAGGAGAGACCTCAGTGCTGCATCTTTCAGCCCAGTACTGATCCTCAAAAGTAATTTTAACCGTACTTACCAGTAACTTGAATTTCCTTCCATAGGATATCATTGCCTGCTTTTTGCTGAAAAAGTTTCTAAGTGTTGATTTTTGAAACATACAAATATTCCTCTAAAATCAGCCGAAATCCGAATTCTGATTTACTCACCTGTTATCAGGAGAGACCTCAGTGCTGCATCTTTCAGCCCAGTACTGGTCCTGAAAAGTAATTTTAACCGTACTTACCAGTAACTTGAATTTCCTTCCATAGGCTAACATTGACTGGTTTCACTTGGAAATTCTTCTGTATGGAGTTTTGGAACTTTAAAATATTCCTCTAAAATCAGCCGAAATACGAATTCCGATTTACTCACCTGTTATAAGGAGAGACCTCAGTGCTGCATCTTTCAGCCCAGTACTGATCCTCAAAAGTAATTTTAACCGTACTTACCAGTAACTTGAATTTCCTTCCATAGGATATCATTGCCTGCTTTTTGCTGAAAAAGTTTCTAAGTGTTGATTTTTGAAACATACAAATATTCCTCTAAAATCAGCCGAAATCCGAATTCTGATTTACTCACCTGTTATCAGGAGAGACCTCAGTGCTGCATCTTTCAGCCCAGTACTGGTCCTGAAAAGTAATTTTAACCGTACTTACCAGTAACTTGAATTTCCTTCCATAGGCTAACATTGACTGGTTTCACTTGGAAATTCTTCTAAGTGTGGAGTTTTGGAACTTTAAAATATTCCTCTAAAATCAGCCGAAATACGAATTCCGATTTACTCACCTGTTATAAGGAGAGACCTCAGTGCTGTATCTTTCAGCCCAGTACTGATCCTCAAAAGTAATTTTAACCGTACTTACCGGTAACTTGAATTTCCTTCATAGGCTAACATTGACTGGTTTCACTTGGAAATTCTTCTAAGTGTGGAGTTTTGGAACTTTAAAATATTCCTCTAAAATCAGCCGAAATACGAATTCCGATTTACTCACCTGTTATCAGGAGAGACCTCAGTGCTGCATCTTTCAGCCCAGTACTGATCCTCAAAAGTAATTTTAACCGTACTTACCAGTAACTTGAATTTCCTTCCATAGGATATCATTGCCTGCTTTTTGCTGAAAAAGTTTCTAAGTGTTGATTTTTGAAACATACAAATATTCCTCTAAAATCAGCCGAAATCCGAATTCTGATTTACTCACCTGTTATCAGGAGAGACCTCAGTGCTGCATCTTTCAGCCCAGTACTGGTCCTGAAAAGTAATTTTAACCGTACTTACCAGTAACTTGAATTTCCTTCCATAGGCTAACATTGACTGGTTTCACTTGGAAATTCTTCTAAGTGTGGAGTTTTGGAACTTTAAAATATTCCTCTAAAATCAGCCGAAATACGAATTCCGATTTACTCACCTGTTATAAGGAGAGACCTCAGTGCTGTATCTTTCAGCCCAGTACTGGTCCTGAAAAGTAATTTTAACCGTACTTACCAGTAACTTATATTTTCTTCCATAGGAATCCATTGTCTGGTTTTCAGCAGAAAAGTTTCAAAGTGTCAATTTTCACAAACTACAAATATTCCTTAAAAATCGCCTGTATGACTTAAACGCATTCTTTCAACTGTTTACAGGAGATGCACCAGTGCTGGATCCAGGATCCAACACTGAGTAAGAAAAAGTAACGATAACAGTTTTTACCTGCTAAGTGAATTTCCTTCCATAGGATAACATTGGTGATTCTATGAGAAAAAGTTTCTAAGTGTCAACTTTTAAAATACAATAATATTCCTTAAAAATCACGACTGTAACCAAAACGCTTTTACTCAACTGTTTACAGGAGATGTACCAGGACTGAATCTAGGATCCAGTCCTGTGGTTAGAAAAGTAATCCATAAAGTAACTAATTGCATTTAACTAGAAATTCACATTGAGCTGAATGTTGCATTGTGTTTGAAAATGTGTTGCCCATTGCAACAACTGTAACTACTGTACTTAAAAGTCTATTGCCTATGTGCAAAGTATTTAAACTAAAGTAATTCATTCTGAGAAAGTATTTTTTGTAATGTAATGTATAATGTAATTACAATGTAATTTAAAAAATAAAATATGTAAAAGAAATTGTTTCTAAAAATGTAGTAAATCAGTATGAAAAAAATTAATATAAAAATTAATACATTTAAAAATTGTCATTTAAAAACCTTTGAAATTCACTGAAAAAACCGTAGGTTTCAGGCACGTTATAGTTACAAATTAGCATTTTAAAAACCTTTGAAATTCACTGAAAAAACCATAGGTTTCAGACACGTTATAGTTAGAAATTAGCATTTAAAAAACCTTTGAAATTCACTGAAAAAAACCATAGGTTTTAGGGACAGTTATACTTAGTTGGACATTGCACTCGTACAAAACCCGTGAAATTCCCCCGTTATAGTTAGTTCAGCTAACTATAACTCGCGCCCCCGCAATGCACTGCTGATGACGTCACATATTACATCACTCATGACATGGTCAGTGACATCACTGATGACATCTCAAATGACATCACTGATGACATCACTGATGACATCATCCATGTGATAATCTGATGCAGCTCCTCACACCCTAATATAACCTTTGATACACCCAATCTAAATTACAGAGTGCCATTCGCAAAACCATAGACACTCCAACACCAATAACTACATACCCACTCACTGATTCTTAGGTCTACACACACACATCCACTCACTCACCCGTACAGTCACTCATACTTATGGTCACTCAGTACAGGACTATCATATGCACTCTTACTCCTATATAGACACTCAAACACCGCCACTCATCCATAGAGGTACTCACACACCTAGTCAGTCATGCAAATAATTAAACACACTGCCATTTACTCACCTCTCAGCAATCCTGCTATGTGGGACTTACTGGCGGTAACAGAAGGGCTAGTTGGCCCACAGGGACCCACAAAACCGTCCTTGCGGCCAACTACCCCTCTTGTTACCTCCAGTAAGTCCCACACATTGGGATTGCTAAGAGGTCTTCGGAGGCCATGCCCCCTTTCTCCACCACTCTGCAAATGCGCCTCCTGGCGCACTAGTAGTTGGGGGATGAAGTCCACTTTAAACCAGAGGGACCTTGGGGGCCAAGAAGCCCTCCTGGTAGCTTCTGTAAGTCTTACGCAGCGGAATCCCTGAGAGCTGATGATTGGAGGCCCACAACCCAACCCAAAACGCAAAATTCAAAAACATTGTTTTTATAACTACTAAAAATTTAACACATATATTAAAAAATATAAACAATTCTTCCCCAAAAAGATACATCACATACATTTAAAACATATACTAAAATACATAACATTAATTAAAAAATCGATATTTTTAACAACTATATTTTTGCAAACGATATTACACACTTCGATATTTTTAAGATCGATATTACTTACCTTAAGTCGATATTCTTGACCACGATATTCTTGCTATCGATACTTCTGACTCACGATATTTATGACTCGATATTTCTGCCAGTCGATGTAAAAAACTTGATATTCTGTCTGCACACCGTCACTGACCATGTCATGAGTGATGTAATATGTGATGTGCATTGCGAGGGTGCGAGTTATAGTTAGCTCAGCTAACTATAACGGCTAAATTTTACAGGTTTTGTACAAGTGAAATGTCAGCCTAACTATAACGTTCCTGTAACCTGTGGGTTTTTCAGTGCATATATATATATATTTATATATATATCCTATAGTAGTATATATATTACCTAAGGGCGGTCGCCAGTAGGTAGTTATAGTTAGGTCCTAGGGACCTAGTTTCCGTATCAAAAAAGCATGTTTTGACTTGCTTATAACTTTGGTGACGTTTGACGTATCTTCACGAAATTTTCTAAAACAAGTGACCTCCTGATTCTAGTTGTATATGGAAAGTTTCGGGGTGATCTGTCAAGTGGGGGCTGAGAAAAAGGGGGGGTCAAAAAAAGTGAGTTCCCATGTTTATTCCCATAGAGATTTTAGACACGACTACAGCCTGAACTGCTGGACATAATTAGACCAAATTTGACAGAGAGGAAGCCCTTGGTAGAGAAAGAGCCCTTTTTGTGATTTGGTATAAATCAGTTCAGTAGTTTTTGAGATATTAAAGGAAAAATACATTTGTATATCTAGAGACGTGGACCCTCCTCGAATCCAACCAATCTCGTGTGGAGATCTGATTGGCTGCCAACACTTCAACCAGGAAGTGTTGGCAGCCATTTTGGGACTTAGACTCAGCCGAGACCCAAACAAAAAGGTGAAAAAAAGAGAAGGGGGCAGGGTAGGAATACCCTGACCCCTAGGCCTGGTGGTGGGGTCCCCCAGGGACCCTGACAGGGCCAAAAAGTATTTTTCAAAGTTTTTCACTGCAAACATTCAGAAAATTCATGAATACCTGCAAAAACCCCCCCAAAAAACGGGGTTTTCCGTGCTTGTCTGTATTTGAGGCCCCAGATGGGCCAGGTCCCGGGGCTTATTTTTATATATAACATGGGGAGGGGGCGCATGCGGGCCCCCTCTCCATGGCCAATCTTGGTTTCCGGGGACCCCCACCTCCCAGGGACAGGCCAATTGTAATTGTTTTTGGAAGGGGGCTACACCACCCCGCCGAGCTCCATAAGAGCCCCAGAAACCACCACCTCCCCAGGGCTTTATGGAAAAATTGGAGGGGGTGTGCGTGAAACCCCCCTCCATTAGCCAGTAGCGCCCCAGGGACCACCACCTCTCAAGGGCCACGATCAACATTTAAAGGAGAAGGCTTGACCATCTTGTAAAAAGGAAGGGGGGTCACTTGGCCCCCTTTCCAGTTTGTTTTTGGCCCCTGGGACCACCACCTCCCAAGGGCTGGCCCTACATAAACAAAGGAGGAGACCGCGCAGCCTCCCTACTGGAGCGATTCTTTTTTTCAATCCATAACATGGTTAACCAGATTCCATTTCATTTGAGCATATAAATACAAAAGTACAAAAAGAAACACAGTTTCATCCTGTTCATTGGGTGCACAAAAAAGATGATCAAAACTACCTGATAAATATATTAAATAGGGATAGGTTACCTATACATAGCTTTACTCTTTCATATGCTCTATCATTGGGCCCCAGATCCTTTGGCCCAGTTTCCGTCTACGTGACCCTTTAAGAGAATACAGACTATGCTCAAGATTGTAAATGGCATAAAATCTAGCTCTCCACATCTCAAAAGTGGGAGGTTCCTTCTGCAGCCAAAAGGAAGCTATACAAAGTCATGCTACTGCAGTAGCCATAAATATCATATACCTGAATTGTTGAGCAGCATGTACAGGTGTCAACCCATCCCCTATGCCCAATAACATCGTTATAGGTGCTATTTTGATTTCTGCCCCAGTCACCTCTGAAAGAAAAATTTCGATTTGACCCAGTAGCTGTCTTAATTGAGCCCATGTGCAGAACATATGCAGAATGTCTGCCTCCTCCACCTCACAGTGGAAACATTTACCATATTTCACCCCCCCATTTACACATTTTAGCAGAAGTATAATAAAGATTGTATATAGTTTTAAAGTGCTGTGCTTTTAAACTGGCTGCGATCAGAATTTCCTCCGCAATCTCAATAGATTCCTCCAGCATTGCCCCTTGTTGACCCAACAGGTTGTTCTATTTAAGATTTTGCACCTCCAAATCATCCTGTTGTGAATCCACCAGACAATTATATAGGCAACCAATCCGGTCCCTCTGTCTGATAGCCTTTACCAAGGGGTTTTGCATTTCCACCATCTGCTTCTGTTTCCTTTGTAAAAAATCTCGAATCTGTAAAAACTTTAAAAAATCCGTTTTTGGAAGAAGATACTTTCCAGCCACTGTTGAAAATGGGAGAATACCATCTTCCTTATAGAAATCACCTATCATCTTTATCCCCTTATGTCTCCATCTGGCTGTTGTAGTATCCCAAAAGATAGAGGGCAACAGCGTCGATGCAGAAGTAGGTGTGTAATAACAAACTATTAACTGGCTAAATTGTGGAGATCCAAACTTGAAGTTCACATCGACCACCATTCAAGAGTTTTGTGACTTTCTAGATATTAAAATAATAGCCAAAGAAAAAAAGCTGGAAGTAGAGTTGTACACCAAACCTACGGATAGAAATACTATCCTTCATTACGAAAGTAACCACCCTAGATGCCAGAAGGGTAATATACCTTTTGGCCAGTTCCTCCGGTTGAGGAGGAACTGCACGAATAGAGGGGATTTCGAGAATCATGCTAGAAATTTGAAAACCAAGTTAAGTGATAGAGGTTACCATAAAGGAATAATTAAGCAGGCATACAAAAGAGCAAAATACTATAATAGAGAACTACTATTTGATGATAATAATAAGAATAAGAACAGAAACAGCGAAAAGATAGTATGCGTGATGAACTTTTCAGGTATTAGTAATAAAATAAAAACCTGATTAATAGAAATTGGTCGCTACTGTCAGGAAATGAGCAAGAACCACTAGATAAACCACTCTTCTCCTTTCGTAGGAATAAAACCATAAGAAATAGTGTGGTTCACACATATAGAGAACCAAAGCAAATCCAACAGAGGAGCATAGATGGAAATAAAAAAGTGGTGGGAAATTTCCCTTGCAGTACATGTACAAACTGTAGCTCCATAGTCAAAGGTAGGGAAATTGTACTGGTGGCATTAAGCATACCTGTAACTCGATGGTGAATTGTAGAACTAAAAACATAATATATCTGATCATATGCCCGTGCAACAAAGGATATGTGGGCGAAACGTCTAGAGAGGTACGGATACGCCTTAATGAGCATAGGTCAGCACTACGTACAGGAAAAAAGGCTGCCCCCTTAACTGAGCATTGGCTCTCGTGTAAACACAAAGTGGATGATTTTAAGTAGTATATACTGGAAAAAATCATAGGTACAGCAAGGGGTGGGTACCTGGACAAAAAACGAAAGTGTAGGGAACAATTCTCTTTGAGCAAATTCAAAACCAATATATATGGACTCAATAACAGGGAAGAGTGGGAAAGAATTCTGAGATAGAGTTTTTGACCCTGGATAACTACCAATAACAGTGAAGAAACATTGAATATATGTAGATAATATGAATTGTCGTAATTCCTTCCATATGCGAGGATGAGTATGAGGCAATGGCCCTGAGCAATAATCAATGGATTTATTGTTCATATCGTTGAATAGATACTCTGTATATGCCTTGTAGATACTGAGACTGATAATATATTGGCTTATACAGATAAGAGGAACATAACTCTAGTAAAAAACACAGTCATTCTAAGATGGCCGCGCTATTGTTCAGGAAGAAACGCTGGTAGTAATGGAATACCTAGAGTCCCGTATATAAAACAAGGGACAGTATTTCAACATTAGTGCGATACAAGAGTGTTAATAGTTATAAACACACAATAATTGAAGTGGTCCAAATACTAAATGAGCCTTACTGACAATACATCTAGTTAAGTCAGGGTTAACTTTGAGATCTTAATTTATTTTTATTTTTATAAGATGATATTGAGCTCTACTTGTAAGTTGACATTCTAAGATGGCCGCCAAACTCATCCAGATATTGTAAACGTGTTATTAGCTAGAAACATACAATAATTGAAGTGGTCTAAATACTAGATGGGCCTCATCGATAATACATTTAGTTAAGCCAGGGTTGACTTTGAGACTTTAATTTAAATTTATTCTCATAAGATGACATTGAGCTCTATTTGTAGTTGACACTCCAAGATGGCTGCCAAACTCATCTGGTTTTTCTATAGGTATGAGGAATAGCTGACCCCGGATGTGTTAGACCCAATCAGGGCTAACAGGTGTAAGGAATTTACTAATTAAACATTAGAAGTTGAGCGTATATAAACTGACTGCAAAGAATCGCTTGAAATCAGTGCCTGAGGAACGGCTGACCGAATCACACGTATTTATCCGTTCGGTAAGTCCCTGGGAGAACTTTAATGTGAGGGATTGTAATATGGAGCAGTGGTGTTAGTTCAGTTTTTAAATCCTTTTGACTTAAACTTTTGGATCTAAGCAAGCCCATTATTAGAGGGGAGTAAATATATGTTTGTGACCTGCTAGAGGTGCTAATAAATTAAGCCATATAAAAATGAGTAGGAAACCATATGGTAGTTGTGACCAGGTGTATATTTTAAAACAATTATAATGATCTGGTTAAAATTTCTTTAAAATAATTTTAAATAATTTGTTTTAATAAAAAAATGCTTCCTCCCAATATAATAGATTAAGTATTAATTGGTATCAATAATGTATTATATATATTTAATAGAATCGATAACGAAGATATTCGTAAACGGACTACAGGTTATAGAAAATAAGAACTCCCGTGTCCATTTGACGTATTCTATTGAGAAAGCCACGCCCCCGAATTGAATTTACAGATCTAAGGATTAAGCAATAATGTCCGGATCTAAAGGGTGAGCTTAATAAGTCTCTGATGCATTTATTGGGAATACAATGACCTCAATTAATATGATCAATGCATTAATTTTAGATATCATATATAGATTTCAGACCGTCAGTTGAATAGGAGGAAAATCCCCACCAAATAATGAATGAATTTCTATGAAACATGAAGAATTTCAGTAGTGAACATCTCTAAGTAAGTCTGAGTATGGTCAATAAGTAGAACGAGTAGGAGAGTGAATGTGTTTTAGTAAACAGTGCTTTTGGAAAAGTAGTGGCGACACTGTTCAAATAACCTGTTTCACTACACGGTCTGAAAGGTGAATGGAATGGATGTGCCCACACTAATACACTAGTGCCTGTTTTTAGCTATACCCTCCTTTGTTAAACGTTCACACATGCACTGTTCTTTGCATTCTTAAATCAACTATATTGTATTTTACGCATAAACCTGTCCTGAAGAAGGTGGTGTCAACCAACTCAAGTACACCGAAACGCCACGTCGACAACTGTTTTTTTTAAATAATATGATAATTGTTTTAAAATGATATTGGTTTTCAAATTATTTTTCCTTAATAGACAATCTGTATGCATGTTTTGAAAATCCTTTTTGATGATATGTTTCTTTGGGAATGTATGTAAATTTCACATCATATAGATCAGTATAAACCCTCAGAGCGTGAGATGTGTATTCCAAAGTTGATGAACTAATTTATACACTTGGATTAAAACTAAGGATTGTCCCTTAGAGGAGAAATTAATTATAAAAAAGAAATATTGTGTTTTTAAAGAATGGGATATTAAAATGTATTCATGAAGTGTTTTTATTAACGATCTGTATAATCTTTTTTGTAAAATAAAGGAGGAGATATAATTTTTACTAAAAACAAGGCTTATTGGTTGTATGCTTTAGATGTATGAATGTGTATGAGCTATCAGTTTTGCTGGTAATTGAGGAAGAATCACATAGGGAACACTCTTTGATTATTGGTGCAATTTGACCCAGTTCCCTTTGTATCTGAAGGGCTCCTCTCTATTTTGGTTTAGGTGTAATAACAAACCCCATCAATCTTAAAAATCTACGGACATATTTTCAAACTTTAAAAGTTGTTGTCAAAACCTTAAAACAAGTTTTTTTATAGTAGCTTGATTCAAGTATCTTAAATAAACAGTTCTCAGCCTCTGAACCAAGTACCATCTGATAAATGGATGGAGCCTCTGCCATATTCCCAATACCTTCCCCTGTGAGTAATATTCGCATATTTTGCAGAATGCAGGTATAATAATAAAATGTAAAGTTGGGAACTGCCCACCCTCAGCTCTTCCGAGGTAAAGTCATGAATGTTATTGCCCTACGAGATTTCCCCTTGCCCCACAAAAATGTACTGCATATTGACTGTAGGTTCTGGAGCTGTGTGCGAGTAAGTTCTAATGGTACTGATCTAAAATAATAAAGCACCTTAGGTAAGATGTTCATTTTGAGCACATTACATCTTCCTACCAGTGACAGATGAAGACATTCAATCCTGTACAACTGTTTCTTGATTCCAGCCAGCATAGAACCCCAGTTAACCTTTACCAATTCATTCAGGCATGCTCTAATTTTAATACCAAGATATGTGACTTCATCCGTAACCCTAGGATCACCGGAGCAGGCTTGATTTGTACAGATGACCTGAGTCTTAGTTGTATTAAGTTTGTAGCCAGATGCCAGACCGAACAAGTGAGCCAATCGCTCTATCTCCGGGATAGCAGTGGACGGGTCAGGGGTAACAACAGCAACATCATCTACGTAGGCAAACACCCGATAACTTTCCTTTCCATATTGGATGGATTTGATAGTCGGACTATCCTCCAACATAGTCAAAAATGGGTTAATGTATAGCGCAAATAGCAACGGGGAGCATGGACATCCCTGCCTCGTGCCCCTAGAAATAATAACCGGCTCTGACTCTAAACCCATCATATAAATTCTAGCTCTTGGGGTTCTATACATAACCCGAATGGAATTAATGAAGCCTATACCAAACCCAAGCCATTGAAGAACCATCCATAAAAACTCCCAAGAGACCTGATCAAATGCCTTTTCGCCATCCAATAATACCAGGCCCATTGTAGCTTGATGTACTCTAGCCAAATCCAACAGAGTCACCACCCTGCTGATATGATTAACCGTGTCTCTACCTGGAATAAAGCCATGCTGTCGGATCGAAACCAACGGGCGATAACCCTGGCTAAACGCATAGCTAATATCTTGCCATATATTTTCCCATCACAATTCAACACGGAGATGGGTCTATATGAACCTGGTAAGATAGATGGCTTGTCTTTTTTTTAAAAACAATAGTATTCGCCATGTCCCAGGAAGGCAGCGCGGATCCCCGCTGTGCCTCCTGGAATGCCACCAGCATATCGGTCTTTAGCTCCTGAAAAAAACTTTATAAATTTCTAAAGGAGTTTATCTGGGCTGGATGCCTTGTCCATGGCCAATGTATTTATCGCTTCTTCTAACTCGTCTGATGTGATGGGGGTATCGAGCTGCAATGATTCTTCATGGCCCAGTCTTTTCCTTCATGCATTCAGCATCAGGGCATCCCCTGCCTGGCCTCCATTATTGCGCCTCTCAGTATAGTGGTCCTCATAAAAAGTTATGAAAACTCTTAGAATCTCGGAAGGTGTCTCCACTAAGCTCCCTGTTGAATCCTCCATAGCAGCTATCACTTGCTCAACTTCCCTGGACCTGACCCTTTTCGCTAGACATCTTCCTGTCGCCTCCCCATATTCCTAACAGTCTTTTCTATACCCTTTGTATTTTCATGCAATTTCTTTAATCCAATATGAATTGATCCTAGCCTTACAGCGGGCCACCTCAGTTTACGACGACATGATTGCGATATAGATTCTGCATCTGAAGCTTATGTTGCCGCTGCTTATGGAGCCCAAAGCTCAGAATCTCCCCCCTAAGCCCTGCCTTTAAAGCGTCCCGTACCAATGAGCAAGAAGCTGTATTACGGTTAATTGCAATAAATTTGATGATCGATTGTTTGATATGACTAATAAACAGGGTGTTCAGCAAGAGTTTCCTATCAAAGGAGAAAGATCTTTGGGGTTGAGGGATGCCTGTAGCCGGGATATCTAACAACAAAGGACCATGATCAGAAGCGATCCTGGGACACACCTGGACTTTCGTCCCTGTGAGTAATGTCCTGGAAATAAAAAAGTAATCTAGCCTGACAAATTTGTTATGTGGCTAAGAATAGAATGTAAAGCCAGGGTCAGGATACATCCTTGTTGACCAAACGTCAACTAGTCAGTGATCGGCTAACAGCTGGTGTAATGCATTAAATAATTTAGGCTTTCTGCCCCTATAACTGGCACTACCTGGCTGTACCTTCTGACAATCTAGATGTATATTAAGATCACCACATAAGACCAGGGGCATCGACCATGACGCTAATTCTAAATTAAGAAATTCAAGTACCTGCGCCTCATCCAAATTAGATCCATATACCGAACATAAAACAAACTTGGTGATGCCTACAACACATTCCACAATGATCCAGCGGCCGTGTTTAACCACCAGTGTTCTACCCGTGCTCCGCACACTTTGTTTTGCCAAGATTGCCACCCCCCATGTTGTAGTACCTTGTTGCGTACAAGCTATCAAAGTGTAGCAAAGCTCTGCCAGCATCCTACGCTTACCCCAAGGGATATGGGTTTCTTGTATATAAACCATATTGGGTTGTATCACCTTTAGCTCTGCCGCGACTCTCTGCCTTTTAACATTGTTGATCAAGCCACATACATTAAAGGAACAAATACGCACCCCTGGGGCTATCATCCTAACCCCCATTGATCATGTATTTCGCATTGCGTGGACTAACCCTACTAAATATCAGACTCTGGATACACCCATCTATCTCAAGTTTCACCATGATATGGATTGATTTTCTATGCCCCCCCCACCCCCAATAATTAAATTACAGAGCAATAGACACATAAACCCAGATGCTGGATCTAAAGTGACTGTAAATATTCTTTGGCTTATATCTCTGAAGAGAAAAAACGAGTTTGTTCTTTATATATTATGTCCAATTTTGTGGGGTTAAGACGAAAGGCTGGTGCACCTTTGCCCTGAAATAGTGGAATTCACTGCTGAATCTGCCAGCATTTTTCTACTGTAATGTGGCAGAAATCTGGTTTTACAAAAAACTCATTCCCCTTCTCTGCCCTCTTCTTATCTGGTCGTGCCAAATCATATACTGCTTGGCGTGCCCTAGGCCTAGGGGGTGTTTGTCCCAGTCTATACTGTTGTTTAAACAGAATTCGATGACCCCTCTGAATTTCCTGATTCCAATTCCACTGTGTGAGCTCAGGGAAGGCTTCCGCAAATAAATCGACAATAAATTTCCGGACATGTTGTAATTCCACACCCTCTGGTATACCCAGGACTCTGAGGCTGTTCTGTCGTAGGCGATTCTCCAAGTCCATTAGCTTCCATTGCGTGTCTTCTTTCTGAGAGCATATTGCCTCCGTTATAGATCTCTGGGCTGAAAGCTCATCCTCCAACGTTGAAATCTGAGCCTCTGCTTCATTGAGCCTTTCTGCAAACTCTGAACAGGATTTAGCGACGCGCCTTATAGAATTCTGCAGTTTCCAGCATGCTCCTGGAGCGATTAATGGCTCTGGGGACTGTCACCCCACAGGGCCAGCTCCCTTTGTCTAGAGGTGGCGACCCTTGGCACATAGTAGTTTGCTGTCGCTTGGTGGGAGCTTTGACATATCCCACCAAGCGAGAGCAAACAGTAAGTCCACTCCCAGCGGGCAGGAGCAGGAAATCTGCTCTCGCCCACTGGGAGCTGACTTTTTATCTGTTTTCCTGCTCGCTGTCAAGCAGGCAGGAATACAGATGGAAGAATTGCTCCTGCATGCACGGAGCAGCATTTTTGCTGCTCCCTGCATTTAGGAGCAATGCCGGCTCCCGATGGAGGCAGGGAGCCGGCAGGGACCATGGAGGCATTAAGGCTCCTCCAGCGGTCTCCAACAATGTACACTGGGTTCCCTGGGTGGGCTCCAGGGCATCCGGCATCATGTGGCCGGGCTCTGGGGGGTTGGGATCCCTGGGCCAAAATCAGCCAGGCAAACGGGGCTGCGCGGCCCCCCTCCCCTTGTTAAATGTGAGAAATTGGTTCTTTTTGTCCTCTGCTGGTGAGAGCATAGTCCATGGTTCTCTCTTTAAATAACTATGAGTATACAAAATCACCTCGAAGCCTCGCCCATTTGGCCCCGCCCCGTCCACCTTAGTAATATGAAAACGTCTACCCACCTTTTGCCAGTATGATAGGAAACTTACCACAAGGTCCCCCAGCGTAGTTACTGCCGATTTTGGTGACCCCTTCTTGATGCCGAAGAATATGAGGACATCTCCACCAAACAAAGAAGCACTTATTTTATATAGTTAAGAGGAAGTACCCTTGTTTGGTGGAGATTCACCTTGTTGTAGTCTCATTGACTTCTCTATAGGAGCATTCATGTTATCACAGATTCCTGGATAAAGACACACAAGGAACAATAACATTACCGAAACGCACATAAGGTCATTGGAGACATTTCTTTGTGGTCCATTACACAGCTATAGTGTGGAATACGCACTGGACATCTACCCAACAAGGTAGCACTTAGCAATTAAACAGTAGAAAGTACTCCAGTTGGGTAGATATTTTGTGCAAAACTGTGGACTCTTCTTGGATAAAGGGGCATGTGAGGTTCTGTTCTGGCCCAGTCACTCCTGCAGCTACTGACACACCCACACAGGCACTTAGACACCCACTCACACATCCATTCTGCCACTATCACACCCACTCACAGACTCACACAGCCACTCAAGCGCACACCCATACAGTCACTCACACACCCACAAAACCACTCACACACACCCTCATACACCCATACAGCCACTCACACACCTACTCACAGACCAATACAGCCACTCACACACTGTCACAGACCCATACAGCTATTCAAACACACACCCACACACCCATACAGTCACTCACACACCCACAAAACCACTCACACATCCACTCATTGACCCATACAGCCACTCACGCACCCACTCACAGACCCACACAGACACTCACACATGCACTCACAGACCCACAAAACCACTCACACACCCACTTACACACCCACACAACCACTCACCCGCCCAGGTTACAGAGACCTTATAGCTAGGAAACAGAATTTTAAAAAACTTAGAAATTTACTGAAAAAAACAAAGGTCACAGGGACGTTATAGTTAGGCTCAGATTTCAGATGTACAAAACCAGAGAAATTCAGCAGGTATAGTTACCTGAGCTAACTATAACTTACGCACCCGCAATGTACTGCTTATGACCTCACATATTGCATCTCTCATGATATGGTCATTGAGATCACTGATGAGCTCTCAAATGACATCACTGATGACATCATCTAGACAGCCACTCACACACCCACACAACTACTCACACACACAAACCCATACAAGCACTCACACACCCATACACCCACTCACACATCCAGTCACACACCAACACAACCAGTCACACACCTACTCACACACTGATGCAACATCTCACATATCCACTCATAGACTCATACAACAACTCACACACCAACTTACAGGCCCATGCAACCACACACACCCCCACAATCACCCTTACAGCCACTCTCTCACACACCCACTCACACAACCACTCACACACCCACTCACACAACCACTCACACACCCACTCACAAATCCATACAGCCACTTACAGAGCCACTCACACACCCACATAACCATGCACACAGCCACTAACATGCACATACAACCACTCACACAGCCACTCACACAGCCAGAAAACCACTCACACACCTATTCACAGACTCATACAGCCACTCACACACCCACTGACAGACCTAGACACCCATTCACACACCCAGTGATAAATGCATGCAGATACTCACACACCCACTCATGCACCCACACAGCCACTCACACACTGATAGTCACACAGCAAATCAGATAACATGTTAGAAAAAGTAACACACATTAGTAGTACAAAAAGAATACTAATTTAGCTTATGTAGCAGCTCAGTCTATATGTTTCAGTGACTGAAACTTTTACAAAATACTCACACTCACTGGATGATGTCATCAGTGATGTCATTTGAGATGTCATCAGTGATGTAATCAGTGATGTCACTGACCAGGTCATGAGTGATGTAATATGTGAGGTCATAAGCAGTGCATTGCGGGGCGTAAGTTATAGTTAGCTCAGACAAATATATCTGCTGGATTTCTATGGTTTTGTACATGTGAAATCTGAGCCTAACTATAATGTCCCTGTAAGATTTGTTTTTTTCAGTCACCACTGGGTAATTATAGTTAGGTCAGCATTCCCATAGGAAATGTGTTTTTTGTGTTGCTATTAACTTTGGCCCCATACATGAATCTCCACGAAACTTTCCAAACAAGTGCTCTTTTTTTGCTTTGTTTGTGCATGGAAAGTTTTGGGGTGATCCATCAAGTGGGGGCTGAGAAAAAAGGGGGGTCCCAAAACGCAAATTCCACAAGCATTTTCCATAGAATTCTTTAAGAAGCGCTACCGCAAAAACCGCTGAACGGAACCAGATTTGGGAGGAAGTTAGATCTTGGCCCACAGATTGGGCTTTTTGTGATTTTGTGTAAATTTGTTCAGTAGTTTTTAAGAAATTCAGGTTTAAAAATAATTGTAGATCTGGAAGGTTGGGTCCACAAGAGGCTCAAGAGAGTCTTGCGGTAGAGCCAATTTAAAATGAAAGTACTCTGATTGGCCCAGGGAGCCTTTTTTCCCCTGAGCCATCTTGCTCCTGCTGGAGCACGCGCTCTGAATGGCTGCCAGCAACATCAGAAATATGTTGCTGGCAGCCAATACAGGATTCAGGGACTTAGTCCCCTTTCCTGAAGTTTAAACAAAATAACATAGGGGGGCAGGGTAGGGATACCCTGCTCCCCTAGGACCAATGGGGGGACCCAGAGGGCCCCCCCGGGCCAAAAAACAAAACAATCAGCAATTTGTCCCATGATCCTGCGAGACTCCCATGGGATCAAAAAAATACAAAACAAAATGGGAGCCCAGGACTACATTGTTTAATTAAGGGAAGGGGCGCGTGCCCCGCCCCCTCCCCGAGACGCATTTGGCCCCAAGGACCCCATCCCCCGGGGCCTGATTAATTAAATATGGGGTGAGGGTCGCATGGCCCCCCTACCCTAGCCATATTTGGCCCCAGGGACCCCATCCCTCGGGTCCCACAATATGTTTTCAGTGGAGGGGGCCACACGTCCCCTCCAAGCCTTTAAAAGGCCCTGGAACCCCATCCCCCAGGGTCATCAGCTGTTTGAAAGAGAAGGGGGCTGTACGACCCCTCTCCCTGAGCCTTCCTTGGCCCTAGGACCCCATCCCCCGGAGCCGGCTGACTTGCTGTGTCTCCCAGGAGTCCACCATGGGGACACAGTGGTTTCCCTGCTCACACCAGCACGGGCAGGTAAACTTGTGTTTGCTACTGCCTGGTGGGAGCATTTTTTAAAGTCCTGCCAAACGGGAGCAAACAAAGGCTGCTTTAATATTGAATCTTTAATTCAATAATCTTTAATTCAATATGGTAAACACTTCTATGCAAAAAATGCCATTCTATTGTGGAGGAATTACCTCACTTCTGAGGAGGGCTGCCGCTCTTTAAATGGGCATTACCAGCACTTCTCTGCAGGAAGCAGATATTTCTGTGACTGAGTAATTGCATCTGTCCTCCATTTTTAGTACTCGGAATGATCAAACACAAGTCTTTAAATGTTACATATCACGATTCAAAGTGTAAAGGCAGATGGCATGCGTGTAGGGAGCTGGCTTTTTCATATTATACTGCATTTGTTCATGCTTGATATTCTTCTCAGAAAACAAATTGAGAGCTTTCTTTGCTCATTTCACACCCATGGCAAATACTTTAATGACATCAACTAAGAAAATTACAGGGCCATCCATGGAATAAACTAGGTTCAGACACAATTTCAGTTTCGCTGACATAATCTCACGTAATTGTCATGCAAAATTCCTGAAATTACATTAATACCCCACTTTGCATAATACATGCCTTTCATGGCATCAATTTAACACAAGCGCACTTAAACAACATGGATGACCAGAATGTGGACGATGTTTGTTACTCTTCTGTTTTTTTGCAGTTGCTTATCACGAAATGTGTCTTCGCGTCCATGATGGACACAGGAACGCATCATTATTCTGAAATTTCATGTAATTACATAAAAGCAAATTACTCAAATTTCGCACACCCCTACAATAAACTTGTCATCGCCGCCCATCCACTGAGCCAGAACACGTGTACTTGACAATAAAACCGTCAGCGGAAACTCATGTGCGATTCAATGAGCTGTCTGTGGCTATGATTAGTAATACATGGAGAAAATTATCATTTCTCCATGACAACAATTCTGGGTGTTGGCACCAGCCGCGGTCCATGCAGGTAAGAGCGCTGGGGCGGTAGGGCCGGGTGGGGGGGCATTTCGACAGATGACGACGAGGGAAAATGTATTATTTATTTAATTTCCCCTCGTGGTCGTCTGTTGAAATCCCCCCCCCCCCCCCCACCCGGCCCTACCACCCAACTGCTCTTACCTGCACGGGCCGCAGCTGGGACACTGTCGCTTGTGCACAGGAGCAGATGCCCTCTGGCAAGACTCCTACGAAGGGGGTGGGGTGGTGGGGTCTTATGCTTTTCAGACTGTGCTGCCAGACTGCCTGCATTGTCCTCCTCTCCCTGTCAATAAAACCGTTCATGCTGTGTCACATAGATCTAAGCAAACCACGGGTTTACTTCCGGAATGGCCACCAGGGCGGTTCCGGCCCAAGGCCAGCACTGAGTATGACATGCCCAGAATCAGTCGTTGTAAATTAGAATGAAAGTGCACCTCGCCCCCTCTCAATCAAATGCCTGCTTTGAATAATGGTTCTAAATGTTATGCAGAAGAGCTATCTGGAT
This sequence comes from Calotriton arnoldi, assembly GCA_963921515.1. Taxonomy (NCBI): domain Eukaryota; kingdom Metazoa; phylum Chordata; class Amphibia; order Caudata; family Salamandridae; genus Calotriton; species Calotriton arnoldi. The sequence continues at coordinate 791,799 of CAWUFW010000023.1, forward strand.
GGGTTAAGCAAATACAGCTGAGAGATAGATGTGTGTAACCTATAAAACCAAGCAGACGCATTCAGCTTTGCATCTTTCCGAGGTAAATTAGACGAAGTACTATTGAGAGGGGACAATAAAAACATCTGATATCTACAATCATATGATTACTGCTATTATAATGAATACTTTTATTATTAGTGTTAATAATAATAATAATAATAATAATAACAACGTATACTCGGTTACCTAACGTGTCCACGTTAATACTAGACCTTATGGCTTTTTGCGTTGTTATGACAACAAGGCGCAAGTGGGACAACAGCCATTTTATTTACGTGGTGACGTCCGACAACGTACTGCTCAGCATGGGGCACGCGTCATTTTGCCGCACGTCATCGCCCCTGGTGCTAAAGAACTTGAACTGACACCACCCGAACCCGCTGTTTTCGTCCGTTTACCACAGAAGTGGCGTCAGGAAATCCTGCTGGGGCCGCGGTGCGCACCGCCTCACGTCTTGGAAGCAGAACTTCAGCCTTGTGAACTACTACATGCTGATTTGTGATGCTGGTGCCTACGTCTCCAATAAAACAATCACACACTGAAAGTTTATTTATTTATTTATTTTATTTATTTAATGCATTTTTATAAAGTGCGGACTTTACCCGAAGGTGTCAGAGCGCTGTACAATAGAACCAGTTACGTTACATGAGGAAAATATTACAGATTAAAACGTTACAAAAATAAACAGGAGACAAGAAAAGGTAAGGTAAAACCATAGAAGGCAAAAACACAATATCAAACACAGCAAGCTAGGATGAGGAATGTACAAGAAAATATTACAAATTTACAATGAGTGTATTAGATCTGAAAGTGTCTTTGGAAGAGGAGAGATTTGAGGTCGGCTTTGAAGATCCTGGTAGAGGAGGTGGCACGGAGCAATGGAGGAAGCGAGTTCCAGATTCTCACTGCATTACCTGAGAAGGATTGAGCCATCGATCTTTCGCTTTTGAAGGAGGGGGGCTCAAGCAGAAACTTTTCCACATTCCAAGAAGGTCTAGAGCCTCCAGAAATTTGTTACATTGTCACACGTCTGGGGATTAGGAGCAGCGGTGCGCCAAGGCCTGGCTGTGGCTTGCAGCTCAGAAGCATCATCTCAGGACTCGACAACTTCTCAATGTTCTCTGAGCTGGATGTTTGGCGTCAGGGCCTGGAGCGGCGAGCTTCCGCCCCCCTCCCCAACCTCACGGAGGCCCTCTTCCTGCCTGGCCCACTAATTGCCCCGGGCAGGTGCGCCTGGTTTCAAAGCTTTCAGGCCCTTTGTCCCACATCCCTGCTTCGGACAGCCTGCGCGCCAGTGGGCTCCAGGTGCCAGCAGGGCCGTGCGCCAAGGCTCTTGGAGGACAAAGCGAGGCCCTTTGAGCATGGGGCCAACGGGAGGGAAGGCCGGGGGCTAGGAGCACCTCTGTGACAAGAAACATCTCATTAGGCAATGCGGCTGTTAATTAGGTGCTCGAGCTCACCTCTTATCCCTGCGGGCACACTCCGCGCTGTACTGCGATGCCAACGCGTGGCAGCGGGGCGGCAGCCGCTGCTTCTGTACGCCATTGTTTCTGCACTGACCTGGCTGGCATTAGAGCCTGGTGGCAAGTCAGAAAGTCAGAGCCAAGCGGTGATCTGATGGGTAATGGCAAAGGTGTCAACATACCCATGGGCCATTGTCCAAAAATGGGTGTGGGCATATGTGCCAACAGTGAGCATTGCCAATCTTTCAGAGGTTGAATGTCTCGAACTGTGAGAAAGAGGGGTAGCTGTTCTAATGAATACATACATCATTGAGGGAAAGAGCTACATGTGGGTGTGGTGAAAAAGGAAAAGAGGAAAAAGTTTGCTGCAAAGCAAGAAAGGTACTAACAAAGCCAAGAGGTCTCGCCTATACAAGATGTGTTAGCTTTATCAATGTTTTTTAAGCCATATTGTATAGCAGTGCCGCAGCTGTGTAGCTGGGTTTATTGTAAAAACAAAAAAAAGCTTTGATAGTGCCAGCATTGACCACATCATAGTGCTTTTTTAAAACTTTCAGGCTAAAAACATTGACGAAGTCGATAGATCTCGCATAGGCTATACCTATTGGCTTTACCAATGCTTGTTTCATAATACATACAACACTTTTGTCATTTCCAAACACTGTAAATAAAAGGTGTTACATTCTCAAACTGAATGGTACCCATTGCGGCGAGCAGGTAAGAAGAAGGCACAGGTTTTGTGGATGCTCCGTGGTAAACTAAGTGTTGTGGTTTTGTGGATGGTCTAGCACTTAATGACTAGTGCAGAGAGAGTGCAGGAGAGCAGAATGCCTCTAAGTGCTTGTGGATGATGGTTGAGTCTGTAGTGTTCATGTAAAGGGTATGATCAGACGCGACTGGGTAGTTTCTGGGGTGTATGTAAGGTTGTGCAGCAGGGCTTTAAGTGGGCTGGGTCCCTGACCAGGAAGTAATTAAAATTGGACGCTGAAACGGGTCCCTGGCGGGCCCTATATTCATGTTTTTATGTTTACTGGCAAAAACACTGATTGATTTCTGAGCAATGAATGTGAAAAACGTTAAGGTAATCCATGTTGGTGATTTAGTTCCTGTTAAATTGTACGTTTTACTTAATCCTACATTCCCTGAGAGTGTTAGCTATTATCATGATATTGTTCTTCTGTAATTATTTTGTGTAGCATTTTACTCTTGTATAGTGCATACTTTGAACTGCATCGCCTCCTGGTGTTTATAACGGCCGCAACTGTGAGCCCTAGAGTAGAGGCTGAAGGCAGTGTTAGTTTCTCACACTGCCTGTAGGTGGGTCAAAAAGGTGTTCGGAATACATGGACATCCAATCTGTGGCCTCTCGAGCGCAAAGCAATGGTCAAATATTCCAGTTGCAATTGTGATTCTGTGCAAATGTGTGCAAAGGAGGTGCACAGTTGTCAAAATATTGACAAGATGAAAGTAAAAGAAAACGCAGTGTTTACAGGTGAGTGGGTGCGTTGTGCGTTTGGGAGTGGTGAAGTGAAGGAGATGCAAAGAAATGCATTCAGGAAAGAGTGAGAAGAGGGTGCTGAAGAGGAAATAAATGAGGTGTAAGATACGCAGATGGGCGCGATGTGGAGAAAAAAGGGTGTGCATGTCTAACACAGAGGGGCCGATTCCGATCTCGGCCAATAGGGCTCCGAATCGGATTCGGCTTTACAGGACCCGATTCGGAGCCCTGTTTCCCGACCGATTCGTACGTGCGTCCGGGCGAGCGAGTACGATGCGAAATCTCCGACCGACTCGTTTGCGAGACCCAACCGCACCGACCGACTCGTTCGCGAAAGCCAACCGCTCCGACCGACTCGCACGGACACGACTCGCACCGCGCAATGGAGACGTTCCCCGGCCGGGTAAGTACGATGCGCGCCTCGAGCAGTCCGACCGACTCGCGCCGTCCGGCTCAAAAGAGCAGTCGGACCCCCCTGTACGCATAGCCGCGCGAGTCGCACACAGGGGGGACCCACGGGTCCCCCCTACCTGTGCATGTACGGCACGACCCACTTCGACGCGTACCCGCTGTAGGGGGCGCCCTTGTTCGCCTCGCACCCATTGAGGCAATGGGAGCCCGCGTACGTGTTGTACGACCGGCTCCCATTGACTTCACTGGGAGTCCAACCGAATCGAGTCCGATAGCATGCGTGCGCATCGTACTCATTCGGTCGGACTGCTAGGGTCCGATTCGGTCGGAAATCTCTCCGGGTCCGGCTCGGTCGGAGAGATTTCCGGCCCGAATCGGAATCGGCCCCAGAGTGGAGATCACAGAAGTGATTGTCACACTCTGAAGACCGCTACCCCTTCGACAGGCCTCAGTAATATTTATAGCCTGACATTTTCAGGATTGAAACATTTTCAATATGATTTACAACAAAATCATTGTTGTTACTCAGTTATCTTACAACTAACAACCATTGACAAAGCCAATAGTCCTGGCTGGTATTAGGTATATGTCATTTGTGTTATGATCTGGATGCAATAACAGAAAGGTCAGAGAGGAACCTAAATGCTGGTCGAATTGCACACTATGGGATTCACAGAAATGTATTTTACTTGTTTAAGCTCCACCCCTAATTACATAGTCTAAATACCTTTTGAGGGACCCTCCACTTTTTTCATCCCACTTAAAGCCTCGATGCGCTGTAAGCATGTGGATGTGGTTGTGTGATGTACATGTTGGAAATTTGATGTGGGTGTATATTTTCAAAGATGACTCAGGAGGGCCTGAGGTGTGATGTGGATCGGTGGTGTAGATGCAAGAGTAGTTGTGGGTGTAGATGGTGTATGTGTCTGAGTGTGTGTGAGAGATTTAATTATTTAGAGGGGTGGAAAGAACCATTAGGAATTGTGAATGTAAGGTGTAGGTTCCTGCTGTAAGACCTACTAATCTCAAACCAAGGTGTGGGGTTGTCCAATAAAGTGGGTGTGTGATATGAGACTTTAGTTGGAGGAGAAGGGGAGAACTGTGGATTTTAGTTTATGGGATGAGTTTGGACGGCTATGTGGATGTGGTGGGATTTTTAATTTGTTTGATAAGTGGGTTTATGAGGTGAGTGTAGGGCATTTAGTAGGAATGTAGGCAGTGTGGACCAACGTGTGGTTGTAAGGAAGTGATTTTATCTCCCGGTGTAGAAGATTTGGGTTGAGTGTAGAGTGGTCAGGTGGGTTTATAGTGAATGGAGGTTTTGGAACAGTATGCAGGGTGTGAGCGAACACAGCATAGAACGTTAGGGTCAAACTATTAACTTTAAACAGCAATAGATGTCATCAGTGGTGGATGTGTGTTGAGGTAGTTATATACGGATAAGAGTGTGTGTTTTGGGTGTGGTCAGTGCGGGCATAGATGTGAACAGATGTTTGGTTTGTAGAGGTAGTGAGGTAGGTAGAGGATCTTGTTTGGCACAAAGGTTTTTGTTGTAGAGTGTGGTTGGGTAAAGGATGTTGGGTGGGATTGTTGTATGCTTTTTTTTTTTATTTAGAAGTTGTGCAGTGTTTGGGCAAAGTGTTGTAGTGAGATTAAAGAATGTGAGTAACAAAAGCAGCAGTGCTTTAAACTTGCAGCTCCTCCACACCCCCCTCACGAGGGCTGGTTCGACACAATTGTCAGGGCTGCTTTGGGTTCCCAGTTCGGCCCTGGGCGAGACTTAAAAATGACAAAAGGATAAAGAGATGGAGAGGTGATTACTCTAAATGGCACACCTAATGTTCCCTACTAAGTATAGCGTAAGCGATCGATCTTTTATTTACCTAAAGTGGTTGAGGGGAGGAAACAACTCAGACAAATATCAGCAAAGTCGTCATGCCTGAAAAGACCACCAACTCCAAAGTGCAGTTTGAATATTTATTATAAGGCCAAAAACAATTGGATGTAAATACATCTCAATAGCAAAGTATAGAGGTACAGAAAAATTAATACAGAGCCAAGTTTACGAATATAAGTAATTCGGCCCAAAAGACAGATTATTATAAATTCCAAAATCACAACGCAACACAGGATAGATGCGATATTCAGTTCTCGACTCATTAAAAGAAATCAAAATCTTTCCCTACACTGCTCTACATGAGGGCCCTTCCTGTCTCTCTTCTATCATTCCTCAACGGTGTCAGCACGTGTCGACTTCCTAAGAAGTACTCACGTCAAATGGGTCGTTTTAGCTTGTGGCTATGGAGCTCGCTCTAAGATGCTCCTTCTCCGAAGGAAAGCTAGCAGAAGTCTGGTCTCGCTGTCCCTGCGCATCATACAAAAGATGGGATTCAACCCACAAGACGTCATTCGTCTTAAAACTTTCCATTGCACCTCTATGCAGTAGCTTTTTCTTTTCATGGCACAAATTTAATTAATGATATCTTCTTTCCAGTGGCCTTGGCTTTCAGACAGACCAGATATGCAAGGCATCCTCCCTTCTCGCTTCCCAGCCATCTTCAAAGACATTCCGGGTCCCTCCTTAACTCTGAAAATAATGATGTGTTTCTTTCACCTGCAGTAGGATGAGAACATTCTCATTTCGAACACAACAACATTTAATTATTTATTTCTCGAGAGCAAGAGGAATCGAAACTGGTAACTTTGGGCCTATAATTCGGGCAACTTAAACTAACCACAATTACGGTGTACAGAAATAATATCGTCCTACCCATTATGCATGAAGGAATCATAATACATACAAAGTTCTACTTAAATGCGTTCACTAGTTTTCAACATCAAATGATTCAAATAAATGTTTCTTAATAGTCATAAAACACTGCAAACAATAAGAATACATGAGAGTTCGTTTAAACCATGAGTATAGTGCACTCATACAAAATAGAGTGCTATCAGCGCTCTATCAGTTCCCCCCTCTTATGACTAGTGTCATAACACCAACTTTCTATTCTCCTGTAGTTTCTCCTTGTAGAAGAGACCGACCTAAACAGAAGCTGTAGCTTGCCGTCCCTGTCTGAATCGTTCTAACCCCTTAAGGTGCTGGTAATGACTGTCCTGCAGTCGTTCAAGTTGAAGCTCTCGCTTTTTCGAAACAGTCTCCTGATGTCGTGCCCTTTGCCATTTGTAAGCCTTGATGGCTCCTAGTAGGACAATTATACAAATGACAGCTATTATAATAGGCTTCAAGATATATCCCATTATTCCTTGTCCCAAACTTCCAAACCAGCTGCCTATCTTGCCAAATCCTTTCCCCACTTGCTCCCAGAGTCCTTCGGCAGCCATCTCACGTAACTCTTGGTGTATATCTGAAATATTGTTGATATATTTCCTTATATCCCAACTGTTGTCAGGAATATAAGTGCAGCACTGTTGAACTTTCAATAATTTGCAGACTCCTCAAGCTTTTGCTAGCAGCACATCTAGGGCAAGACGGTTTTGCAAAACCATAGACCTTATCGAAGCCATCTCCCCATCTACAAGTAATAAAATCTGAGCTGTATTTATTGAGAGCTTATCCACTAATGTTGCCAGCTTTCTGATTTTCAAATCATTCAGAATCACACCCATACTCGGTATCATAGCTCCAAATATGTCTCCAATTACTTCTCCTGCACTCACATCACGTTTTCCTCTTTGAGGTCTTTTTCTTTCTAGGGGCCATAAATCATTCACATGAAAAATCTTGGGAAATACCACAGCCAAATAACAAGTGCCATACCAATTTTTGGGCAACTTCACATAGGCATTCTTTCCACACACAAAATACACATTGGGCACTATTGTTATTTTGTCCAATAATGCTTTTCTAATTGATTCTTCGATCAAGAAGACGTGCTCACAATCACTCTCACCCACAAATATCTTATCGTAGTATGTGGTCGGGTGTCTAATACACAACTTCCCCTTCTGCTGGAAATCTAATGCTATGGGTCCAAAACTCCCCTTTGCTTTATGATCTAATTCTTCTTTAGTCCATGGGGTAACCTTGTGCTTTGGATCTGGTCTAAATAGAGTCTGTCTATGCCGATCTTCTATCTGATCTATACATTTCTTTTCAATGTCAGTTAACATACAGGTTAAATTGTGTCTATGGGCATAGGACGTATCTAAAGTAATGGTAGGCACGAAATACTTTGACATTCGCTCTACTTCCTTATAATAATCATATTTATTCATGTATTTAAGAACTGGGACTTCCGAGAGTACCACATCATAATTTGAGAAATAGTACTCGAAGTGTGCCTTGCTATAAAACATACTCAACAACACACTACATGTTATGCCATAGGTCAAAGGCAAATGATGGTATTGAATGCCTTCTTCTACTGAGGCTGGTAATTGCATACACACATAGCAATCCTTCGCTTCCATGGTATCCACATACTCATACAATAATCGAGCATACGCATTCAAAGTGAAATCACCCTTTGACAAATCAACATGTAATCTACGACTGGTTTCCTTAATCATTTCTAGATCCCTTGTGGATGCATCCTCATCTATCTCAGAGATTGGTGTAGTGAGTGTTGCCTGTACCCTATTCTGTCCAACATCCTGAGATCCAACTAGAGATGTAACAATCACCACAGTTATAACAATAAGCACCACAACAATGAGGGTGTCAATGATGCACTTCTGTTTGCATGTTGATTTTTCGGACACCATGGTTTCTCCTGATCCGTTCCAAAGCACAAAAGGGAAAACACAGTTTCTTTCTGTTTTCTTTGTTTAACAATGTCTTTCTCACTTCTCTTCTCCCATGCAATTAATGTCAAAGTTCCTTTGATTGATACTAAACCTATTGAAGAGATGTAGTCAGCCCTACTCCTCACTCCATCATCTACTAGAAAGTCCCTAATTTTAAATCTTCTTAAACTGGGGTCTAAGTTATCTCCTTTCTAAGGCCTAATGCTTTCTTTGGTTATAATTCAAGCTTCATCGTTAATGATATTCGATCCAAGTATTTCGAGGACAAATTGCAAAATCTCCGCACAAATTTCTCCTAATTCTTGCGCGGTGAGCTGTCGGCCAAATGAAGGGAAGATAACCTGATTGAGGATCAGGAAACGCAATCCACTCAGCTTTGGAGGATTTGGAACTTGCAGAGTTAGCTTTCCAAACGCTTCTACGCCTGGGACCAGCAACTGTATTTCAATCGAGAGGGTGTCCCCTCCGTAGCTCACCGTACCAGCTCCCAACCTCCCGGACTTCGCTGGGCTCTGCATCTGCAGCCAGGTACGTCCACTCAGGAGATGCGTATCTTCGAGACGCTATTTTTTCTCTTCTGGAGCGTCTCAGACCATCCGGTCTTTCTACAGCGTCACTTTGGTCTGATTCAGATGTTTCAGGAATTGGAGCGAGATCTTTCTCGGATGTAAGCCTTATATTCCGCCTTTCTTTTCTTGCTGGCCACTTTTCCGCTCTGGCATCCGCTCTCCTTTCTTCCTCTTGGTCTGATCCTTCTGCAATAGACCGCTCACCTTGATCTGGTGCAAAGTTCACATCTGCAACATCATCTCCTTCAGGATCTGGGCTCAATTCAGGAGCACTCAGCTCTCGTCTCTCGTGCTCACTTGGCTGTTCCGTTTCATCCGAAACTCTTACAGCTGGGTCTGTGCCTTCGTCGTTGTCTGTGTCAGGTCCACACACGCTTCTCGGAACCAAGGGACTCTCTTCCTCTGCAGGCGCTTGAACTCGGCGAGTGTGGGAAGCGTGTATCCAGTTCGGCAATCCTCCACACTTCACAGCGGTACTTGTGACCAATATCACCTGATATGGTCCTCGCCAGCGAGCATCAAGACAACTCTTCCTCACGTGCTTGCGAACTAGTACCCAATCACCTGGATTTAGATCATGCAGCAGGTCTCTCGAGGTGGATGCAGTCGCAGCCTCGACCTGGTGGGATACAGAAGTAACCACATCAGCCAGTCCCTTACAATAATCCAACACTAAATCATCAGTGATGTTTATCAATGCTGTAGCTGGCACCATAGGCAAACGCATAGCTCTTCCGGTCCAAATTTAGTGGGGAGAAAGCCCTGTTCTCCTATCAGGAATGCTACGCAGACTCATAAGCACCAGGGGCAGCGCATCTGGCCATTTCAATGAAGTTGACGAACACACCTTTGCCACTCTTGACTTGATGGTGCCATTAACCTGCTCTACAAGACCTGAAGCCTCCGGCCTGTAGCTACAATGCAGTCTCTGATCTATGTTCAAAGCAGAGCACAACAATTTCATGATTTCACTGTGGAAATGAGTTCCTCTATCTGTCTCCACTGATGTCGGAAATCCATATCTCGGGATCAATTCTCTTAACAACAACTTGGCTACTGTGAAACTGTCACATCGTCTAGTTGGATATGCTTCCACCCAACGCGAAAAGATACACACCACCACCAAAACATATCTCAACCTATTGCACCTCGGCATTTCAATAAAATCCAATTGTATCCTATTGAAGGGACCTCCAGATCTTCCAATGTGACTCAATGCAACCACAGTTCTCTTTCCAACATTCATTTGTTGACAAGTAACACACCTGTGACATACCGTTTCAGCCCACACACGAAAGCATGGATTAAACCACGTCTGTCTAAACACTCGCACCATAGCATCTCTTACCAGATGAACTGCTCTGTGGATTTGCCTTGCCATTGGGGGCTCAGAAGACAATTGGGTAATACTGCTCTCTCATCTGTAGACACCCAAATGCCATCATCCCTTTTTGTGCAACCTGCTCTGACCCATGAAGCAGCTTCCTCTTCTGGGACTTCATCCTGCAACCGCTTCACCTCATCCCAAGTATCGGCTATAGCTAACATCATGCTGAGCTCGGTCTCTTCTGTGCTCTCGCCTATATATTCTCCATTGAAAATACAAGCATGTTCAGCGCAAAATCGTGCTACTTCATCTGCATAATTGTTGCCCTTAGTAACAAAGTCTTCTCCCTTTCCATGAGCTGCACATTACACAACTGCTATGTCTTTGGGCTTCTGCAAAGCTTCCAATAGTTGGCGCACATACTCACCGTTACGTATAGGTGACCCTGAGGACGTTAGAAACCCCCTCTGTGACCATAACTGCCCAAAGTCATGAACTACACCAAATCCATATTGACTGTCAGTATACACAGTCACTCGAATATCAGCTGCAATGATAAAGGCACGTGTCAAAGCGACAATTTCGGCCACCTGAGCAGAGAATACTCTATTTAAACAGGCAGCTTCCACTACTCCCATGATGGTGCACACAGCAAATGCTGCTCTCAAATACCCTTCATTGTCTCTTAAGCATGAACCATCAACAAAAAGGATCAAATCAGATTGGGGCAAAGGTTCATCGACAATGTCAGGTCTGGGTTTGGTAGATAGGTCAGTAACATCTAGGCAGTCATGCTCTTCACAATCCTCATCTCCTTCCTCTGCCGGAACAGGTAACAATGTAGCAGGGTTCAGGGTGGTACAACGTCTCAGGGTAACATTTTCAGCGGCCAAGATAACCTGCTCATACTTGGTAAGTCTGTTATTGGTCAGATACTGTGTTTTCGTTCTGGTCATCAACAGTTCCACTGAATGGGGCACATAAACAATGAGCGGATAACCCATCACTATGCTTTCACATCTTTCAATGCTGACACCAGTTGCAGCAACGGATTTCAGACATCCGGGCAACACAGAAGCTACAGGATCTAATGTAGCTGAAAAGTAAGCTACTGGTCTACGGGCACCCCCATGTGTATGTACAAGGACTTCTAATGCACATCCCTCCTTTTCACAGCAAAAGAGCGAAAACGCTTTGTTATAATCCGGCATTCCGAGAGCTGGAGCACGACAGATACTTTCCTTCAGCTCACGGAAGGCTTTTAAGCACTCGTCATCCCATGGTACCGGATCACTAACATCCTTTCGAGTCAGTTTCAACAGAAGCTTTGCTTGCAAGGAAAAATTTGGGATCCATTGTCGACAATAGCCGACCATTCCCAAAAACATGCAGACTTCTTTTTGTGTTTTCGGAGTTCCCATTTGCAGAATCGTCTCTATGCGATCTGGTGACACCCTTCGTTTTCCTTTCTCAATCCGGTGACCTAGGTACTGAACTTCAGACAAACAATACTGCAATTTGTTTGGAGACACTTTGTGTCCATTATCTGCCAAATGATTCAGCAACGCTACAGTATCAATTCTGCAAGCATCCTCAGTCTCTGAGGCGACCAAAAGGTCGTCTATATATTGCACTAAGACTGAGTTTTGGGCCATCACCAGTCCTTCAAGATTCTTTTTCAGACATTGACTAAAAATAGAGGGGCTTTCTGTATACCCCTGAGGAATTCTTTCCCATGTTAATACACGATCGTCCATCCTAAACGCAAGTAAAAACTGACTTTCTTCATGCAATGGTATGGAGAAAAATGCATGACACAAATCTATCACTGTAAACCATTCTGTTTTGCATGGTATCTGGAATAGAATAACAGCTGGATTCGGTACCACAGGACAACATGGGATCACAATTTCATTAACCCGACGCAGATCCTGCACTATTCTGTACTTGCCACTTGGCTTTTGCAGTCCCATGATAGGTGAGTTGCAGGGACTTCCTCTTATCTCCTTAAGAATACCTTGGGCAATCATAGTCTCAATCACAGGTCTTATTCCGGCCACAGTTTCTGGAGTCAATTTATATTGTGGCGTTCGTGGGAATTCAGCATTGGGTTTGACCTGTATCTTAACTGGCTCAACCCCTCTCATCAGACCTACATCCTCGCCTGTAAAATCCCACACTTTCGGATCAACTGAGTCTCTCAAGTCACGTGGCAATTCTGCTATTGTGAGCACCACAAACATTTCTGCACACAGACTCATGTTAGCCATTTTAAAATCAGCATCGTCATCATATGTTTGCAACTCCACACCTCTCGGAGTGCACGATATAGTACAATTGAGCTTGCACAGAAGGTCTCGTCCCAAAAGACAGACCGGACTTGAATTACACACTACAAATTGGTGTATATCTCGAAATGGTCCTATTCTCACGGGTAATTCGTTTGTCAATGGATTGGTCATTTTCTGATTACTAACCCCCACTACTTGAATCGATTGTCCCGAAAGAGTTAAATTTGGGACAACTTCAGTTCTCACCGTGGAGCGAGCAGCTCCAGTGTCTAATAAGAAGGTAACAGGATATCCATTCACATCTGCATCCACAAACGTCCCACTCTGATCTACTTCTAGGATCGCATCTAAGGTGCATTCCTTGTGCACCCCCCTCTGACACTCTCGTAAATCTTGATTTTGATCAAGTCTATCTTTTATTTCAAAATAAGGCATCTGATGGTATAACTGATTATGCATGGGTATCCTAGGAGGTTGAGGTACTTGCACTTGCGGCTCTTATCCTCCTCCATACATAGACCTGGGTCTTGTCACCGTATTGACAGTCTCGGACAGCTGTCCCTCTCTTTCCATCTGTATCTGATTTGCTGGATTCAATCTACACTCGCGCTTCCGATGCCCGATTTTGTGACAATAGTGACAGGCAGTGACCCTTTTCTGTTGGGCCCCCCAGTCACTTGCACCTGGATCCATTCCTCTTCCTCTACCCTGACCAGGTTGGGTCACCATCTGTTGTCCCATTCCTCTTCAGCTCCTCTACCTCTACCTTGACCTCCTCCAAACCCTTGCGTCATATCAGCGTTTCTCAACTGCACCAACATCAACTTATCCTTCAATTTCTTCTGTGTTGACTCCACTTGATCACTGCAATATTTAGCATAACGCAGAATCTCGTCCACCGACTTATTCTGCCAACATATCAAATGATGCTGTATCATCAAACTAATATCAGATTTCAGTCCCAACACAAACTTCGAGACAAATTGTCCCATATCTTTCTGTTCAATTGTATCCAATCCACTATGCTGCTTAAAAGCTAACAATAATCTTTCGTAATAATCATGTACTGATTCCTTAGAGTCTTGAGTGGTGCGATCAATTTTCAACCAATCAACAATCTGAGGAGCTACCTTCGACTGCAACCATGTAATCACTTGCTCGTATTTTCTCATTACATCAGGCGAAGGACCATGAGTCTCTGAATCTCTAGGTGGCTCTGCAGTAGACCACTCAATGGCAATCTTACATGCCGCCCACAAATCCGCCGGCACTACTATATCAAACAAGGTGTTTAAATCAATCCACAATACTTTCGAAATCTTTACAAACCGATCTATTTGCTTGTACCACTCAGCAGGTTTTTCCCTCAGCCGAGAAAAATCATTCGTAAATGCTGCTAAATCACCCCTGCTCCATGGCACATGTACATACCTTCCATTCTGTACCTCCCTGAGAGGGAAATTTCCTGCAGCTCTCGTCCCTCCACCCGGAGGCGGAATATCTCCTATTCCAGTCTTGAAGCTTTTCTTTTTGGCCCATCCTTCTTTCCATCTGTCTAATTCTTTCCATGTCCGCATCCCTATCACTAGTTCTCTAATTTGTGCTTTCACTCCAATTGTTCGCTTCTTTTCCAAATCCTTATCTGTGTAATTTAATCTGCAAGAACCCTGTGTCAGCTTTGTCTTTGACAAATCAACCTCATACCTTTGTGCCAAAAGCAACAATGCATCATAAGCTCGTTTGGCCTTTCTTGTCATGTCCTTCGCTACGAACAGTAGTTCGCTCGAGTCATACATCTCAATTCTGATCAGGGGTAGATTACCTTCAATCACCTCATCTAGTTCTGCCTTTAATCGTACCACATCTAGCATTGGCGCTTTTATTGCGCTTTTTAACACTTTCTGAATTTCCTCGTTTCTTGTATCTTCCCTGTCACAGCTTTGGGTTCTCCTAGGAACTGCACCCTCTTTTATCTTTGAAGCTGGGCGTCTATCTCTTTCCAAGCTTCGACTTCTCCAATGGTCACCTGCACAAATAACCTGTGGCTCAAACAGTACTCTAGGCGTTTCTTGTCTCTTGCTTGTCTCTTCCCTTGGCATCATTGACTCTCTCACTGGTTGAACCCACATTCGTAGGTCAGACCTAGAACTCGCTAGAGCTCCTGTCCGTCTTCGTTCTGACCCACTATCCATTCTTGATGGATCAGCTGTAGCTTGCAGTGGAGTACTAGATTTCACTGGTATCCGACTTAACCCAGTCCCACTCATTGCCAGGCTCCCTCCAGACATTGTCTCTTCCCCTTCACTTATTCGCTGTTGACTGTCATCGGTTCTTTCTCTAGGAGTATATATCGGAACCACCGGCCCTATTGTGACTGGTACCGACAAAGCATCTGGTAACTGCATGTTTCCTGCAGGTTGTACTGGCTCAGGGTTTGGATACCTCATTCCTCCAGACCCTCCCGGAATGCGTACCATTGTAATCTTGCCTCTTACTCCTGCCGATTGTTCCTCTGAACCCAGTTGTCCCACACTTAAAAGCTCTTCTGATGGGCGCGATCTCTCTGTCTCTGATTTAGAGTCGCACGGTGGAGGACGGTCCGCTAGCAATCTATCGAGGAAGCTGTCATCTGTATCACTGTCCTCCTCTGTCGTCTTTTTCTCTTCAGCCCCCTCTTTTAATGTACGAAATGGGTACAAGCGTTCTCCCTCTATGGTGTCTACTCTCCATCTTTTCAATTGGGCATCCCATCTGGCATCATGATAGGCCTTCATTGCTTTCCTCATTCTTCCTTGTGAAGCCTCTCTCCTTTTTACTAGGGCAGCTCTCATCCATGCATCTAATGCCTCAAATTGTGTGGGTCAAGGGGGAGGTTTCAGTGCATTCATCACCCCCCTCAGCTGGGTCAGCACTTCCATACGAAAAGACCCATAACGAGGGAAAGCCAATTCACCCTCTTTCTCTGAAAGTTTATGCCAATTCTGAAGCCACACTATAGTATGAAGTCCTACATTCGTTGCCATGTAATGTGCTGGTGTGTCTTCTGGCGGAGCTTCTTCTCCTACCCGAGTCACTACCCCTGTGTCGCCTCTACACAAATCTCGCAATACCCTAAAGCATCTCATTGTAAAATCGATCAATTGCAAGCCCAAATTACGCTGTTCCCCTGCAAACGAACTTCCACCAATCCCAGCGCGGCGTTACACCAACCAACCTATCACAGCGCGGCGCACCCTGACGTCACTTCTCACTCCTTGCAGCGGCTCACCCGCCTTTACAATTTTACCGCAAACTCGCTTACACACATTCGTACCACAAGTAACTGTATAACCAAAAGTTATTAAACCAAGTAACTGTTCCTACACAATTACAATAACTTACAGTCACATAAAACAAATAATTGTCTGACTCTAAAGATCGATAGAGCACTCTCACAAGAACATTCATCCGTTGTGACCCCCGACCTGCGTTGGTCACTCAATCGCCATAGTCCACCCCCGGTACCTGAGGCTTTCTACCGCGACCTATTCCTCATGCACACAAAGTTCCCTAACACAAGTGAATTGTCGATAGCGCTTCACAACACCCACATTGATCAGACAATTACAATACAAAACTATCCCGGGATCTTGGACTTCTCTTGAGTCCGCTCACCAAAACTTCCTGTTCCGCACGTGTCCGGACCAGTAAACCAAAAACCACATTCACTCAACATACATCCCAACTCCGCAAGACATCACCCACTTACTCATCACCGCAATCTAACACCACAAGTCCTTTCATACTCACGCCACCACTGTTTCCCCCGCACCATCAACGTCCGCCGGTCTCCGCCGTCTTCCGCTCTTTAACCTTCAACCCTACTCCTGATTACTCCCCTCACCTTAGAGGTAAACCACTTTAAAGGTAAACCATCCTCTGCTACCATTTGATTACGCTAAATTGCACACCTAATGTTCCCTACTAAGTATAGCATAAGCGATCGATCTTTTATTTACCTAAAGTGGTTGAGGGGAGGAAACAACTCAGACAAATATCAGCAAAGTCGTCATGCCTGAAAAGACCACCAACTCCAAAGTGCAGTTTGAATATTTATTATAAGGCCAAAAACAATTGGATGTAAATACATCTCAATAGCAAAGTATAGAGGTACAGAAAAATTAATACAGAGCCAAGTTTACGAATATAAGTAATTCGGCCCAAAAGACAGATGATTATAAATTCCAAAATCACAACGCAACACAGGATAGATGCGATATTCAGTTCTCGACTCATTGAAAGAAATCAAAATCTTTCCCTACACTGCTCTACATGAGGGCCCTTCCTGTCTCTCTTCTATCATTCCTCAACGGTGTCAGCACGTGTCGACTTCCTAAGAAGTACTCACGTCAAATGGGTCGTTTTAGCTTATGGCTATGGAGCTCGCTCTAAGATGCTCCTTCTCCTCCGAAAGCTAGCAGAAGTCTGGTCTCGCTGTCCCTGCGCATCATACAAAAGATGGGATTCAACCCACAAGACGTCATTCGTCTTAAAACTTTCCATTGCACCTCTATGCAGTAGCTTTTTCTTTTCATGGCACAAATTTAATTAATGATATCTTCTTTCCAGTGGCCTTGGCTTTCAGACAGACCAGATATGCAAGGCATCCTCCCTTCTCGCTTCCCAGCCATCTTCAAAGACATTCCGGGTCTCTCCTTAACTCTGAAAATAACGATGTGTTTCTTTCACCTGCAGTAGGATGAAAACATTCTAACTTCGTACACAACAACATTTAATTATTTATTTCTCGAGAGCAAGAGGAATCGAAACTGGTAACTTTGGGCCTATAATTCGGGCAACTTAAACTAACCACAATTACGGTGTACAGAAATAATATCGTCCTACCCATTATGCATGAAGGAATCATAATACATACAAAGTTCTACTTAAATGCGTTCACTAGTTTTCAACATCAAATGATTCAAATAAATGTTTCTTAATAGTCATAAAACACTGCAAACAATACGAATACATGAGAGTGCGTTTAAACCATGAGTATAGTGCACTCATACAAAATAGAGTGCTATCAGCGCTCTATCAGAGGTGAAAAGACAGGGAGAATCATGGGGTCAGAGTGAGAAAGATATATAGGAGAGGGGAGAAACGTTATTGAGAGCACAGGAGCAGAGGAAGTAGGAGGAGAGCGAGCACTCATGATGCAGTTGACGCGGGGGGGGGAGTAGGGTGCCCCCTCGCTCCTTGTGGTAGTCAGCAGGAAACACCTGACAAAATTCTGACGTGCATTAGATTTCTGACCCAAAGTGTCTTCTTGCAGGCATATGCGATTTATAAAAAAATAATGCAGTCGCATGCAATTGTGAAAAGCACTTTTTTGAAGTTGGTTTTAATTCATGTAAAGCACATATATGATACTGGCATATCGCTGTATAAACTGAGTATACAAATGGCTGAAAGTGATAACATTTTTAAACACATATGTGGGACTTAGTATATACATTTTAAATGGCTTTTACAGAATAACATGTGCAGGATCTATTTTTTTAAAGAGTTAAGCTGTTTCTTTCCTGCATTAGCCCCCCCTTTAAGCCAGTGAAACTTTAATGAGGTGAAGCTAAAATAGCCAAAGACCACTGTGGACCATTATCATAGACAAGGAGGAAGCTGCCAGCTGGTTGTAAATGCTGCTTAAAAAGAAGATGTGAGCAGACGTGGTGGGGCACAAGGTGACAAAACAGTCACCTCTCAGCCTCCCCTAGCCTCAGGCTAAGGGTAAGAGAACCCCCCACTAAAAATTGTGGGGATACTCCATACACCTGCGCCCAACTAGGCGTGCCCTGGGGACCGGGTATCAGCAACAGGGTGGGAGGGTATTGGCAACTCTACAGAGGACGAATGTTGGTAACTATGCCAGTCAGGGATGGGTATAGTCATCTGTTCTGCTGATGGGTATTGCCTACTATAGACGTATGGTATCAACAACGTTGAGATTTCGGCTGTCGACAACTATACTCTGGATGAGCCCGGTAACTGCCAGAGATGGGTACTGTCATCTGTTCTGCTGACGGATATTTTCTACTATAGAATTATGGTATCAACAACATTGAGATTTAGGGTGTCAACAACTATACTCAGGATGAGTCCGGTAACTGCCAGAGATGGTTATAGTAATCTGTTCTGCTGATGGGTATTGTCTACTATAGAATTATGGTATCAACAACGTTGAGATTTTGGGTGTTGACAACTATACTCAGGATGAGTCTGGTAACTGCCAGAGATGGGTACTGTCATCTGTTCTGATGATGGGATGGTTACAGTCAACCGTGTAAAGATGGGCATCAGCAACATTGAGAAGAAGGTTATTGCAACTGCAGAGAGGATCAGTATCGGGAACTATGCCAGAGATGGGTATAGTCATCTCTTCTGATGATGGTTATCGCCAACTGTGTAAACGGGTATCAGTAGCACCGAGAAGGCAGATACTGGCAGCTATTTAGAGGGTGAGTGTCAGTAACTGTGCCAGAGAGGGTTTTCGATGATGGTATGATTATCGTCAACCATGCCATGATAGCTATCATCTACATTGAGAAGGAGCGTTTTGACAACCGTGCAGAGGATTAGTGGTGTCAACATAATGGTTATCGACTCATCTGTATTGATGGTAATCAGTAACACTGAGAGGCAAATATTGACAACAGTACAGAGGATGAGTGTCTATAACTGTGCCAGAGAGAGGTATAGTCATCTGTCCTGAGGAAGGGTACCTTAAATTGTGTATTGATGGTATAAGCAATTTTGAGAAGGAGGGTATAGGGAACTGTACAGGTCTATAACTCTGCCAGGCAGGGGTATAGTTATCTCTTCTGATGATGGTTATCGCCAACTGTGTAAACGGGTATCAGTAGCACCGAGAAGGCAGATACTGGCAGCTATATAGAGGGTGAGTGTCAGTAACTGTGCCAGAGAGGGTTTTCCATGATGGCATGATTATCGTCAACCATTACATGATAGCTATCATCTACATTGAGAAGGAGCTTTTTGACAACCGTGCAGAGGATGAGTGGTGTCAACATAATGGTTATCGACTCATCTGTATTGATGGTAATCAGTAACACTGAGAGGCGAATATTGACAACAGTACAGAGGATGAGTGTCTATAACTGTGCCAGATAGAGGTATAGTCATCTGTCCTGAGGAAGGGTACCATGAATTGTGTATTGATGGTATAAGCAATTTTGAGAAGGAGGGTATATGGAATTGTACAGGTCTATAACTCTGCCAGGCAGGGGTATGGTCATCTGTTCTGATGATGGTTATCGTCAACCGTGTAATGCTGGGTATCAGTAACACTGAGAAGGGGGATATTAGCAACTGTATACAGGATGAGTGTTGGTAGGCGAGCCAGTGGGAGCTATTCATCTGTTCTGGCAATGATTATTGCCAACCATGTAGTGATGGATATCAGCAACATTGAGTAGGAGGGTATCCACAAGTGTAAAGAGGATCAATGTCTGTAACTCTGCCAGAGAGGGGTATAATAATCTGTTCTAATGATGTTGTGGTTATCGTCATCTCTGTAATGCTATGTAGAAGCAACACTGAGAAGGAGAATATCAGCAAGTGTACAGAGAATGATTGTTGGTAACTGTGACAGAAAGGGGTATAGTCATCTGTTGTGGCGATGGGTATCATTAACGGTATAATGATGTGTACCAGCAACACTAAGGGGTCGATTACGATGTCGGTCGGAAAGGCTCTGAATGGGATTCGGTTAGTCCGAATGCGATTCGGAACCCGTCTTTCCCACCAATTCGGAAAGCTTTCCGAACGACCGATTACGATAGTCGGAAAGCGTCCGGACTTTCCGACTCGGTTCCGAATGGCATTCGGGGGAAACGAGTTGGTCGGAGCCGACTCTTACAGGTCTACGGACCGCATTTCCGACCGAGCGATTACGATGTCAGATTCAGACAGCCTTTCCGAATCGGTTGTTCCAAAACGGATCTGCTGTCGGAATCTGACTTTGGGGGCCCGTAGCAGGCCTCCCTTCAGCCGAAGCATTCCGAATTGGAACCGTGGGGGTATCCAAGGGACCCCCCTTTCCAACCATGCACAGTGTGGCAGGCACCAAGGGGTGCCCGCCACAGGGTGCACGATTTTACTCAGCCACCCCTTTCTTCAATGGGAGCCTGTGTATTCGGTCGGAACATAGGCTCCCATTGAAGTCAACGGGAGTCCAACCGAACGGCATTCGGAAGCATCATAATCGGTTGGTCGGACTCCCCGAATTCGATTCGGTCTGAATCCATTCCAAAACCGATTCAGTCGGAATGCTTTCCGACCGACATCGTAATCGACCCCAATGAAGGTGGATTTCGGCAACTGTTCAGAGGATGAATGTTGATAAGTATATTCCAGACATGGGTACAATCATTTGATCCAATAATGGGATGATTATCGACAACCATGTAATGATGGATATCAGCAACATCTAGAAGGTTGGTATTGGCAACATTAAGATGAAGGTCTTCAACAACGTTATGACGAGGGTGTTATGAACTGTGCAGATTATGTATTTCACCAAATTTGCTGTCATTGGGGATTGACAACGGGATCAAAGATGTGTTACGTCAAGTGGGTAATGAAGGATACCGGCAACTGTATGATGGCGAATATTAACAACAGTGTTGACAAGGGGGCAACTATGGTGTGATGATGAGTCTCATTAATTGTGCTATGAAGACTACCAGCATTTGAGCTAACAGTACAGTGGTGATGATGGAATTCAGCAATTATGCTGATAATGGGTATCCGTCACTGAGCTGGCAAAGGGTATCTGCAAATATGACTACAAAGAGCACTGGCAACAGTGCAAATGTTAGGATCAGCGATCGTGGTGACAACAGGTAACAATAGCCATTTCTACAAATGGCTATGACCGATTGTGAAATGATGGGTATCAACAATGGTGCTTTTCAGCAAGTGTGCAAATGTAGAGCATTAAAAAGTGTGCAGATTATTGACATTAACAACAGTGGCCTCTGTAATTGGATCAGTAGGCTTTGGAAGCACTTCCATAATATGGTAACCAGTATCCCAGGAAGTTCCTGTGGCACTCACAAGACAATGTCTAGAGGCTGTTTACTAGCTGTACTGAACACATTTGTGGCATACATATGCCAAACTGGGTTATTTATTGACACTAAATGAAGCAAGAACTGTCATTATAGATCTCCTCAGGACACATTTCGTCAAAGTGAGAAGAGTGACAGAGAGATGTTCTGCAGATGCTTGTGTTGAGGGGTGGGCTCTGAGGTAGGAAGGATCAGTGCTACGAGACGGGTGCATGGGCACACTTGAGCACCAGAACTAGCCTGGGGTAGGTCATTATGAAATATACAAAATCCGAATGCATGGGCAGCGGTGTTGCCTATTTTTCCTATATATTTTGCAGTTTTATATAGCGTAAATTTGAACCAAGGGTATTAGAGTGCTTCATATGAGAACCAGACTACATTTGACATTTTTTAAGACACAGGAAGATTAAGCGATGTGCCCAGAATTACAGGATGTTGAGGCAAGTGCGGTACTCAAACCCAGCCCCCTAATTACAAATCCGGCAGATCTGGCATATTGCCACATCTCCTATGTTATGTTATCACCCTTTATGTATTGCACTTCTATGATTTACAAGGCCTTTCAGTGTTCTCTGCCTTCTGGAGGTGCTCTTCTGCCTGGTTTTGTGGCTTCTTGCTGATGTGGTCAATGTGGTGGGGTTGCCATTCTGTTGCGGTGTGCACTCATTGCTTGCGGATCTCTGCTTAGATCCTGTGATCACTAGTGCTGCACACTCACTGATTGTGGATCTTGGGATATATTCAGTCATCATGGAGTCTCACACGCTTCCGTCCGGCGGATCTCTGGTAGATGTAGTCAGCTGAGAGCAAACGCTGGGCTATTCTTTCTTTCCAAGCAGGGATTTATTCAGTATAGGACAAGTCGGGCACCACCCCAGCACAGCCAGGATACAAGTCTTTCACCAATTCCCCATGGAATCTCCTCACCAAGATCCAACACACAATTCTACATTGAAAGTTGATCCAGAGAATTCCAAACTAAGGAATTCCGGAAGGGAAACCTAGATTACGACAACCTTAAAATGAGCCCTGACTAAACTTTAACAGAAATACTAAGATAGAAAATCATCATCACAAGTCTCACGTTCTCACTGCAGTCAGATCTCTAGACAGACGTAGTATTCATGGACTCTCACTCCTTGTGGCTCTTCAGATAGATGTGGTCATCACAGAGTCTCACTGCTGGTGGATCTCCGGATAGATATAGTCATTGCTTTGGACTCGCATGCTCTCTGCTGGCAGAACTCCAGACACGTCTAGGGATTGCTGGAGCTTTGAACTCTCACTGCTTATGGTCCTCTGGATAGAAACACTCATAGCAAGTCTTACCTTCTGACTTCAGGTGGATCTCTAGATAGACATAGTATTCACGGACTCTCGTTCCTTGTTGATTTCCATATAGATATGGTCATAACAGAGTCTCACTGCTGGTGGATCTGCGGATCTTGCATTCTCTCTGCTGGCAGATCTCTAGATACATCTTGGCGTTGCACTCTCAAGCTTTCCGAAAGCACAGAGTCTTGCACACTCACTGGTGGGGTCTTAGAGTAGAACAAGTCATGGGTAGAGTCTGGGAGTCTCGCTGCTTGCTGATCGCTGAGTAGATATAGGTATAGTGCATGTTCACACTCTCGCTGCAGGGATATAGCTTGGGATATATTTAGTCACAGCACAAGGCTCACCCTATCTCTGATGGGGGTCTCCAGATTGATGCAGGCATCACAGCAGTCTCACACTCTCACTGCTTGTTGGATGTCCAGATTGATCCAGTCATCACATGGTCTTGCATTCTCACTGGTGGCAGATCTCGGGAAGGATCATGTATTCACAGAGTTTCACAGTCTCTGTGATGGTCGCCCTCTGGATACATCCAGTCATTATAATAGTCGTGCACTCTCTCTACTGCCAGACCTCAAGGTACATCTAGACATTGCCAGAGCATTGCACTTTCACAGCCTGTGGTTCTCCCAACAGATGTATTCATCTTGAGACTCTCACTGCTGACGGGTCTCTGGATAGACGTAGTGAATCATTGAGTTATGCGCTCTCGTTGCAGTTGGATGTAGTCATCACTCAACCTCACACTGTCACTGCTGAAGGATCTCAAAATATATCCAGTCATTTCAGAAGTCCCACACTTCAGACCTAGTTATCACTAGTCATCACTGCTTGTGTATCTCTCGAAAGATGAAGTCATCACAAAGTCTCACAATCTCACTGCTGACGGACCCCTGATACAGGTGCTCATCACCGTCTCAAGGTCTCACTTCTTGTAAACTGCCAGATACAGGTAGTCATTACAGAGTCTCACACTTCCACTGCTGGTGGACATCCTTCCTTCACTAGAGTAACACATTCTCACTGCTGACGGATCTCTGGATACAGGTAGATATCACAGGATCTAACATCCTTGCTGCTGGCAGATTTCTAGATACAGTTATCCCTAGAGTCTCATATTCTCACTGCTGGAGAATCTCCAGAGAGATCCAGTCATCAATGGAGTCTCACACTCTCACCTCTGGCGGATCTTCAGGTACAGGTAGTGATCACAGATTCTTGCACTCTCGCTGCTGGGGATCTTAGAGTAGAACAAGTCATGGGTAGAGTCTGGCAGTCTCACTGTTGGTGGATCTCTGAATAAATATAGTTATACTGCAGTTTCATGCTCTCACTGTAGGGATATATACAGGGCCACTGGAATTATAAGATTGTGCGGCTGCTGTGTTTTTTTCATGATTGTAAATTTACTGCATTTGCCACATAATCCATCATCTGCTGCATAATCTGCTGATATTAACACAAAAAATGTTTCTAGCTCAAACGCTTCAACAGTAACAAAAAACACAGCGATGAGTGTTGCCGTGCGGAGGAAGGCTCTTTGGAAAGGTTGACGGGTACCTTTTCTGCTGCTTATTTCTTATATTTGGGTGTGAAACTGGTACTAATGAGGTGCATCCAATGCCAAGACAGTGTTAACAAGTGCAAAAATGACCAAATAATTAAGTAATACTATCACAAAATGTGCCACATGAAGCCACATAATTTGCCTTTTCTTGCTGCATAATTTGGGCCTAACCTGCCACATAATTCCAGTGCCCCTGCATATATCTTAGGATATGTTTAGTCATAGCACAAGTCTCACAATCTTACTGCTGAAGGAGCTCTTGCTACAGGTAGTCATTACAGTCTAAAGGTCTCACTACTTGTAGATCTCCAGATACAGGTAGTCCTAACAGAGTCTCACACTCTCATTTCTGATGGACCTCTGGCTAGATCCTTCCAACGCTAGAGTCTCACACTCTCACTGCTGGTGGATCTCTGGATACGGGTAAACATCAGAGAATCTAGCATCCTCACTGCTGGACGATTTCCAGATTGATACAGGTATCCCTCAAGTCTCACATTCTCACTGCTAGAGAATCTCCAGAGAGATCCAGTCATCAATGGAGTCTCACACTCTCACTGCTGGAGAATCTCTAGATATATCCAGTCATTTATAGAGTTTTACACTGTCACTGCCATAGAATCTCTGTAGCGATCCGGTTATTGCTAGAGTCTCACACTCTCACTGCTGGAGGATCTCTGTAGCGATCGAGTCATTGCTAGAGTCTCACACTCTCACTGCTGGAGGATCTTTGTAGCGATCGAGTCATTGCCAGAGTCTCACACTCTCACTGCTGGAGGATCTCTGTAGCGATCCGGTTATTGCTAGAGTCTCACACTCCCACTGCTGGAGGATCTCTGTAGTGATCCGGTTATTGCTAGAGTCTCACACTCTCAGTGCTGGAGGATCTCTGTAGCGATCGAGTCATTGCTAGAGTCTCACACTCTCACTGCTGGAGGATCTCTGTAGTGATCGAGTCATTGCTAGAGTCTCACACTCTCACTGCTGGAGGATCTCTGTAGCGATCCGGTTATTGCTAGAGCCTCACACTCTCACTGCTGGAGGATCTCTGTAGCGATCCAGTTATTGCTAGAGTCTCACACTCTCACTGCTGGAGGATCTCTGTAGCGATCGAGACATTGCTAGAGTCTCACACTCTCACTGCTGGAGGATTTCTGTAGCGATCCAGTTATTGCTAGAGTCTCACACTCTCACTGCTGGAGGATCTCTGTAGCGATCGAGTCATTGCTAGAGTCTCACACTCTCACTGCTGGAGAATCTCTGTAGCGATCGAGTCATTGCTAGAGTCTCACACTCTCACTGCTGGAGGATCTCTGTAGTGATCGAGTCATTGCTAGAGTCTCACACTCTCACTGCTGGAGGATCTCTGTAGCGATCCGGTTATTGCTAGAGTCTCACACTCTCACTGCTGGAGGATCTCTGTAGCGATCCAGTTATTGCTAGAGTCTCACACTCTCACTGCTGGAGGATCTCTGTAGCGATCGAGTCATTGCTAGAGTCTCACACTCTCACTGCTGGAGAATCTCTGT
Source organism: Calotriton arnoldi (assembly GCA_963921515.1). Lineage (NCBI taxonomy): Eukaryota > Metazoa > Chordata > Amphibia > Caudata > Salamandridae > Calotriton > Calotriton arnoldi. Next base: position 817,735 of record CAWUFW010000023.1, read on the forward strand.
AGCGATCGAGTCATTGCTAGAGTCTCACACTCTCACTGCTAGAGGATCTCTGTAGCGATCGAGTCATTGCTAGAGTCTCACACTCTCACTGCTGGAGGATCTCTGCAGCGATCGAGTCATTGCTAGAGTCTCACACTCTCACTGCTAGAGGATATCTGTAGCGATCGAGTCATTGCTAGAGTTTCACACTCTCACTGCTAAAGGATCTCTGTAGCGATCCGGTTATTGCTAGAGTCTCACACTCTCACTGCTGGAGAATCTCTGTAGCGATCGAGTCATTGCTAGAGTCTCACACTCTCACTGCTAGACGATCTCTGTAGCGATCGAGTCATTGCTAGAGTCTCACACTCTCTCTGCTGGAGGATCTCTGTAGCGATCCGGTTATTGCTAGAGTCTCACACTCTCACTGCTGGAGGATCTCTGTAGCGATCCGGTTATTGCTAGAGTCTCACACTCTCACTGCAGGAGGATCTCTGTAGCGATCCGGTTATTGCTAGAGTCTCACACTCTCACTGCAGGAGGATCTCTGTAGCGACCCGGTTATTGATAGAGTCTCACACTCTCACTGCTGGAGGATCTCTGTAGCGATCCGGTTATTGCTAGAGTCTCACACTCTCACTGCTGGAGAATCTCTGTAGCGATCCGGTTATTGCTAGAGTCTCACACTCTCACTGCTGGAGAATCTCTGCAGCGATCCGGTTATTGCTAGAGTCTCACACTCTCACTGCTGGAGGATCTCTGCAGCGATCCGGTTATTGCTAGAGTCTCACACTCTCACTGCTGGAGGATCTCTGTAGCGATCCGGTTATTGCTAGAGTCTCACACTCTCACTGCTAGAGAATCTCTGTAGCGATCCGGTTATTGCTAGAGTCTCACACTCTCACTGCTGGAGAATCTCTGTAGCGATCCGGTTATTGCTAGAGTCTCACACTCTCACTGCTGGAGGATCTCTGTAGCGATCCGGTTATTGCTAGAGTCTCACACTCTCACTGTAGGAGGATCTCTGTAGGGATCAAGTTATTGCTAGAGTCTCACACTCTCACTGCAGGAGGATCTTTGTAGGGATCGAGTTATTGATAGAGTCTCACACTCTCACTGCTGGAGGATCTCTGTAGCGATCCGGTTATTGCTAGAGTCTCACAATCTCACTGCTGGAGGATCTCTGTAACGATCCGGTTATTGCTAGAGTCTCACACTCTCACTGCTGGAGGATCTCTGTAGCGATCCGGTTATTGCTAGAGTCTCACACTCTCACTGCAGGAGGATCTCTGTAGGGTTCGAGTCATTGCTAGAGTCTCACACTCTCACTGCTGGAGGATCTCTGTAGCGATCCGGTTATTGCTAGAGTCTCACACTCTCACTGCTGGAGGATCTCTGTAGCGATCCGGTTATTGCTAGAGTCTCACACTCTCACTGCTGGAGGATCTCTGTAGCGATCCGGTTATTGCTAGAGTCTCACACTCTCACTGCTAGAGAATCTCTGTAGCGATCCGGTTATTGCTAGAGTCTCACACTCTCACTGCTGGAGAATCTCTGTAGCGATCCGGTTATTGCTAGAGTCTCACACTCTCACTGCTGGAGGATCTCTGTAGCGATCCGGTTATTGCTAGAGTCTCACACTCTCACTGCTGGAGGATCTCTGTAGCGATCCGGTTATTGCTAGAGTCTCACACTCTCACTGTAGGAGGATCTCTGTAGGGATCAAGTTATTGCTAGAGTCTCACACTCTCACTGCAGGAGGATCTTTGTAGGGATCGAGTTATTGATAGAGTCTCACACTCTCACTGCTAGAGAATCTCTGTAGCGATCCGGTTATTGCTAGAGTCTCACAATCTCACTGCAGGAGGATCTCTGTAGGGATCGAGTTATTGCTAGAGTCTCACACTCTCACTGCAGGAGGATCTCTGTAGGGATCGAGTCATTGCTAGATTCTCACACTCTCACTGCTAGAGAATCTCCAGAGAGATCCAGTAATTGCTAGAGTCTCACACGCTCACTGCTGGAGGATCTCTGTAGCGATCCGGTTATTGCTAGAGTCTCACACTCTCACTGCTGTAGGATCTTTGTAGGGATCCAGTTATCGCTAGAGTCTCACACTCTCACTGCTGTAGGATCTTTGTAGGGATCCAGTTATCGCTAGAATCTCACACTCTCACTGCTGGAGGATCTCTGTAGCGATCCGGTTATTGCTAGAGTCTCACACTCTCACTGCTGGAGGATCTCTGTAGCGATCCGGTTATTGCTAGAGTCTCACACTCTCACTGCAGGAGGATCTCTGTAGCGATCCGGTTATTGCTAGAGTCTCACACTCTCACTGCAGGAGGATCTCTGTAGCGACCCGGTTATTGATAGAGTCTCACACTCTCACTGCTGGAGGATCTCTGTAGCGATCCGGTTATTGCTAGAGTCTCACACTCTCACTGCTGGAGAATCTCTGTAGCGATCCGGTTATTGCTAGAGTCTCACACTCTCACTGCTGGAGAATCTCTGCAGCGATCCGGTTATTGCTAGAGTCTCACACTCTCACTGCTGGAGGATCTCTGCAGCGATCCGGTTATTGCTAGAGTCTCACACTCTCACTGCTGGAGGATCTCTGTAGCGATCCGGTTATTGCTAGAGTCTCACATTCTCACTGCTAGAGAATCTCTGTAGCGATCCGGTTATTGCTAGAGTCTCACACTCTCACTGCTGGAGAATCTCTGTAGCGATCCGGTTATTGCTAGAGTCTCACACTCTCACTGCTGGAGGATCTCTGTAGCGATCCGGTTATTGCTAGAGTCTCACACTCTCACTGCTGGAGGATCTCTGTAGCGATCCGGTTATTGCTAGAGTCTCACACTCTCACTGTAGGAGGATCTCTGTAGGGATCAAGTTATTGCTAGAGTCTCACACTCTCACTGCAGGAGGATCTTTGTAGGGATCGAGTTATTGATAGAGTCTCACACTCTCACTGCTAGAGAATCTCTGTAGCGATCCGGTTATTGCTAGAGTCTCACAATCTCACTGCTGGAGGATCTCTGTAACGATCCGGTTATTGCTAGAGTCTCACACTCTCACTGCTGGAGGATCTCTGTAGCGATCCGGTTATTGCTAGAGTCTCACACTCTCACTGCAGGAGGATCTCTGTAGGGTTCGAGTCATTGCTAGAGTCTCACACTCTCACTGCTGGAGGATCTCTGTAGCGATCCGGTTATTGCTAGAGTCTCACACTCTCACTGCTGGAGGATCTCTGTAGCGATCCGGTTATTGCTAGAGTCTCACACTCTCACTGCTGGAGGATCTCTGTAGCGATCCGGTTATTGCTAGAGTCTCACACTCTCACTGCTAGAGAATCTCTGTAGCGATCCGGTTATTGCTAGAGTCTCACACTCTCACTGCTGGAGAATCTCTGTAGCGATCCGGTTATTGCTAGAGTCTCACACTCTCACTGCTGGAGGATCTCTGTAGCGATCCGGTTATTGCTAGAGTCTCACACTCTCACTGCTGGAGGATCTCTGTAGCGATCCGGTTATTGCTAGAGTCTCACACTCTCACTGTAGGAGGATCTCTGTAGGGATCAAGTTATTGCTAGAGTCTCACACTCTCACTGCAGGAGGATCTTTGTAGGGATCGAGTTATTGATAGAGTCTCACACTCTCACTGCTAGAGAATCTCTGTAGCGATCCGGTTATTGCTAGAGTCTCACAATCTCACTGCAGGAGGATCTCTGTAGGGATCGAGTTATTACTAGAGTCTCACACTCTCACTGCAGGAGGATCTCTGTAGGGATCGAGTCATTGCTAGATTCTCACACTCTCACTGCTAGAGAATCTCCAGAGAGATCCAGTAATTGCTAGAGTCTCACACGCTCACTGCTGGAGGATCTCTGTAGCGATCCGGTTATTGCTAGAGTCTCACACTCTCACTGCTGTAGGATCTCTGTAGGGATCCAGTTATCGCTAGAGTCTCACACTCTCACTGCTGTAGGATCTTTGTAGGGATCCAGTTATCGCTAGAATCTCACACTCTCACTGCTGGAGGATCTCTGTAGCGATCCGGTTATTGCTAGAGTCTCACACTCTCACTGCTGGAGGATATCTGTAGCGATCCGGTTATTGCTAGAGTCTCACACTCTCACTGCTGGAGGATATCTGTAGCGATCCGGTTATTGCTAGAGTCTCACACTCTCACTGCTGGAGGATCTCTGTAGCGATCCGGTTATTGCTAGAGTCTCACACTCTCACTGCCAGAGGATCTCTGTAGGGATCGAGTCATTGCTAGAGTCTCACACTCTCACTGCTGTAGGATCTTTGTAGGGATCCAGTTATCGCTAGAGTCTCACACTCTCACTGCTGTAGGATCTTTGTAGGGATCCAGTTATCGCTAGAATCTCACACTCTCACTGCTGGAGGATCTCTGTAGCGATCCGGTTATTGCTAGAGTCTCACACTCTCACTGCTGGAGGATATCTGTAGCGATCCGGTTATTGCTAGAGTCTCACACTCTCACTGCTGGAGGATCTCTGTAGCGATCCGGTTATTGCTAGAGTCTCACACTCTCACTGCTGGAGGATATCTGTAGCGATCCGGTTATTGCTAGAGTCTCACACTCTCACTGCTGGAGGATCTCTGTAGCGATCCGGTTATTGCTAGAGTCTCACACTCTCACTGCTGGAGGATCTCAGTAGCGATCCGGTTCTTGCTAGAGTCTCACACACTCACTGCAGGAGGATCTCTGTTGCGATCCGGTTATTGCTAGAGTCTCACACTCTCACTGCTGGAGGATCTCTGTAGCGATCCGGTTATTGCTAGAGTCTCACTCTCTCACTGCAGGAGGACCTTTGGATAGTTCCAGTCATCACAGTCTCGCATGTTTACTGTTGGTGGATCTATGGATAGATCCAGTCATCAGAGTCTCCCACACTTACTGCTGGCAGTTTCCGGATAGATCATTTAATCCCTAGAATCCCACATTCTCATTGCTAGAGAATCTCAGGAGAGTTCCAGTCATGACTGGAGTCTCACACTCTCACTACTGGTGGACCTCTTTAGAGATCCAGTCATTGCTAAACTCTCACAGCCTCACTGGAAGAGGATCTCTGCAAAGATGCAGTCATTGCTAGAGTGTCACACTTTCACTGCTGGAGGATCTTCAGGTAGATTCAGTCATTACTAAAGGCTCACATTGTCACAGCTGGAAGATATCTGGATAGATACAGTCAACATAGCATCTCCAATGCTTCCTGCTGGTGGATCTCTGTAAAGATCCAGTCATCCCTAGAGTCTCTCACTCTTACTGCTTGTAGATCTCTGGATAGAGCCAGTCATCACAGAGTCTCACACGCTTACTGCTGATAGATCTCTGGATAGATCCAATCATCCATAGAGTTTCAAACGCTTACTGCTGGTAGATCTCTGGATAGATCCAGTGATCACAGTCTCAAGCTTACTGCTGGTAGAAGTCTGGATAGATCCAGTCATCCCTAGAGTCTCACACTCTTACTGCTGGTAGTTCTCTGGATAGATCCAGTCATCCCTATAGTCTCATACGATTACTGCTGGTAGATCTTTGGATAGATCCAATCATCACAGATTCTCACACGCTTACAGCTGGCAGTTTCCTAATAGATAATTTCATCCCTAGAATCCCACATTCCCACTGCTAGAGAATCTCTGGAGAGTTCCAGTCATGATTGGAGTCTCACACTCTCACTGCTGGGGGATCTCTGTAGAGATTCAGTCATTGCTAGACTCTCACACTCTCATTGCAGGAGAATCTCTATAGAGATCCAGCCATTGCTAGAGTCTAACTCTCTCACTGGAGGGTCTTTAGATAGATCCAGTTATTGTTAAAGTCTCACATTCTCACAGCTGGAAGATATCTGGATAGATCCAGTCATCACAGCATCTCCAAAGCTTCCTGCTGGTGGATTTCTGTATAGATCCAATCATCCCTAAAGTCTCATACTCCCACTGCTGGTAGATCTCTGGATAGATCCAGTTATCGTAGAGTCTTACACGCTTACTGCTAGTAGATCTATGGATTGATACAGTCATCCCTAGAGTCTCATCCGCTTACTGCTGGTAGATCTCTGGATAGATCCAATCATCCCTAGAGTCTCACACGCTTATTGCTGGTATACCTCTGGATAGATCCAGACATCCCTAGAGTCTCACACTCTTACTGCTGGTAGATCTCTGGATAGTTCCAGTCATCCCTAGAGTTTCACACACTTACTGCTGGTAGATCTATAGATAGATCCAGTCATCACAGAATCTCACACACTTACTGCTGGTAGATCTCTGGATAGATCCAGTCATCCCTAGAGTCTCACACGGTTACTGCTGGTAGATCCCTGGATGGAGCCAGTCATCACAGAGTCTCACATGCTTACTGCTGGTAGATCTCTGTATAGATCCAGTCATCCCTAGAGTCTCAGACTCAAACTGCTGGTAGATCTCTGGATAGATCCAGTCATCCCTAGGGTCCAACACGCTTACTGCTGGCAGTTTCTGGATAGATAATTTCATCCCTAGAATCCCACATTCTCACTACTAGAGAATCTCCAAAGAGTTCCAGTCATGACTGGAGTCTCACACGCTTACCACTGGTGGATCTCTGAATCGATCCAGTCATTACTAGAGTCTCACGCTCACTGCTGGAGGATCTCCAGAGAGATCCAGTCATCGGTAGAGTCTCACACTTTCTTTGCTAAAGTGTCTCTGGAGAGATCCAGTCATCAGCCGAGTCTCACACTCACTGCTGCAGGACCTCTATATAGATCCAGTCATTGCTGGAGTCTCACACTCTCAACGCGGGAGGATCTCCAGAGAGGGATCCAGTCATCAGTAGAGTCTCGCACTTTCTTTGCTGAAGTGTCTCTGGACAGATCCAGCCATCCGCAGTCTCACACTCACTGCTGCACGACCTCTGTATAGATCCAGTCATTGCTGGAGTCTCAACGCGGGAGGATCTCCAGAGAGGGATCCAGTCATCGATAGAGTCCCACACTTTCTTTGCTGAAGTGTCTGGACAGATCCTGCCATCAGCAGAGTATCACACTCACTGCTGCACGACCTCTGTATAGATCCAGTCATCGTTGGGATCTCACACTCTCAACTCTGGAGGATCTCCAGAGAGGGACCCAGTCACCCCTATAGCTTTGCACTAGTCTACCCCTGCTCGCGCCTCTCCGGGTTGGCTGTCCCTGTCCAGTTCCTGCTCCTGACCATGATGAGTGAGTCAGAATGGGGTTTCCCAGCCCTGAGAGAGAGAGAGAGAGAGAGAGGCACTCGCTGCTGACATTTCCCTGCCGGAGTTGGAGCCTCTTAAATGCCAGATGTGTCGGCTGCCTTCATCCATCAGCTTGTCGTGGGGAGAAGCAGCGCGTGGAACCGGCAGTGATGGGGGCAGCGTGAGAGATACACCAGAGCGTTATCTGGGAGCGGAGAGCCCAGGGCTTCCTGCTTACCGCCTGTCAGGGATGGTTATGGCCAGACGATAGCAGCATGCATCCGGGCACTGCCCAAGCGCTCCCACGCTCTCCCAACAACACCTCCCTCCTCCAGGGGGGGAGGCTAGAGCTCAGAGTACCCCTGGAAATCACTCTAGTAACCTGGCCCATGTTGCATTGCGTGACCGTGTCAAACAAAACCAGCCTGTTCCTGAAGAGTTAAAATGGTGCACACTGCCCGCTTTATAGTTCAGATATATAAAAATATTGATTCAAAGGCACTGGGCCCGATTCATAACGGTAAACTTAGATGTTTGGTCTAAACTTAGGCCAAACGTCTACGTTTACGACTTTGGGAATTTACAAAGGGCATTTACGAGTAGTATCTTTATGTCCTTGTTCGGACCTGATCTTCACCCCGAGTGCGGATATAAAGATACTACTCGATAATGCCCTTTGTAAATTCCCAAAGTCATAAACGTAGACGTTTGGCCTAAGTTTAGACCAAACGTCTCATTTACCTTTGTGAATTGGGCCCTCAGTGGCGGCATCTCCGCTAAGGCGGAGGAGCGTCGCCCCACTGCTTTCAGCAGTGGAAATTAAGGAAAAATAAAATGATAATAACTCGTCGTTATTATCCTTTTATTTTTTCCTGTTGCAAATCCTTTGCAGGGTGGGGCGGGGCTGCTCTCAGAGCAGGGGGGAGGAGTGGTGGGCACACTGTAAGTGCGCAATGACCGATTGGCTGGCCCTCTGGTGACGGCCGAATAGTCAAGCGTACTTTGCATGTTCTCAACCCAGACTGTATTACAGCCTGGGTGGAGAACATGCCCAGGCTCCCATTCCCTGGCTGAGCGCTGAACCATGGCACTCAGACCAATCACAACGCTGCATTGCAGAGTTGTGATCAGTCGGGGGAGCCTGGATGTGCTTCCTGTTCCTGGCTGGGAGAGACGCGGCAAGAAGACAGAGGAGAGACGCAGCTACGACGTAGGAGAGACGCGGTGAAGATCTACGTTTTTTCAAAATTATTTTTTACAACTCACCCCCACCCAGCCCGCCACCCCCGATCCGTGCCAGCCACCACTGCGGGCCCTGCAGGTTTTGCGTGCAGTTCTACAAAGAAACCAATGTAATATTGCAATACGGCATGGCTAACACATTATTTCTCTTTAACAGCAAATCACGTATGTGCTTATAACAAGAAAATAATGTCCCTCCCTCCCTCGGGATGCTTTCAGAGCTGGATGGGCTGCAGATATTCATCAGGCTGTTTCCCAGATCCTGACTTTGTATGGATCACCTAGCAACATCAAAGGTGACACTTCGTGTTTTCTTTACAGAGCATGATGCTCAGAATTGTGCCTGTGATGGCCAGCTGGTCCCCAAAGCCTCTTTGACTCTTGTTGGTCTGAGCAGTCAGTTTCCAGCTGAAACAAGGTTTAGGCTCAGTCAGGTAAGCAATCATTACACACACAATAATTATATATGAATCCAGGTTATTTACAACCAGCTGCGGCCCGTGCAGGTAATAGCGGTGGGGCGTTGGGGCCGGGTTGGGAGGGGGGGATTTGACAGACGACCTTAAGGGAAAATTAAATAAATAATTAATTTTCCCTCGTCGTCGTCTGTCGAAATCCCCCTCCACCCGGCTTCACCGCCCCACCGCTCTTACCTGCACCGCCGCGGCTGTTTACAACCTAAAATACATTATGGTTAAATTGAGAATGCACTGTGGTTGTTTCAAACCCATACTTCCAACCACACATCAGATATGACAGAAATTTATTTAGGGTTATGGTCCTGTTTTTGTTATTTTCCTTAGATGATTTCTACAGAACACACGTCATAGGCAACTATGGGCCAGAGTTCAGCACCATGGATAGCGGTGGAGAAGTCTGGCGCTCTTAAGGACTTCAGGGAACTGGAGCCTATGGATGCTACCTGGGGATACAGGAGGTCAAAGATTGTGGTATCCTAGTTAAAGGTTATTCATGGGGCACTCACCACTGTGCTTGACTCAAAAATAGCCCTCCTTCAAACTATGTTTGTAGAAATAAGCACACATTTTATAAACGGTGAATCAAAGTTTGATGAAGGTCAAGTATCCCAGTCTTCTGAGGTGAAAAATTATTGAGCAAAACAAAATACAACATTGAGAAAGTACAGAAAAGTTAGTTGGAAGAAAGTAAGGAATAAAGAGGTTGGTACCAGAATATCAGTGTCAGAATATCGTCTGACGTAAATATTGTATCCTAATAACATCCACAAAAGTATCACCAAAGTGGAGCTAACATTTGAAAATGTGCATCCAGTGGGACGATAATTAGGGCCTGATGTTGATGCCAGAAGATACATCTGTAGGTGATCTGCTGAAAAAACCTGAAAAGCAGGACAAGGCAAACAGGGCATCAAAAATGCAAGTGGGAGATGTAGGAAAGCATCCACAGAGTAGAAGGGATGGATTAAAATTTAAGATGGAGTTTCTGTATTGTGTTGGTGCTTCTTCAGTACTCTTTCTCCTGAAATCTCCCCACAGTTTAGACCTATGCCCACAGTTTAGACCTATGCCCACAGTTTAGACCCATGCCCACAGTTTAGACCCATGAATTCAAGAAGAGCCTGTGTGCACAGTTTGTTCCGATCATGCCATGGTTGTGAGGTGCACTGGATCCTGTCGTCTTTGAAGACGCGGAGTAACAACAGATTAGGGCAGAGAAAGAATAGTCTCTATCAGTGGAGATTAAAAGGTAACCAGAATTACATATTTCTCTGTGCAACACAGCCTTACTAATCTCAGCCTAATGGTGTTAGGAAACAGATGCTTTACTTTCAGCAAACAGTCTGTAATTAATGGACCCAGGATATAAGACTTGTTAATTGGCCTTTTCTCTGCCTTATTATCCCTGCATCTGAGAGAGCAGTCATCAATATTCTGATTTCAGGCCTCCCATCAGAGCAGCTGGATAAATTTGCTGTCAAGAATAAAGCAGGTTCTTTACAGAATGTGTTCTCCTTACTGAATGAAATAATTGCTACCACAATTACATTTCTCATTTGATGTTAGTATCTACTTCGTAATTTGGCATCCAATGTGCATACGCATATATGACACCATCTTCAATTACTAATCTGTTTTTAGAGGAAGTACTGGTTTTTAATGTACTCCTGATTTTTTTATCCTGCAATTTAATGAAATGTGTTTTTTTGAAGCAACTTTGTTATTGTCTCAAGAACTTGATACTGTTGGGATATTATCTTACTCAATTGCAAATATCTCTGTTAACTTCCTCAGAGTGAAGAAGGGTAAAATGGACCCATTCCAGAAAAGATGATCCCGGCACATGATACACAGGTAGGGGAGTGCACCAATAGCCATGGGACTTGTGAGAAACCCAAGACCTCCATTACAGGGCCACGCACCCCGAGGAAAGGCAAAAATTAGCCCGAGACAATCAATTTTTTTGCATTTGAGAAAACAATTCTCAGGCTGTATTTGTAACACAAAACATAAACTGCATTAATAGCAATTCAATTATATAACACATTGTACATAATTTTTACATTTAAGATGAAAAGAGATGGAGAACTGCTATGCATTAGAATCTTCTAACAACATTGGGCCCGATTCTGATGCAGTTTGGAAAGCTTCCCGACCGAATGGGTTTGGGAATGGTTTCCAACCGAATCGGATTGGGAGAGTCCAACCGACCAAGTACGATGCATCCGGATGCTTCCAGATACGATTTGGTTGGACTCCCATTGACTTCAATGGGAGCCTTTGTTCCGACCGAATGCATAGGCTCCCATTGAAGAAAGGGGTGGCTGGGGAAAATCAGGCACCCTGTGGCGGGCACCCCCTGGTGCCTGCCACACTGTGCATGGCTGGTAAGGGAAGACCCATGGGTACCCCGACAGGCCCGATTGGGAAGGCTCCAAGTGCAGGGGGGCCCACTACGAGCCCCTAAAGTCTGATTCCGACTGCTGATTCGAGTTGGACGGCACGATTCGGAAAGGCTGTCCAAATCGAGTATCGTACTCGGTCGTTTTGAAACGCGGCCCATAGAGACGTACAATTCTGCTCCGTACGGCTCGGTCATTCCAAACGCTGATGGGTTTGGATTGGGATATTCATAACGTCTAACTCGCATCATACTCAGGCGGTTGGAAACCTTTCCGAGTCGGTTGGAAAGATACATTCCCGATCCGATTTGGACGGAGTAAATGCCGTTAGGAGGCCTTCCTAACCGCATCAGAATCAGGCCCATTGTTGGAGTCATGTTTGGCACCCCACTGACCCTTACATTCATTCATTATAAATCTTTATTCAGTTGATAAAATTGCTATAAAAGAGTACAAACAACATCTTCATTTTATGGACAGGGAAGTGGGGTCCTCATAGATATCGGACCTACCTAAGGAAGCAAAAGCTGCCTTAACATAGGCTATCCATGGTATTCTATGTGCCCGACCGAGGGCCATACAGTCCGCAAGGATCAACCGATTTAGCTTTAATTCCTCCCTGCTCCAAATCTTAATCCAGCACAATAAGGGGCTTAGGGATAGCAGGTCCATCACTTGCGCAAGGCCAAGCTCCGCCTGCACCGAAAATGCTGGGGTAGAATGTGGAACCTGTCCCATCTAGCATAGAAATGTATTCTCTGCTGATTTATTCCTATCGAATTTTGCATAACCCCAGACCTCGATGCCATATCGGAGTTGGCATATGCATTTAGCCTGGTAAATTTTTAAAAGGTCACTTGGCACCCGCAAGCCTAACCTGGAAACCGCCCCCATAGTTTTAACAAGCTTGGATCTTTTGGCCTCGACTAATGGCTTCCAACAATGTTTGGCATAAAATAAGACGCCCAGGTAAGGGAATGCCATGACTTTACCCAGAGTGGAGTTAGCTACCTAAAGGTCTTGCTGCTTGTGGATTTTGGGCCGACTACCATCACATATAACTTTGAAAAATTGACCGACAAATCAAGGTTCCCCATAAATGACACACTCCTGGCCAAGAGTAGACCCAACCCATGAGCAGTGCTCGCCATAAGGACTGTGTCGTCTGCCTGCCCTTACATCACTAGCTAATTGACTTGGGAATCAGAGTGCCACCCACTGGGCCCCTCAGATATAATCCCTCACAAGGAGAGGAGACAAGGACAGCAAGTCAGCTGAGCCCTTAAAGATCCATGCCAGAGGCAACCCAAAGAGGTATCCCCCTTGACACCCTTCAGGAGATGGGCCTGTGCAACTAGACTGTGTCTTAGTCCCCTGGTGCAAGCTCCAACACCCAACAATACAAAGAAGCTTGTGTCCGGAGCAGCAAGGCGTGTCGACGGTCGGCAGGAGCATACCAATACCAGGATGCAAATGCGGGTGACAAAAGAACCCATGGTTTGAATGCCCCTTCTTGTGCCCCTGCCAGCCGCCCAGGCGACCCCACTGACCCGTTGAAGCCAATAGGCACCAGACGCGGTCTCACAGGTGCCCCGGGAAAGCACGCACATTTCAAAAGCCACGCCTGGGCACCTAATGCCGTTAGCATTTCCCTCCCCGGACCAAGTACTTGTCAGACTTGTGACCGGGGCATGCCAATATGTTGGTGCCTCTGTGTTCATAAGATAGGTTGGCACCTGATTCATGAGCCACACCGCCATTTGCAGAGGAAAAGAGGTCCCTGTTCACACTAATGCAGTTTAAAGTCCCAATAATGTCCCGTAGTTCCACAGAGGGATCTTTAAATTCTGGAGGCACTCCTGAGATTTTTTTGTGAGTGACCTATCCTCAAGTCACACAAGCCATATTCTGGAGTAACTTATAGAAACCTGTACAAACCTCTTTCTAAGAACTACCATGATACTATGGTGGGCAAATACTACTAGGAGTAGTGATGTACTCTAACACAGGCCCTAGAAAAGCGTTCATTATGACACTGATACCAAAAGGAATTCCTGTCAATGACACCCTGCAATTGAAATGCACTATAACTGGACTTGAATGTAAGTTATTGTGCGAGGATTTGGGTGGAAGGAGGAGTAAAGGAGTTCAGTAACATGTTGGTTTAGTAGCAGTGGTAGTAGAGTGAGGACAGGGATGCACCAGATTAAGACAAGAGTCTGCAAAAAGTTCCAAATGTCAATCAATGCCGATCTATCTCTGTTGTGAACTCCAAAGTCGGACTCTATTTTAAAATCTTTGTTAGCCTGTCTGCCTTTGGTCCACATTCAGCATGTCATTATCTTTCGCAGAACTTGTGAAAGTGTAATTCCATTTAAACAATGCTTTGTTATAGTAACAGGCTACACAGGTCTGCCACAAACTATGCAATATCTACTTTTCAAGATAAAAACGTATAAGACATGGAAGATAAACATGTAGTCTGAGTTGACTTATTTTCATCTTGCTGGTTTATATCGGTTACATCTTGGATTTTGGAAGCCCCCATTAGATTTTGCAATACAGGCTAAAAGTCAGTGGTAAATATCCTTCGGAAAAGTCTTTGCACCAGGTTATAACAAGAGGTCGTGCCAGACTGCCGGAGAATCCACTCTTATGCTAAGAACCTATCCAGTAATGAGAGGAGCTGGATCCAGCTGATCGTGTCTTTTTCTTCCGAGGGAACACTCTCCCGGCTCAAGTCTGATAACCACAGCTGATTCACTGTGAACATGTATGAAGTGCATTGGGCCCCAAGAAACTCTAGAGGCAAGTTAGCCATTTCATGCTCTCATAGTGTAGCTCATAGAAGTAGCTTTAGGATAGTAGGCGGCTATGAATATTCTAAATATCTTAGCATTGTTTATTTTATTCTCACTGCTAGCAACATGCATTAGTGCTGTTTTAATTATACTCTGTGTTGCTACTATTCATGTCAGCAGCGGCTGCCACAAGAGGGCGCCAGGGCACCAGTCGCCTCATTTTTCAAGTAATTTAGATGGTAATTGCAAAGAATAATTCCCATCTAGATAACTTTTTTTAATTTTTTTAGCAAATAAGGGCTTTAAGCATGTGCCAGGTGCTGCTTGAGTGCCTGGAAACCTCTCACACTTGCTCTGATGAGAGTCAGGCAGCCAGGCACTTTCGAGTGGGACACATGCTCTAGTGAGCATGTGTCCCTCAGCATTTTCCTTTTTAAAAAAAACAAAACAAAACACTATACAGGCTAAGGGCTGACGTAGCACCAGCCCTTGTCTGCAATGTTCGGGGGTCTAAAAAGACCTCCCTTTCATGATGCACAGCAGCGCCATATCTGCAAGCATTCCCAGGTGTCTAGGGCATAAGCCCTGTATGCCCGGGTCTGCCTGTCAATCACTTTTTACAGGCTGCTAGCAACAGCCTTTCACAACTCGTCACCTGTGACTTGTTGGGAAAGGGTGTTGCTTGCAGGCTGTGAAGGATTGCAGGCATGTGACTCGAGGTCACAGAGATATAAGACTCTGTGACTCGAGGTGACAGAGTTATAAGACTCTATGACCTCGAGCCACATGCATGCTGTAACCAGATACTTTGTACATACTCTAGCACTCGCAGAATATCTGTTTATAGCATGTATAGCACGCTTGGCACCCTCAAGCCTCTCATTCTGGACTGCAACAGCAGCAGCACAACCTGTTGCAGGCCGCCGTGCGTGTTCCAGAGCAGGATTTGCTAGCTAATTGGGACCAGGGGAATGGAGGCCTTCCATCACGCCTTCCAGTCTGTGGTTCGTTCTTACTGTTTTTGAAACAATAAAAACAAACCGCAGGCTGGCACAGCAGAGCACACATCTGGAACTCAAGTATTTAAATGTGTTCCCTTTGTGTGCTTTTATCATGTGGGGGTGTTTTACTTTAGGACATCAGTTTATATCACTATATTGAGAGGCATTTACTAACAGTTTTAATAAATGCCTCTCCATATAATGATATAAAGTCTTGTACTAAAGTGAAATGCTCCCGCATGTTTAAAACATACAAGAGAGCACTTTTAAATATGTGACTTCAGGATGTGTGCATCCTGAACTGACATATTTAAAAGTGCTATAGTCTCTTGTATGTTTTTAACATGCGGGAGCATTTTACTTTAGTGCATCAGTTTATATCTCTATATTGAGAGGTGTAGGAGAGTAGGATCTGCCTCTTATGGTTACCCCCACTTTTTGCTGATGTATCACTGTTTTTCGACTTTAGTCTGGCTGGGGCCCTGCTATCCAGGACCCCAGCCTAGCTGCTTCCTCTCTAAATTGATTCCATGTACCTTAAGTACACTTCAGATTGGATTCTGGGGTGCCCTTATAAGTCCCTAGTATATGGTATACTATGTACCCAGGGCATAGGTACCCCAGAGGCCTACCAGGGGCTGAAGCATGTATTGTGCCACCCCTGCAAAGCCCTCCAAAATGACACCACAGGACTGCAACAGCAGCCTGAGTAAGGTGGTGCATGCACCCCTTACAGAGATATAGGTTCACTATATCTCACCTATCACTGCACATAGAAACCTATCAGTCACCCCTATGGCAGGCCTTATCAATCCTGAAGGCAGGGTGCTTGGTTTTATGTGAGAGGGTGCCCATGCATGAGCAGAGCCCCTCTGCAGCCTTCGGAATCTCCTCTCCGGGGTTGTCTGTGGTGCAGCCTGACCATATACTCTTAAGTGCATTATATCCTCGCGGTAAATGCTAACTTTGGGATGGCTGCACGGAAACATGTCGTGTTTGGTGTCAAACACCTTGGAATCATACCCCCACACCAGTAACTGGTGTGGGAGTATGATCCCACCCTTCTAGAGGGAGAGACATGACAGCACCGGTATACCCGGTACCAACTAAACAGAGCCCTGGCATCACAAAATGGATGCTGCAGCCACAGACACGAGTCTGGCCTCCTGCTGCTGACCGAAACTCCGGCAGGGGAGGCCTGGACAATAGGTTTCCTGTCACAGGGAGGTGTTACCACCTCCCAGACAGGCCTTAGTGGATTGGGGCTGGGTGGGTGCACTCCAAGAGTGCTTTGAAGTCTTGCACTGGGGGCACATTTGGTGTCCTCGTGCATACCCCAGTTCAAACCGGTTGCAGGCGCTGCCAGCCCCTGCTCTGGTGCGAAACTGGACAAAGGAAATGGGTGTAGCCACCCCTCTTTCCAAACCCTCCCATAGGTGGGTCCCCAGAGTTAGTCCAACCCTTTCTTAGGTATAAGTAAGGAACCCCTGGCAACAGGACTTTAGATATCCCTGGACGAAACTCTGCAACTGAATCCTGGAACTTCGACGCTCTACTCAAGACTAGAGGACTGAAGAAATCTCCCTTGGGGTCAAGGAGTGACTCCCCTGCTTGGCAGGCACCAACAAAGCATTTGCCGGTCTGCATCTCTGAAGCTCCCGTTGGACTCCGAAGTAACTGCAGCCCAGGAAGAGGATTTCCAGACTTCTCAGAGGCCGGCCTGAGTCCCCAGCAAAGCTGAGACCCGCAGCCCTCACGAGTGATGTGGAACCAGAACCCCTGGACACTGTGCACATTTGCTAGTGCATCAACTTCTCGACGTCTCTTGAAGTCCTGCTTTGGGTTACTTGTAGCCCAGGTCCCGAGCACCATTTGCACTGAAGATTATGAGCCTACACTCCACGAGTGTTCCGTGGGCCCGCTTCTTGCATTTCCGCTTGAGGCTCCTTTGCAATCCCTGGTCCGTCAACTGGTGGGTCCCTGTGAAGGCAACTCTGATTTTCTTTGGGCTTCCCTGATTGCTCTAAACGTGCCCTAAGTCCCCACCGAGTGGTGAGTCTCTCAGACCTTGCTGGTCTGCACAGAAGCATCTTTCTCCTTTCTGCGCAGGTTGCTGTTGCCAAGGCTTGTTGTGTTCAATCCGGACACCAATGCTGCAGCACTCGACATCCTTTGTGGGACAGCTCTAATCCAGCTCCTGGTCATCGTCGACGCCTCCTGGTCCTCGTGGCTGAAGAGTCAAGCTTCACCTCTTTCACCTGAAGCACCCGACATCGGTGGGCATTCGACTATCGTGCCCCTGGTCACTGGCAAGTGACCCAGACTCTGTCCCCTCTGCTTTCAGGTTCTTCTCATCTCCGATCCAGGCTTGGATCTCTTCGGACACTTCGCATCTTCCCGGCAGCAGCACTTCCTTGCAGGCTGCCATTGAAATCGACGACGCGACCCGACACCATTCGACACCTATGCACCCGGCTTCCCTGGGTGAGGTAACTCGAGTACTCCGGTGCTCCCGTGGGTGTTGACACTAGAACTGTCTAAGTCCAAGAGGGTTTGGTCCTAATCCATTTCTAAGTGTCCTCAAACTCTAAAACTCTAACCGCGACTTTCCCATAGACGTTAACGGAGCTCGCGGCTGTGTTCACACACTGCACACAGCCCCCGTGGGTCCCCTGTGTCACTACCTTGGGTGGTTCCTTGGGGTCCCAGCGATTCTACAGGCTCTAGGCCTTGTGTCTACTTAAGTCGTGGTTCTTATACCACTTTCTTAATATATGGTTTGGTACGCCCCTAGGGCTAATCGTATATTGTGCTACTTTACTGTGCTATTTGACTTGTAACTTGTATACTTTGACCTCTAGCCTCATAAAGAGACTATTGGCTAGTGTTTAGTAATAAATACATATATTTTATATATATACCTGGTGTGGTTCTCCTTTCATTTGGTCATTCACGAGATTATAACTGGTAAAACAAACAGCTTAACACTCCTTCAAGACTTAGCCTGAAGGCTGCTCTCCATAGCTACCACTAGGATAGCTTTCAATAAAGGTTGTCTTTAAACCTATCATCAATAAAGGTCGTTTGGACTGGTGCAAGGTGCCCACTATAACTAGTGGACAGCATATACCAGGCCAACTTCTCACATTGGTGTGCAGCGGTTGGATTCAAGCTTGCCTTGTTTTACCAGATAATCTCAAGTGTGTGACTAACTGAAAACCACTAAAGGTACCTCAGGTACATATAAATTCAAGCTTAGAAATACAGTAAGTTCTACTGAACTTAGAGTTGTGTGTCAAGGGCTTAGCACACCCTTTCTACAACTCAAGAGAGTTTAGTAGGCCACACTAGAGTAGGTAGTGCATACACCACACCTCACTAGTGATGTCTTCAAGGCCAGGAACCAGTGGGTCCCTGCCAGAAGCCAATGGGCTTCTACCATCCAAGTATGACAACCTCCCATTCTTGGAATTGAGAGCATTGTGCAGTACTAGGAAGCTGAAGACAGGCAAAAGTGCCAACACCCAACGCCTCATAGAGGTGCTTCTGTTGGATGATCTCAGAAGACCCACAGGGTCTGAAGGGGCAGGCAGAGAGGGTGGGGCAGAAGATGAGGAAGGGACCAGGGGTGAAGAAACCCAGGACCTGACCTCTGAAACTGGCCAGGAAGATGACAATGATCTTGCCCTGGAAAATCCAGCTCCTCCTGAAGATGAGGAGGAGGACCAGAATGACCTCCCCTTTGTCCCACCAGGAAGAGTTGTGAGTGTGCCTAGAAGGTCAAGATCTCCTTCTCAGGAGTCTAACCATTCTGACACCTCAGTAGGGACCTCTGTTTCCTCTCATAGGAGGGAATCCTCTCATGAAAGGAAAGAGAGACTGCTCAAGTATGGAGAAGCTCAGCTTAGGATCAGAAGAGAGCAGTTGGCTATAGACAGGGAGTCCCTAGAGCTTCATAGACAAAGAAGAAAGTTGGGACTAGAGTCCCATGGTGGCAGCAACTTCCCTAGTGGTAGGGAAAGGTCTTATGACCATAGAAACCTGAGCAAGATTGTCCCTCCCTACCAGAGTGGGGATGACATCCACAAATGGATTACTGCACTGAAAGGGCCTGTAAAGTTCAGAGGGTCCCCCAGGAGCAGTGGGCAGCAATCTTGTGGCTCTCCTTTGCAGACAAAGGTAGAGACAAGCTCCTCACTGTTAGAAAAGAGGATGCTGATGATTACCATGTCCTGAAGAGTGCACTGATAGATGGGTTTGGCCTAACCACTGAGCAATACAGGTTAAAGTTCAGAGATACCCAAAAGGCACAGACACAGGACTGGGTGGACTTTGTAGATTGTGCTACTAAGGCTCTGGAAGGCTGATTACTTGGCAGTAAGGTGTGTGACTTCAAAGGATTGTATAATTTAATCATGAGGGAGCAGATTCTTAATAACTGTCAGAATCAGTTGCTACATCAGTACCTGGTTGACTCTGATCTGACCTCTCCCCAAGAATTGGGAAAGAAGGCAGACAAATGGGTCAGAACCAGGGTGAAGCAGAAGGTACAGAACCAAGGTGGTGACCAGAAGAAGCAAGATTCTAAAAACTCTAACAAGGGTGGGGAAAAGGGTAAAGACCAGAAGTCTTCTCAAGGTCCCCAAAAATCTGCATCTGGTGGGGAATCCCAATCTACCAAAGGAAAAGGCCAAAAGAAACCATGGTGCAAAATCTGTAAGCAGAAAACTCACTGGACCAGTGACTGCACCAAGTCCAAAGACTCTAATCCAGCCACCATTGCCCCTAAGGCAACTGTTCCCCCTAGTCCAGCTACAAGTGGTGGTGGAAGTACTCAGAATAAGGGTTTAGTAGGGTTGACCCTGGGTACTGAGATGGGCTCTGGCCTAGTCAGAGTGCCAACTCAGGCTGTCCTAGTCTGTGATGGGGGCATGGATATGTCCCCCTTTGTGAGTCCCAATAATTTGGGCAAATACAGACAGCAGCCTTTAATTAATGGAAGAGAGGCTTTGGCATTCAGGGACACAGGAGCAAGTGTCACCATGGTGACAAAAGATCTTGTGGATCCTGGGCAGATTATACTTGGTGAAATGTACCAAGTGACCAATGCTAGCAATGTCAGAACAGACCATTCTCTGGCAGTTGTTAACTTCTCCTGGGGAGGGGTAACTGGCCTTAAGAAGGTTGTGGTGAGTGCAGACCTACCAGTCGAATGCTTGCTTGGCAATGATCTTGAAACCTCAGCTTGGGCAGAGGTGGAGCTCAGGACACATGCAGAAATGCTAGGGATCCCTGCACATGTCTTTGCTGTGACCAGGTCACAGGCCAAAATGTCAAAAGCTGAACAGGCCCTGGATTCTGGAACAATGGACCAGGTGCCTCCCAAGAGGAGGAGCAGTAGGGTTAAAGCAGTGCCTTCCCCCTTGGCTCAGGAAGCAGATCAGTCTTTTGAGGAAGATGATCTCAGCCCTGAAGAAGGAACTGTCCCAGAGGAGCTTGAACCTGATCAGGTTGAGTTCTTGGGGACAGGGGGCCCTTCCAGGGCAGATCTGAGCCAGGAGCAGCTGAACTGCCCCTCTCTTGAACCCCTCAGACAGCAAGCTGCTGCTGAGGCTGCTGGGAATGCTAGTGGCACCCATAAGATGTATTGGGATGATGGACTCCTGTACTCAGAGAGTAGAGACCCCAAGCCTGGAGCAGCCAGGAGGTTGGTTATACCTCTGAAGTTCAGGGGCTTCCTATTGACACTAGCCCATGATATTCCTTTAGCAGGTCACCTGGGCCAGAACAAGACTTGGGACAGGATTGTCCCTCACTTTCACTGGCCCCACATGTCTGAAGACACCAAGGAGTTTTGTCGCTCCTG
The DNA here is from genome assembly GCA_963921515.1 of Calotriton arnoldi. Lineage (NCBI taxonomy): Eukaryota > Metazoa > Chordata > Amphibia > Caudata > Salamandridae > Calotriton > Calotriton arnoldi. The sequence goes on from CAWUFW010000023.1 coordinate 838,738, forward strand.
TGTAACCTGCCAAGCCAGTGGGAAGGCAGGTGGCACCACAAAGGCTCCCCTGATACCACTACCTGTGGTGGGGGTTCCCTTTGAGAGGGTGGGATTGACATAGTTGGTCCCATGGATCCCCAAACAGCATCTGGGCACAGGTTTATCCTGGTGGTGGTGGACCATGCCACCAGGTACCCAGAAGCCACACCCCTTAGGACCACCACAGCACCTGTGGTGGCAAGGGCCCTCCTGGGAATTTTCTCAAGAGTGGGCTTTCCTAAGGAGGTAGTAACAACGCACACAACAGCAAAGAGCTCTTTAGCATCGTGAAAGAACTCGCATCCCCCAGCTCCAGCACGAATGACATCCCGCCGTCGCAAGAACTCTGCGACTCCCTGGCAACCTTCTTCCACCGCAAGATCGCAGACATCCACGACAGCTTCGACGCCCATACACCGACGACAGATGCCGACACCCCCGACTCAACACCCACCAAACACACCGACCTCCTGCTCTCCTGGAACCACGTCAACGGCGAAGACACCATCAAAATCATGAACACCATCCACTCCGGCTCTCCTTCCGACCCCTGCCCCCACCACATCTTCAACAAAGCAAGCTCCATCATCGCACCTCAACTCCGAAAGATCATCAACAGCTCCTTCAAGACAGCCACCTTTCCGGAGAGCTGGAAACACGCCGAGATCAACGCCCTTCTCAAGAAACCTAAGGCGGACCCAAAGGACCTCAAGAACTTTCGACCCATCTCCCTGCTCACGTTCCCGGCAAAAGTCATTGAGAAGACCGCCAACAGACAACTAACCCACTTCCTGGAGGAGAACAACATCCTGGACTCCTCCCAATCCGGCTTCCGCAGCAATCACAGCACCGAAACCGCCCTCATCGCTGCCACCGACGACATCAGGACCCTGCTGGACAGCGGCGAAACCGCGGCCCTCATCCTCCTGGACCTCTCGGCCGCCTTCGACACCGTCTGCCACCACACCCTACGCACACGCCTTCACGACGCAGGGATCCGCGACAAAACCCTGAACTGGATCACCTCCTTCCTCACCGGCAGAACCCAGAGAGTCAGTCTCCCCCCATTCAGATCCGAAGCCACCACGATCACCTGCGGCGTACCCCAAGGATCATCCCTCAGCCCGACCCTTTTCAACATCTACATGGCACCGCTCGCCAACATCATCAGAGCGCACCACCTCAACATCATCTCGTACGCCGACGACACCCAGCTGATCCTCTCCCTCACCAAGGACCCGGCCACCGCCAAATCCAACCTCCATGAGGGAATGAAGGCCGTCGCAGAGTGGATGAAGACCAGCCGTCTGAAACTGAACTCTGACAAGACTGAGGTCCTCATCCTCGGCTCCACCCCCTCCGCATGGGACGACTCCTGGTGGCCAACCACGTTGGGAGCTCCTCCGACACCCACCAACCACGCACGCAACCTGGGTTTAATCCTGGACTCAACGCTCTCCATGACCCAGCAGGTCAACGCTGTCTCCTCCTCCTGCTTCAACACCCTCCGCATGCTCCACAAGATCTACAGATGGATCCCCACCGAAACCAGAAGGACGGTCACCCAAGCCCTCGTCAGCAGCAGGCTGGACTAAGGCAGCGCCCTCTACGTGAGAACCACGACCAAACTCCAGAAACGACTCCAACGCATACAAAACGCCTCCGCACGCCTCATCCTCGGAACCCCTCGCCACAGCCACATCACCGCCCACCTGAAAGACCTGCACTGGCTCCCGGTCAACAAGAGGATCACCTTCAAGCTCCTCACCCACGCCCACAAAGCACTCCACAACGCCGGACCAGCATACCTCAACGAACGACTCACCTTCTACACCCCGAACCGCCAACTCCGCTCCGCTGACCTCGCCCTCGCCACCATCCCACGCATCCGCCGAACGACCACCGGTGGCAGATCATTCTCCCACCTCGCCGCCAAGACTTGGAACACCCTCCCCATCCACCTGCGACAGACCCAGGACCTGCTGACCTTCAGGAGACTTCTTAAGACCTGGCTGTTCGATCAGTAGCTGCTTCATCCCTCCCCCCATGCGCCTTGAGGCCCTCACGGGTGAGTAGCGCGCTCTATAAATGTGTTGATTGATTGATTGATTGATCTGACAGAGATGCAAACTTTATGTCCAGTTACTTGACTGCAATGTAGAAGGAGTGTGGAGTGACTTATAAATTCACCACACCCTATCACCCACAATGCAATGGTTTAGTTGAAAGGTTCAACAAAACCTTGAAGGGCATGATTAAAGGGCTCCCTGAAAAGCTTAGGCGAAGATGGGACATACTCTTGCCCTGCCTTTTATTTGCATACAGGGAGGTGCTTCAAAGGGGTTGGCTACAGCCCTTTTGAACTTTTGTTTGGCCACCCTGTCAGGGGTCCATTGTGTCTGGTGAAGGAAGGTTGGGAGTTACCTCTCAAACCCCCCTAAACAGGACATAGTGGACTATGTACTTGGTCTCCGCTCCAGGATGGCTGAGTATATGAAAAAGGCAACCAAAAACCTTGAGGCTAGCCAGGAATTACAGAAAGCCTGGCATGACCAAAAGGCTGTGCTGACTGTTTACCAGCCAGGGCAGAAGGTGTGGGTGTTGGAGCCAGTGGCCCCAGCAGCCCTCCAAGACAAGTGGAGTGGCCCCCATACAATTGTTGAACAGAAGGGAGAGGTTACCTATCTGGTAGACCTGGGAACTCCCAGGATCCCCCACAGGGTGCTCCATGTCAACAGGCTGAAGCTATATGTGGACAGGGCTGACATGGGTTTGCTCATGGCAACTGATGAGGGACAGGAGGAAGAGAGTGACCCACTCCCTGACCTGCTCTCACAGAACCCTGATGATGGGTCAGTAGATGGTGTAGCCTTGGCAGGCAGCCTCACTGCCCAGCAGCAAATTGATTGTAGACAGGTGCTCAATCAGTTCAGACACATGTTCTCTCTGACTCCAAGTCAGACCACCTGGTGCACTCATGAAGTGGACACTGGGGACAGTCTGCCTGTTAAAAGTAAGATTTACAGGCAACCTGACCAGGTCAGGGACTGTATCAGGACAGAAGTCCAGAAAATGTTGGAACTGGGTGTCATTGAGCCCTCAGATAGCCCTTGGGCTAGTCCAGTAGTCCTGGTGCCTAAACCTCACACCAAAGATGGCAAAGAGAGATGAGGTTTTGTGTGGACTACAGAGGCCTCAATGCAGTCACTAGGACTGATGCCCATCCAATCCCCAGGGCAGATGAGCTAATAGACACTTTGGCCTCAGCCAAGTATCTAAGCACATTTGACCTGACAGCTGGCTACTGGCAGATCAGACTAGCTGATGATGCAAAGCCAAAACTGCATTTTCTACCCCTGGTGGGCTTTACCAATTTGTGGTGATGCCCTTTGGTTTGAAGAATGCACCTGCCACTTTTCAGAGGTTGGTGAACACAGTCCTTACAGGTCTGGAAGCCTATAGTGCAGCATATCTAGATGATATTGCTGTCTTTAGCTCCACCTGGGAGGATCACCTGGTCCACCTCAGAAATGTTTTGGAGGCCCTGCAGAAGGCAGGCCTAACTATCAAGGCCACTAAGTGCCAGATAGGGCAGAGTCAGGTTGTGTACCTGGGCCACCTTGTGGGTGGAGGCCAGGTTCAACCATTGCAGAGCAAAATCCAGACCATCATGGACTGGGTTGCTCCAACTACCCAGACTCAGGTGAGAGCCTTCTTAGGCCTGACTGGGTATTACAGAAGATTTGTCAAGGGGTATGGATCAATAGTGACACCCCTGAATGACTTAACCTCTAAGAAAATGCCCAAAAAGGTTCAGTGGACAGTTAGCTGTCAAAAGGCATTTGATGACCTGAAGCAGGCCATGTGCACTGCTCCCATTCTGCAGAGTCCTGATTACTCCAAAAGGTTCATTGTGCAGACAGATGCATCTGAGTTGGGGGTAGGGGCTGTACTATCACAGTTGAATGATGAAGGTCAGGATCAGCCAGTAGCTTTTATTAGCAGAAGGCTGACCCCCAGAGAGAAACGTTGGTCAGCCATTGAGAGGGAGGCCTTTGCTGTGGTTTGGGCTCTGAAGAAGCTGAGGCCATACTTGTTTGGCAGTCACTTCATTGTTCAGACAGACCATAAGCCCCTCTTATGGCTAAAACAGATGAAGGGTGAAAACCCCAAACTTCTGAGGTGGTCCATTTCCCTACAGGGGATGGACTATACAGTGGAACATAGACCTGGGAGTAACCATGCCAATGCAAATGGACTCTCCAGATATTTCCACTTAGAACATGAAGACTCAACTGGTCAAGGTTAGTTTAATGTCCCTGCGTTTGGGGGGGGGGTTGTGTTGGAGAGTAGGATCTGCCTCTTATGGTTACCCCCACTTTTTGCTGATGTATCACTGTTTTTCGACTTTAGTCTGGCTGGGGCCCTGCTACCCAGGACCCCAGCTTAGCTGCTTCCTCTCTAAATTGATTCCATGTACCTTAAGTACACTTCAGATTGGATTCTGGGGTGCCCTTATAAGTCCCTAGTATATGGTAAACTATGTACCCAGGGCATAGGTACCCCAGAGGCCTACCAGGGGCTGAAGCATGTATTGTGCCACCCCTGGAAGGCCCTCCAAAATGACACCACAGGACTGCTACAGCAGCCTGAGTAAGGTGGTGCATGCACCCCTTACAGAGATATAGGTTCACTATATCTCACCTATCACTGCACATAGAAACCTATCAGTCACCCCTATGGCAGGCCTTATCAATCCTGAAGGCAGGGTGCTTGGTTCTATGTGAGAGGGTGCCCATGCATGAGCAGAGCCCCTCTGCAGCCTTCGGAATCTCCTCTCCGGGGTTGTCTGTGGTGCAGCCTGACCATATACTCTTAAGTGCATTATATCCTCGCGGTAAATGCTAACTTTGGGATGCCTGCACGGAAACATGTCGTGTTTGGTGTCAAACACCTTGGAATCATACCCCCACACCAGTAACTGGTATGGGAGTATGATCCCACCCTTCTAGAGGGAGAGACATGACAGCACTGGTATACCCGATACCAACTAAACAGAGCCCTGGCATCACAAAATGGATGCTGCAGCCACAGACACGAGTCTGGCCTCCTGCTGATGACCGAAACTCTGGCAGGGGAGGCCTGGACAATAGGTTTCCTGTCACAGGGAGGTGTTACCACCTCCCAGACAGGCCTTAGTGGATTGGGGCTGGGTGGGTGCACTCCAAGAGTGCTTTGAAGTCCTGCACTGGGGGCACATTTGGTGTCCTCGTGCATACCCCAGTTCAAACCGGTTGCAGGGGCTGCCAGCCCCTGCTCTGGCACGAAACTGGACAAAGGAAATGGGTGTAGCCACCCCTCTTTCCAAACCCTCCCATAGGTGGGTCCCCAGAGTTAGTCCAACCCCTTTCTTAGGTATAAGTAAGGAACCCCTGGCAACAGGACTTTAGATATCCCTGGACGAAACTCTGCAACTGAATCCTGGAATTCGACGCTCTACTCAAGACTAGAGGACTGAAGAAATCTCCCTTGTGGTCAAGGAGTGACTCCCCTGCTTGGCAGGCACCAACAAAGCATTTGCCGGTCTGCATCTCTGAAGCTCCCGCCGGACTCCGAAGTAACTGCAGCCCAGAAAGAGGATTTCCAGACTTCTCAGAGGCCGACCTGAGTCCCCAGCAAAGCTGAGACCCACAGCCCTCACGAGTGACGTGGAACCGGAACCCCTGGACACCGTGCATATTTGCTAGTGCATCAACTTCTCGACGTCTCTTGAAGTCCTGCTTTGGGTTACTTGTAGCCCAGGCCCCAAGCACCATTTGCATTGAAGATTGTGAGCCTACACTCCACGAGTGTTCCGTGGGCCCGCTTCTTGCATTTCCGCTTGAGGCTCTTTTGCGATCCCTGGTCCGTCGACTAGTGGGTCCCTGTGAAGGCAACTCTGATTTTCTTTGGGCTTCCCTGGTTTCTCCAGACGTGCCCTAACTCCCCACTGAGTGGTGAGTCCCTCAGACCTTGCTGGTCTGCACAGAAGCATCTTTCTCCTTTCTGCGTGGGTTGCTGTTGCCAAGGCTTGTTGTGGTCAGTCCGGACACCAACGCTGCAGCACTCGACATCCTTTGTGGGACAGCTCGAATCCAGCTCCTGGTTGTCATCGACGCCTCCTGGTCCTCGTGGCTGAAGAGTCAAGCTTCACCTCTTTCACCTGAAGCACCCGACATCGGTGGGCATTCGACCATCGTGCCCCTGGTCACTGGCAAGTGACCCAGACTCTGTCCCCTCTGCTTTCAGGTTCTTCTCATCTCCAATCCAGGCTTGGATCTCTTCGGACACTTCGCATCTTCCCGGCAGCAGCACTTCCTTGCAGGCTGCCATTGAAATCGACGACGCAACCCGACACCATTCGACACCTATGCACCCAGCTTCCCTGGGTGAGGTAACTCGAGTACTCCGGTGCTCCCGTGGGTGTTGACCCTAGAACTGTCTAAGTCCAAGAGGGTTTGGTCCTAATCCATTTCTAAGTGTCCTCAAAGTCTAAAACTCTAACCGCGACTTTCCCATAGACGTTAACGGAGCTCGCGGCTGTGTTCACACACTGCACACAGCCCCCGTGGGTCCCCTGTGTCACTACCTTGGGTGGTTCCTTGGGGTCCCAGCGATTCTACAGGCTCTAGGCCTTGTGTCTACTTAAGTCGTGGTTCTTATACCACTTTCTTAATATATGGTTTGAGTACGCCCCTAGGGCTAATCGTATATTGTGCTACTTTACTGTGCTATTTGACTTGTAACTTGTGTACTTTGACCTCTAGCCTCATAAAGAGACTATTGGCTAGTGTTTAGTAATAAATACATATATTTTATATATATACCTGGTGTGGTTCTCCTTTCATTTGGTCATTCACGAGATTATAACTGGTAAAACAAACTGCTTAACACTCCTTCAAGACTTAGCCTGAAGGCTGCTCTCCATAGCTACCACTAGGATAGCTTTCAATAAAGGTTGTCTTTAAACCTATCATCAATAAAGGTCGTTTGGACTGGTGCAAGGTGCCCACTATAACTAGTGGACAGCATATACCAGGCCAACTTCTCACAAGAGGTATTTATTAACAGTTTTAATAAATGCCTCTCAATATAGTGATATAAATTGATGTACCAAAGTGAAATGCTCCCACATGTTAAAAGCATACAAGAGGTGCCCCACCCCTTTCCAATTCCACCAGACACCACTAATTCATGTACCAAGCAACAGAATGAAACTGTTGAAATAAAATCTTTTTAACATATTGGCCTGATTACGATGTCGGGCAGACATTTCGGATTGGGAACCGACCAACCTCAGGTCAGCGGTTCCGACCGCATTATCTGGATGTGACCGCACATAGTGCGATCGGAAACATCCATTCTTCAATTGGAGCTTGTGCAGCGGGCTGAAACAGCCCGTAGAAAAATTGAAGTTTTTAAACATCCCTGCACCTCACGCTGCCTGCCACATGGTGCAGGGATGTTTAGGGGGCCACCAGGGCCAAATGTGGAGGGCAGGGGGGAAGGAGGCCCTGCCGGGGGCCCCAAAGTCAGTTTCCAACAGCCTATCCATTTCGGAAAGGCCGACATGGAATGGCTGTCGGAATCCGACATCATATTCCCAACCGCGGAAATGCCGTACTTAAGGGATTATGAGGGCTTTCCAAATGGCCGACGGGCTCCTTGAGCCTGTTGGAACCGCGTCGGATTCCCCGGACGGTTTAAACTCTGACCGCTGTCATCATAATATGACGGTCGGACTTTAAACCTACCATGTCAGTTGGAAAGCCTTCGACCAGCGGTCGGAGGCTTTCTGACCGACATCGTAATCAGGCCCATAGTGTCTTTTCTTAGTGCAATGCTTGAGTGTGCTATTATAAGAATGAAATTGGGGTTGAATTACTACTATGCCCCTGAACCCTTTAGGGGACTGTTAGTAACCCAGAAGCACAAACACCACGCCTGCAGGATTCTCAGTGGGGGCTACAGTAAACTGGACTTCCTTACTCAGTGATGGGCTCTGAACTAAGTCCCTGCACCCATGTGTTAGGATACCGAACCTTGCAGAAGTGGGCACTAGACCCCAGGTTACACAACAGCTCTGGCAATTCCACTTTAAAAAAAAAATCTTTTTATTAACACGTAACATAGCTGTACATACAAAGAGCATTTATATTGCATCCATAATTAATCCCTTTTTTAGGTTAACAGTGTCAACATACATTAACAAAGTAGAATCATGACTAGAAGTGAACACATTGGTACAGTTTATCCCATCTGTCGTCCTCAATATGTCTGCCATGCCTTCCAGACTTTCTCCCCTTTCTTGGGGCACCCTCTGCTTTTATAAATTGTTTGTTCCGCTTGCCAACACCAGTCTAAATCATTTTCCTATTCCTCCAGTGTCGGGGTGGAAGTCTCCCCCCATTTCTTTGCCACGTTCCGCTTTGCAACTACCGCAGCCAATACCAGCCATTGTTTTACATGTCGTGGCCAGTCTTCATTCGCCTTAGTAATTAGGAGGAACCATTTAGGCTCTAATGGGACTTCCATATCCACTACCTCCGACATTGCCTTGGCTGTCTTTTTCCAGTATCCCTGAAGAATCGGGCAGTCCCAGAGCAAGTGGTAGAAGGAACCCTCCAACCCGCAGCCTCTTTGGCATTTCGTATTTTAACTTTTTCTCAACTTGCATAGCACTGATCTAGGGTAATATACTCTATGCAGTATTTTAAGCTGTATAAGGCGGAACCTGGCTCGAATCGCCACCTCTCTTGGGCCCTGTAGTACTTCCAACCATTGCTCATCATCTAAGGCACCGACCTCTTGTTCCCATGCCTCCCGCACTGTGTTCATAGGGTCTGGGGCGTTGTTGACAATTTTTTTATAGAATAAAGATATTGTCTTTTCACTAATCCGCTCTTCCAGTATCCTGTCTTCTAATGGTGCGGCCTCTTTTAATGTTTCTCCTTCAATGATGTGTTTTCGTAGTGCATGCCCTAGCTGGGTATATCTAAGCCACTCCCCTTGTCCCATTGTGTACTCGCTTTGCAAATCTACAAATGTAATGTACGCCCTCCTCTCCAGATGTCTCCTAGTGTCTCGATCCCTAGCAGTTCCCATTTAGTGAAGCCGTCCAGGCTACTCACCTCCCTCAAAAAATCCCCTGCCCAGAGTGGCATCATCCCTGAGAGTTTCTTCTCCCACCCCAGGTACTTCGAGGCCGCTTTCCACACCCTCACTACTGTTCTTGTATGTGCGGGGAGATGTTTATCCATGCGCTTTCTGTAGAGTAAATCCTGCGGGCCTCGTGTTCCCATGTTCAATCTATCTACCCTATATGCTGGTTCTGCCTTGTCACCGAACAATCAGCCATTAACATTCACCAGCTGTGAGGCCCAATAGTAACTGTGTATGTTGGGTACTGCCAGCTCCCCATCAAATACCCCCCTTTGGAGCTTGCTTAGTGCAATTCGTGAGCTGCCCCGCTCCACAATAGTGTCCGAATTTTTGAGTCCACCCTCTGAAAAAATCCGGGGAGCACCTCGAATGGTGAATTTTGTAGCATATAGAGTAGCCATGGGAGAGCCATCATTTTAAACAGAGCCCTACGACCCATCAGCATCAGCGGGAGCGTGCGCCAGTGTTTCGCTTCTGCAATGAGCCTTTCCAGTTGACGCCCTAAGTTCTGCTTATAGAACTCGTCCTGCTCCCGTGTAATATGGATACCTAGGTATTTGAAGCCTTTCTCTTGCATGGGTACTATACCTCTAGATGTTAAAGTGGGGGGATCTCCGGAGAGTGGAAACAACAATGATTTGTCCCAGTTGATCCTGTACCCTTAGTATTCTCCGAATATACGAAAGATTTGTAAGATGCGGTCTATTGATTGCCTCGGCTTCTTCATGTATAGCAATATATCGTCGGCGTAGAGGGATATACGATCTTCTCACTCATCTCCCACGGGATACCCCAAATCAATGGGTCCTGTTGCACCCACGCTGCTAATGGCCCCAGGGCTAGCGCAAAGAGGATTGAGGAGAGTGGGCAACCCTGTCTGGTACCTCTTTGTAAGGTAAATGTGCGGGACACTGTTGCGTTGACCCTCACCCTAGCCAGGGGTTGGTTATATAGGAGTTTAATCCAGGCAATACATTTGGGGCCGAGACCAATATGTTCCCAGACTGCGTACAGATGATTCCACTCTACACTATCAAAAACCATACTCGCGTCCAAAGACAGGAGGGCCATCTGTTCCGTTGATTGTGTCTGGGTTATGTGTAATATCCCGAATAGCCGACGAAGGTTTAACCTAGTGCTACGGTGCGGCATGAATCCTGATTGGTCCGGGTGAACGAGCTTCTCGATCACTCCGGCTAGTCTCGTGGCCAGAAGTTTGGCAAGTACTTTCACATCAAAATTTAGAAGTGAAATGGGCCTGTACGATCCGCAACTATTGGGTTGTTTACCAGGTTTCTGTATTACCGTTATTACTGCCGTACTCTGGTCCGGCGCATGTGCTCAGCCGTTACGTCCACCATGGCCTTATATAGTTCTACTGGCAGGCCGTTGGGGCCTGCTGCTTTCCCCGATTGTAGGGCCCGTGCTGCACCACTAATTTCCTCTACGGTCAGATATTCGTCTATGCTTTCCCTGTCCTCCGTCCCAAGACGTGGCATGGAGATGTCCCGCAGAAAGGCTCCTCAGTCCTCTACTGAGTGCTTGGAGTGAGAGTTGTTAATCTTTTCATAGTACCGTGCAAATCCCTCTGCAATCTCCGCCCCAGTCTCGCATCCATTCCCCTTCTCATCTTGTAGCCCGGGAACCCAACTGCCCATCATCTGTCTCTTATCTAACCACGCCAGCAGTTTATTGGCCTTATCCCCTCCATCGTAGAGTCGGTGCTGTGTAGCCCTTGCCGGCGCCCTAGCGCGATCTTCTGCTAGATCCCTAAGTTCTTTTTGTCGAATACGGAGAAGGCGCCTCTCTTTGTCTGTCAGGGGATCAGTTCCTGCTGTCTGGGCCTCTAGACGGATTATTTCTTTTTCGAGAGTGACGCATTTAATGTGTTTTTCTTTCTTGAAAGCCCCTATTCTGGCTAGTGCTCGCTCTCTAATGACAGTTTTAAAGGCCTCCCAAAGAGTCACTGCTGAGTCCACCGTCCCCAGGTTCTCGTCGAAGTACTGTTCCGCCCCCACCCTCATTTCCTCACTAAAATATTCGTCTTTGAAGTACCACAGTTCGATTCTCGGTGGCAATGTAAAATTCTTCCCCGGGCCTATTAGCTTCACTTCTACTGGGGAGTGGTCAGAAATGCCCCTGGCTATGTGTGTCGCTTCTCTAAATTCTCCCAGTCCTGAGACATGTGTTATGATATAGTCTAGCCTTGCGAGGCTGCCCGTCGCTGCTGAGAGATGCGTGAATTGATTCACGCCAGGGTTTTGATGTCTCCAAATATCCCCTAGGCCCAGTGCTTCAAGGAACCCCTTCAGCTGACCACCCTGCTGTGTGGTACCCATCCCTGGTGGACTCCTACTTAATAATCACTAAGGGGTAACTGTTCCTATGAAAAAGGAGGCAACCTATTCTGGTTGCGTAGCTAAAGATACTAGAGTGCGGTCTCGTTTTGTAATCGCTGTTGGATCTAGATGAAGGTGGGGGAATTTCTCCTTTTGGCAATAGTGCCCTCACACACCTTTGCGGGTGTCATGCTTCATCATCGGGCATTTGCTCCTCATGGGGGTGGCGTTGCTGTCCCCACGGGCCCCGCGAGAGGGCTCTTTGTTGGAGATCTTTTAGGAGAGACGCCGCAGTTGTGCATGTGGGTGTGTGGGCCTAAAAATTGTGTGTGTGAGTTAAAATTACCTCCACGGTACCCAGAAACAGAGTTTTATTCAGGGGTCCGGATGGTAAGATTAAAAAACAAAGGATAAGGAGAACCTCTTTCAAACAAATGTAGTAGAGGGATGAGTATTGTCCTGCTGCTCTCTTATCCGTGAGTGTGAGTGAAGGTGAAATTAGGTTGACATGTTTCGCGCTTAGTATTGGTCCCTAATGGATCCCGGTGCGCTTCTTCAGGACCGTGATGTGAAATAGAAATTTAAAAAAAAAATAGGAATTAGAGAAGGCGACACCCTATATTCCTTCACCTTCACTCACACTCACGGATAAGAGAGCGGCAGGACAATACTCATCCCTCTACTACATTTGTGTACCAGTGTGAGCAGGATGGTATTCCAACAGGCCGCAGATGTCAGCCAGTCTGGAGAGGAGACGAGCGATGCGTCTATCTTCCCCGGAGTAGTTTCTGCAATGAGTCAATAATTGACTCATTGCAGAAACTACTCCGATATATATATGATTGATACCCGGGTTCCATGTGAGAAGGGTAACCCTTGTTTCGGATACATCTAGATGTGACACCAGCATATTTCTTATGAAACCTGGGGGCTGATTATGATGTCGGAAGGACCGCAACCGACCGACCGTCCTGTGTCTTTTTTCTTTAGTGTTTTTGTTATGCCTCAAAGTGACTGCCTTCTTGTGCCTCTGAAATAACCTTTCATTGTTTTTTGTTTTGATCTGATACTAGCTTTGCTACCTCATCAGTTTTTTTTAGTATTTTGTCCTTTTGTTAGATACACAGGATTGATCAGCTTTCCTCTCTGTATCAGTGAATTCTGGCAATTTGGCTGTCATTTCTATGCCTGACTAGTACCAACACTTGGTGTCCCTGCCTCGTTTGGGCTGCCAGTCTGGCGTTCATGGTGTAACCCTTCCTGGTGTCCTTTGCTGTCTGCTCTTGGTCTGTGTTTTGCCTTGTTTGTGAGTTCATGTATGTATTTTTGTATGTATTTGGTATTTGTTAGGCGCGTGTATCACCCGTAGGTCTCATAGTTCCTTTCTCACACCAGGTTTTCCTGGGATTGACATCTGTTGAAGTTAATGCAGCAAGCCACCACGGTTGCCTCTCAGAATATTGACAAAACTATTCTCTGACATAAATATTGTGTCCTAAACATTGTTTACAAAACTATCATCCAATTTGCTGTAGATATTCTATTATTACCTCCAATGGGGGTGATATTTATGGCCACGATATTTTGGACACACTATTTGTGGCAGACAATATTTCGTCCATGGTATCTGGTACCATACCCCACCGCTGACGTCATGGCATATGCCACAAGCATCTTCAGCCTGTTCTTAGGCCCCCTTGAGGGTGCGCTGAATGGACCATCTTGTGTTTCCTGTGTGCACTGTCCACCTGCTCACTGGTGCTGAAGGGCTATCATTTACTAGGTCTAGAGAAGGTCACTCTCCCATCCCAAATTTTTTTTTACCTCTGTTTGATCTTGTTCTTTCTCCATGAATCTCATCTCAACAGCATCCGCAAATCTCCCTGGTGCAGTAAAAGGGCCATCATTTCAGTGGAGAGTGCCAACAATGGGCGACCTGCCTCCTGTCTGCCAACAAGCCTCACCAGCGCCTGCAGCCAGGTAAGGCGATTGTTTCCGGGGCCGGCCATTGTCCTCGCGCACCGCGGGCTCAGAGCTTGAGGGACCGCGTGACAATACGGTGCAACCTCCCGCCTAGCCGCATTTCAATGAGGCATTAAGTGATCTCTCGCCAGCGCCTTTGTTCTCGGAGGTCTTTTATCCTCAGACTCATCTCCGAGCCCTTTATCTGCATGTACTGCTCGCTGCTCTGCCATCTCCCTACGGTGCAGTAGGCGCTTCCTACAGGCAGCCCTTGAAATGCTCTTTGCCGGGGCATTGTCGCGAGAACAAAGGCTGCGCGCGCTGACATTACTGTCTGAGCCCCCCCCCCCTTCTTTGGTAACACCTTTGATGTTTGAAAGTTGACATCCACCCTTTGCCCACCCCTCCCCGCGGCTAACCCTTCCCCTGTTCATCACCACCCCTCCCCCCTCTCAGCTCTGAGGATCAAACCACTTACGTGGAACTGAGCCAGCCACTGTAGAAATGATTCCTTTGGCCTCATGTCTGATAGGAAAAGCACCGAGCTGGCCAACTCGGCACGGCCGTCCTGTAATCCGGCGTGGGCTACCTTGTTTTTATCATTTAATTGGCCCCATGGCTACGTTTTATGTGCTTTTCTTGTGGATTTGGCCTAATTGCAACAAGTTGGCCATCTGCTCATGGAACCTTCGTAGTGTGACGAGTTGCTTCTCCTGGTTGAATAGAAGTGGCAAGCAAAAGTCGAGAGGGGTGGGCAGGCCGGCGTAAATATTGTTGATGTGGTGGCGGGCGCGCGGCCAAGGGCGGTTGCACAATTTGTTCATAAAAAAGGCATTCTGAGGTTAATGAGCAATCAATCAATCAATCACAGAATTTGTAGAGCGCACTACTTACCCGCGAGGGTCTCAAGGCGCTGCACCCACTATAGTCACAATTGAACCATGTGTATGGACTGTGCTTTAAATGGAAATAGAGAAATGCAGGTACTCACTGTTTAGCGTACCTGTCGGCTCCTGAGAAGTGCCGGTACTGTCACATTAAGGGATATATCTACAATAAAATGTCGGAGTGCGGTTTTATGCCAAAATTGGTAACACAGCACTCCGATACTTGTTAAATGCAGGGATGCGCCGTATTTACAAAAATATAGTGCATCCCTGCGTTTCCCCTAGCGCTGGCGCTAAAAAAGCTGCCATGCCGCAAGGGTGCCTGTGCTTCAGGGGCGATTGTTTATGTGCAGGAAGTGACACCTTCCTGCACACAAACAATCAATAATGGCGATTTGCAGAACGCAGCACACATAGAAGGAGCAAAATACAAGGAGAAATTAATAATTTCTCCTCGTATCGCCATCCTACAAACAGGTTTTGCCTGGTCTTAGTTTTTGGCGCTGCCCCATCCTTGTAAATATGGGGCAGCGTCAAAAAGCAATGGGTGTTGTGGTGGAAGGCCCACCGTAACACCTATTGCAAGCCCCTTTCACTATAAGTGAAGCATGAAAACGGGCCTTATCTACAAGGCAGCGTTAAGCCATGTTAAGTGGTTTAACGCCGCTTTGTAAATAAGGGAAAGGGGATATCGCCACCAGAACATATCCCTAAAAGTGAGGTTCTGGTGGCGATATCCCCTTGTAAATATGCCCCTAAATGTACTGCAGCAGCGCTGGGAAGTGCAGGTACTCTCCATTTCAAATTAAAGAAGTGCAGGGACTCAGTGCCGGACAGTACCTGCCCATTTAAAGCACTGTGTATGGAGAGGGAACGTGTGAAAATCTACAATAGTTGCAGCTTAACTCCTACCACACTTCCCAATGTCAAAACAAGATGGCGCCCAGCGGACGTGTGTTCGACAAACCAATAGCTAATGACGCACCTGCAGCACATTCACGCATTCCACAGAAGGAAGGGAAGCTGAGTGGAACTAGCCCTACCAAGGACCAAACAGGTCCTACAGTTTCATGCCATGAGCACATAAAGTGGAAAGACAGACAGACAGATGGACAGTCAGGCAGGTTAGACAGGCATTCAGATAGCAAGCAAGCTATATAAGTAGGCAATTAGGTAGTGTATTGGTGGTCAAAAAGGCACATAAGTATATACGTTGAAATATAGGTAGATAGCCAGGTAGAGAGGCAGACAGATGGACAGGCATCTAAATGCATTGCAAGTAAATAGAGACTGCAGGCATGTAGCCAGGGTTACAGCTAGACTGCAGACATATAGAAAGAACAGGCAAGAAGGCAGGTTCATTGGAAAACATACCTATTGATGTATTTAACAAAAAAAAATTTAAACCGTTTATTTAATAATTTTCATCATGTGTAACAAACAGTACAGCTTCTGATAACCATAGGGTTGACATGCGTTTGTCTGGCATAGTGACCTCTCTTATCTCTGTACAATATCAAAACATCAGGTGGATGAATCCTGGATAGTATACAGTTACAGCAAAGCTACGCGGTTCGAGAATAATACAATAAAGATGCATTTGAAACATCAGGGGTACATTTCAGCAGGCAGGCATCACCATATTACTTACATATCACGTAAATCGTACATCCCGAAACCCCAAGCAACAGTGGCGAAGTAAAAAACCCCAGAGCATACAACAATAATAATGGAAGGGATGTCATAGATCTTTAGCATGGAGGAGGGAAGCACGGGAGATAAGGAAAAGCATGTTTCATACAACAGTCAAGCGTCATTTCCCAGAGGGTGGGTATCCGACCCCTCCGAGTCTTGCATGAGGAGATAGCCTTGGAGAGGACCCCATATATCCCTGGGCCTAGAAGCACGTGGAAGCGTTTCAGCATAAGCTGTTAGTTGCTCCTGACAATAGAGCAGGTCCTCCAGCCAGTCCTTGAATTTCGGAGCCCTTCCCCTACCCCACCTACAGGCCACTCTGCGCTTGGCAAGCAGGAACGACACGGCAATGAACTTGCGATATGACTTGGGTATCTGTGCTGTATAGCCCAAAAGCGCCATCAAGGGATCTCTCTCCAGTGTGCTATTCGACATTTTCTCAAGTGCCTCAAAGACTTGCTCCCAGAACTCCTGTATCTTTGGGCATTCCCATGCTAAATGTATGAATCCTGCCCCCGGCCTTCCACATCTCTCACAGTGATCATTATCAGACAGTTTAAATCTATACTTTTTGGCAGGTGTATAATACAGGCGATGTAGGAATTTGCAGTGTATGACCCGCACTCTACAACTAGCGGAAATTTGTGAGGTTTGGAGACAACAATATGTCCATTGTTCGTCAGTCACCCCCCTCTCTAGTTCCACATTCCAGTGTGTGCAGGCTGGGCTATTAGCCTCCGTTTGTTGTGTGCGTATTCTGTTATAGAGTCCAGATACTAGGTGTTTTCCATCCGTGGACCCCAACATTTGGTGTAACGGGGTAAGGTTCGTGGGCTCCCGCGGGAAGTCTGGGATAACCGACCGAACTCCCTGTCTGAGTCGAACATATAGGAAAAGATCTAGAGGCGAGGGTCGAATCCCATGGAATAATTGGTCTGAAGAGCGGAATATGCCATTGTGAAAAAGGCCACCCCATTTAGTAACATTGATCCGTTCGCATAGTTTGTGAAATCCCTTTTCCTGCAACAATGGCATGCAGGGATGATAGGACAGTGGAAGCCGCGATGAATATAACAAAGGGGAATCAAGAAGGTCCGTGATACGGTTCCATGCATCAACCGTGCCTGTGACCGTGGTGGGTGACGTTGCTCGAGTTCGAATAGGGGCATGTATGATACCATCCAAAGGTATGGGGTCAGCGAGCCAATCCTCTGTAGCCACCTGTGGCATGTATCTGGGGGGGTTGATCCAATAATAAGCATAATGAGCTTGCGCGCTTAGAAAATAGACTTCAAAGTCTGGAATATCAAAGCCGCCCTGAGCATAAGTTCTCGTGAGTATGGACCATTTGAGCCTCGGTTGCTTACCTCCCCAAAGCAATCTCAGTAATGCAGTGCGTAGAGTTTTAAAAAAGTAGGGACCAGGGTTGTAAGGTATATTCATGAAGAGATATAAGAACTGCGGGAGAACAACCATTTTTATCAGGGAAGCACGGCCTGCGAGCGAGAGAGGTAGAGAAATCCAGCGAGTAACATTGCTGGTAAGTTGTGTGATAGCCGTGCCATAATTGAGACGTATGATGTTTTCTCTGTCTCTGGTCAGCTGTATACCCAGGTAGCGAAGATCGGTATCGCACCATTCCAACGGGAAATCGAGCGCAAATCTAGTAACCGCGGGTGTCAGAGGAAAAACCTGAGACTTCCCCCAATTAATACTGACCCCAGATAGCCTACCAAAGACAATGAATTCCCGTAATAGGGGGTTGATGTTTTGTTGGGGATCTCTAACATATAGAGTAACGTCATCTGCATAAAGGGATATCAAAATTTGACGTAAACAACAGCGGAAAGCCTTGTCCTGGTGGCGCTGACGAAGCCTAGATGCCAGTGGCTCAATCGCTATGCCAAAAAGAAGTGGGGATAGCGGGCATCCCTGCCGGGTGCCTCTCGTGATGGAAAATGTGGGAGAAAGATGACCATTGATCAACACTTTGGCAGTAGGCTGTTGGTATAGTAATCTGATCCAGGAGATGAACAGAGGAGGGAAGCCCATACGCTGTAGTACTCCGAAGAGATAGTCCCACTCCACAGAGTCAAACGCCGTAGTGGCATCCAAAAAAACTGCAGCTAGTGGGAATTCAGGTGCTACATTCTGGAGCAAGGAGAACAAGGTGCAAAGATTATGGGTGGTGGCTCGTCCGGGGACAAAACCCGACTGATCG
The DNA here is from genome assembly GCA_963921515.1 of Calotriton arnoldi. Taxonomy (NCBI): domain Eukaryota; kingdom Metazoa; phylum Chordata; class Amphibia; order Caudata; family Salamandridae; genus Calotriton; species Calotriton arnoldi. Next base: position 857,064 of record CAWUFW010000023.1, read on the forward strand.
GGAAGGATAAGTTTATCCATTAAAAGAGTTAACCGGTTAGCCAGGACCTTAGCTAATATTTTCGTGTCGCAGTTTATAAGCGACAACGGTCTATAGGAGTCGCAGGAATCAGGGGGCTTGCCGGCAGGGCCGGACTGGCCATAGCGGGCACCGGGCGTTTCCCCGGTAGGCCGCTAGGGTGGGGGCCGGTTTTGGACCCCTGGGGGGCCGTTTTTGTTACCGGGGGTCGGCAATATCGGCCCCCGGTAACAAAATCGGCCGAAACCGGCCCTCGCAAACTGCTCGGCTGCACTCCCCCTCACCCCAGGGGGGGCCGGCTGAGCAGCTTGCCAGGGCCGGTTTCTGTTCCCAGTCCGGCCTGCTTGCCGGGTTTCTAGAGGGATGTAACCAGCACTTCCCTCATCGAGGGGGGGAGCACACCATTCTCTAAGAATTCCTCATATACTTCTTTAAGAACTGGAGCCATAATGTCAATGTAATTTTTATAAAATTCAGCGGAGATGCCGTCTAGGCCCGGTGCCTTCCCATTTTTCAGCTGCGTTATCGCCTCTCTGATTTCGTCCAACTCAAAGGGGATGCATAGGAATTCCCTCTGTGTATCACTTAGCCACCCAAGTGCCACATCTCCCAGGAAGCTATCTAGGTCCGCTGACCCATTTCGCTGTGTGGTATATAGCGTATTATAATGTGAGGTGAACGTTTCAAGTATGTCAGTTGTGTCTCTCTGTACTATCTCCCCCGGTCCTTTAATTTCTAGTATGTGAGTTGAGAAACGAGGGCGCCTAGTCACTTCAGCTAATGCCTTCCCTGGCCGTTCACCTTCACCGTATCTGCGGGCCACCCAATATCGTCCCTTGAACCTCGCCTCTCGCGCCGCAGCGTCCTCATATTCTGACAATTTCTCCCGGAAATCATTCTGCACCTGTCCTGTTTCCCCCATCCCCATCCGTACCTCCAACATCTTCAGGTCTTTTTCCAATTTCCTGAGCGTTCCCTGTATATCCCTAAGCACACCAAAACTTTTTGAGATACAGAACCCTCTGATTGTGACCTTGAAGGCCTCCCATATCGTCTCCACACTATCTACTGACCCCTTGTTCCTTAGGAAGAAATCCTGGATCTCCTCCCCCAGTTCACTATGGAAAACCGCATCCAGCAGGGCATTAGGCTGTAACCTACAGCTAGGCCTGGGTTTATCATATCCTGGAGGTATGAGCGTAAGCTTCACGGGGCAGTGATCTGAAAATGTTCTGGCAGGATGTACGACGTCCCTGATGACCGATCCCAGACCTCTTGAGAGTAAACAATAGTCCAGACGAGCCCATGTCCCAGCATATGTTGTAAAATGCATGCCTTCTTTGACCTGCGGGTGCGCATAGCGCCAACTATCTATCAGACCCCCCTCATCTAGTATTCCCTGCAATACCGTTTGAGAGTTATTATAATGGTGCGATGCAGTGTTGGACCAATCCAGAGCCGGGTTAAGGGCTACGTTAAAGTCCCCGCCCCAAATTATATGGGTGGATCCTACATTTACAATTTTTCCCCAGATGTTAGTAAAGAACTCAGGAGTGTCTACATTAGGGCCATAACAGTTTGCTACTGTGACCGAATCCCTGCCCAAGCGTCCCCATGCTATTACATATCTCCCTTAGGGGTCCGTTATCGCACCGGCCAATGCAAAAGGTGTCTTTTTTTTATTAATATAGCTGTGCCGCGAGCATAAGAGGAATATGAGGAAAATAAACTACTTTCCGCCCACTTGCTAGCAAACGTGGCTGAAGAGTGTGGGTTAATGTGGGTCTCTTGAAGCAGAGCAATGCTTATCTGTTGACGGTCCAGATAGGCTAGGATCTGTCTGCGTTTTCTCGGGTCCCCTAAGCCCCTGACGTTCCAGGACAGTATTCTCAATTGGGATTTATCCACCGGGTCCACCATACCCTCTTGTAATGCAGTATCTGCTATATGGCAAAGCTGTACATAGTAATAATCGAACAGTTAGAGAGTCACATTTACAAAAGAAGTGCTGTAGGCCACGCTTGTCAAAGCATTCATTAACCCATAACCCTACCCCCCCCCCACTGAAGCATCCCAATCATGCCAGTTACATTCGACCCTCCCACCTCCCTAGTACCCAGTAAACAAACCATTACTTTGAACTTCTCTGGTCAGGGACCAGAGTGAACCGGAAAAGGGGATCTCCCTTAGGGGAAGTTCTGCTGGGTGGCCCACGGGTACCTCTCACCATTCAGGGGGTGTCTGTGCTGTCAAGCAAGTCCCCTAATGGGCTTCGAGGGTGCCTGGCTGCCTTTGGACCTTGTGTCCCGTCAGAAGGTAGGTCTCGCCCCCACCTTCATGCGTCCCAGGGATGTGAAATCATGTTGTGCGAGTGTCCGACGCGCTGCAGCAATGCGGTGTCCATTTTTATTAGCGAGAAACAAACAACAGGCAGCCTTCTATCTTGGTATCCATCAGTCTATGTTCGGTGAGTGTGATCTTGGCGAATCTTCTGGTGTGGCTGTTGCAGTCTTTTGTCTCTTGAGCTTTTTTAGGAATTCTTCAACTTGTTGAGGCTTTGTGTAGAACATTTGTTGACCTTGGTACGTGACCCGGAGGCGTGCAGGATATAGCAGGGCATAATCAATTTGGGCCTGTCTTAGCTGTTGTTTTACAGGGAGGAATTTGCGTCGCTCTTCTTGGACGTGTGTCGTGAAATCAGGGTACATGGCGAAGGGCACCCCTTCAAAGTGCAGTTGTTTCTTCTCTCTCGCCACCCTTAGGGCCACATCTCTGTCCCTGTAATTCAGGAGACGCGCAATGATGGGTCTAGGCGTGCTTCCAGGGGTGGCCTCGGCCCAAGGGATCGATGGGCCCTTTCGACAATGAAGTGAGGGGAAAGAGCTTCCGCCCCTACCACCGCCAGCAGCAACCTCTCGATGTATTCCTCCATTTTGCCCGTGTTTGTGCTTTCCGGTATTCCTAGGACGCGGATGTTATTCCTTCTGCTTCTCGCTTCAATATCCTCATTCTTGGCAGCTATAATCTTTAGTAGCTTGTCCATCTGCTTCACTGTGCTTTGGATGTGGGTCGTGGTGTCTTCAGCCTCTGATATGCGTTGTTCAGTGTCTTTTATGCGCGTTTCATGACCATCTATTTTGTGGACTATCGCGTCCATGCGCGTGGTCAGGGTGTCCATTTTGTCAGCAATGCTCGCGAAGCCCTGCCGCACCTCCAGAAGGATTGCTTTCATGTCTTCGCCCTGTGGGGGCTGTGAGTCCTGCAGCAGCCCTTCAGCACCATCGTTCACCTCTGCTGTCTGCAGGCGAGTGTTTTTCTTCGCGTTGAAGGTGAGACGTGGTTGGCGCGCGTCTGGTTTCCCCATCGCGGATCGCCTCGTGATGCAGAAAGCGATGTGAGGCCTATGGATGGGGTGGTAGCAAAAGGGGGCCTTCCCGGGACACCCTCCAAGAAATGTTATTCTTTTTTAATGGCGCTTATGGGAGTAGAGCACGGTCAGCCGGCGCTCCAGAATAGGCACGTCACTAAGTCGGTATCGAGGTCAGTGCGCCCCGCGTAACCATTTGTGTGAAGAGTCCTCAGTAACTTGTGGTACTATAACAGCAAACAGTATGTCTCCCCCGGCCCATCGGTATGTCTCCAATATTGCAGCGGGTATCTTTGCTCTCGTCGCGCAGTCAGTAAGCAGGGTTGTTCAACACTACTTATAGGCAATGTCACATGTGCGCCAATCTCTGCATTGCCCAATGCGGATCCTTCCCTGGAATGTTGTGCACCTCACACTACACCCGTGACAGCCGCTCTTGCAAAGTATTTGTGTGGCGCTGTCGCCGCTTATGGCCGTTCCTCCATCCGCGCGGTGCTCAAAGCCAGCGCTTCATCGCCCATTTATGCCAGATGCCAGCTTTGCTATCACAGAAAACAGAGTAGCTGCCTGATTCTGCAGCGTGCATCCCAACGAGAGGGTGTATGTGCGCTAATACTGAGGCACTCACCGCCCTGCTTCCACCGCCATTTCAGCACGCCAGCCTACATGCCTCATGGGAGCCGCGGTGCTTGCGTGCATATCTTCACCCAGCGGCAGTTCAAGGCTGCACAGGGACACGTCGCGGTCACGTTTGTTCTCGGCGGATACAGCTGCAGTCCGCGTCGGATGTTCCCCAAACTCGGGTCGCTTATTCCCCAGGCTTCAGGCTCCCCATGCCGATGTTGTGTTGGGCGAGCCTCGTCGTCGGGACAGGATAATTTCCAGGATATCGGCACCAGACTGCGGGAGCCTCACACAATGGCGGCCATTCCGCTCGTGCGCCACCTAGCGCCCCCACCTATTGATGTATTTGTCGGTCTATTTTCAGGTTTATATAGTGGCAACTTGACCAAAAGAGGTGTAAGAGCTCTTTACAAAGTGGCATCGGTGGGCGTGGGGGCTAGATAAGTATATAATACACAATTTATGCATTCAGAAGCTGTCCTTACAGTGTTATTTATAGCTGTACCGCTGTGCTACCTCGTGGCAAACTATTCAAGTTTGGTCAGATATCAGAAAGAGACAAGCAGGTAAATAGGTGAGAGAGCAGATAGGCGGACAGACAGATCTATAGGTAGATTAATTGAAAAGGCGGTGGAAATACTGTAAAATTGATTGAGAGTCAATTAGGTAGCTCGATGGAAACATGGAGATAGATAGATAGACAGATAGAAAGATAGATAGATAGATAGCTAGATAGATAGATAGATAGATAGTAGGATGGTAGATAGATAGATAGATAGATAGATAGTAGGTCGGTAGACAGATAGAAAGATAGATAGTAGGTCGGTAGATAGGTAGATAGATAGGTAGATAGATAGATTGGTAGATAGATAGATAGTAGGTCGGTAGATAGATAGATAGATAGATAGATAGATAGAAAGAAAGATAGATCATTCCACAGGGTAGGTCGGCGTATAAATGCAAAGGCAGTTGTGTAAATATGCATCAAATGAAAACTTTCTGCAATAGTGGAGAGTTAGGAGGGCATTCTCCAGCCAGCACCGTTCGGGCTCCGACGCAGGGCGCTTCTCCTTCTACGTCATTTCCATTCCTTGGAGCCCTTGTGCCTTCAGATCTCAATCAAATAGCGCCCGATAAGTGCTTGTACCATAAAAAAGGACTGGAGACCATTATCGACGGATAGATTTGGAGGAACAGGGAGGTATATCTAATAGATGTATCAGGAGCCTGGAAGGTAGACTGACTGATAGATGTCAGAGAAAAATACACTGGTAGATGGAGAACTGGATTAAGACATCAATGAATGAGTTAGCCACTTGTATAGCGCTGGAATACTACTATTGTGGTATCTGGGTGCTGTAACCTTTAACGAAGGAAGAGGAAACTGAGGGAAGTTAGGAACGGAGAATGGATGGACCCCTGTAAACATCTCATAGGCTCCCAGATATTGCACATTTAAAGATGACGGAACCTGTGCAGCTTCTCTGCACAGGTGTAAACATTCTTTCATCCACCTGAGATAAGCTTGACAGTACCCAGCCACACCAGCCTTTCAGAGATGAGCCTAACGTGACTGACCCTGCCCAGCCCCCCTGGCCCTTCAGTGGTGAGCCTCGCGTGTCTGATGTACCCTAACCCTACAGGCCTTTCACAAAATCTCACCGTTCCTCTGTGGCCACTCTTCCCCTGTATATACTGGGCACTGGACTTGATGCACTGTTTAGTGAGTACGGGAGGGGCCTCTCCTCACAATACAAGTGATGGTACTGATGAAATGTGCTGAAAGTGGCAACTCTGGCTGGTAATATTCTCAGTACCTCGATACCCATAGATGGTGCCCACTGTTTCATCTGAGGCATCAACAATTCTACTAGGATATGGGTGTCCAAAGGCGCTGCATGAGGGCCGGATCCAAGCCAGATGTTTATGATAAGCGGTCACTGCAAATTATTTGCACTGCAAACAAGCACTGCAAAATCTAATATGTCTCACCTTTGGAACTTATTGGCTTTGCCAATGGTTTTTAGTGATGATGTCCAGCATCCCCAATGTTGTGCAGCATGGTTAAAGTGGAACCTAAAAGAGCAAAAGAAAGTGCTATGACACTGCAGCAGCGGCACTTTGTAGGCATGCTTTTTAGGTCGAGCCTAGAGCAGCGCGCATGCGCTGCTCTGCGAGGCTTCTTGTATCTACTCTGTGTGGGTCTGACTCCTCCCACGCATTGGGTTGGCTTTTGCGTGTGTCTTTTTCGAATCACAGCCTGCCAATGGCTAAAGGTGGGTGCATGTCCCACCTCTTCTGAAAGGTTCACTCCCACGGCGTTTTGCCGCGGGAGCGAGCAGCGGCGCGCAGGGCAGCAGCTGCAGTGCCTCCTTGTCTCCCCTGCACCACTCCCCCTTGTCTCCCTGTGCCCGCCCCCACCACTCCTCTTGAGTTGCTTGTTATTACAATACACGGGCCTCTCGCAAACACATGCGGAGCCTACTGCCAGTGCTTCCTGTGCTGATAGAAAGGGTTAACCCTCCGTGCCCTCCGCACCCTTGCCTTCGGATGCATTGGTACATTGTTTTCCTCATCCATGACTTATTCCCATACCTTCCTTACAAATTGAAGAGCTGTTACTGCGTTTTAAAAATGTATTTGAGAAAGTTACCTGTTTTTCTGTGCTTATTTGTTGTTGAGAAGGCAGCTTGGCTTTCTATTTAATTTCTTATTTAGGTTTGAAGGGTTTCTTTGTTTTCAATAGGGCGCGCAAATCACTTAACCTCTACATGCAAACAACCTCCATGTATGCCAGTCACAGCAATGATAGAGATCTTTATGGGTATGCTAATTCTCTCTTTAGTCAAGCATGGCTGTCTCCTTTCTTTACATAGTTACAGACTATTTAACCCTTTCTCGCCACTCCAGACTCCCTGACTCTAATTTGGTGTTGTTTGGGTGGAAAAACGTTACTGCAGATGGCTTAAAAGGTAAAATGTGTATTTTTAAGCCTTTAGGCTACTTTAGCAAGTAAGCTGATTGTAAGGCTATTACACCTTTGTATTTTTTAAAGTAAGAAGGGTCCGACAAGAAGTTTGGAGTGACGGATGATTGATTACTTCGTAGTTGTGTTTAGAAAGATAGCTATGCTATATGAAAGAGAAAGTTAGCATAGCTGTAAAGATTGCTCTCCACGCCATGACCTGCATATGTGTGTTTTTTTGGTACGTAAACATTGTGTGGACTGCTGTAAATCACTGTTTGTGAAGCTTCCCACCGGGACTAAAACCTACTTCCTAAGCTGCTAAGTTATTGGTTGGGGATAGCAAGCCACATTTGCTGTTCTTTATTGTTACTCGATAGAGAAAGAATTACTGGGTGATTGTTGCCAAGATGTAAAGGATCAAACCAAAACGTTGTGTTTCCTTACAAAAAAAGTTCATTTTAAACACACCCAAAGCAACATTTACGATGGTATAGAAAGTTGTAGCAATTTTTTGTGCAACCCATGATGCGCTAGGACACTACTCAATGACATACAGATCAAAATGCTTATACTTTATGCATGAACCAAATGTAATCTGCATATATAAAATGACAGTGTTAGACATGTCTAATAAGATCTCCCTTCTCTAACAAATGAACTGTTCTCTGCCTTTTGATGGGTTTCACACTTTCCCTTTTCATAGTGCAAGGTAAGGGAGCAGCGTAGCTGTGATACTAGATAACCATAAAAGGGAGAAAATGCATTTTTAAGTATGTGGGGAGTGCTCCAAAGGCAACATTTTTTTTGACTTTGAAAAATGAAACACTTTGCATGGTGCATTGAAATTCTGTGAAGGCCTTTTTCACTACATTCACTTTTCTGTTAAGCTTGTGATAGTATATCATAGAAGAAAAGCACTTCTTTGCATAGCTACACAGTTTTTTATGAGCAGAGTTGCCTTCAAGCCAGTCATCTACGCAAAGCCACTGCACGCAACTGCACTCCAACAACGCCAACAGAAGCACAGCACCACTTCAGTATCACTCAGCCAAAGCGTAGCACCAGCGCAGACCACCTCCCCAGCAGCATTCCATCTCAACACCACCTCTGCACCAGTGCATCACCACCGCACTACCTCAGCATCAGTGCAGCACCACCACCTCAGCATCAGCACAGCACCAGCACAGCATCACTCAGTGCCACCACAGCATCACTCAGCACCACCTCAGCAGCAGCGCAGCACTACCTAAGCATCACTCAACACTACCACCTCAGCACAGCACTACCTCCACATCAGTGCACCACCTCCTCCGCAGCACCAACTCAGCACCAGCGTAGCCCCACCACAGCATCAGCACAGCACTACCTCAGCTGAAACTCAGCACCAAAGCATCACCAGTGCAGTATCACCTGAATATCACCAAAGCATCACTCAGCACCACCTCAGCATCACTCGGCAACATCTCAGCATCACTAAGCACCACCCCCGCATCACTCAGCACCACCCCAGCATCACTCGGCACCACCCCAGCATCACTCGGCACCACCCCAGCATCACTCGGCACCACCCCAGCATCACTCGGCACCACCTGAGCATCAATTGGCACCATACCTGCATCACTCGGCACCACCTCCGCATCACTCGGCACCACCTCCGCATCACTCGGCACCACCTCCGCATCACTCGGCACCACCTCTGCATCACTCGGCACCACCTCTGTATCACCTTGCACAAGCACACCACCACCTCAGTATCACTCAGCACCACTTCAGCACCAGTGCAGCACCACCCCAGCATCAGCATAGCATCAATGCAGCACCAACTCAGCCCACCACGGAATTAACTCAGCACCAACTCAGCACCAGTGCAGCACCAGCGCAGCACCACCTCGGCATCACTCAGCACCACCCCAGCATCACTCGGCACCACCCCAGCATCACTCGGCACCACCCCAGCATCACTCGGCACCACCCCAGCATCACTCGGCACCACCCCAGTATCACTCTGCACCACCCCAGCATAACTCTGCACCACCCCAGCATCACTCGGCACCACCTCAGCATCACTCGGCACCACCTCAGCATCACTCGGCACCACCTCAGCATCACTCGGCACCACCTCAGTATCACTTGGCACCACCGCAGTATCACTCAGCACCATCTGAGCACCACCATGCACAAGCACACCACCACCTCAGCATCACTCAGCAGCACTTCAGCACCAGTGCAGCACCACCTCAGCATCAGCATAGCATCAATGCAGCACCAACTCAGCCCACCACGGAATTAACTCAGCACCAACTCAGCACCAGTGCAGCACCAGCGCAGCACCACCTCGGCATCACTCAGCACCACCCCAGCATCACTCGGCACCACCCCAGCATCACTCGGCACCACCCCAGTATCACTCTGCACCACCCCAGCATCACTCTGCACCACCCCAGCATCACTCGGCACCACCTCAGCATCACTCGGCACCACCTCAGCATCACTCGGCACCACCTCAGTATCACTTGGCACCACCGCAGTATCACTCAGCACCATCTGAGCACCACCATGCACAAGCACACCACCACCTCAGTATCACTCAGCAGCACTTCAGCACCAGTGCAGCACCACCCCAGCATCAGCATAGCATCAATGCAGCACCAACTCAGCCCCACCACGGAATTAGCAGAGGACCAACTCAGCACCAGCGCAGCACCACCTCAGCAGCAACTCATCACCAATGCAGCACCACTTCAGCATTAGCACAGCACTACCTTAGCACCAGCGCAGCACCAGCTCCACATTACTAAGTCCACTTGAACACCAGCACTGCACCACCAAAGTATCACTCAGCACCACCTCAGCATCACTCAGCACCACCTCGGTATCATTCAGTACCACCACAGCATCACTCAGCACCACCACAGCGTCACTCAGCAGCACATCAGCATCACTCAGCACCACCACAGCACCACCTGAGCACCGCATCAGCACACCACCATCTTAGCATCAGCACAGTACCACCTCCTCATCAGTGCGGCACCAACTCAGCATCAGTGCAGCACCAACTCAGCTTCAGTGCAGCACTACCTCAGCTGCAGTGCAGCACCACCTCATCAGCACAGCATCATCTCTGCATTAGCGCAGCACCATCTCCACATCAGTGCACCACCACCAGCGCAGCCCCACCTCAGCACCTGCGCAGCCCCACCTCAGCAGCAATTCAGAACCAACGCAGCACCACTTCAGCATCAGTGCAGCACCACCTCGGCACACAACCAACTCAGCATCACTTAGCACCACCTGAGCACCAGTTCAGCTCCACCACCTCAACATGACTCATCACCACAGCATCACTCAGCACCACCTAAGTATCATTCAGCATCACCTAAGCATCACCTCCGAACCAGCACAATACTACTTCAGCATCACCTCAGTATCATTCAGGATCACCTGAGCATCACCTCCGCCCCAGCTCACCACCACCTCAGCATCACTTTGCATCACCTCAGTCTGCCCTTGGAATCTGGCATCTGTTGATTCTCCCCTAGTGTCCCTCCACTGCTCCTATTGTAATTAAGGTACTATTTCCCAACCTCCACCCTCCCGTTGTTTATGTATGTTCCCCCATAACAAAAAAAAACCCTATAACAAATAAGCATTAGAACAGGCAGGGAAAAGTTGCTAGCGTTGCATGGACAAAAAAACTAGAACACATTTTTTGGGTTAATTCTGTTTTTATTAGGGTCGTTCAGTTGTATATGTTTTCTTGGTAATATATAGGGTGACAAAAATGGTTAAAACACTTTTTTTATTATAACTTTTCAACATGCTGCACAACATTCACAATGGTCTACAACACAGCTTAAAGACATTAACAAAGCCAATAGCTCTGTCTAAACACATATAAGGTCCCAAAGGCGAGACCTATTCGCTATGCCAATGCTTGTTATATATCGATCCGAGTTGAGTTGGTAAATTTTAAAAAATGTAGTGCAAAGGTGTTTTTTTTTCAGTGCAGGTGGGGAGAGCAACACGGAGGATGTAGGTGGTGGGGAGCAACATGGAGGGTGCAAGTGAGGGGGAAGCAACATGGAGGACGGGGGGATTGAAGCAACACAAAGGATAAGGGTGGGGGAGCAACACAGAGGGTGAAGGCACCACAGCGGGCATGAGGAAAAGTACACGAAACAGTGAGAAAGAACAACATGAAGTGTGGGGGGTAGAAGCACATGACCGAGAAAGCAATGGGGGAAGAAGCACAGAAGGGCAAGGGAACACAAAGGGAGTGGGGAGAAGCACACAGGCGAGAGAGTGGAAGGGAGTGTAGCAGAGGAATGAAGAGAAGAACACGATGGAGACAGATGGAAAACAGATGCACTCTCATGGAGTGCTTAGCCCAAAAAAACATGTAATAAGGCCATGCTCCAGGAGAGGGACAACATAATAAGAGGAAGGGAAGCCCACACAAGCTAACAAATAAAAGCAAGCAAATGAGAGTGACAAAAAGGCCAACCAATGGTAAGCAATGAGCTCTAAGCTCATCACAAGCTGACAGCAGGTCTTTTTGCAGGCAGACAACTTGCACTATCTGATAGGTGAGACCTAAAAATGTAGGATGAAAGTGCTTGAATTGATCTGAACCACCGGTAATTACTTTGTGCTTATTCCATAGTATTGTTTTATAAACAAGACAGAAACTAATGGATGATCCCTGTCTATAGTAACAGAATGAGCGAGATATGATGGACTACAGATAAATTTAAGCACGCCATCCATTACTTTTTTGTTGTTCTTTGTGAGATACCCTACGTGCAAAGGGTGTGCACAGATGTAGGTCCTATGCTTGCTGTGCATAGGGCATAAGCTGCACCTCAATGGTGAGTCCAGTGCTTAATTTGAGCCAGTGGTTCCCCAGTTCTCAGGACTGGCACTTAATCATCAACACCAACACTTTCATGAGCACCAGTTAAGGACACATTTATTTATGGTAGATACAGGGAGATTATGTGATTTGCCAAGAATCACAGGATGTTGAGCCGACGCCGAGACTCGAACCTGGTTCCCCAACTCAGAAGTCGGCAGCTCTGGCCATTAAGTCACATTCTCTCCCACTTTCATGGTTAGTAGTTGGTTCTGTTTATGTGGCACTAACAGGAGAAATGGACTGGTGCAAGCTGCCTCCTGGAGAGAGCCCCGGCACTTATTTTTTTTACAAATTAACTACTGGATGAGTCCAAACACGGCCGAATCATGTCTGGTATTGCTCGTGTTCCCTTTGCAAACGGGACATACGTGGCCTAGCAGTGTGGACTACATTGTCCCAAGAGGAGGATGGCCCAGGCTATTTTGTATATGGTTGGTCCCTATCTGAGAGGCACAGAGGCAACAAAAAGGTGGCCTGAAGTCAGCTTAGAGTTAGTACCACTTTTAGAGATTTATTCCAGCATTTCATCATAAACATCTCTATTTGTCTTTGTGAGACTCTGTAGGTGTGCCAGGTATGCCTAGGCATGGGTCCTCTGCTCACTATGACTTCTGACTCTTGCAGAGGGCATGTTGTTTCACCAGTTTGTGCTGAAATCTCCCGAAAGTGGCAGAATTGAGACTGATTTGCTCCTGGTTGATTTCGATCTTAAGTAATACGTTGAACACATTAATAATTTTTTTTCCCCAATTTTTTTTATTGGTAGTATGCATGGGATGATCAATATACAGACATCATATTACAAACATCAATGCGGTATGTTGTTGCCCATCTGTAAACAGTAGCTTGGCGCCGTTCCAAGCTCACAGAGCGCAAGCTTTAGGAGGCGCCACAAAGGAGTTAAATTTACAATGTAACCTAGGCCATATTGCTGGTACAGTTTTCTAGGGACCCTTAATATCCCACAATCACAATAGTCTATTTGCAATTGTGCCCTGTAATCACATTACAACTTTTTTGATTTACATTTTTCTGAAACGGAAACAAAACAAAAACCCCCAACAAACTTCTATTGCTATTTGACAGCTCCTGGCGGAATGGGCGACCCTCCCTGGGTTGCAGTAGTGTGTCTTTCTTCAGTATGTAGGCAAGGCTTTAGTGTGGTGCAGCATCTCGTGTCTCTGACCCCTATGCCCAATAGTGGGTACATGTGTGCGGGGGGGTCGGGGGCTCGTGTGGGGGGTTACGCTCCCAAGGTGGACTGGCAATGAGGGCCCAGCTTATCTGTGGGGGCATCCAGGCAGGAGCCCGAGGGCTTATTGGATCGGGCGTGGGCGTATATGTGTCGCTAGGGTACCGTCCCTACACGGGTGAAGTCCTAGCGTTGTTACCACTATAAACTTACAGGGAGAGGTGGAGGCGGGGGCGCAGGCGGGGAGGGGGGGGTCTCTGGTAGCGAGCTGTGTTGTGTATGCGGCCCTGTATCATCCCCAGAGGGGTTAGCGCTGGTCCCATCTTCGTGGTTTGCTCCCTGCACTAGGTCCATCATAATGCTCCAGGTCTCCAAGTCCCTGTCCGCGTTCTCATCCGTGCAAACCGTTCTGAGTCGACGCTCCTCCACAACCCCCCATTCCCGCAGGGCCGCCCTCCATTTCTCCGGGGGGGTGGGAGGGGGGGATCTGGCTTCCAATGAATAGCTATGCAGCGTTACGCCAGTACCAGCCCAAGCATAGCGAATTTATGCTGCCTGCGAGTTGTGGCCTTGGGGGTCGGAGGTACTCTCAAGAGGCATCGTTTAATGGAGGCTTCAATTGAGAGCTTCGTTGCTCTATGTAGAGTGTCCAACATTACGCCCCAGTAGGGGCCGAGCCTGGGGCAGTCCCAAGTTACGTGAATAAAATGAGCCAGGGAGAAGCCACATCTTGAGCATGTAGGCGCATGCGTTGGGTCAAACTTCGCCAGGCGTGCGGGTGTCAGGTAAGTGCAGTGTAGATAATTGAACTGCGTAAGCTTGAACCGGGCATTGCTCGAGACGTCCTGAACCAGCGCCACAGCGCGCTTCCACTCCCCGTCCGTTAAGGGCGTGGGCAGGTCTTCCTCCCACCTCCTCCATGTCTGGGTCATGTCCAGTCTGCGGTCCATTTTTAGGGCCTTGTACAGCCTGGATATTAATCCTCGGAGGGAGCCTGGGTCCAAAATCGTGCACAGAGTGCTCGATTCCTCCGGCTCCATCGGGAATGTAGTCCATATTTCCCGAAACGTGCGAGTTAGCTTTGCATATTGGAGGAAGTGGCCCTCTGGGATCCCATAGGGCTCCCTGGCATCCTCAAAGGATAGAAAGGAGTCATTAAGATAAAGCTCTCCAGCCATGGTGCAGCCTCCTGCACTCCAGCTGGCCACATCCATTACGGATTGCATCTGGCGGTATCCCGGAAGCCATTCCAGTGGAAGCGCGCGCGCATAGGGGGCTTTTCGCAGCACCAGGGTCACCGCCCGTTCTCAGGCCCAGGCTACTTGTTTCACTATGAATGGGCAGTTCGAGGGGGTCCTGGCTCCCATCAACAAATACCTAGGGAACTCCGCTTCCGGACACCAACCGGCCAGCAGTCTTTTTTCAGTGTTCGAGCCCTCCGCGCACCACTGTGCTGCATATTGGAGGAGCCCTGCAATGTAATATAGATGCAAGTCAGGGAGCCCCAGGCCACCCTGATCCATGTCCAGCTTGAGAAGGTCAAGCTTAACTCTGCTCCGCTTGCCCGCCCAAACTAGCAGGACCAGTAAGCTATTTAGAGTGGTGAAGGTGTCATTCGGGATGCAGCAAAATGAGTTCTGGAGGGTGTATAAACATCTGGGAAGCAAGACCATCATTCCCAGTGCTACCCGCCCCATGACGGACAGCGGCAACCGGTTCCAGAAAAGTATGGACTCCTTCAAGTTGTCGAGGATTCTTCCTGTATTCAGGGCATATTGGGCTTCAGGGGAGTGGGCTATCTGCATTCCCATATAGCGGAAATGGTCACTCTTCCAAGTTAGTGCTATTCGTGGGAGTGTGGTCGCTTCAAGTCCCACCAACCCCGCCAGCGGGAACGCGATCGATTTAGCAGGATTAATGACCAGTCCAGACACTACACCGAAATCATCCAGGGCGGTTAGCAGGGCTGGGATAGCCTCCGCCGGCTGACACATGTACACTAGCGCGTCATCCACGTATAGGGACACGATGTGGGTCCGTCCGTCTATCTCCAGGCCCCAGCACTCCATGTCTCTTCGGAGGCGGATGGCGCGTGGCTCCATAGCGATTGCAAATAGGAGCGGGGATAGGAGCGGGGATAGGGGGCACCCCTGTCTTGTACCCCGTTCAATGGTGATCAATTCAGAGACCAGCCCGCCTGTTCGCACCCTAGCAGTGGGTCTCTGATACAAAAGTTGCACCCATGTCACGAATTCCTGGCCCAGCTCCATTCTAAGCAGGACTTTCCACAGATAATCCCATTGCAGGGTATCAAAGGCTTTTTCGATGTCCAATGAAATTACTGCTGCTGGTGTCTCCGTACCTGCGACAGAGTGCATCACGTGCGCTAACCTATGTAGGTTCATATGGGTGCATCTGCCCGGCATGAACCCGCACTGGTCCTCGTGGACCAGGTGGGTCACTACCCTGTTTAGCCTAGAAGCCAGCACCTTAGCCAGAATTTCGATATCCACTCCGAGCATAGAGAGGGGGCGGTAGGAACCAGGCAAGGTGGGGTCCCTATCAGGTTTAGGGAGCAACACTATTTGAGCTTCTCTCATGGAGTTTGGGAGTATTCCTGTCTGCCTAGCTTCCCGCAGTGTCTCCAGCAGTCTCGGGGGGAGTTGATCCGCATAGGCCCTATAATACTCCACTGGAAGACCATCTGGTCCTGGGGCTTTCCCCCCTGCCATGTCCCGCACGGCCTCCTGGAGGTCCTCAAGGTTGATCTCCTCCCCCAGCGTCTCACCTTGCTTGTCAGTGAGCTGCAGCAGGGGTATACTGTCGAGAAATTGTGTTATTGCCGCATCTCCAGCCCTTAGTCCCCTGCTATATACACCTGCTAAGTGGGCGCGAAGCTGTAGATTGATGGTCGATTGGGTGTGAGTGAGGGTCCCATCTGGCTGTCTAATGGATAATATGGTCGGGGGTGGGCGTTCTCTCTAGAGGAGCCACGCAAGCAGCTTCCCCGTTTTATCGCCTTCTCTGTGAAGGAGCTGCCGGTATTCTTGCCTGACCAAACAGTCTAACGTATCCCATAGTTCCCCCACTTGCCGGTGAGCCCTCAGCTGATCTTTATCGAGCGCCCTTGAATTAGGGTTTGTGCTCTGTAGCGCGTTCAGGTCTTTCTCAGCGGTTGCTAGATCCGCCTCGAGCCGTTGCCTCATACCCCCCACTTTAGACGAGCATTCCCCCCGCACCACCACCTTCAGTGTGTCCCACTCCGTGCCCCTTGCGTCTGTAGTCAGCCAGTTACTATCAAAGAAGTTAGTGATCGAGTCACTAAGCTCCAGGCTAAATTATTCGTCCTTCAGTACTCTTGGCTGTAGTCTCCAGAGCGGGACTGCAGGCCTAACCTTCTCCGCACCCCATTGCAGTAAGACTGGGGCATGGTCAGACAGAAATCTCCTCAGTATGTGTATGTTGTGGGCGTGCACAGCCGCCCCCTCAGAGAGCAAGAAGCGATCTAGGCGGCTGTAGACCGCATGTGTCGGGGCATAGCATAGCACGTGTACGCACTCTTTGTTGGGTGTAGTGTCCTCCACTAGTCCACGCACCCAAGTCTCTGCATTACCCCCCGTAGTGCCCCGACCATATTGGGTTTTGTATGCAGTTTTGGGGGGAGTCTGCCCCTTCAAGCACACAGTTGAAGTCACCTGCCCAGAGGAGTGGAATACCCGTGTGAGCTGCTATTAGTTCTTCGATGCTTAAATAAAAGGCACCTTCGTCGGTGTTAGGACCATAAATATTTAAAAGGCATACCTCGGACCCGTCCAGTACCCCATGGACCATTATGTACCTCCCCTGTATATCTGCAGAGTAACTCAGCATCCGGAATGGAGTCTGCAGAGCTATCCAGATCGCCACCCCACGTGCGTAGCTAGAGTATGTGGCGTAGAACATCTGACCCCTCCATTTCTTATGTAATTTTTTGGCCTCATTCTCAGTTAAGTGGGTTTTTTGTAGCATGGCTATGTGAGTTTTCTGCCTTCGAAGATATGTTTGTGTCCTATACCATTTCACGAACGTGCCTAACACCCGCACATTCCACGAGATGATATTAAAACCTGCCATCACTGAACTATATGATAGTATGGGAACTGCCACGACCCATCCGCCAGAGCTGTCTGCGTATCAAAAGAAATCAATAATGAAACTGTTCCCCCCCACCCACTGGGTAAACACATAAAGAACCAACCGTGCCTCCCCAATAGTGTCCCAGCATTGCAACCCCCCACCTATAAAGTGAGATTAAGCCTCACTAGCATCAACTTATTAACCTATACAATATATCTGAAAAGAAAGGAGAGAAGATCTCCCCCCCAGCACCACACACTTGTCGCCAATACAGGCTACCACACACACACCGAATCTAATCTTACACAGGGAAGCAGGGGGGGTCCCGTCCACCCACCGAGCGAGTAGCAGGAACTCCCGTGTCGCCACCGCTGCTACACTCACACACTCAAACGCGCTCACCAGCACTCATACAACACCATACAGTTCTCCGATATAGGAGTCGGTAGAAGATAAAATAGGGTAAGCAAGTGGAGGGAGGCAGAGTAGGGGAGAGGAGGAGGAGAATGAGTGTATAGAGAGAAGGGAGAGTGAAGAGGAGAAGAAGTGGGGGCGGCCCGCCATTCCCGTCAATATGGCCAATCGGGCAAGGCGCCATGTGTCCAGGGTCAATACAGTTCAGTAGGAGTGGTGTTAGCAGACGCCCCGTGGGTCCCCAGGGCTCGCGAAACCATTCATAGTCCCATGCCGTGGACCCTGACTGCCAACGTCCCAGGCAGGTCCGGCTGCTGCATTCCAGCTCCCGGCGACTTCAACTGCTGTCGTCTTGTTTCAGGTGCCAGTGGATTGAGGGGTCTCCTCCACTATGTCCCCGGTGTGAGTCTCAGTGTCTGTGTCTGCCGCAGTGACTACCTCCACCAGCGCTCTAGCCTCTTTGCGTTCCGCCATTAGTAGCTCCTGACTGACGGGGATCATCTGAATTCCCTCGCCGTCTGAACTGTTGCGCTCCAGTTCTAAAGAGCCGTCCTGCTGCACGAGTACCCTTTTGGTGGATCGGGTGGGCTGTTTGTTCCGTTGGCCTCGCCTCCGCGTCCGGCGTAGCAACCAGGGTTCCGCAGAGACCCTGCCGGCGCCACCCGGGGCCGGTATTCGTTCATCCCCTCTAACCTCCAACCAATCCCAGGCTGCTTCGGGAGTGGAGAAGTAGTGAGCTTTGTCCTGGTGTATTACTCTGAGCTTAGCCGGGTACAATAACATGTATTTTAGGTTCATGGCTCGGAGCTTCTGTTTCACCCCGCCAAAAGACAGTCGCAGCTGCTGGACTGTTCGTGTGTAGTCGGGGAAGATGCAAATAGTGTGGTTTTCGTATGCTGGATCGCCACTGCGGCGGGCCTCCCTGAGTACATTGTCCCGATCCCTGTAATTAAGGATCTTAACTATGATGGTGCGGGGGGCAGCCCCCACTAGGGGAGGGGGTGCCAGCGCCCTGTGCGCCCGCTTAATCACAAAACAGGAGGAGAGGGTGATCGCAGGGAAAGCCTTCTTGATCCAATTCTCCAGAAATAGCTCAGGGTCACGTGCCTCCGCTCCCTCCGGGAAGCCCACGAAGCGGAGGTTGCATCTGCAGGAGCGCCCTTCCACGTCCTCCGCTTGCTGCTCCAATATGGCCGTCTTCTCTGCCAGTTCCGTTAAGGCGGCCCGTAGGGAGGAGACCTCCGTCTCCATCGTTGACACTTTTTGGTCCGTCGCTAGGGACCACTCCGCCACCGTTCGTATATGGCCAGGTACTGCCTATACCCCCTCCTCCCTTATCTTACCCGACAGATAGATAGCTGAGACGAGTTTGGATGAGGGGTCGTAAACCCCGGCCGTATTTATTAACATAAAAATTACCACTTAATTAATATACATATTTACAAAAATTCTTACGCAGAAAATACTTAATGACATTGATTACATTGATACTTACAGATGTCAGATGCCTAACCTTAACATATCTCTAATACAAAGGTATTCCTATCCGAATCTAAGTTCTCAACATCAACAAAATAGCATACATTAAATTTTCTGCGTAACAAAATTGGAGCCTACGGCAAGGTCAATAACTGGTGTCAGATCCTTATCAAATAATGCCACGCCCTCCTACCGGAGTGCGCATGCGCAGAGGGCCCGTTCACCGCGAGGGTACTTCCCCCGGTTACCCTCGTACGTTCTGTATAATATCTCCATAAAGGGCCCTTGCAGTTCTGCGCCGTTTACTGGCGCCATTGTCCACGTGCGGGGTGGCCCACTCGCCTAGGGAAAGCGTTACTCCCCCCTCCCCCGCACCCATCCAGCCACTGGCTGTAACTGCCCCTGGAGTTCTAAGAGAGACCACTTGTCCCTCCCCCTTGGGCGAGCCCATTCAAGAATGGCGCCGCCCTCGAAGGACCTTAAATTTACTGCTCACCAATCATGACCTTACCGCCACAGGCCAGCATAGTTAACCGACTATCTGGCCCCCCCCCCACTTGCTCACTAGTAGGTTATATCCTATTTCCAACACCACCCAACCATGCCAGCAGATTCTCCAGGAGGATTTCATTACCTACCTTTGACAAATGGACCCCGTCCCTCACATAGCTGGGCTCCCCCCTAATACATCCATGGGCGATAGTTTGCAACTGTGGAGCCCTGAACAGCCTCTCAATCTTGTTATTGACCCTCCTTACCGAGTGGTTCAGTGCTTTCACTGACTCCCCCCCCTCCATTGGAGCCTGGGCACCATCTGCGACCATACGATGGTGCACCCCCTGCATATCCGGGATAACCACCCCACTTCGGTGATTATGGTTTCCACCAGTCCCCGCCTGCCCAGATTCGCCAAGTCGTTCCCTCCCAGGTGCAGTATGATGATACTGGGGAGGGCGTCCCCCCGCATCAATAGTTCATCTACAAAGGCCCTGAACTGGCTAAAACGGAGACCCCCTTTCCCATGAAATGAAACCTGAAAACCTGCCTGCGCCGCCCTAGACCTGTAGTTGCCTGTAAGAAAAAAGTTATTCAAACGCTGTACATATGAATGACCCATAACCCAAATGATATGGAGTCCAGACTTTTGTGCCGGTGCTTGTCCTTGTGTTGCTTGATGCCGCTGTCGTGTCATCTCCAGTTTCCCCCCTGCGTGACAGGTTTGAGAAACTGCAAGGTAAACAGAGAAAGGAAAAGCATCAGTACCGGTGACTGACCCACTCACAACATATGCAGTCGCACATAACATCTATAACAATTGGAGGACCATCTCCCAATCCTTTGAACATTGCCAGCGTGAAAACCTCTCGCTGTTGCCTCCGTGGCTGCCCCTATTCTGAAGGAATGGGTCCCGAAGCAACCCGGATCCAAACCTGCTTTCAGTATTGTCATATCCATGACTCTCTTAAACTGAAACCTTGTCAGTGGAGTACCATCCGCATGTATCAATAATGGCCCCCCCTCCTTATTAGGTCGGTGCCGCAGGAAGGATTCGAGATGAGCGACGGGGCAGCAGGGGTTACCCTGCGCCCGGTGCAGTACTTTTCCTACCCCACGAACCTCCTGGTCGGTTTTGGACTTCCGGAGTGATATCAATAGCACGTCCCCCTGCACCTTCAAGCGGTCCCACTGTAGACCACCCTCTTTGTCCTGCTTGTTCTGCGCCACCAGCTCCCCTACCCTAAACGCTCCGTAAAAGGCTAGTGAAAATGCAGAGCTGAATAGCAAGGCTTCTTCTGTGGTGTTGCAGATGTTGTGGAGGAACCCCAGCAATGACGTTAATAGCTCGACCCCTATCGGACGCCTTGTGTCTGGTGCTGACCCTTGCATACGCTGCCACCCCTTCAACGCCTTTTTGACTGTGAAACTGTTAGTTGGGTCCCCCCTGTCTCTTGTTTGCGCAAAGAATGAGATTGCCGCTATATGCCGCCTAGCCGCTGCTGCTGAACGTCCCCCTTTTTCAAAGCCCCTAAGTATGCCAGAAGTGCCCCAGTGTCCGGCCACTTCTCAGACCACTCACTCCCCAAAAGGTACAGTATGCCCAAAACGCCCCTTCGTATGCTTTCCTGGTCCTGGGAGCTAGGCTAGCTGCCACGAGATCCGGTAGTTGGGGGCACCAATCTGCCAAAGCCAGTCTGGGAAGGGTGTGGGAGTCGCTGCTGCAGACGGGAGATGTGCCCTGAACACCTGCATCTTGAAGCAAGAAAGAGCATCAGCCGCATGATTCAAGACCCCTGGCACGTGTTTAGCTTTGAATTGCATGCTCAATCTCATGCATAATAACACTATCTCCTTCAACAGCCGGAGAATCACCTTACACCGTGCCGTTTGATTATTAATGCATTCAACCACCGTCATGTTCTCAGACCAGAACACTACTGATTGATTACGCAATAAATCCGGTCACACTGTTAATGCCACCCAGATGGGGAACAACTCCAAAAAACCGATGTTAGTCGTCAGCCCAGATTCCACCCACCACGCCGGCCACCGCTGCGCCACCCACTCAGTACCGAGTATGGCACCAAATCCCTCACTTCCCGCAGCGTCAGTCATTAAACCTAACTCTGCTGATGCAGTGGGTGGACTGGGCCACACTACCCTGCCGTTAAAGTCACGCAAGAATGCCATCCAAATCTGCATGTCCTGCCTGACCTCAGCCGACAGTCTGGTATGATGGTGTTTCTCCTTGAGACCGGACATGGCTTGTGCGATGGACCTGGAAAATGGTCTTGCCATAGGGATGACCCTTAGTGCAAAATTCAACTGTCCTACCATCTGCTGCAACTGATGTAGGGTGACCCTCCTTTTTGCCAAGCATTCCTGCAAAGATCTCTTGAAGTTGGCAATCTTGTCTGCGGGCAAACGGAAGCACCCCTGCACTGAGTCTAGCTCAATACCCAAGAATTCTATCGCTGTTGCTGGCCCGACTGTCTTACCCAGTGCCAGCGGAACCCCAAGAGACTGCATGAGCGTGCAAAACTCCTGCAGCGCCCACTCACACTCCCGGGTGCCCGCCGACCCCAAGACAAGGAAGTCATCAAGGTAATGCATAACAAACCGGTGCCCCGTCACCTGTCGAAAGACCCATTCCAAGAATGAACTGAATTGTTCAAAATAGGCACAGGAGATCGAGCAACCCATAGGCATACACATATCCATGTAGAACTTGCCCTGAAATTGAAAACCCAGGAGATGAAAATCCGATGGGTGGACCGGCAGCAAACGAAAGGCGGACTCTATGTCAGATTTAGCCAACAAGGCGCCCGGGCCCAATTCCTGAGCATCTCCACTGCCTGGTCGAAAGAGGCATACTTCACACTGCAAATCTCATCACTGATGGCATCATTTAATGAATTGCCCCTGGGTGCTGACAGGTTATGTATCAACCTGAATTCTCCCACCTCCTTCTTTGGGACTACCCCCAGTGGGGAACAGACAAAATTTGTAACCGGGATGGAGTCAAATGGCCCCGCTATTCTGCCTAAGCGTAGTTCCTTTCCAATTTTTGCTGCCGCCACCCCTGGATTAGCCCTAACAGAGAGTTGATTGCTGCATTCCGCCGCCCCTACATAGTCAGGTGCTGGGATCCTGAAGCCAAACTTAAAACCATCAAGCAATGTCCTAGCTGCAGCGTGTCTATGGTATTTGTTTAACCAGGGTGTCATTGCCGTTACATCAATCGGTGACCAAGCCTTGTGTTATGTGATGCCCTCAATCCTGCTTCTTTTTTCCTCTATCCTTGGATTTTTTGAAGCATTTTGACTCCGGATGGGAGGTGTTGGCACATATAGAGCAAGCGTGCTTAAACTTGCACGTGCCTGGGGGCCTGGAGCAGGTGCGCCTATTAAAGTCCCAACATGTTCCCTTCCTTGTCCCCCCGTTACCCGTGTTGTTGAAAGGGCCCGTGGAGGAGTGTGACCGAAAGGACTGAAAGGACTGATAAGACTGGTTTTTGTGTTGTCCTGAGGTGTCCCCCAAAATTATCTAACCAGGCTATTGTCTCAATGCGATCCCACGAGAGGGATGGGTCAGATGCCTTAGCTCTTCTGAAACTCTTATCATACTCCTTCCACCCCACACCACCATATTTGTCGTGCGCCGCAGTGATCCTGCTTTGATAACATGCCATCTCTGCCTGCATATTAGGGAAGCGATCAGCCATTACTGCCATAAAGATTGAAAAACCCCTGATCCAGTTATTCAGACTCTCATCAATCCTGAACTTCTGTAACTCACTTGCCCATTCTCTTGGCAGCATCCAGTCTTTCTTTTTCTTAGCTTCCTCCCTTGCAGTCTCATCAAGCAGCAATGAGAACATACTGAAATAATTCCCTGACCATATTTTCTCCTTGACCTCCTTTGTGACATGTCTCACCACATGCTCCCTTTCTGAGCGAGATTCCCCCACTCCTAACACAGGCAATGTCTGCAATTTACCTGCTGGGGCTGCCCCGGTCGCTTCCGTCAGCTTCTCCTTTTCTGAGCCGGGTGCTGCCGCTCCTTTCATGGATTCCACTGGGGGCGGGCCACCTGCTGGAATGGCTGGGGGAGGTGTGCCCGACCCTTCCCCTGGCTTATCCCCCGGTGTCCCATTGTACCGGGCTACTATCTGTTTTGCCTCTGCAAGTACATCCACCCCGATGCCAGTGGCCCCTCCCGCTGGTGACAAAATCCCTACCTTTCCTAACCAAGGCACGAACATCGCCAGCTGCGCGGCTAGATCCTGAGGGACAGGGTTACCTCCCGCAGGAATCCCTGGAATATGGGGGCTATCCCCTAACGGAGCCCCCCCACAGGAACCGGGTGGGGTTGAGGGGCAGGGTCACCAGGTATCGGTAGGTCACCCCCCGGGCACTGGCTCCTCCCTGGGCTGCGGGACCGGCGCAGGCGGCACCCGGAGTGACCGGTTCATTTGGCTCCCCCTTTTGGATCTAATCCGTTTGGGGAGAGGGGGAAAAGCTGCCCTGGGTGGCACCATGCTGCGCCTAGCCCTCTCCTCTGGCCCTGCCTGCCCTTCCACCTTTTCCCGGAGGTCAGCCAGGCCATGCCCCAATTCGCCAACCTTCTTCATCATGGCTTCCATGAGTTTCTCCATACGGGAGCGTTGGTCGCCCCTTTTCGCCTTACCGGCCATTGCAACCCCCTCACAGTAAGCACTCTACCTTCAACCTCAAAACACAGGCCACGGATCAGTAGCCTAGCCAACCACACCTTTGCCGCACCTGCACGACTTGGCACACAGTCCAAGCCCTTACCCTACGCTGGAGGCACACAGACCGGCCGTGAGCACACACACCACCAGAGCCACCCCACACCAGCTAGTCTAGTGGGGCACGTGAGATTCGCTCAACGCGCGTGGCTCCCGGTGGCGCTGTAATGCAGGCCCGTCCGTGTCCTCGACGATCTTCCAAGACACCTGGAACAGGACTCCGGACCCCTTGTTTCTTGTCCCGGTGCTCCCAGACTGCAATACAAAAAAGATCAAGGGAAACCAAAAAACCTTCCTTACAGTATGTCTCTTTTTTATCTAGCCGCAAACTCCCCTCCAGGCAGCCTAATGGTAGAGGCCCAATGCCCTTGTTTGCCGGCGCCCCCCAGTGCCAGATTCGGCTAAATAGGGTTTGCAATTTGCCACCCTAAATTAAATACTTCCACACCTCTTTTAAACTTAGGTCCCCAAGGAGCCCTGAGAATAGAGCTCTTCGAGCAAGCACCAACGGTGTCCCAGTCCCTAGTACCACACCCACTGAAATGCGCCTGAATTCCCCCAACTTTTGCTCACTGGAAACCAACACAAGCGCCAATAATCAATACCCCCAACACGTCCCCACTTGAAGAAGCCCAGCGCACCACACTCGCTCCTGGTCACGCTGCCTCTGCCCTCAAGCCCTCGCACGCGTCCCTGCTCGCGATCCTGCTCCGTGATTATCCGGTCAGAATCACGCTATGGCGCCGATGCCGAGACTCGCGCCAGATGCGCCCCAGCCCCCCCTGGTATAAGGACGGGAGTACAGTGACCTCCCGCGCTGCCCCTGCCTTCCGTGCAGCACCTGTAACTGCCCCCGGAGCCTGCTTCCGCTTACCTCACCAGCGAGCACTGATATAACCTGTCGGGCCGCACGCCTTCGGTCGCCGCCCACGCTACCCCGCCACAGTCCTGCGACTTCAGCGAGCACCGCGAACCTGTCGTGATGGGAGAAAACTGCCGGGTCGCACGCCTCCGGTCGCCGCCCCCGATATACTGCCGCAGTCCTGGAAGACAAAGAAAACAGATTAGCAGCCTCCTAGCGAGGCTGGTGTGAGGAAGCTGGAGGAGCGGGGGGCAACAGAGGCCGATTCCCCCGCTCCCTCGCCTTTTAACCCTTTCTACGGGCCAAGCCGGTTCTGACCGGCTTGGCCCCTGCCAGAGGCGTGACCCGGAAGTGATTGCAATCACTTCCGGGTCACACCCGATCCTTGACCAATTGCTGGCGAGGCGGGCCCGTCGCGTCACTCCTGGCGCGACAGGGCCCGCCTCTCTGGTCATTCGGGGCCTGCACGACCGCCATAACTTCGGCGTGGCCGATGCCGGCCCCGCCTTTCTCGGTCAACCCTTAGCAGGCCCACATCCAGCAAGACTGCATCAATCTTGGCTTGTACCATCTGGCTGGAAGCCTCTATGGCTGCGAGGATCTGCGCACCAGTGGGCTCAGGGACCGCCGGGGCCTGCGCAATGGCCCCCGGCAGCTCCAATCGCGGTGCCACGTCCCGGGCTGTGAATTGGTCCATCTTTGTTTGTTGGACCCCCCTCTGGGGTCTGTCCTTGCCCATGTTTGCTGTTCCCTGTCAGAGATGCACTTGCTCCCGTCTAGCGGGCTTAGTTCAATTCCACGTGCTCAGCTCCGAGCTGTCTGGATCTCGTGCGGGGTCTGAATGGGGGCCCCCCAACTCGTAGAAATGAGGCCTAGTGCAGTCAGCTACGCCAGGCGGCTTCCGTTGCCCAAGCGCCACCCGGCCCCAGTATCGTTCGTGGAACACATTAATAATCATGAAATGTGGCCTAGAATAATTACCAGTGGCTGAGATTAGCTCAGGCCTTGCGTTCAACACTAGATTACTTTTTCTATGTAAATTAGTTCCATTTACATTCATAGCAAATACATTTATTCCACAGGGATATCCTGAAACTCTGGCCTGGATCTAGCCCTCTGGATCAATGTTGGACACCCCCTGCACCAAGGCATTACTTGACGTCAAGGTCCTTTCATCCTGCTGTTATTGATGAATTTTGTAATCCGATTTGCACTTTGGAAAGGTTTTCCCAATTTCACCGCGCTCATAAGGTCACAAACGCCATGAAATCAATTCTACCTGGTAGGTCAGTGGAAATAAAATGACATTTATAAATATCTTTTATTGATTCCAGAGAAGCTCACAGAGTGACATCACCAAAGACTGGACTTCACAGCCACAGAGCCACGGGTCGCAATGAATCCCTGAGGCTGTTCCACCAGGTTTTGTGTCACAAGTAACATATGCGGAGGCGGCACTGCAGATTGTCACAAGCAAGCAGGGAACAGAGAAGCCAGTGGATAAATGCGGGTAACACAGTCTGCTGATCCACAGGAATGTAATGAAGTGAGCTAATTATCGCTTCCTTATTCCAAGCGTTGTGCAAAGCAGAGTTAAACTCTCGCTTCTTCATCAGATCATGTTTTGAGGATTAGCCATTAAATCGAAAAGAGAGAGTGTCTTTTAAAATCAAATTAATTTCATTTTTGCGTAGTGATAGGTTACAATTTCCATAGGAAGAGCGATTTTTGTTTTCTAATAACTTTGGTGCTGAGTTATAGATCTGCACAAAACTTTCCAAAAAACAAAAGGTTGTCTACCTAGGCTTCTGCAAGGAAAGTTTCGAACTGATCCGTCAATCAGGACCTAGTAAAAGGGTCGAGGGGATCCCAAAACATTGATTTCCCATTTTTAATTCCTATAGGCTATTTTGCTCTCCGATACGGAGAAAATGGCTGAGTGGGAGTTACACCAAATTTTGCAGAGCGTTACAATTGTACTTACAAAGCGTGCTTTTCATTATTTGGTGTAAATCTGCTCAGGAGTTTTTGAGAAATATACATTTAAAAAGTGGCTCAGTGTGGCCAGGATGGGGTTAATTGCATAGAAAAGTTAGTCCTATCTGGACTGTTATTTTATTTTTGGGAGTTTTATGTAACACAAACTCGACCGGAAGGTATCGGAGTGCTTTACATGAGTACCAGGTGCGTTCCAGACGGAAACATTCATTTTGTTGGGCACGGGGAGATCAAGTTACTTATTTGCCCAGAATCACAGGATGTTGAGCGTCCCTGCCCCAGTTCCCCAGCTTTGAGGGCGACTGCTCTAGCGGTTAGGCCACATCCTCTCCCCATGGGACTCCTGGGGTAACGAAAATGAAATAAATACTTGAAGAATCTTATTGGCTGAGGGACCGCCTTTTCTCCTGTCAGCCAATGGGGTGCCATGGTACCTGGGACCATAATATGATACCTCGTGATCGGATTGGCTAGGCGCAACATCTCAGCAAAATGTTGTGGAAGGCCATGACATCGCTCGAGGACTCCTGAGACAGTTAAAAAAGACATAAGGGGCAGGGTAGGAACACCCTAATACCAAAACACTTGTGCGGGGAACTCAGAGGGACACCGCAGAGATTTAAAAAAAAGAAAAATTAGGGCAGCGAGTACCATGGTTCTTTCAGCCCTGCCATGGAGTTCAGCTGTACCTTCGCAGGACCGGCTGTGCAAGCATCCACCCTATAGTACTGCGGTACTGTACAAGCTTCTCTGAGGAAGGTGGCATGCTACCTTGATACCACGGGGTGGAAGATTGTGTGGTAGGTACCGCAGGATGACAGAGCCTTCTCTTCTCCCCACAGGAGACCTCAACGTGTCCCATGTTGGACCTTGCATTTGTAGCATTTTGATTCTTTTTAGTTGTACGAAAAAGTAGATTTATTAATCGTACTAGGTACTCCCCCCCATTCCAACATTTCCTACGAGAAGGAGAGGAACAGGAAGGGGAAGTCAAGTCAGAACAGGAGAAGTAAAGGACAAGGAGAAGTTCAGAACAACGTCACAAATCAGAAAGGGTGCAATTAAATAGTCAATCTTGTTACCAATATTTAATCTAGAGCTTTATCTGAACTTGGGACTAGAGTATTGAACAGGGGTTTAAGTTTTGCACCCACGCACCTGTTTAATGACCTTGTAGCCACTATCTACTTAGATTCACATGCAAATTGAGACTTAAAAAGTTTTTTGCGAATAAACCACCACAGACAAAACATATAGCTGTCAGAAAGGAGGCAAGCAGTACTACTGTTCAAGAGCCGAGGGATATTTCTCTACTTATGAGCTTGGAAGATGGTCAGGAGTTAGACATAGAAGATATAGCAAGGCAGTTGGATATAGATGTAAGCAGGGCAGAGAGTAGTGGCCTGAAGGATAAGTCAAAATCTGTACCACCTTTACAGGCAGAGAAGGTCATTGATGTGTTTCAAAATGTGATGTTGGATGATGTGGATGACTCGTTGAATTAGGGGAGGAGCTCGCTGCAAGTGCCACACTTATCGATTAGTGGCGAAGTGCTTATAGATTTGAAAGGGTTATACCTTTATTTGGGTATCGGGTGCGAAGAAAGAGGGGGTGCAAATAACACCAATGTTTAATGGTACAGTAAGGATGTGAACTAAGCACAATGCATACAACATACTATGGTGAATGGATTATTATATGTATTTAAGTTATTGTTTACAAGAGAATGTTGTGGAATTTTGTAAGGTTGATGAACACTTTATGGCTTTGAGGTTGGTTATAGCTGTGTTTTTTGTGTTACAGGTCTGGGGAAGTGGCAGAAGCAGTCAAACACATTTTGGCTGTGAGATTTAACATTTTTGTAAATAAGATAACTTGTGTTGAAGCCTACAACGAATGTTTTATGTATCATTGGAGTAAACCATTGTGAAACACTCATGGACTGTTTATATGGACACAAAATTCTCGTAGTTTTCATATGTTTTATGGCTCTGGCTGGTATCCAGAGAATGAGAGAGCGCTGGGCGTGAAGCCTCATTACTGTTTCTTGCATTATATATATATATATATATATATATATATATATATATATATATATATAACCTACTGGCGGTCGCCAGTAGGTAGTTATAGCTAGGACCTAGTTTCCATAGAAAAAGCGTTTTTGATTTGCCAATATCTTTGGCGCCGTTTGACGAATCTTCGCGAAATTTTCAAATCTAATGGGGCGCTCCGGTCAGCTCCTGTCTTGAAAGTTTCGGGGTGATTCGTCAAGCGGGGGCCAAGAAAAAAGGGGGGTCCCAAAACGTGTTTTCTCCATGTTAATTTCCATAGGAAACTTTTGTCGCGGCTACAGCCCGAACTGCTTAACGGAATTACACCAAATTTGGCAGAGAGGTAGGTCTTGGTCCAGAGTGCACCCTTTGCTTTAAATGGTGTAAATCCGTTCAATAGTTCCTGAGAAATAAAAAAATAAAAAAATATCGATATCTGGTGACCGCGGTGGATCCGCGAACCCTCCCGATCACGAGCTTCCTTCTGATTGGCTGCCAAAACTTCAAACCAAGAAGTGTTGGCAGCCATCTTGTGACTCGGTAAAACCGAGTCACAAGCAAAAAGGGAACAAAATTATTTTTTTTTAAAGAAAATGGGGCAGGGTAGAAACACCCTGACCCCCTAGGCCTGGTCAGGGGGTCCCACAGGGACCCCCAAGGCCAAAAACAGCATTTAAAAAAAAAAAATCGGCGGGATTCGTGTACGGTACGTGGATCCCACTGAGAGAAAAAAAAAAACGAAGCGCGGTTTCCCGCGCTTCGTTTTAATGAGCCCCCGGGTGGGCCTGGACCCGGGGGCATTCCTGTATGTTTATGCGGGGGCCCTGCGTGGGCCCCCGAGGCCCCAGGGACCGCCACCTCCACAGGGCTTTAATTATTACACGCGAGGGGCACGCGGCCCCCCCGCAGCCCCGGGGACCGCCACCTCCCCGGGGCTCTGTTTTAAACAAATTTAGTATGGGGGTACAGGGCCCCGGGGACCACCACCTCCCCGGGGCATACATAAATTAGGTTTGGGGGTCCGTTGCGGACCCCCGGGGACCACCACCTCCCCGGGCTTTAAACAGAATGGGAGGGGGACCGTGCGGCCCCCCTTCAGGGGCCCTCCAAGGCCCTGGGGACCGCCACCCCCCAGCTCCGGCTCCAGCAATGTCTGGGGGTGTCCACCCCTGGGACATTGCAGTTTGCTATGACAAAGAGGGAGCACTGCTCCCGCCCTGCCATAGCAAACTTCTGCTTTGCTTCGTGGAAGCGAGAGCAGGAAACCTGCTCTTGCTTCCACGAAGCAAAGCAGAATTGCTTTTGGGCAAAGGGAGCTGCATGTCATCCGCTCCCTTTGCCCAAAAGCAATGCCGGCTCCCGCAGGAAGCAGGGAGCTGGCAGGAACCACGGGGGCATTGGGGTTCCCCCGACGGTCCCCAGCGTGAGGACTGGCCCAGGGGGATGGGGTCCCCGGGGCCAAAAGTGGCCCAGGGAAGAGGGGCCACGCGGCCCCCTCCCGAAAAAATAAAAATAAAAAAAATAAAAACGAAGCAGTGCCCCAGGGGATGGGGTCCCCGGGGCCGAAAAAGGCCTCAGGAGGGCAGCCCCCCTCCTTTTAAAAAAAAAATATAAAAAATGAGGCGTGGCCTCGGACCACTCTCGGCAATCCAGCTGTGTGGGGCTTACTAGAGATAACAGGAGGGCTAATTGGCCCCCAGGGACACTCAGGAGGCAAGGGGAATTCATCCCCCAACCAAGAGCACGCCAGAAGGCGCATTTGCAGAGTGGTGCAGAAAGGGGGCATGGCCGGTGTGCAGCTCTCAGTAATCCAGCTATCTGGGGCTGAATGGAGGTGTCAGGTAGGCTAGTTGGCCCCTAAGGACCCCCACTATCGAAGGGGACTTTAATCCCCATCCCAGAGTGCACCAGGGAGCACGTTTGCAGAATGGTGGGCAAATGGGGCGTGGCCTCCTATGAAAACATACCAATGCTGCTGTGTGGGACTTACTGGAGGTAATAGGATGGGTAATTGGCCCCCAAGGACATCCTTGGGGGCCACCTACCCCTCCTGTTACCTCCAGTAAGTCCCACACAGTGGTATTAATAAGAGGTCTTTGGAGGGCACGCCCCCCTTTCTCCACCACTCTGCAAACGTGCCTCCTGGCACACTACGGGTTGGGGGATGAAGTCCACTTTACTCCTGAGGGACTATGGGGGCCAAGAAGCCCTCCTGGTACCTCCTGTAAGTCCTACGCAGTGGAATTCCTGAGCGCTGGTCGGAGGCCCAGCCCCCTTTCTGCACCACTCTGCAAATGCAACTACTACGTTATAGTTATAAATTAGCATTTAAAAAACCTTAGAAATTCACTGAAAAAAGCATAGGTTTCAGGGACGTTATAGTTAGTAATTAGCATTTAAAAAACCTTAGAAATTCACTGAAAAAACCACAGGTTTCAGGGACGTTATAGTTAGTTGGACATTTCACTCGTACAAAACCAGAGAAATTCAGCCGTTATAGTTATTTGAGCTAACTATTACTCGCACCCCCGCAATGCACTGCTGATGACGTCACATATTACATCACTCATGACATGGTCAGTGACATCACTGATGACATCTCAAATGACATCACTGTTGACATCATCCACTTAATATCTGATGCACCTCCTCACATTTCAAACCCCCTCTCTAAAATACAGACAACCACTCTCGAAACCATAGACACACCAATACCAGTTAGTACATAGCCACTCACTCATTCATAGGTCTACACACATCCACTCACTCACCGATACAGTCACTCATTCACGCAGTCACTCATCAATACAGCCTCTGATATATGCACTCATACACCCATACAGACACTCACATACTGCCACTCATCCACAGAGATACTCACACACCTAGTCAGTCACCCAAAGACTCAATCACACTGCCAGTTACTCATCAATACAGTTATACACACACCACCTCACTTATTCATACAGATAATAACACATACACTCTCTTCTACAATCACTGACACAAGCACACACTCATCCATACAGCCACTCTCACAATCACTGACTCTCACATATACTCAGTTATATACTCCAACACTCACATATACTGCCTTTCACATATGTAGTTACTCAGACATATACCACTGAGACATCCATTCACTCACCGACACAGCCATACGCACACTCACTCACCCATACAGCCTCTCACAGATGCACTCATGAACCCATACACCCACTGAATCACCCAGTCACACAGCCATGTAGGGAGTTACACCCCCCACCCACCCACACAGACACTCAGGCACCCATACAGGTACTCAGACAACCAATCATTAACCTATATAGACACTCATGTAGCTACTCACCAACCCATGCAGCGACTTATACACCAACTGACATACTGATACAGACATTCACACAGATTAGTCATTCACCCATGCATTCACTAAGACACGTTTAATCACTCACTTATACAGTCAGTCACGCACCAGCTAAATCATCCATTCAGAAACTCATACACCCACTCATTCTTCAATACACCTTTGCATATCCATATATCACATTCTTAAACTTTTTAGAAACACTCACAGTCACTGGATGATGTCATCAGTGATGTCATCAGTGATGTCATTTGAGATGTCAACAGTGATGTCACTGACCATGTCATGAGTGATGTAATATGTGACGTCATCAGCAGTGCATTGCGGCGGCCAAATTTCTCTGGTTTAGTACGGGTGAAATGTCCAACTAACTATAACGTCCCTGAAACCTGTGGTTTTTTCAGTGAATTTCAAAGGTTTTTTAAATGCTAATTTCTAACTATAACGTCACTGAAACCTATGTTTTTTTCAGTGAATTTCTAAGGTTTTTTAAATGCTAATTACTAACTATAACGTCCCTGAAACCTATGGTTTTTTCAGTGAATATATATATATATATATATATGTGTGTGTGTGTGTGTGCGTGTGTGTGTGTGTGTGCGGGTGTGTGTGTGTGTGTCAGTGCTGTAATGTGTGAGGTCATAAGCAGAATATCACAGTGGTACAAGTTATGGTTACACATAACTCACAAATTTCACAATTGTTTTTGGTTTTCAAACTGTAGTGGTTTTTTAGTGAATTTCTAAGTTTTGTTTAACATAAGTTAAAATCTTACTACCTTCTTCACATATAACTCTGCACCCATCCCTGCGAGCAACCCACCCTCGCCATGCACGGACTTCAGTGGTGCGCAGCAAGGCGTTGGTCACAGGGTCTGGTGGCCCCCATGGGTGGTCAACAACCCCACAATTAGCCATCTGGCCATAGACGCACACCCTCATTTTTTTTAATGTTTTAAAATGGTGGCGGCAACATTTTTCTTTATGTTGCGGTGTTGAATCATATCATGCAGTCCCACCTGGGACTGACCAAGTACATTATGTGTTTTGCAGTTTTTTCCCACAGGGCTCCTTTGGGAGTCCCGTGGAAGTTCCAAGGCAACAATATAGCTATCAATTTTGAAACTTAATTTCTCTAAAACTGCTGAACACAATTACACCAAATTACAAAAAAAGCACGCTTTTTGGGTAAATATCTAGCATTTTGCCAAACTTGGTGTAATTCTGTTTGGCTTTTTTTCTGTATCGGTGTCTAATTTTGAATATGGAAAATGCATGGGGAAAAAGTGTTTTGGGACCCACTCTTTTTCTCGACCCACGCTTGATGGATTATCCCAAAACTTTCTAAGAAGGTGCTGGGGTGGATGAACTTTTTTCCCAAAAAAAGTTCACCCACCTCAGCTCCTTCTTGTAAAGTTTCAGGATGATCCATCAAGCGGGGGCTGAGAAAAAGAGGGCCCCAAAACCTGTTTTTTCCATGCAATTTCCCATAGGAATTTTGAACTGTGCTACAACCGAAAAGGGCTGAACAAATTACACCAAATTTGGCAAAAAGCTAGATTTTTACCCTGAAAATTTCTTGTTTGTTATTTGGTCTAAATCTGTTTAGTAGTTTTTTGAAAAATGAAGGTTCAAAATGTATAAATATTTCAGGCCATGGTAGTACCATTGGACTGGCAGAGCAAAATATAAGAGTTGTTTGGCTGGCGTCAACATCAGCAAAGATGGTTGCTAGCCATTTTAGGACTCTGGGACTCTGTCTCCATGTCCTGAAAAAAAAGATCAAAATAACATACATGGGAGGAAAGGCCTTGTGGCACAACCCTAGAGCCAAAATTAACAAAAATTATTTTTGCTGTGCTGCGGTACTACCGAAGCACTGAATCCCGCCCTTTTTCAATAAAAAAGACCCCCCCCCCCAGATGGGCTAGGGCCCGGGGGCTGGCACAATAAATATGTTTAATAAAAATAAATACATTAAAGGGGGGGCTTGGGAGCCCTCTTTCCTGAGCCATGTAATGGCCTTCGAAGACCACATCCCCAAGGTCTTGCAGCCAGTATGGTGTCCTGGGGACCCCATCCCCAGGGACACAGAAATGGTTTCATTTTTTTTCCTCATTTTGCACACACACAGGTAGAGGCCACTGGATTGCTCCTGTCCAGCTGGAGCAAAAATAGGAGCTGCTCTTGCTGGGCAGGAGCACATTAAAGAATAGCTGCCTCCCACCAGCACCATAGGATGGCTGCTGGCAGGGAAGCGGTGGGGGCCCACGAGGGCCTTGAGCCTCCCCCTGTGGTTCCCGAGATAGAGTAGAGTTGTGGGTGCCCCAGGTGAGACCGGGGCACCCACAAAAAAAAGATTTAAAAAAGTGTGTCTGCCTCCTGCCCACATCCCAGGATGGGTGCAGACTGGGGAGGCGGCAGGGCTGCAGGGGCCTCGGGCCCCATTATGGCCCCCAATGGAATGTCAAGATGTGGGTGTCCCAATTGGGACTAAGATACCCCTAAAAAAATTGTCAAAAAAATAATATATGAGTGGCCGGACCTTTTCTTTTATTATTCACGCCTCCTTGAAAAGGAGCGCCCTTCGTGGGCATGTTTTCCTGCTTTGTGGTGCCTCAATCTGGGCAGGGGCACCACTAGCATGTTACAAAAACGTTGTGGGGTCTGCAGGAGTGCAGGCAGCCCCCCATAAATTATTTATTAAAAGTAATCCTATTTTTCCAGGGGTGAATACAGTGTGACCCCCAGGGAAAGCGTATGGTGTTTGCACCAGATCTAGAGCTGGAGTTTTTGCTCTTCAGCTAAGGATAGCAGGGGTCCCTTGTGGTAGTAAAATAAAGACTCCAATATGTGTTTAATATTGTTGACCAAGCCAACAGACGTCTTTATACATTGATGCTGTCACCCTTTGACAAAGGTAATACGCTTGCCTTTATATAATGATGTGGAAACCCCTTGACTAAGCCAGTAAGGTGAGCCTTGTATATTGATGTGGACGCCCCTTGACAAAACCAATAGGTTTGCTTCTATATATAATGATGTGGTGACTCCTTCAACAAAGCCAATAGGCTTGCCTTGTATATTGATGTGGCCACCTCTTGACAAAACCAATAGGCCTGCCTTTTATATACTGATGTGGTCACCCTTGACAAAGCCAATAGGTCTGCCATTTATATATTGATGTGGTCACCCCTTGACAAAGTCAGTAGATCATGACTCCTCTTTGTATTGCGATGAGCGTTCTCAGTGCCTGATCCTGTGCGGGTGGGGTTGTTGGCTGCCTCTGGTGGGGTTTGGTGAAGGGGTGTCTGTCCATCAAAGGCCAGTGACGGTATAGTTAGGTATAGTAGCAAGACCATACTCTGCCTTAAAAGACCCTCGAAATTCACTGAAAGAATCCAAGATAAAAGTGACGTTATAGTTTGATAGGGTAATAAGATTTTACTTTATGTTAAAAAAAAACCTCCAGAAAACAAAGGTTAAGGTGACGTTACAGTTAGGGGTGGTAATAATGTCTTACCTTAACTTAAAAAAACGTCGAAATTCCCTGCAAAAACATATTACATCACTCTTGACATGTTCACCTACATACTTGATGACATCACTAATGGCCTCTCAAATGACATTATTGATGACATCACTGATGACCTCATCCAATCAGTTTGCTATACACTTCTGGCACTGAAAGGTATTTAGTGAGCTACATCTAGAGCAACTTTTCGATAGCTTCAGCTAAGTGTAAGCTTTGGCACAATGCTTGGCCTCCAAAGAGGACTTGCGTGCGTGGATGATGTGAGCTCTCCATGAAGAGTTCTCCACAGGACAAAGGCTGCGTATAGTAGAGCCTTCACCACCCAACAGTGTTTGACAGTCTATAATTAGGAGGCTGTCCGTAAAATGTTGTGCACAGAACAACAGCTGTACGTAGTAGGGGATTGGGGACCTTCATATATCACTGAAAAAACAAAGGTTAAACTGACATTATAGTTAGGTATAATAATATCTTATTTTACATTTAAAATATTTGTGCCCTGAAGTAACTATAACTCGTGCTCTGGCTTTACACAGTGTTGTTGTCAATTATGTAATTTCAGACGTCATGAGGTATGATAAACATTGCAGTCATTGAGCATATCATGAGAGATGTAGTATATCAGGGTACAAGTAGTGCATGTCAAGAGCGCGTGTTATAGTTACTTTAGTACACAGGTTCTAGTTACTTGAGATAACTGGAGAATCTCAGTGGTTTTGTTAGTTTAGTACATTTTTTAACTGAATTTTTCAACCTAACTATAACACCCCTTTAGCTTTTTCTTTTCAGTGAATTTCTAAGCTTTTTTTTAAAAGGTGAAGTAAGATGTTATTACCATACCTAGCTATAACATCGTTTTAACGTTTGTTTTCTTCAGTGAATTTCTGAGGTTTATTTTTAATGCAGAGTAACTATATAAAGGCTGCCATTTTATGTAAGGCAGGCATACTGGCTTTGTCAAAGGGTCAAAGTCCAAAATAGAAAAGGCAGGCCTATTGCTTTATCAGAGGGTCAGCACATATAAAGCAGATCTATTGCCTTTGTCAATATATCACCACAATAATTTACCAATAACTATAATTGAATGCATTCCCATGTGCATATGTGTATGCTATAATCATTAATTAATACTGTCACAAATATTTTGAATAAAGTATTCTTATTCAAAGCTACCATTAAAATGGGTTGAGTCTTTGTTTTCACATTCTTCAGCCCTTAAAATGCAGACATAGAACCAAACACAAGATGTCTAACTCCAGCTGAACAGCATAAAGCTTCAGCTTGGAGTGCTTTGAAAAAGATGGCAAACTCTCCCGGGGTCACTTATTTAATGACCCAGGAGAATTACTGCCAGTTTTTTTTAATGTTTTAAAGGGGGCTGCCGTGCTCCCTGCTGCCCCCACAACATTAAAAAAATATGCCTGCTGGTGTCCTTACCCCTTCTAGGGACAACACCTGGATCTAAAAAAGTAAGCAAAAATTCCTTGCATGGCAATATGGGGCACTCCCCAGCATTAGCAGAGCAGATACTGTGCTCATTTCATATTCACCCATGTTTATTTTTTAATGTTTTTTTTTTTGGGTTGGGTGCACCAGTCCCAAAGAGGGCACCCAACAACTTTAGGCAATGTTGGGGACCGCTGGGGAGGCCCATGGCCCTCGCGGCTCTGCTGGCTCCTCTGCTAGCACCCATTCAGGGTGCGGCGGGAACTGGCAATCTTATGTTTTTTTAAGTTGGTGCCGTCTTCCCACCCGTGCACCCACAACCATTTCTGCCAAAATTAATTAGCAAACCAAAAAATGAATTTCCTATGTAAATGGTATACTAACTGTGATTACCCAGTGGCAACTGCCTCTGGTATATATATATATATATATATATATATATATATATATATATATATATATATATATATATATATATATATATATATATATATATATATATATATATATATATTATTTTATTATATATTAACATTGGTGGAAACATGGTTTTGAGACCCTCTTTTTTCTTTGCACTCCCTTGACCGATCACCTCGAAACTTTGCATCGTCAGCCAATTTGGAAAAAGCTATGGGTCTGCAAAGTTTTGTGAAGTCTCATCAAATGGATGCAAAGTTATTATATATATATATATGTGTGTGTGTGTGTGTGTGTATGTGTGAATGTGTTTTATATATATATATATATATATATATATATATATATATATATATATATATATACATACAGTGCATTGTGTTGTGAACAGTGTTACTGTACAGGATTGTAAGATTGCTCCATGTCGGTAGATCATAATTATAGGTGGTTTGGTGTTCATCCCGTCTGGCATTTACTACATATGATAAAGATCGCACCTTCAAATTATTCACCTGCTAAATTTCAGCAGAATAATTCTCCTTCGATTTATTGGGAAGAAAAGACCTGTTAAACACTGGCACTAGTGGATTTTGGTGCACAAAAATCCACAGTTAAGCCCCATTTTTGAGGACAGAACCCAGAATAGGCAATAATTATGGCACTTGGTTAATTATGATGCCTAGAATAGTGAATTTTCTCTGGATCACTGATAAAATATTAAAAACTAAAATATGGTGTGGACAGTATATCGTGCCAAAAATATTGAGGACCAAAATATCGAGAAAGCAAGTGATGTTATGTTATGTTAATTTCTATTTGTATAGCGCCAAATCACCAACAGGTCTCTAAGCGCTAAGACAAACCCTAAACCTGAAGTCGAACATGCTTCCCAAAGCTTTGCATCTCCGGTTGAGCCTGTCCAAACACCTGAGTGAAAAGGAAGGTCTTAAGACCCTTCCTAAACGGGAGTAAGGTGGCTTCCCTGCGCAGGCTGTCCGGGAGTTTATTCCAAAGCTGAGGAATCACAACTGAGAAGGCTCGCCCCCCCAGCGTGTTTTTATCAAAGCGTAGGCATGCCAGCAGGCTTGCCTCAGCCGATCGGAGGCCTCTACCCGGCACGTATTTCTTCAGACGGTCTTTGATGTATCCGGGTGCTGCTCCGTGGAGGGCTTTGTGTGCAATGCACAGCCCCTTAAACCTGACCCTCTGCCTGATTGGGAGCCAATGCAGTTGTTGTAGCAGGGGTGTGGCACGTGCTCTTCTCGGGAGCTTGAAAATCAGTCTTGTTGCGTCATTCATAACTACCTGAAGTCTCCCCAAAAGTTTGTCAGGTAGCCCTAAGTATACTGCGTTACCATAATCCAGGCGCGACACAATTAGGGCCGACACCACAGTACGCATGGTGGAAAATGACAGTAAGAATACAAGTTTCCGAAGTTGCCTCAAAAGGCTCACACAGCTCCTCACTACGATGGTCACCTGATTGTTCAGTGTTAGCTTGGTGTCCAACCTAATGCCCAGGCTCTTCACCACTGGCACCGGTGTCGGAGTAGTGCCTAGCTCTTGTGGCCAGAAGGCATTAGACCAGGGGTTAACCCCTGCATTGATGGCAAGCACCTCCGTCTTATCAGGGTTTACTTTCAATGAGTTATTGGTCATCCAATTCATAGTTAGCCGGAGAATATTTTGCACGTTGGACTGTGCTTGTAAAGAGCTGTCAATCCGCATGATTAACTGTGTGTCATCGGCGTAGTTAAACACCTGACAGTCCAATTTTGCCAGTGCAAAAAGTATGGATTTACTATTCTTAGCTCCACATCTACGTACCTTGAAGATATATATATATCGTCAAGGTACATACATGTGGAGTTATATATAGTAAAGCTTTAATTACCTATGGAAATGCATCTTCACTATATTTTTGTCCTCGATATTCATGACGCAATATTTTGACCCACAATATTGGTGTTTCTGATGTTCTGGCTAAACACCAGTTTATCGGGTGTGAAAATTGCTGCATCCGATAATTAGGCACTGGTAATGAAGACCTTACTCGCTTTCAAATTACACTCTAAATGAAGTACTTTAATTAGCTACATGCCTATAGCTTAAATGCAAACAATGAAGTGATATCCTAAAGCTTGAAACATTTCATCTTAGCTGATTCAGTGATTGTATGGGAAAGGACTCAGCTTTCATTATTGCTAAGAGGTGCAGATGATAGCGGAGGTCTAAACCACTTCTATGCAATGCCCCATTTCTTGAAATGGTTTAGACTCCCTGAGTGGCCAGTGTTCAATAAGCTTCTGAAGTCTAACAGAACACTGAGGATAGAACCAGCTGTATTCTTGTCTTCCAGGTTGACCCACTCTATGCAGATCTTTGTTAACAAGGGCGTAAAGTTTGGCGTAGCACAGATGACAGAACCATCTATCATTGTCTCCCAGGCTGATCCATTCTGTGTCATCAGTGGTCAACAAGAGCATACAATTTGACAGGACAAGGATGGCAGAACCACCCCTATTATCACTTCCCAGGCTTATCCACTCTACAAGTGCCCACGGCCAACAAGAGTGTCAAGTTTGCCAAGACTTGGTGGATAAGCCACCCTACCTTTGTATTCTTAGTGTCCAAACTCTATGAGCAACCTGTGGTCAACAAAGGTGTCAAGTCTGGCTCGGCATGGAGAACAGAACCACCCCTATCTTTGTCTCCCAGGTTTATATATTCTAGGAGCAACTGGGTCAACAAGTTAAGTCTAGCACTATATGGTCAATAGAACCACCTCTAGCCTTGTCTCCAAGGTGAGCCACTTGGTGAGCAACCAACAGTCAACAGGGGCATAGAGTCTGGCTGTACGTGGAGGAAAGAGGAACCCATATCCCCTCATCTTCCAGGCTGACCCACTCCATGAGCATCCCATTGATCTGCACAAGCACATCTGCAGACCTACACAAGCAAAATGTCTTTGTGAGTCACAGTGGAGCTGGGTATTTGCTTGTGGCACAATGGACAGTGTACAACCCTTGCTTGAGTACACACCATTGTTTTAAGAACCAGCCACATAGTCATTCTGCCACAACTGCAGCTCTGATTTCAATAAAATAGCAGCATCAGAAAACCTTGACTCCATAACCAAGAAATCCATTATCACAAAGAAATTATGAACAAAACCATAAGCACATTTTTGTAGTGGATAGGATAGAATGGATGAGATATGAGCTTCACATGAATGCGGGGAAGTAGAATTCAGGCCTTTCCCATCAAATAAGAAGAGAAATGGCCACAAACATAACACATTGTGTTAATGATAATTGTCCACCCATTTAGAGATCCCAACTGTTTGCGGTGGGAGGTTGTCATTTTGCCAAAAATTAATCTGCTGCTGTGATGGGTACACCTCCAGCAAAACTGATGCCGGATATGTCACCATATTGTTGGAGCATGCTAGGCATTGTTTTTATTTTTAGATAAAAGCCCTTTGTGAGAAAATGCCTCTTTTGTGTGTACACCCCTATTTATTGCTGAATTTTATTTCTGGTTTGTAGACTGCACACTGAGGTGCTGCCATCCAGTGCCCATTGTATGTGCTCTGATCCATAAAACATGTATAATGTGGCTAATACCTGATGAGCATACTTAACTTTCCTGTAAGACCATAGTATATGGTGTAGAAAGTACACTCATGGTATAGTAAGTTAAATGTCACCTGTGGCCTGCAGCACTTATTTCCATCCACTAATGTTATGAGGAAAACAAAGCTTCAGGCCTATCAATGTAACCTGGCTGCTGCAGTTTAAACCTGCAGTCCAGCTGTCAAATAACCCTTTTGACACAAGAAAACCCTTCCTTTTGAATATTGTTAAATCGTCCCTAAGTGAGCCTTGTAGTCCTCAAAGTAGGAGGCTAGTATTTAAAGTGGAAAATGTAGAACATCGATGTTGCCATGTCCCAACTGTGACAATCCCCCAAAAGCTATTTTCACTGTGGAAAGGTCTGGCCGTCCTTTGAAGAAAACTAGAGTACAGATTAAATTATTAATTTTGCCATCTAAGGCTTTGGACACGCTAGAGAAATAAATCAACCACTATTTCTAATATTTATTAAAAATCCAATTCAATGGTGAAGTTAGAATTTTATTAAATATTTAGGAAAAGTAGCTTTCAGAATGTTACCTTTCCCTGCCTGAAACTCATGGAGGGTAATTTACATTAGCCTGCCAACAGCAGCCCCTGTCAGTGCTTGGCTCTAATGATGTGTGAAAACTGCTCCCACAGCAGACACAATGGATTGGGTTTCATGACAGGATGGGCTGGAGGTGAGGTATGGGAAACCTGTCAGCCTACGAAGAGCACCTGGGAGAGTTCAGGATTTGAATTTACTTCAATGGGACAGGTGCGAAATCTATCTATTTACAGTCAAGTATAAGGGGAACCCTGAAGAAAGAAGCCTTTGAAGGTTAGGCACTCTGTAGCCGATTGGGCATCAACCTAGTGGGAAGGGAAGCTGGTCTCAGTACCAGTTTGGAGTAGCTGAGGAGGAGGGGACTTCTCATTTCCCTAAACAGACTCCTTGATGGCCCCCAGGGACTTTCAGGGGCAGAAGGCTTGTGCCAACTTGATTTTCCCTACGAATCGTGAACTCTAAGATAGTTTGAAGAATGGTAAAGGATGCGCTGTAAAAGGAGGAAAGATTGCCCCTGGGAACCTTTTCACCATTTGTTATTGAGTGACTAGGAGTGACCCCCACCCACTGGCTACTGAAATTTATAAACCTGGCACCTCGCCATGTGGCTGAACTGTAGTTTGCTATGGTGGATACACTCCACCGTGGCCAAACTTTTCCAATGGCCTGACAGAGTAAAGGCTGTCAGAGAATTGGCTATATGTCCACCCACCTAATTTAGATGGGTGGACATATAGCTGTTTTTACTACCCTTCAACCCCTGGTGAAAAGGGGTCATAAAAACTTAAAATGCTCCAAACCCACCATGGGAGAGAACACCCTCGAGGGGGGGCTTTTTTTATTTTCAAAAAG
Organism: Calotriton arnoldi; assembly: GCA_963921515.1. Classification (NCBI taxonomy): domain Eukaryota; kingdom Metazoa; phylum Chordata; class Amphibia; order Caudata; family Salamandridae; genus Calotriton; species Calotriton arnoldi. The sequence continues at coordinate 900,138 of CAWUFW010000023.1, forward strand.
AAAATTCTGCTTTGTGATTTTCTTTTTGAAAATAAAAAAAAATACGTTTGACAGACGACTCCATCAAGTTGACGGAGCCATGCGTCAAACATAACAAAGCATTAACAGGAGCTGCCATGATGGAGGTTCATGGCAATGATTTAGAAATTACAGCTGGCTTGGCAGTTATTTATAAATTTGGCTGGCGGGGACTCCGTTAGGGCAACGGAGTAATATACTCCATAGCCCTGATGGAGGTAACCCACCTGCCAAATAAGAAATCAGGCTCTTATTCTGAAATCTCAGAAAAATTAGGACTTAGAAACATTTTGGATTTCCAGGATTCTGGAGGAATGGGACCAACCACCCAAGTCAATCCACTCAAGTTACGGATTTTTGGGCCAAGAAAGCAAGGTTGGCCCCACTCAAAGCTTTTTGCCAACTGAAAATCCAGTTCAGCGAACCCTCTGGGCAAACCTATTCAACTTCGGTGTGATGTTCTTGATACAGCCTGCTGCCTTGTCCCACTGATGGAATCCTAGCTCCAAAAAAGCAGAATAAATCCGAAGGTAGAATTCTTGACTGGGTGAAGCGCCAAAAGTATCCCCGAAATGTGGCTGTCTCCTCTCTGAGCTTTTCCTGCCAAAATCAATGGCTTCAGTAGGTCCTAGCTCGGCTTCTATTTAACTTCAAAGGGACTTCACCAGATACAACCTGCTGCCTTGGCCCGCTGGAAGATTCTCACTTCCAATTCATAGACTAAGCCAGAAGACAAAACTTTGGGATAAACCTGCTTGGTGTATTCAACCAGCACTCCATCACAGATGGCCTGAACTCATGCCTAGATCATGCCTAGGTCAAGGTCACATGAGAAGAGTACTTTTGGTTCCGCTTACTGGATTTGTGCTGTTTTGGTGTCATTTTGCCTATTACATTTTTCTCCATTTCTTTATAAATTAGAGTGGGATTTTTAGTTTGTTATGTTTTTGACTTTTTTATTGCTTTGGTACTTCTAAATGCTTTACATGGTATTTAGGCCGAATATCGAAAACACAAATATTGTGGGACAAAAGTTTGTGTCAACAATATAGAGGACAATAATATAGTGAAGGTAAGTTTCTAGAGGTAAGTAAACCTTTACTATGCATAACTCCACATATATGTACCTTAAGGATATATGTCTTCTAGGTATGCAGATGTAGAGTTAAGATTAGTAAACCTAAACTTACCTATTTGCACTTAATTTCTCAACATTTTTGACATGATATTCTGTCCACACTATATTTGTGTTTTCGATATTCTGTCAGTGATCCGCATTCCACATATTCTCTAAATTAAGCCTGTCTATTCTGTGCCACGGCTACCAGGGGTTGAGCTTATTTTTAAATAATTGAAACCTTTGCCTGGCCCTAACAGGTTAGTGACTTTATTACTGGTTGTGGACTACCATCCAGCCCAATTAATAATTCACTCTATTACACCATGACAACGGGATAGCGGGATTTTTTTGTCTAGAAAAGAAAAAAATAGCCATGAGGTGCAACGGGGTTTCTCTCTGCACATCAACAAAGATCTTTGGGCTGCAGCCAATGGTTGCAGCTGGCGATGGCTCCTCCAGCTCAAAATCAGCAGTTGTTGCACCTTAAAGTCAGTGCTTCTTCTCAGCCAAACTTTAGATGAGGTCCATAGTTCTAGGACACTTCATTGATGATGACAGCTGCACTTTAAAAGATCCTCAAAACATATCATAGTATTGTATAACATAATATAGCATAGATCTCATGACATAACACAGCAAGGATTTTGTGTCTAAGTAAAGGCACAGAATTATGGTATGGATCCATTTATTGTCCATTTTTAATCTGACATTTAAAGTGTGCCCTCCCAGAGGGGTAATCTGGAGTCAACTCGAATTACTGGGATGAGTGTAAGGGTCAATTATTCCACATATTTGCAAAAACGTTGTTACAGTACAGTTATACATAACAATGTGTGACACAGTAGAACTATGAAATGTATCTACCAGCCCATTCCATTTTAGGAATGGAGAGTAACTGAGCAGTTGACTGGGAATTGACTGGACACACAAGGTGGCATACTTAACACAATTTGTGTTTAGCTAATTAACTGCTGCTGGAACACCATGGTCCTTTTACAACTCAATTTTCTTAACAACAACAGTTAGATGTGATGAGGACTGGAAATTGTACACAGTACACCCACTAACACTCTAATGGGCATATGCTAAGCTCCAAAAATAAAAGAGCTGTTGTTCGCACCTTCCATCGTGGAATCACTGGTAGCAGTGGGCATGAAAGACTGTACTTTGTCCCTTTATAATGCCTCATTTCCAGCACTTTTTGAATGATGTGTGTGGCTGGATCTTGAGCTTCTGGGGGCACAACAGTTTCCTGAATGCCCGCTTGAAGCTGTAGTGGCAAAGCGGATACAGAATAGGGTTAACAGCTGAGTTCACCCAAAGAAGCCAGAAGGAGACCTCGTACCAGTAGTCGGGCACACAGTGGTCCTGGCAGGCGGCCCTGATGATCATGAGTAGCGTGTATGGTGCCCAGCAGAGGCCAAAGATGCAGACAATCACGGCCAGAGACTTAGCCACTTTCCTGTCTCTTGAGAGACGGAATCGGTGGGCAATGTTCTGCGACATCAGCTTCATCTTCTTCTCTAGGGAGGGTGTTGAGGCTGTAGGGGTTTTGCAGATCCTGTTGAGGGACCTAGTCTTGCCCTTACATGGCACAGTGCTGCCCCCAATGGATATCAGTGATGCCCTCTTGAGGGATGATGCCGGCGGCTGTGAGGCCTCTTCAGAATCATGGAGGTCCACTGACTTCCTCTGCTTCTGATGCAGGGATGTCAAGACCCTTACAGAGCTACGCTTTGAGTCTGGAATTTCCCTAGCATCATCGGTAAAGGACGGGCTCCGGATCTCATGGGGATGATCCGACCGGCCACGGGCGCGCCTTTGGATGTTTAGGTAGATGCTCAAGTTGAAGAAAGTAACACTGAGGAAAGGTGTGAAGAACTCAAGGGTGGAAGCGGTGATGAGGAAGTACCAATTGTAGTAGAATTCTGCAAAGCATTCTCCATCCGGTAGGATACTGTGTCCCACAATGTACTCCCAACTGATGATGGCTGGACCATAGAGGAGAAAGGCCAGAACCCACACCATTGTCATCTTCAGCACTGCGCTCCTGCTGTTGCCCTGCTGGGCTCTATAGGCCACCTAGAAAAACAAGCACATAGTAAACCATTATCTTATGATCATGGAACTGATCCAAAAATCCTGTGCTTCCCATGTTAGCTGGTTTCTAGCTAAGGATAAATTACAATTCCTAAAATGTATGTCAATAAAATTTCACAATTGTGATGGCCTGTGGCAGGATGGACCATGCATTTAGATGCAGTTAAGCATGCCCAAAACATTGATCATAAATGTGATGGGTATTTGGGGAAAATAAATTTACATTAAGAAATAATATTAGTATTTATACAACTTGTTTTTGCAACTGTTGCACCAAGGAAGACCAAGATGTATTTTGCACTGCTAACACTTGAGTCGGTTGCCACCTGCCATTGGAAATAGTTGCTGCTCCCATTGAGGTGTTCTATCCTCAACCAAGAGAGATATGAAAGATGTTATTGCAACAAAAATAATGAATTTGCCCTGTTACTCCCAGACTATTTTATTACAAATTAATATCAGAGTAACTATTATATTGTTATCTTTTTATAGTTAGAAAACATAATGACAGTACAGTTCTGACACATAGTAAGAGAAGTATTCTGCTTCAGCCCTGGCAGGACTCGTCCTGTTTTGCCCTCTCGCACATTACAATATTATGCTTGCTTCCATAATTCTAGTAAAAGGAATTGTGGGGCTGTGCAAGCAAATGAGACTCACCCTGGGTGGTGGGGAGGGGAGATAGATTCTGGTCTCACCCACTTTAAGGTCACACTTGGTCTCAAGACTCATCCTCTGTGATGTCAAGGACCTCATCAGTAATTGACACAACATGATATCCTGCAGGTTCAGGTTCTTCATCCTGTACATTTATTATGTTTAATTAACTAGATTTGATATCTATAAGGAAATGTCTACTGCTACTGCAGATAACATCTTTTGGATATAATATAAACATATCTGAAAGAAAAACTACAATCCATGATACACATCGTAGTAGACAGTCTCTATTCTTAACTCGGTACCTTTGTGTTTTTTCATGTTGTATTTTTGTAATAAACCCCTAAACAACATACATCAAACAAATAAAGCCAACACCAGCTAAACTCGACCACCAAACCTTAAAAAATGTTACATTTAAAAAAAAGTATATCCAGATAACCAGGCTTATATTTTTAATATTACAACTGAGGTGAGGTAGTCTGTGGGTGATGGTGGAACTATCAGGAGAATGCAGCATGTAAAAGGTAGGCAGCATTTCGACCCCCACCCCATCCAGTCCCCTGACCTAGCAAATACAGAGCCCTCATCCCCTACACGACCGTTGATTCCAATGACTAGTTGCCCTACTTTATCACATACTCCCCCGACACAATTCGGGTCCCCCACTGCTGTAACCTCTCCTGCTCATCCGATTTATCCCTCTCCAGTAGATCCACCTGGCCAGATCCATCCCAGGACGCCATCAGCCCTTAAAAATGCAAGGAAAGCTCCATCCCTGGGACCTAAAACACCCATTACGTTCAACCCCTTATTGCCCACATCCTACCCCCGGCCCAGTGACCCTCCTACCCTCCCCCCACCTACCCTCCCTCAACCCCGGCTCCCTCCTACACACAGGTTGGTCCTCCACAAGACCTCCCTGACTCACTCGCCCTCCAGGACTGTCATAATACAGCCTCCGCCCAAACAGCTCTCTCACGAGGCCTCTCCCCCCTACCGGAACCCTCACCACAATCCTTAACCAACTATAACCACACTGACTGAGCCGCTTGCCTTGATGAGATCTCTATCTGCCTGCGCCACCTCACGGATGAAATCCATAATTTGACAGTCATCACATTCGAGCATCTACCCTTGCTCAGAAACATTACTACCCTAAGGACCCGGGCCTACTCCCAAACTTGCGCTTATCCAGCCCGAGACCCTCACACCCCTCACCTTTCCCAAAAACTTTACCCCTCCCAAATGCCTCCTCCCATCCCAAAAGACTGAAGACTGATCTATCTAACGATGATATCCACTATCTACTCCTCTCATACAACATTACAACAGATACTAACAAGACCCTCCAGAGCCAAATCGAAACCATTCAAGCCAACCCCTAAAGAGAACCCACCTTCAATATTAGAGGTATAAATAGTGACAACCTCAAGCGTATTAACATCCCTCGGTCTCACACCAACCATTCTAATAGCCAACTGAAATGCCTTCTCCTCAACTGTAGATCAGCGAGTAAACATGCCCCTGATATCTACGATCTCATCCTTACAAATGAGCTTGACATAATCATCCTCACTGAAACCTGGCTAAACTGCTCCTCCACTCCTATGCTCGACCTTCTAGTCCCTCCCAGCTATGACATAATTTGTCTAGACAGATCCATTCAACAGGGTGGGGGAATAGCTTGTATACATAGAAATACACTCTCGGTGTCCCAATCAGAAACCGTCACCTTGCCCTCCAGTGAATATCTCTGCATCAACATTTCAAGCAATAACAACCCCATCTGCAAACTACACACTTTCTACCACCCCCCTGGAGACAATCTGTCCTTCATTGAACAACTCTTGGAAATCATCACATCCAATGATGACCCCCTAGTGACCCACATTTTCCTTGGAGACTTCAACCTCCACTCGTCCAACCCTAATGATCACGCAGTGAATTGCCTAAAAACCTTCCTATCAGACCACGAGCTGACCCAATTCTGTGACAGCCCTACCCACAACAAGGGTGAAACCCTGGACCTTATCATATCTAAAAGGAACAGGATTACACTGGATTCCATTGTCCCAAATGACTGGTCTGACCATTACAGCATCATCTTCCTTATCAACCTAGAAGTGACTCCGAAGAGAGACCATCCCATGAAAACAAAGCAATGGAAAAGGGACCTCCGAAACATCAATCCCGTAGTCTTAGCAACCCGATGCTCCAATGCCCTGACCCCGCAAGTTGACATGGATGATGTGCATGACCTCACAGACTTCTATAACTCCTCTATCTCAAGCATCCTTGACTCTATTGCCCCTCTACAACAAAAAAATGTTTCTACCAAAATCTCCAAACCTTGGTTCAATGAAAACCTAAACTCTGTACGTCGCTGTCTAAGGTCAGCCGAAAGAACGTAGAGATCCAGACCTTCCACCGAACACCTAAAACTCCTTAGATCAGTCAGGAACTCTTACAACAGAAAAATCAAAAAAGCAAAAGCCGACTTTTTTAGAACTCAACTTAACCAAGCCATTAACCGTACCAAAAAACTTTTCGAAATCGTGAAGCAACAATCGCGCAACGCATCCAACCGGCCTGTTCATGGTGACAGCATTCCTTCATGCGAGGAATTAGCTGCTTTCTTCGTGGAGAAAACAAAAAGCATCGAAAGAGACCTGGAATCAAAGAAGGCTCTTCTTCCAAATAAAAGGATAGTTCCTCCATTCGCCTCTCTGGGCCGTGATGGGTTCGGTCCCCCTGGCGATGTCCTTAAGAACAATGCGCCCTGCAACACCTTCACTCCACTCAGTGATAGTGACATCTACAACATCCTTCTAACGATCAACCCATCACTTCAGCAACCCACTTCCACCTCCAATCTTCAATGAAATAAAAGCGACACTCCTCCCCCTATGGGCAAAGATTGTTAATGCTTCACTATCGCAAGGCTCTATCCTGGACTGCCTAAAAATGGCACAGGTAACCCCCATTAAAAAAACCTGATGCAGACAGCTCTGATCTGAACAATTTCTGCCCTATCCCCAACATCCCCACTCTTGCGAAACTCCTAGAAAAGTGCGTGCAAATTCAACTCTGCACACACATCGAGGAATTCCAACTATTGGACCAACATCAATCTGGTTTTTGTAAAGGGCACAGCACTGAATCCGCTCTCATTGACATCTTGAATTACATCTTAAAAATGCTAGACCAAAATGATTCTTGTCTCCTGATTCTACTTGATTTGTCCTCTGCCTTCGATACTGTTAAACACGACAGCTTACTCTCCATTCTTGAACAGAGAATTGGCCTATCAGGGCCGGTAGTGCCAGAACAGAACCCAAAGAGTCAAGATGAATCAATCCCTCCCTCAGCCCTCCGCATGGGGGTTCCACAGGGGCCGTACTGTCACCCGTTCTCTTCAACTTATACATGGAACCACTTGCAAATTCACTGAATTCTGCGAACATTCGTTATCACATGTATGCAGATGACACACAACTGTACCTGAAAGTCTCCTCACCAGAAGACTTCATTTCACTCAACTCTATCTTGATGAACACTCAAAAGTGGCTCACTGATAACCACCTAATGCTCAACACCTCCAAGACGGAATTCCTCCTCATCGCTCCTCCTAACCAATCCCCCAAGATCGACCTCTGGATTAAACAGCTAACAGCCTTCAACTGTTCTCCTCACATTATTGAATCAGCCAAATCACTTGGAATCACCCTAGACAAAAACCTGAACATGCGGAATCATATAAGCAATGGCACCAAGGGAGCTAAATACCAGATGAGTACACTAAGGAAACTCAAACCTTTCCTACCTCAGGACGACTTCAAGATGGCAGTCCAAGCTCTTGTATTGCCGAGGCTAGATTATGGAAGCTTCACTCTTTGTGGTCTTCCCAAATGCACTTTGGCCCCACTAACGGCCTCCCTTAATGCCGTGGCCAGACTGATAACCGGTACAAAAAGAAATGGTTACATATCCCCAGCACTAAAAACCTTAAACTGGTTGCCGTACGAAGCAAGAATATAGCTAAAGATTGCTTGCATGACTCATAAGGCCCTACATTTCAAGACCCCCGTATATCTAGCTCAAAAGCTAGAGTTTTCAGGGGGATGCAGATCCTCACGAAGTGCAAGCTCACTGCTACTGAGACCACAGGTTTTCAGGAAAAAGAGAACGAGTTACAGAGCCTTCTCGGGCTTCGCCCCGAAGATATGGAACTCTCTCCCACCGGATGTCCGCCGAATCTCATCTTCCTCTTCTTTTAAAAAAGAAGTGAAAACAATACTGATGAACAAGTTTCTGCCTTACGTGACTTTTAGGTCCTATTGTTTACTCACCTGCCCGCTATCCCGATGCCCTGACCACTACATTGTTGTGCAACCTTTAACTCCAGCGTTACTGTGCCACTCTCATTTATGTAACAAATGTCTTTTTTTTACAACTGTATCCTACTCACCCTATAATGTGAAGCGCTCTGATACCCTTTAGGGTCTTGTCCGCGCTATACAAAACTTTATAAATAAAATAAAATAAATAAAAATAAGTTAAAGGTAGAATAAGTGGGGTTAAAGAGCTCTGGATTAGACGCAAGATGGTGTCTATGAAATGAATAGAGTGGATTTTGATGACATTTTCACTTTGTGATGATCGGTACCTTTGTTCGTTTACAGGGGTTGTCAATGAAACAACAGAACGTTTGATTCCCTGGGAAGAATGTCCCTTGCAGATGTGAGTTCTTTTTTGGTTTATTCTCAGTATATTGGTAAATCCTAGAGTGGATTTAAAATCAACTGCTGTTCTTTCCTTTTTTCCGTTGTGTTTTCAGATGGAGGTGGAGTAAAAAATTGAATTTAGATCTAGACTTAAAGTTTTTGAGGAATGGAGGTAATTGGGTGTGGAAGTATTGTGATGAATGAAAGTTGAATGGTGATGAATGAATATTGTAGTTTTGATTGTATTTTATTGTGTTTTAGCTCATTTGTGTTCTGAGTCCTGAGAAGAACCCGGAAAGAGATATAGATGGGTTCGAAACGCGTCAACTGTTTTTTCATTACCAAACAATTGTTTTACATATGCAGCACCACTGTGCTCATTATCAAATATTTTGATTTGCTACTGTTGTCTAGGAGCTCAGTGGGGCCACTGTTTGGTTTTGCCCTTGTAGATCATTATATTATTGTATAACAATGTTAGTCCCAAGGGTAATTTTTTCTAAATAAGGTCATACTGTAACAGAACTGCAGCTTGAGAATGTGTTTGAATATTTATGTGTAATGTGTTATTTGTTTTTAGTATTGTCTATGTGATTTGTTGAATTTTTTCTAAAAATGGCATCAGCAAAAGGTTTGATGTGCGAAGATCACCATCTTTCCAGCTTTCAGGAACAAGCAGAGTTGTAAAAGAAAACAATATTTACCACAGTTGTTGCATTTTTCTAACTGGGGGTCCATTTTTTTAATTTTTGGTGGTTTCACCCTAATTGCAGTTTGTGGTAGAAACAGGTTGGAAAATCATGGATGAATCCAGAAAGTTATAAATTTCTGAAAACTAGACTATATTTTAAAACAGTAATAACAATTATACTAACAATACTAGCAGTTGCAATTAATATATTAACAAATATCCATTAAATTACTTAAAAAACGATATTTAATATAACTATTTTAAAGTAAATAATATTAAATTCAATGATATTCTTAAAAAACTATATGATATACAAAATAAATTATACTCTTACCTTAGATAGTGTGTTCTATGATATTTTGGTAGTCTAAATATTTTTGACATGATAATTATGTCACCCAATATTTTTTTTCCAAACTTTTGGTGAGTCACCAATGTCTAGTGTGCTTTCTGCCCCCCAATGACTGATTGGGGGGTAAATAGCCCCTATGTGTCTCCTGGGGCGGCATAAATATTGCTCTGCTTATGCAAGGGTGGGGTCATGGCCCTATTGCTTGTTGGGCCACCCCACAACTCTTGTATTTGGTTACTTTTTTCCACCTGGTGTACAGTGGCTTTCTGCTCCACCCCCCAGGTCCAGGTTCGGGGTAAACACCCTGCAATCACCCACTTGGGAGGCAGAAAGACTATAGTGCCTGGGAGGGGAAGCATTTCCCCATGCCCAGGGAGGGCTACTTCCTTCCAACAAACATGTCCCTGGTGTCTAATGCAATGTAACCTGGTTGTGCATTGTCCTCCTAATGTAATCTCCAAGCAGGGATCCTCTAGGGAGGGAGAGCTCTGTAAAGCAGACACAGTCCCGTTTCTAGTGCTGCCTCTTACACATTGATCAGTGCTCGGGCAGAGTTATGACCGTCGGCACCGATCAAAAGTGAAAGCAGTCTGTACCATTAGTGCTGTCTGCTTTCACTTTGGCTTTGCTGTGATGTCAGCGCCCAGTGCGCATCACAGCAAAACAAAAATAATCAAACTCAGGAAGCTAGGGAAGCATTTTTCTTGTGTCCCAACATTGATTTTGAAAAAGAAAATGTTTCTGGTGTTTTCACCAGAAACATTCTCTTTTCCATTATGGTGGACTACCCATTGACATCAACCGCACTGTGAAAGTAGAGTAGTAGACGCCAATGGGTCATCCACTACACTAAAGTGGGTAATTGGCAATCAAACAAAAAACGGCTAAAGCTAATTACTATACTAACTGCAGCTGAGTCAGCTACTGCATCATCAACATAGAAACTATTAGATCAATGCTTTATTAGAATAAGGTGCCAGACCAATTACTACCTGTCCACCCTCTGGACAAAAGAACTTGGCCCACCGCCAAACACTTAAAACCAAGACAGGAAACTGAGGTAATTATGGTCTCTAATGTATCACCTGTAGTTCAAATTAATTACGTTACTCAAAGAGTTTTTACATAATTCCCTACACATGAAGCACTTTCCCTTCTGTAGATTTCCTTCAAAGGGTACAAGCTAGTCTTGTCTTAGTACTTTGCCAAGTAGACCATGCCAACATTTTATATCTCAATCCCCTTTCTATATGCTTCACAAACTACAGACAATTCAGAAAGCATATGCAAGATAAATCTTTAATCTTCATATCATGGCACATATCATACCAATATTCAGTCATTGCACAGGCTGCCAGTGGCTAGATAGATCACTTTAAGTCAATCTACATCACACATTGAGCCATCCAGTATGCTTGAACTCTCAACCACCAGCTGAAGTATCTCACTGCTCTCTAGGCTGCTGTCCAGAATCAGAACAGATGACTGATCAAGAATGGAGCTTCTTCAGGCTCGAGACTGAGGAGAACGGGACAGTGGAACCTGAAGAGGTGAGAAACTCTAGACCACTAACTCACTGACTCACCCTTCCACCCAATTCATGGTTATGAGTACACTTCTGGGGAGTTATTGGGAGAACCAGTATTTATGACCACTTCTGATGTGTAGCTTTTGAATGGCAGTGTGTCAAGAGTTGCTGTTGCTCTTTGCTTACAAATTTCCACTTGCAATCCTTCCTTAATTTTTAATATTTCTTACCTTCCGGTTTTCTCATTTTAGAGTACCCTTTTGACCTCCTTCCCTACACTGTTCTTTTTTGAGCTCAATACATTTTGGTTTCTATCTCTTGCTTACCTCCTCAGCAGTGGCAGCTGATACATAACGGAGATGGCGGGGGGAGTTAAAAAAAATCAGTTACCTTTCCATGGCCACCGTCTTCTTACGTCGCATGCACTCGCTTCTCTTCCCGGAAGCACACAGGCTCCCCTAAGCCAATCACGACACTGCTGTCACCATGACAGCAGCATAGTGATTGGTATGAGCACCGTGGTTCGGCGCTCAGACAGGGACTGCAAACGTGTGCATGATCTCCACCCAGGCTGTGCATTACAGCCTGGTGGAGAACATGCAAAGTGCGCATGACTGTTTGGCCGGCCCAAGATGGCCAGCCAAACCGTCATGCACACTTAAGTTGCACATACCACTCCTCCCCCTGCTGGCTGTGACGACAGCCCAGCAACGCCCCAAAACTGGCTCCAGCAAGGAAAAATAAAATGATAATAACAGCGAGTTATTGTCATTTTATTTTTCCTTTTTTACACTGCTGAAAAGCAATGGGGCGGCACTCCTCCGCCATAGCGGAGGAGCCGCCACTGCTCCTCAGCTCCTGACCAGTCTGGTTTGAGGTGGCATCTTGGAGTCCTCGTCTGGTATCCCGGTCTGCTTAAGAGCTCAACACAGCAACATCCACTGCAGAGACCGGTAAGCCTCATATTGATTCTACACCGTATGAGTTCTCTCAGGCTTGTATTCTTATACTTAACTCTGTCTCCCCTTCAGCCAGTTCAGTGATCTCCCATTCCTCAAGTACCGAGATAGTTTTGTTCCGTCCCTCTCTTGTAACAAATCCATTCTGAAAAATGAGATCCAGCTCAGGGTTTCTCTCTCACTTCTCTTCACTGTTTTCCCCAAATTCTTACCACTGGTGAGCAAACTATCTTTTGCACATGCTAAGGTGTTCGCAGACATCAGCGGCTTTCAGTGGGTTTGAACATCAGGAACAGCTTGCCCCACTCTTGACTATTCATCTCTTTAGAAAGACTCAAACAGCTGGAAGCCCGTTCCCATTCATTACAGCTAAGATCTGGAGTGGATTCCCTTTAGAGTAGGAATAATTCACAACCACTGAATTTTGAAGAGTATGGAAACTGTGGTTCTTCCCCTCATGTAACTGTATTTGAAGACCAGTCCTAAAAACAAGAAATAAAAAGCATGGAGGCATCCGCATGTGCAACTGCTTCTATTCTCCCACTTTTCAACAATACCTCCTGCTTATATGAATCTACCAGTTCACTGCACCATTATTATGTCCCCAAACCTCATGCACCACAATCAGTACAGGTCACATAAGCCAAACCACAACCCACTTCCTGCCAAGAATGCACTACAAAAGGGCACTGAGAAACCCATTGTAAATCGCAGCGCTTATCATCCTCATCAGAGCGTAAGAAGTACTACATAAGTTCTACAATGCGGTACATCTAAAACCAAACAACATACTTCATCGACAGAGCCTATTGATATCACAACAGCTAAACCCAACTAACACTATTCAGAAGCCAGACTGCTAAACACAACAGCTTCACATTCAACAACTAAACCTCACCACATTACCACAACTGGATATGGTATCAGAAAAATGAGTATTTAATATTGTGCTAACATATTACCATAGGAAAAAAACAATGACAAAAATATCAAAAAGGTAAGAATGTATATGTAAGGATAAGTATTATATACTTAACTCCACATAAATGTACCTTGATTACGATATAGCTTTATAATACATAGAGGGGGATTTAAGATTAGTACATGTACGCTTACCAATATAAACTTACCTTCTCGATATTTCAGTTGTAACTACTTTTGCTACAAAATTGTGGTAGCACGATATTATAAACTTGATATTCTGACATTCAATCCTTCAACTACAAACACAACCTGTGCATCCCAAGGTCATCTCATGTACAGCACCCAAACAGTAAATCCAAAAACCACTCCAAAAACAATTATACTAAACCACATACTTTGAGAAGTCATACAGTCATACCCAACCACATTATCCCAAGCCACCAAACACCGCCACATCACTCACAGCAAACTAAACGCAACGTTATCAATGTAACAGACCAATATGCACCAAACATTAAATCACCATCCACACATACAGCTAAGCACAACCACCACATGCTAAAACTAAACCAAATACCTACCACTTAACAGAAAAGGAGTATCACTAGCCACCAAGTTAACCGTACAACCAAAACCATATCTTAATAACTGAAACAACCAATAGACACCTAAGGGCCAGATGTATCAAGAATTGCTTTTGCGATTCTTAAATAGCGAATTTTACCGATCCGCTATTTAAGAATCGCAAAATGCAATGTATAAAGGATTTGCAAAAAAATTTGCAATTCCTACATATTCCTAAATAGCGAATCGCAAATTGCGATTCGCTATTAAGGAATACCTTCCCATTCATTCCTATGGGCCTAAAGGCCCATAGGAATGAATAGGATTGCATTCGCATTTTGCAAGTACCAAATAGGTACTCACAAATTGCGCATGCAATTTCAAGGGTGCAAGGGGGCCAAAAGGCCACCCTGATGCATCCCCAAAAAAGGTAAGTATGCACATGTGGTGCACATACATGCCCTAAGGGCATGTGTGTGCACCACATGGCACTTAGAACAATGCAAAAATGTGCATTTTTCTAGGAATTTGCAAATTACCACCAACTTGAAGTTGGTGGTAATTTGCGATTCCTTAAAGCCAGGTCGCAATTTTTTCTTGCTTCCTGCATTGCATTTAAGGAATCGCAAATTGCGATTCCCTATTTTGCGAATGCCTTTTGGGATGATACATCCCAAAAGGCTTTTTACCGTTCGCAAATGGGCCAATTCTGCGAATTGGCCCGTTTGCGAAAGGTAAAACGCTTGATACATCTGGCCCTTAGCCCCTAAAGTTAAAAGTGACTGTTGTACACAAATAGATAAACTTAACCACCACACAACCAAATTAAATCAAATAACCACATATCAAATGTTTAATCTCAACCACCATATCTTCCGACAACTAATTTCATCAATCACACCACAAACTGCTTAAAGTAACCAATGTACATCACACTACAAAGCATATGTAGTCACCAAATCATTTCAGCAAAATCTAAGCCTTACTTCAATAGCTAAACCTAATTGCTACAAAGCCAAAGTCTAAACCAAACTACCATATTCTAAAATCCTGCAACAAACTACACCCCCCAAGAGCTAAAATAGACTACTACACCCCAATAGCTATACCCAAATATGGCATCCCCAACAGCTAATAACAGTGGCCATACCAACAACAGCTAAGCCCATCCCCCACAAAACTGACAACTTAAAACAACCCCACAACTCCCATACCACTAACAAATAAAAGCAACTACCAGAAAATAAAACTAGCCACCACACCCCAACAGGTAAACAGAAAAAGCAACTTGTAACGTTACAAAAGTAAAGAACACCCCTACGCAAAATAAGATGTTTATATTCGCACCAGGCTTTTTATAACCATGTTCCTTTCATTAGCGTCACAGGTAAAGGTAAGTCAGGCACTCCAAAAACTAAAAATATTCACCAAACAGCAACAGAAAAGCTGAACCACATTCTCCAATTGCTGAACTTACCCACATCAGACATAATAAATGAATAATACAAATTAAACCACCACATCCCAATAGGTAGCAACAATCACCATCTCCAAGTACTAAAACCAATAGTCACCTCCTACTCTCCAATCTACCCACCACAAACCAACATTGTATTTGATGCATAATTGCATGAAAGACCTGAAGAGAAATATCAAATGTTCTCCAGGATTTCCTGTGGTGGATACTGAAAGAAATTAACTCATACAAATAATTTTGTACAAATCTTGTTTTGAAACATTTGGGGTATAAGCAGCGCTTTGCATGTGCAAGACAATAAGCAGGAATTATATTATAGTGAATATACAGTCAGTATGTGTGCATATATATGCACACACACATAGACGTAAACTCAAACTGATATTAAGAAACAAATATATTCAGTCATATTTGTGCTAACTCAGAATATAAATATTAAAAGAAAAACAAATGCCTTCAAAAACAAATGGAGAAAACTAGACAGACAAAAACACACAAGAACATAAAGATGGCTGCACACCAGGATACAGAAGCAAAATGATATAGAGGCACAAATATACAGATCAAGACAGAGGGGATCATTTACAGTATGATGGGTGGCCTGCTAGGCCACCGGGTACGTGGAGGACATCACCTCTGCTTTGCCAGTGGAAGACCCCCTGCCATACTTAGAGATCTCCACCAAGCAGGCAGGCATCTCTCTGCCTTCAGTGGAGCTGCTGCTGCGACGTCTCCAGAGAGGTTGTGTGTCATTTCATAGAAAAACGTTTTCATGGATTACCAATACTGAGAAACCATTTCACGTAAACTATTTAATGGAAATTTGCAGGATGAATGGCAGTTACCATTTCATAGAAAGCAATTCATAGAATGTTTTTTTTATATAAATTGACTTTTGCATGCTTATTTATGGTGTAAATGCAGTGGTTGCAGAGCTTCCTGTCAGAAACATTTTCGTCAGGGGTATTTATTACAGTTGTTTACTTCAAGGAACATTATTTCGGATTTATATCTTTTACACTATCAACCAATTACTTTGGATGCTTTTAATTTGCTGACCCCTCCCCCCTAAACACCATCCATCCCTGACCACCTCCCTCACAACCCCAAAATACGATCCATCCCTGCTCCCTATAAATCCTTCACTACACCTAAACTGCACCCATCACTGATCGCCAAATTCCACCCTTCCTGATCCCTAAAACACCTCACTACCCACAACTCCTTATCCCTGAACCCTAAAAACCCCTGTCTTCTCCTAAACCCTACCCATCCCTGAACCCTTACAGTCCCCACCCCGAAACCCCATCCACCCCTGAACCCTAAACGAACCCTCACCAACCCGTCACACCCCTAAATTCCACCCATCCCTGAACCTTAAAAAAACACTTTCTACATCTAAACTCCACTCATCCCTCAACCCTTATAGCCCCTCACAAACTTAAACTCCTCCCATTCCTGAACCCTACAACTCTTTCGGGCCCATTAATTCTGCCCATCTCTGACTCCTAAATGCCCTCCCTACCCCTATTTTTCTCCCATTCCTGAACCCTAAAATACATTCACCAGCCCTAAACGCTACCAATCACTGAACCTTAAAAACTCTCACCACCCCTAAACTCCACTCATCTGTGAACCCTAAAAAAACCCTCACCACTTCTACACGTCTCCCTTTCCTGATCCACTAAAAACGCTCACTGCTCCTAAACTCCACTTATCTCTTGTGTCTAAAACCCCTCATTGCCCCTAAACATCACCCATCTCTGAACTCAAATACCCCTCACTGTCCCTAAAATTCACACAAGTTTGATATACTTTTGGATTTTTCTTAAAGTTATCTTTCCTTTAAAATGTTTCCTTTAACTTTTGATCTTATTTGTATTTTCGTAAAATTGTCTTTCCTTAAAATTGGTTTTCCATGATTTAGTTTCCCCCAATGTGGTTTCTCATAATTTTGTTTTTCCATGAATTCGCATACACCACTCCACAGAAGCTTTGATGAGCAGAAACCATGTCTGATGCACAGCTTAGCAGAGTTTTTTGTATTTCAAAAATATACTTCCAAAGCATGACCTTTTTCTTGAAAAGCCAAAAGCAATGTCCTTGATGTGCAGGGAGATTTCTCCCTACATTGGCCATTGGGTGATGCCCTCTGGCACAGGCAGACAGGTCAGAGTTTTCAGACAGCAGATTCAGAGGAGGCTCTCTCATTGGAAATGTAGCTCTTCCCCTGACACTAAATAGAGTGGTGGAACTGCTGGTTTGGTGGGGTGGGAGCACAGATTTACTGAAGCCTTCCTGTTCCATCAAAATGTAAATGACCCCATAGGCGTACAAAACCTCACAGAGAAACATGTACAAAACACACAGCGCACACAGATGCACACACACACACATACACACCCACACACACAGACACACACACACACATACAGTTATGGAGACACAGATACATAAAATCAGACAAACTAAAAGAGAAACAGACACAAGCAGGCATACACACAGTCACAAATATGCACAGCTTAAACAAATCACACACATTGATTTACTAGCAAAGTGCTCTGAAGATATAGGGCCTTATTATAACTACGGCGGTCTGTGGCCATGGTGGCAGTGTGGGCACGCCGCGCTGGCGGTCCGACCGCTCCCTTACGACTTGGGCAGTCGGACCGCATTGGCACCACCGCAACTGCCAGGTGTCAGAGATCCCTGGCGGTGTTGCAGTGATCTTGAGACCCAATATGTTTGGGGGGGGGGCTGCTGCAGCCCCACCAAGCATATTATGAGTTTCCTCTCCGCCAGAGTTTTCAAACCAGTGAGTCAGCCATGAAACGTGTGGCAGAGAGGAAACAAAGGGAGCCCTACAGGGCCCCCTATTGCCTCTACGCCAGGGGATGCATGCAGGGGGGCACATGGCGTTGCCCCCTGTCTGCATGCATCCCCAGTTCCTGCAGGGCATGGACTTAAGAGTCCATGCCCTGCAGGAACCTGCAATGGCGTTCCCATTGTGGTGCCTGTTACGGCTCTCCTATGAGCCTTTAAACAGGCACCGCCGTGGGCCTGCTGCCGCAGGACCGCCCGACCTGGATTCCAGTGGGAATCCGGTGGGAGGTCTAATTTTGGCTTTGGCGGTGCAGGAGCCAGGCGCTGCTGTGGCGGCCCGCACGTGCACCACCAAAGTCATAATAAGGCTAAGACACAGACATGCAGTTTCAGCCTCATAGATTCAAACACATCCTTTCACTGGTTCTGATAGACTCCTGTACAAACTGAAAAGTACACACACACACATACACACAAACACAAAACAGATGGAGGTGATGAGGATAAGTAGAAAACAAACAACAAGGCTAGACACGCAGAAAAGATCACACAATGACAGGTGGAAAACAAAGAAATGCAAACAAGTCAACTTCTACAAGTGCACGCTTTTAGCCCAATACAAACAACCGAACACACTGACACGCTGCGTCCGAATTAATTAAAATGCACATTTCAAAAAGAAATGACTAAAAAACAGATGTGCAAACACGCGCACGTGTGTGTATTTTTGATTAAAGGGACCGCTCTTTGTTCCCGCGTTGATTGGCAGCCATGCTGCAGGACTGCCCCTGTTTGCACAAGGGAACGACTCATATTATTGTGAGGGACTTTGAGCCCGGCTTTCCAACCCGTTAAGTGACAGGCGGTGAAGTGTTGCTATGGGGATTTCAAAACCTCACAACCCTCCTGTGGAGCGGGCCTGTGCCACAATGAAAAAGGACCTGACTGCCAGTGTATTAAAGTGTCTAGTGCAATACTGCTCACAATTAGTCTCCGTGGCACCCTAATATTCTGTGCCAGGAAGAATTATAAACTGCAAAGGTGGATCTGTCTGCATTTAATGTCCCTGATTCAGATGGGCACAAGCACCACGTTGACACCAATACATTATAATTGATGGTAGCCTGGTAATTGGTTATCGCCTACGAAAGGAGAGTGAATTTTCTGTTGCTCCTCATGCTCCAAGTTGATTACATTTGCAGCGGGTAGAGCCATCTGACACTCCTAAGGGAATAAATAAATTACCAACTTATTGCGTGGACTCACCGCTCTGGTCACGGAGAGGAACCTGTCGTAGCTGATCAAGACGATGTTGAAGACGGAAGAAGTGCAGAGGATGTAATCGAAGACCAGCCAGAGCTTGCACAGGTGCCTTCCGAAGGTCCATCGCCCCGTCAGCACGTAGGGCACGTAAAGCGGGATGCAGAAGGCCCCTTTGGGAGACAAGATATCTAGGGGTTACTCTCTTAATGGGGCGGTCATCCATGTTTGGTTTGAAATTTGCGGTGTTTCATATTGAGCTTCATACTGGAAGTTGGCTTTTCTATAAGGGCAGCTAATTTCAACCACAGTAAGGCTCAAGGAGCTGCCATTTTTTGTCTAGGATTATACAATTTTGACAAGTGTGGATTCTAATGCTGGAACTCATGTCTCTAAGTTGCATGGTAGACAACTTTAACACTGGGCCATACTATTTCCAAGTTCACAACCACTTCACCCTCCTCCAACTCATAGACTAGATAATATCTACACTGGCTTAAAAACAAGAACACACCTCTTCCAACCGAGCGGCAACACCATATCCTCTCAGCCTAAACCATTAGACCAAATCTTCTCCCACTTAGCCACTAGCACACATCTCCTAAATGTCAAACACTAGACCTACCTCTCCCAACATTTATACTGGATAGCATCTCAACTTTACCACTTGACAATACCTACCTTAATGTAGCCACAAGGCCATACTTCCTCCAGCTTGGACACTGGTCCACATCTCCTCAACCTTAACCACTGGGTCACATCACCTCCAGCATTGCAGCAGACCACATCAGCTCAGTCCTTACTACTATACCATAATTCTTCCAACTTAGATACTAGATAGCAACTTCTTAAACTTAACCACTAGACCACACTTTGTCCATTTAGATAGCAGACACATTCTCCTCATTCCTAAACCTCAGACTACACCTCTTCTAACTTAGATACCAGAGAGCATCTCCTCAAACCTAAACATTGGACCACATCTCTTCCAAATTAGATACCAGACAGAATCTCCTCAAACCTAACTGCTAGATCATACCTCTTCCTGTTTAGTCACTGGACCACATCTCCTCAACCTCTACAACCTGACCACATCTCCTCCTATTCCAGTAATGCTAGCACACGTCATCTGACCTAGACACCGTGCCACGCCTCCTCAGCCATAACTACTAGCCCATACATTCTCTGACCTAGCCTCTAGACAACTTCTCCTAATATTAACAAAGAGTCCCTATTTCGTCTGTCTTTGCCACTGGACCACATCTTCTCTGACCCAGCCAGTAGGTCACATATCCACTTTAAACATATGACCACTTTTGACTCACACGTGCCCAATAGAACATATCTCTGAGTAGCCATTAGACAACACCTCATTTGATTAGCTACTCGTTTACCCTTCCTCCATCATGTCCTTTAGATGCCACCTCCTCAGCCTTGGGCAGGCTTGTCATCTGCTGGGCTGTGAACGCTGTTTTGAACCACAGATCCCGACAGTTCTAAGGCCTGCCATTTTCAGCGTAAACTGTAATGGCGTACCTTTTCCAATATCTCATCATGCCACAATGTGTAACAGAATGGAATGCTTCAATTTGTTCTTGTCTTGGCTTTGGAAATGCTTCCTATCTTGGCCTAACAAACAATACAATATTCTGCTGCCTGGCTTCTTCTTGGCTTCAAATTTCCCCATGGACTTCACCTGCTGAGTGTGTTGAAGTCTTTGTATGTGGTTCATCAAGTCTTTGGTGATTCTGGACCTTTGTCCAGAATCAAACACAATACAAAACGAAAACAAATTTCTAAAATTCCATTCACATTCTGCTCTATGATCTGACTCTACAAGTCTCTTGAGAGTTCAATCTTGTCACCTTGCAGGGTTTGGTAGGTATGCTTTCTGCAAAAAAGCTGCATTGTACTGCAATGCTTCTCCTCTTCATTGTAGGCATTTCAAGAACTATGAACACTTTCAAGAAAAACTTAAAACATTGCTGCTTGCTGCATAACAAGATATCATGAACCACAGATCAGAAGCGCCATGACACCTATCCAACTACGTACAACGGTACTGTTTAAAAGGATAATAAAAAAGCATAACTTAGCAACAGGGCACCACTCCTCATATAATAGAACACATCACCTCCAGTTTGTCCACTGAACACAGCTTGTCCACTAGGTATCATCTCCTCCAGTTTACCCAATATATTATACATAATCTCTAGTGGGAACTCTTGACCACATCTCCCGTTTACTCAATAGACCACATCACCTTCACTTTGTCCACTAGACCACATTACCTCTAGTTTGTTTACTCAACCGCATTGCCTCTACTTTGTCTACTAGGCCACTTCTCTTCTAGTTTCTCCACTAGACCAATCTCCAGAAGTTTATCCACTAGACCATATCTCCTTTAACTTGCCCTCTAGACTACATTACCTCCCATTTCTCCACCAGACTACATCTCCTCTAATTTGTCCACAAGACCATGTCACCTCCAATTTATCCACTAGACCTCATCACCTCTAGTTCACTACTAGACCACATCTCCCCCAGTTCACCAACTAAACCACCTCATGTTCTAGTTTGCCCACCAAACTACACCTCCTTCAGTTTCCCTATGAGACCACATCACCTCTAACTTGTCCACTAGTTCACATCTCCACCACTTTACCCAACAGAATATAACACCTCTAGTGTGTACCACACACAGATGTGTAGGACCACATCTCCTCCCATTTACGCAATAGACCACATCCCCTTCCATTTGTTTACTAGACCACATCTCTTTCAGTTTCTCCACTGCACCACAACACCTTCACTTTGTGCATTAGACCACATCCCCACTAGTGTGTGCACCAGACCACATCTCCTACGGTTTACTAACTAGACCACATCACTACCAGGTTGCCCATTAGACCATACGCCGCCTCCATAAGCCATTAATCTACATCTTCCTAGCCTCAGCTGTTGGCCGCTTCCTCTCCCATATTCAGGGAAATCCTGGTTCCAGTGCACGACCCTCCAGCCAGAGAACACATTGATTTTTTAACAAAGCAACCGAAGCTCCCACTCGTTGTTTCATCGCTATATTTATAGCATGAAAGGAATTAATTCCAGAAAGAACGAGACCCATGCTAGAAAGCATATAATGGCTGAAGAGACCACAGGGGCAGTAGAGAATTCTCTTCAAATTGTGATTGTTTAGAATTAATTGAAAGACACCTATGCCGATTGGAGATCACATTGCACTGTTGAGGACTTGGGAATTAAATTGTTACCACACAAATGGAAACTCATTACAGGAAAAGCAATGTCTTGGCTGCATTTGTGGCTTTTTTCTTGCATTTGTGCTGCAGAAATAGTAATCCCTGCAATACTATTTGTTCTTTAGTCTTAGCATTAAAGAAAATATTTACTGGTCTGTTGCAGATGTAAATAAAATGTGATGTAGGAATGTTCCATTTATCCATAGTTCTGTATTGAGGTTTATGATAGTTATTGCTCATTCCCAGAGTAGACATGAATGGGAATTGATGGCGATAAAGTGATTTACCCAGGATAACACAAGTTGTCAAGTAGGGAAGCTGGGATCAGAAGTCACATTTACGATACACACCAATGACTTAAACCAGCAGTGCCCAAAGTAGGTCCTGGGGGGCTGGCTCCATGACAGATTTTAAGGATAACAACTAAAATAATGAGTTCGGTCTACATTAACTGAATCCATTTTGCCTACATGGAAATTTTAAAAATGCCACATGGATCTGACACTATGGTGAACATGCCTGATACACAGCCATGCCTGCTCCAGCTCAGTCATTGGACGATATCTCCTGAAATGTCAATACTAGACTACATTATCTCCAACTTCGTGGCTAGACAAGATCTCACTAAACTAAGGCCAATGGAATTACACGGAAGTGGGGGACCTCATCATGCACCAAGGTTGACAAAATGATTCAGCTAGGAATGGTAAACTGTGTGGTATACTGCAGCACAATCTGTAGCAGGATTATTTCATTATTTTGTAATTTTACAATTATTAATAGTGTCAGGGCCAAGTAACACCTCAAAGTACAAATTTAATGCCTGAACACAGCAATCAGCTCTGAAAGGGGCTGTTAAAGTTTGAAAAGGAACTACTTTGAACTACGTGTAGCGCTCTCTGTTTAGTAAAGTTATATCCACTTGAGCGAGGAACAACTTTTTGGGGGAAATCTGCACGTTAAGCAGCCGATGCTGGGTTATGTGTCAAATGTGCCAAATCCATGTTTACGCAGAAAATGCAAAAGCCGCAGAATCACATAATTGCAGTGTCACTGCCCAGAATCTAAGTACCTTACCACATCTCCGCAAATCTAGCCTTTGAGCTATGTCTCCTCCAGCTTAGAAGTGACACCATATTTCGTCCAACATATTCACAAAACCACATGCTCTCCAAAGGAATCACTTGATCAAATCTCCCTTAACCTTGCCACTAGGTCACCAGATCTCGAACACATTAGCCACAGGAACATATAGACTAAAACATAGCCAATAGACGCATCTCCTCAAAAATGTTCACTAGACCACATTTCCTCAAACATATCCACTGACTCACATTCCCTCAAACGTTGTCAGTATTCCAGAACTCCTCGGGGTCACTTGATAAATTACACCGTCTCTAGCTTAGCTACCAGGCCATGTAATGTAAAGTAATGTAAGGTGGATCTATAGAGCGCTGCTTGTCCCCCGAGATGGTATCCAGGCGTTGAAGACCATATCACAATAGCACCTATAACGTCACCACAAGACAAAGTTTGCTGTTAGACCACATCTTCTGAACGTAAAGTCTAAACTACCTCTCATACATCATAGCATGTAGATCCTCCCCTTAACCTCATTCAGCAGATCACACCCCCTTACCTCTTGACCACAACATTTACAACATAGATGTGAGACCACATTTCCACAAACCTAGTCAGTAGACCACCAGTGCTCAAACCTATGTATTAGACCACATCTCCCCCAAATAAAATACTAGACCACATCCCATCTCCCTAAAAGTACTCTTTTGAAGTTGCCACCAGGAGTCCTTATGAGATCAGCCATTATGTTTATTGATATCAGTCACTATGCATCTTCGTGCAGCAGCCAAGCGTGGCTACAGCTAGCCGGCCAAACCTCCAGGTGCCTTGAGTAGAAGCCCCACTCATACATTGCTTGGATTGAAATCACATAGAGCAAGATTCCATAGTGCCTTAAAGGAACAATCTTCCGGAACGCACATTGTCAGCTACAACATATTTACTAACCTATATTTGCTCAAATCAAAGCACTAGACGACATTGTCTCCAAAGTGGCCACTAGAGAGCTACTGGGCACTTGTTTGCAACTTTCCCAAATTAGGTCTGGCAACATCTCCCCAAAATCAATAATACGATTACTTTCCCCCAACGTTTGTTCCTTCCCATCTCTCCACACTTACCTACTAGATCACATCTCCTACAATTTAATTATTAAGCAACAACATCGTAAGCCTAGGGATTAAATAATATCTCCCACAACTTAGCCACTGGACACCATCTTCTGAAACCCAAGCTTTAGATACTTCTCCCACAATGTGGCCTCTAGACCACAGCTCACATCTGGTATTGGACCACATCACTCACAGCCTAGCCACAAGACCACACATTCTCAAGCCCAATGATTGGCTAACTTCTCCTACAGCTCAACCACTTGATCACATGTGCTCATCCCTAGACATTAGACCACATCTCCCATTGCCTAGCTAAAAGAGTGTATATTCTCACGCCTAGGCATTGGGCCACATTTAAACAACTTAGTGCCCGACCACATTTTCTCAAGCCTAGGCACTGGACTACATTGCCCACCGTCTAGCCATAAGAACATATCTTCTTCGAGCCTAGACTTTGGCCCACATCTACAGCAACTTAGCCACCAGCCACATCGTCACAAGTCTGGGCATTGGACCACATGTCCCACAGCCCAGTCACTAGACTATATCTTCTCAAACATAGCTGCTAAGGCCCTGGCACTGGCTCATAGATTCAAGGCGTATGACTTGAAAGTGTAACTTCTAGTAAAGTAAGGGTATTTCACTTTACCTACTAGGAAATCAGAGATGGCAAGGTTGAGTAGGAAGTAGTTGTTTTGTGTCCGCAGACTGGAGTCCACGATGAAAGCCAGCATCACTAACGCGTTCCCCACCACAGTGGCGATGATCAGCACAGACATTAGGGTGGCCAGCACGATGGTCCAGGCCACTGGGAAAGTGCTGGTGTAGAGGTCCTCTTCGGCATCCTCCTCATCATCCATCACAGTCCAGGCCGAGGCGTTGGGGAGCCAGCTCTGCATGGGGTGGGCCATTTCAGCAGCCACAGGTGGTCCACTGCTAAAGAAAAGTGGCCATCACAGCACCTTTCTTCAGCCCTGCTGGGTTCTGGCCATCAGACCAGCAGTAGGCTAAGCACTACCACAGGGAGATGGCCATTGTCGGTCCAAGACTAGTTGTGAGCGCTCTCTTCCAGCATTCTACTTCGGATCATCTCTTCACTTCCCTGGGGAGCTGTCCCCTTCAGTACTGGCCAGATGTGCAGGGCAATAACAAAATATCAAATCCATCACCAGCCCTGCAGCTGAGTCCTGAAGAGGTCTATTCTAGCACCTGTATGCAGTCTCTCCACACGCATGTCTAGTCCATACTAGCCTGCAGTCCAGTCATACAGATGTCTAGTTCAGACCTGTATGTGCTCCATGCGTAGAGATGTCTAGTTCAGCAATAGCCTTCAGTCCAGACCTACAGACGTCGAGTTCATTGCCGATCTGCAGTCCAGTCCCACAGATGTCTAGTCCATACTAGCCTGCAGTCCAGTCCCACAGATGTCTAGTCCATACTAGCCTGCAGTCCAGTCCCACAGATGTCTAGTTCATACTAGCCTGCGGCCCACTCCTACAGATGTCTAGTTCAGACCTGTGTGTGCTCCATGCGTATAGATGTCTAGTTCAGCAACAGCCTGCAGGCCAGTCCTACAGACGTCGAGTTCATTGCCGATCTGCAGTCCAGTCCTACAGATGTCTAGTCCATACTAGCCTGCAGTCCACTCCTACGGATGCCTAGTTCAGACCTGTATGTGCTCCATTCGTAGAGATGTCTAGTTCAGCAACAGCCTACAGGCCAGTCCTACAGACGTCGAGTTAATTGCTGATCTGCAGTCCAGTCCTACAGATGTCTAGTCCATACTAGCCTGCAGTCCACTCCTACGGATGTCTAGTTCAGACCTGTATGTGCTCCATGCGTAGAGATATCTAGTTCAGCAACAGCCTGCAGGCCAGTCCTACAGATGTCTAGTTCAGCAACAGCCTGCCGGCCAGTCCTACAGATGTCTAGTCCATACTAGCCTGCAGTCCACTCCTACGGATGTCTAGTACAGACCTGTATGCGCTCCATGCGTAGAGATGTCTAGTTCAGCAACAGCCTGCAGGCCAGTCCTACAGACGTCGAGTTCATTGCCTATCTGCAGTCCAGTCCCATCAGTCTCCACCGCGTCATAAACTAGCGGTCCAGTCAAATAATGTCTGGTTCAGCGCCTGCCTGACGTCTCTTCTTATAGACGTCTATTCAGCACCTGCCGTCCGTCTTTTCCTACTGATGTCTACTTCAGCTCGTGCCTGCAGTCTCTTCCTACTGATGTCTAGTCCAGCACCAGAATGCAGTCTCTTCCTATTGATGCTCAGCACCAGCCTGCAGTCTCTTCCTACTGATATCTAGTTAAGCACCTGCCTGCCGTCTCTTCCTACTGATATGTAGTGAGGCACCTACCTGCAGTTTCTTCCTGTGGATGTCGAGTCAGCACCTGCCTGCGTCTCTTCGTATAGATGTCTAGTTCAGCACCTGCCTTCGAACAGGTCAAACAGATTTCTGGTCAGCTCCAGCCTGAAGTCTCTTCTTATGGATGTCTAGTTAAATTCTAAATCTAGTTCAGCTCCTGCCTGCAGTCTCTTTCTATGGATGTCCAGTTCAGCACCGACCTGCAGTCTCTTCCTACTGATGTCTAGTTCAGCTCCTGCCTGAAGTCTCTTTCTATGGATGTCTAGTTCAGCACCGACGTGCAGTCCCTTCCTATTGATGTCTAGTTCATCACTATCCTGCAGTCTCTTCCTGTGATGTCTAGTTCAACACCAGCCTGCAGTCTCTTCCTATTGATGTCTAGTCCAACACCAGTCTGCAGTCTCTTCCTATTGATGTTCAGCACCAGCCTGCAGTCTCTTCCTATTGATATCTAGTCCAGCACCAGCCTGCAGTCTCTTCCTATGGATGTCTAGAGTCCTGCAGTCTCTTCCTATGGATGTCTAGTTCACCACTAGCCTGCAGTCTCATCCTATTGATGTCTAGTCCAGCACCGATCCTATTAATGTCTAGTCCAGCACCAGCCTGCAGTCTCTTCCTATGGATAGTAAGCACCAGCACGTTGTCTCTTCCTATGGATGCTCTACACCAGCCTGCAGTCTCTTCCTATGGATGCTCAGCACCAGCCTGCAGTCTCTTTCAATGGATGCTAAGCACCAGCATGCAGTCTCTTCCTATGGATTCTCAGCACCAGTCTGTAGTCTCTTCCTATGGATGGTCTACACCTGCCTGCAGTCTCTTCCTATGGATGCTCAGCACCAGCCTGCAGTCTCTTTCTATGGATGCTTAGCACCAGCCTGTAGTCTCTTCCTATGAATGCTCAGCACCAGCCTGCACTCCAGCCCTTTAAGCGGCGCCAAGCTCCGGGTTAAACTTGCCGACGTTGCCCAACTCAGCACCCGTCAGAGCTTCCGTTCTACAGGGAGCTGTCCGTTTCAGCACCACCCTTCAATCCTGCAGGGAGCTCTGGGTTTTAGCGACTCGCTTCTGCAATGCAGGAGTTGTCCATATCAGCTGCTCGCCCCAGCAATCCACTTTAGAAACTCACCCCAGACATCCCGGGAGCTGTCCACTTCAGCAGCTCACCTCAGAGATGCCCAGAGCTGTCCACTTCAGCACCTCACTGCAGAGATGCCGAGAGCTGTCCACTTCAGCGCCTCACCTCAGAGATGCCCAGATCTGTCCACTTCAGCACCTCACTGCAGAGATGCCCGGAGCTGTCCACTTCAGCTCCTCACCTCGGAGATGCAGAGAACTGCCCACTTCGGCGTTTCATCTCAGTGATGCCCAGCGCAGTCCAATTCAGCACTTCAGTGATGCCGAGAACGGTCCACTTCAGCACCTCAGAGATGCAGCGAGCTGTGCACTTCTGCACCTCACCTCTGTGCTGCCCAGAACTGTCCACCTCAGCACCTCAAACTTCAGCACCTCGCTTCAGCGGTGGCGGGAGATGACCATTTTTACTCCTCATCCCAGTGATCCCATAAGATGTACACATTAGGGCCGCACCTGAGTGATGCCGTGACCTGTCCACTTCAGCACATCAGCTCAGTGACACCCAGAGCTCTCCACTTCAGCACCTCACCTGAGTGATGCCGTGAACTGTCCGTTTCGGCACCGCACCTGACTGATGCTGGAAGCGCTCAGCAGCTCATCTCACTGATGCAGGGAACGCTCGGCAGTTCATCTCACTGATGCCGGTTACGCTCAGCGCCGCACCTCAGCAATGCCGTGAGCGGTCCACTTGGGAACCTCACTTGAGGTGAGCTCAGCGTCAACCTGCAATCCAGTCATACAGATGTCTAGTCCATACTAGCCTGCAGTCCAGTCCTACAGACACACTGATGCCGGGAGCTCTCCACTCCAGACATTCTTCACACTGATGGTGGCAGCGCTCAGACCCTCTTCACACTGATCATGGCAGCGTCCACTTCAGACCCTCATCACACTGATGCCGGGAGCGCTCAGCATCTCATCACACTGATGCCGGGAACGCTAAGCCCCTCATCACACTGATGCCGGGAGCGCTCAGCATCTCATCACACTAATACCGGGAGCTCTCCATTTCAGCCCCTCCTCACTCCGATGCCGGGAGCGCTCAGCATCTCATCACACTGATGCTGGGAACGCTCGGCCCCTCATCACACTGATGCCGGGAACTCTCTACTTCAGCCCCTCTTCACACCGATGCTGGCAGCGTACCCTTCAGCACCATTCTGCAATGAAGCCCACCGATTGAGCTTCCGTTCAAACTCCGTATGTTCTATCGGTGCATGCTGTGGGCTCGGCTCCTGTGGCCCCCGTCAGGCACCAAAAGTCATGTTATGTCCAGAGGACTCCTGTGGGGGCCGAAGAGAAGTCTGCCTCGGACCATGCGGTGCAACCTGTGGAGCGCCCTGTCAGTCTGGCGGCATCCTCGGGCTCCGGAGCCCGTCTGGCTTCAAGCCCTGGGGGACGTGCCTGTGAATCCCACTTCAGAGAAGCACAACGCCGCCTCCGCCTATTCTGCTTTCAGCGCTACCTGTCCATCATTCCTCCTCGCGGCGCTGCCAGCGCTGATATTCCATTAACCAGTGCGGAGAGGATGTTCTACTTCTAGTGACAGGTACTGTACTCCCAGTGACATGTGCCCTGCTTCCATTGACGAGCACTGCACACTCAGTGTTGTGTATTCTGTTCCCAGTGCAGGGAGGGTGTCCTGCATCCAGTGCCATATACTGGACTTCCAGTGGCAGGTGCCATATTACCAGCACAGGCTACTGCCCTCCAAGTCACAGATACCCTACTTCCAGTGCCTATGTACTGTAGTCCGAGTGGTGGGGATTGTGTTCCCAGTGGAGGAAGGAGGACTTTCTTCCAGTGGTAGATCCTGGACTTCCAGTGGCAGGAACCGTGCTCCCAGCGCAGGCTAGTGAACTCCAAGTGACAGGTACCCCACCTCTAATGCCAACTACTGCATACCCAGGGGCTTATTTACAAGCCCCTTGCGCCGCCGGGTCGTCACTTTTTCCCATATTAAAAGTGAAGCACCGGCGGCGCAAGGAGCTTGTAAATAAGCCCCCCAGTGTTGGGTATTGTTGCTGCCATTGCAGGGAGGCTGCCCATGCTAGGAACTGGACTTCCAGTGGCAGGTACCATACTTCTAGCGCTGGCGATTGCACTTCCAGTGACAAGTACCCTACTTCCATTGCCAAGTACTGCACACTCAGTGTTGGGTATTGTGTTCCCAGTGCAGGGAGGGTGTTCTGCATCCAGTGCCAGACACTGGACTTCCAAAGGCAGGCACCGTACTTACAGTGCAGGCTATTGTACCCCCAGTGAAAGGTACCCTACTTCCATTGCCAAGTACTGCACATTCAGTATTGGGTATTGTGTTGCCAGTGCAGTAAGGGTGTCCTGCATCCATTGCCAGATCCTGGACTTCCAGTGGCAGGTACCATACTTCCAGCACAGGCTACTGTACTGCAAGTGGCAGATACCCTACTTCGAGTGCCTGGGCGCTGTAGTCCCAGTGTTGGGTATTGTGTTGCCAGTGCAGGGTGGGTGTCCTGCATCCAGTCCCAGATACTGGACTTCCAGTAACAGGTACCATACTTCCGACGCCAAGTGACAGATACCCTACTTCCACTGCCTATGTACTGTAGTCCCAGTGGTGTGGTGTGTGTTCCCAGTGCAGGGAGGATGTCCTTCTTCCAGTGCTAGATCCTGGGCTTCCAGTGGCAGGAACTTGCAGCGCAGGCTATTGTACTTCCAGTGAGCAGTACCCTACTTCCATTGTCAAGTACTGCACATTCAGTATTCGGTATTGTGTTCCCAGTGCTGGAAGGGTGGCCGGCATCCATTGCCAGATCCTGGACTTCCAGTGGAAGTACCATACTTCCAGAGCAGGCTATTGTGCTCCCCGGGACAGGTACCCTACTACCAGTCAAACTTTAAGGAGCATGGACACTGGACCGTAACTGGCTCCTAGGTCCCCCCTCTTTCTTTTTTGGTTTACCCTACTACCAGTACCTATGCACTTTAGTCCCAGTGTTGTGTATTGTGTTCTCAGTGTTGGGAGGGTGTCCTCCTTTCAGTGCCAGGTACTTTACTCCCAGTGGCAGGCACTGCTGGGTAATGTACCCCTAGTGGAATATATCTTACACGAGGTGCTGGGTACTGTACTCCCAGTGGCTGGTACCTTACTTCCAGTGCTAGGCACTGTACTTCCAGTGCTGGGTATTGCATTCCTGGTGCAGGGAGAGTTTCTTATATCTGGGTATCGTACTCACGGTGCGAGGTACTCTACTCCCAGTGCCAGATATGCTATTCTGAGTTCTAGTTATCATACTCCTGGTCGCAGATATCTTACTT
The DNA here is from genome assembly GCA_963921515.1 of Calotriton arnoldi. NCBI lineage: Eukaryota > Metazoa > Chordata > Amphibia > Caudata > Salamandridae > Calotriton > Calotriton arnoldi. The sequence continues at coordinate 931,597 of CAWUFW010000023.1, forward strand.
CCACTGCTAGGCACAATACACCCAGTGACGATTGTGGTAATGACAGTGCCATTTTACTTCCAGTGCTGCATGTCATGCACCAAGTGTCTGGTATCGTGATGCCAGAACAGAGTATCTTACATCCAGTGCTGGGCATCCTGTTGCCAGCGTGGGGAATGTTCTCACATTGACAGGTATTGCTCTCTCAGTGCCAGGTATCATGTGACCAGTGCTGCATATTGTACACTAGTGCCAGGTATCGTACTGCCAGTGATGGGTATTAATCACTTCCTATGCTGAACATCATAAACCCAATGCTGGGTGTGTTACTCCAAGTGAAGCATATCACACCCTACCAGTGATGGGTATCGTCCTCCCAGTGCTGGGCATCGTACCCCCGATGCTGGGTATGTTACTCCAGGTGAAGAGTATCAAACCCTACCACCAACAGGTATTGTCCCCTCAGTGCCAGGCATCATACTCCCGATGCTGTATATGCTACTCAAAGTGAAGAGTATCACACCCTACCACCGAGGGGTATTGTCCTCCCAGTGCCGGAAATCGTACTCCCAATGCTGGGTATGTTACTCCAAGCGAAGAGTATCACACTCTACCACTGACGGGTATCATCCTCCCAGTGCTGTGCATCATACTCCCGATGCTGGGTATGCTGCTCCAAGTGAAGTGTATCACACCCTACCACCGACAGGTATGGTCCTCCCAGTGCCAGGTATTGTACTTCTGATGCTGGGTATGCTACTCTAAGTGAAGAGTATCACACCCTACCACTGACGGGTATCATTCACTCAGTCCCGGGCATCGTACTCCAGATGCTGGCTATGCTACTTCAAGTGAAGAGTATCACACCCTACCACCGACAGGTATGGTCCTCCCAGTGGCAGGTATTGTACTTCTGATGCTGGGTATGCTACTCTAAGTGAAGAGTATCACACCCTACCACTGACGGGTATCATTCACTCAGTCCCGGGCATCGTACTCCAGATGCTGGCTATGCTACTTCAAGTGAAGAGTATCACACCCTACCACCAATGGGTATCGTCCTCCCAGTGCCGGGCATCGTACTTCTGATGCTGTGTACGCTACTCCAAGTGAAGAGTATCACACTCTACCATTGACGGGTATCATCATCCTCCCAGTGCTGGGCATCATACTCCTGATGCTAGGTATGCTGCACCAAGTGAAGTGTATCACACCCTACCACCGACAGGTATCATCCTCCCACCCAGTGCTGGGCATCATACTCCCAATGCTGGGTATGCTACTCCAAGAGAAGAGATATAACACCCTACCACCGATGGGTATCATCCCCTCAATGCCGGGCATCGTACTCCTGATGATGGGTATGCTAAGCCAAGTGAAGAGTATCACACCCTACCACCGACGGGTATCGTCCTCCTACCCAGTGCCAGGCATCGTACTCCAGATGCTGGGTAAGCTACTCCAAGTGAAGAGCATCCCATCCGACCACCAACGGATATCGTCCTCCCAGTGCCGGGTATTGCACTCCCTATGCTGGCTATGCTACCCCAAGTTAAGAGTATCACACCCTTCCACGGACGGGTATTATCCCCTCAGTACCAGGTATCATACTCCCGATGATGGGTATGCTACTCCAAGTGAAGAGTACCACACCCTACCACCAACGGATATTATCCTCCCAGTGATAGGCATTGCACTCCCGATGCTGGGTATGCTACTCCAAGTGAAGAATATCTCACATTACCACCAACGGGTATTGTCCCCTCAGTGCCAGGTACCTCAGTGCCAGGTATCCTATTCCTGATGCTGGGTATGCTACTTCAAGTGAAGAGTATTACACACTACCACCGATGGGGATCGTCCCCTCAGTGCCGGGCATCATACTCCTGATGCTGGGTATGTTACTCCAAGTGAAGAGTACCACACACTACCAGTGATGGGTATCGTCCTCCCAGTGCTGGGCATCGTACCCCCGATGCTGGGTATGTTACTCCAGGTGAAGAGTATCAAACCCTACCACCAACAGGTATCGTCCTCCCAGTGCCGAGCAATGTACTCCTGATGCTGGGTATGCTACTCCAAGTGAAGAGTATCACACCCTACCACTGATGGGTATTGTCCCCTCAGTGCCAGGCATCGTACTCCCGATGATGGGTATGCTACTCTATGTGAAGAGTACCACACCCTACCACCAACGGATATTATCCTCCCAGTGCCGGGCATTGCACTCCTGATGCTGGGTGTGCCACTCCAAGTGAAGAATATCACACATTACCACCAACAGGTATTGTCCCCTCAGTACCAGGTACCTCAGTGCCAGGTATCCTACTCCTAATTCTGGGTATGCTACTCCAAGTGAAGAGTATCACACCCTACCACCGACGGGGATCGTCCCCTCAGTGCCAGGCATCACTTCTCCTGATGCTGGGTATGCTACTCCAAGTGGAAGAGTGTCACACCCTACCACCGACAGGCATCACACTCCAGATCCTGGGTATGTTACTCCAAGTGAAGAGTATCACACTCTACCACAGATGGGTATCGTCCTCCTAGTGCCAGGCATTGCACTCCCAATGCTGGGAATGCTACTCCAAGTAAAGAGTAACACATCCTACCACCGACGGGTATCGTCCTCCCACCCAGTGCCGGACATTGTACTCCAGATGCTGGGAATGCTACTCCAAGTGAAGAGTATCACACTCTACCACAGATGGGTATCGTCCTCCCACCCAGTGCCGGGCATCATATTCCCGATGCTGGGTATGCTACTCCAAGTGAAGAGTATCACACCCTACCACCGACTGGTATCTTCCCCTCAGTGCCGGGCATCATACTTCCGATGCTGGTTATGCTACCCCAAGTGAAGAGTATCACACCCTACCACCGACGGGTATCATCCTCCCACCCAGTGCCGGGCATCGTACTCCTGATGCTGGTTATGCTACCCCAAGTGAAGAGTATCACACCCTACCACTGACGGGTATCGTGCTCCCAGTGCCGGGCATCGTACTCCCGATGCTGGGTATGCTACTCCAAGTGAAATGTACCACACCCTACCATCGATAGGTACCGTCCTCTCAGTACCGGGTAACGTACTCCCAATGTCGTGTATCATACTAGCGATGAGCATCATATTCTTCCATGCCAGTATTGTCCACTTGATTTGATTTGATTTTTGAATTTGTAGAGCGCAGCAGTTACCCGAGGGCGTCAAGGCGCTGTAGACTACCGTCCAGAAAGAGATTCCCTAAGAGAAAGTGAAAGCGGGGGTGGCTACATGCAAAATAGCCAAGTCTTTAGGGCCTTTCTAAAAGGGAGGTGCTGGGAAATGGCTTTTATGTTTTTTGGCAGGGTATTCCAGAGCTTACTGGCGGCAGTCGAGAAGGCTTTGTCGCCCCATCTCTTCCTTACTGTTCTGGGTACGTGGAGATGTAGATTAGAGGATGATCGAAGGGATCTGCCCCGGGGAGTACCACGTGAACATGGATTTTAGTCTCGTTGGGTAGGGGAGATAGAGAGCCTTATGGACCATACATAGAGATTTGAAGCTGATGCGTTTGTTGATTGTTGATTCCAGTGCCAGGTACCATTCTTCCAAGAGCCATATGGGCGCTGGTCGTCTCTCATGGACCAACAGCCAGGGACCAGTGCATGGAAGCGATGCCTCATGGCACTACTCAAGGCGGCGCTGTACACATCAGCCCTTTCCCCTAGAGCTCTTGCCACAATGTACACAGCGAGAGGGGAGACAACAAACCCATCACCGCTCACTGGAGAGATATGGAGGGGGGGGCTGCATCTATGCAGAGCCTGCTCCATGCAGCCCAGGACCGCCCGCGCACCCCCCCGCCCCCCTCTATGCATTAATGGTCCTCAGTGCACGGAACACACGCCACTTATTCCAGCCTTTGATGGAAACCAGGCCGAGCTCGGAGCTATAGGACTGTAATTGGCCTCCCTGGACATTAACGTCCACAGTGGGGGAGGGCGGCGTGAGAGATGTCATTCATTCGCAGCTTCTCACTGAGGAGGTGTGGGGGGGGGTCGCTATCACTGTTGATTTGCACTGCACTGGTCTGAGGGAGGGGGTAACCCTGGAGTGATGTCTACATTGCTCTGAATTTCGCAGGCTTCTATCTCTCGAGAGATGTTTATGCGAGGGGAGCTCCCAGGGCAACGGGCACATGAAACATTTATTGGAAGGATGTAAAAAATAAGAACCATTTCCGTTATTCTTTTTTTTTTTTTTTACAAAAGAGATGTTACTCCCAGTCCAGTGCCCTCCCCCAGCCCTCTACGCCTCTGGACGGCACTGCTCCGACCCTTTCTTTTCTCTTTTCTCCTTTTCCTTTCTCCTCTCCTTTTCACATTCCCTACTTCCTCCCCTTCCCCCCAGCCATTTTTCTTCCTCCCTCGCATCTCTACCCCCTAACATTCAGTTCCCTCCATTTTCTTTTTCTCATCATGCCATCTTGCTGATTTTGTTTTCCTTCAGTCACTTTTGCAGGTGAATGTTCTCCTGATCCCTCCCCCTTCATCTCTTCCGAAATATTCTCCCAGGAGCATTCGTAGCCTTCCAAACTCGACGATTCTATTACGGAACAAAAGCAAACACTCAGGTTCGCCCTCTTTCCACCCTTTGAATCTGTTTTCTCAAGATGTGTTGGGAGCGCAGCTGGCCCTGCTCTCAGAGCAGAAAGCGGTGCTGTCTGGGATCGATTCTTAGCTGCCCAATCTGCAGCCCGGTAATCGAAGGCAGTGCTCCACGAAAATAGGCAATTTCTCAGTAATAATGTAGGTTGTCAAGTGACCGTTGGAGGAAAGGAGGATGCTCGCTGGTGCGATACTGGCCGTAAGAATGTCGCCTTCCTGAGAGACTCTTGTAGAGAGAAAATTTGCTAAGCAAATTTCATCCCGGCTATGCCTGCGCACCACCAATTTTCGTAGAACTCTTGCTGGCCTTACATATAGCTGTACATTGAGTCATCCTCCTGTTTTGAAATGTAAATAAAGATCTTCCCCATCTCAGAATCCTGGGTCAGGTACTTGACATCCATGCAATAATGTAGATGCAGCCACTGTCGCTTCATCAGAAGTCTTCTTTGTCCTTGAGGTAGGTCAACTGCTTAGCATGTGCTCAATAGCCATTGCTTCTTCCAGGGTCCTGGTAGGGTTTCTCCTCAATGGGTCTTAAGCAAGAGTACAACAAAGGGCTAAGAGAACCTAGTCTTCTTTCAGTTTGCTGGTTATTCTTTTGTTTTGGATAAACTTTTATGGTCTATGTGTTGTCCATGGACCACAGTGGCTTTACCTTTCTGAATCGAAGTGCAGACTTAGGGCTGGATTTAGATTTTGGCGGACGGGTTACTCCGTCACAACAGTGATGAATATCCCATCTGCTGAAATATAAATCCCATAATATCCAATGGGATTTATATTTCGGTAGACACAGTGCTTAATTTGAGCCGGTGCTTTCCGGTGCTAAGCACCGGCACTTAATTGGTTTCCGGTGCTCGGCACCGGCACCTAATTGTCAAAACTACACTTAGGGCAGTCTGCCACATGGTGGCGCTGCTCATGTAATTTAGAGATGAGCAGTATAACAGTTGTTTAGGAAAACAACATACATAAAAAAATTGCTAATACCTGCCTCCCCAGCCATTCGTTTAGCTTTGGGGACCTGGATTAATCGGAACTGTCGCAATTACATGCAAGAGAGATTGTTAGTAGTTGATTTGGCAGCGATGACAAGGGCGATGGGTGGTGCAAGCTGCAGTGGCCTCCTGGTCAGAGCCCTGGCACTTAATATTTTACAAATTAAGCACTGGGTAGACAGGATATCCATCACCATTGTGCTGGAGTAACTCGTCCGCCGAAATCTACATCAGACACCTAGTATTTCATATCTCACTAAACAATACCTGCATGAGGTTCTATGTCGGAATATCTCGAACAAAAACATTTCCTGGAGTAAATATCTTGGCCTAAATATTGTTTGTAAAAATATCAGTCCATTGGGTGTAGATTTTCTATTATTAACTCCAATGGGGTGATATTTTTGTATACTCATTTCCAAACCACAAGCGGGAAAGAGGAGACATTATTGGAAGACCTTACCATCTCCCCATCATTACAATACATTATCAAACGAGGCAAGTGAACACTAATACAGAAAAAAGTAAAGAGACTTTAATTCCTTCGCCCTGTGTGAAAAACCAAATATAGGCTATAAATTGGTCATCACCCCTGAAAGTTTCATGGTATGCTTCATCCATTGACCTCTCACCCAGAATGATGGTACATCTTGGTGGGCTCAACCAGAGATCTGGGAGCTATTGAAGTTGTAGGAATGGGAAGGAAAAACATTATCTAGGGTGTAACCATACAAAGTGGTTTTAATGAGCGTCACCGTGATAAGGTTAAAGATACATATTAATACTGTAACTGGATGCTAAAGGGTAATAATGGCCTCTGCGTCAACTTTCTTGTCTACATGTTATGGCTATTATTGTGTTGACCATGTGGGTCAGGCGGCCTTCATCAGGACCAAAATATCCCTAAATAATAGGTCAGGAATCCACTAGTAATTCTTTGGTTGTAACCTTCAACAAGAAAAGACATGCACACACTCATTCAGACTTACATACATAGGAGGATACAATGGTCATCCCTAATAGGGGTAGAAATCAGCCCCGTAGCATGAGTGGTGGGACCGGCTTTGAAGTCACATTTGCATCAAGAGTCCCCGTCTGCTTCTATACCTTGAGTGCTACCCCCACCTTGGTGCTATTTTTGTAAACAAAATTTTGGATAATACACTTTTGTCAGAAGATATATATATATATATATATATATATATATATATATGAAAAATGAAGGTTGCCGCTTCTGTGGGAAGCACTCACTGGGTGTGAAAGTCAAAGCGAAAAGGCAGCACACTTGAAGCATATCCCCACACTCCTACCGCCGACGCGTTTCGGGAAACTCCCTTCCTCTGGGCAGTTTGTAGGCAAAGTAGAGGCAAACAACAGGCTACCAGAACATCCCCTCTTTTATTTCAAGACATTGATGCAATTCAGGTGAGTTTACACTTGCATTATGGGACTGATAGTCTTTGCTCCCAAGTGGGCGTTGCCTCGCAGATGTCACAAAATCATGGTGGGACAAACAAAGTTCCAAAACGGTGCCTTTATCAAATAAAAGGCCCCCCTAGCTCCGCAGCAGCCATGCCAGTGCAATTGCGGCAGACCCGCTCAGGTATCGCGGCGGTGCTTAACCCGTGACCTGGGCTTGGCCACAGAAATTTGAAAAATGAAGGTTGCCGCTTCTGTGGGAAGCACTCACTGGGGGTGAAAGCCAAAGCGAAAAGGCAGCACACTTGAAGCATATCCCCACACTCCTACTGCCGACGCGTTTCGGGAAACTCCCTTCCTCTGGGCAGTTTGTAGGCAAAGTAGAGGCAAACAACAGGCTACCAGAACATCCCCTCTTTTATTTCAAGACATTGATGCAATTCAGGTGAGTTTACACTTGCATTATGGGACTGATAGTCTTTGCTCCCAAGTGGGCGTAGCCTCGCAGTTGTCACAAAATCATGGTGGGACAAACAAAGTTCCAAAACGGCGCCTTTTTGGAACTTTGTTTGTCCCACCATGATTTTGTGACATCTGCGAGGCAACGCCCACTTGGGAGCAAGTGTAAACTCACCTGAATTGCATCAACATCTTGAAATAAAAGAGGGGATGTTCTGGTAGCCTGTTGTTGGCCTCTACTTTGCCTACAAACTGCCCAGAGGAAGGGAGTTTCCCAAAACGCGTCAGCAGTAGGAGTGTGGGGATATGCTTTAAGTGTGCTGCCTTTTTCACTTTGGCTTTCACCCCCAGTGAATATATATATATATATATATATATATATATATATATATATATATATATATATATATATATATGATTGTTTTTGTGCAAGATCAGGGCCTTCCTCCTCAAAAACAATCCTGGGAGGCATAGTCTTCTTTCTATGTGTGCTGCAGAATGCAGCACACACAGAAAGAGGAATGAACGGAGAGAAATAGAGATACTTCCCCATGTTATGCCTCCCCTGGGAAGGCGTAACTTTTTGGTGCATTCCCAAGTTTACCAGCTCTGGTAAATCTGGGAATGCGCCAAAAACCATGGGAGCTGTGTGGAAACACTAACGCAATGCACATGAAACGCCTTTTTTAGAGCAACGCAATGCAGCAATTTGCACTGCATTGCCTTACTGCAGATTTATGAAGCCACTCAGGGCCATGCAAAGTGGCTTTGCGTGGCTTCATAAATCTTACTTAAGGTTTGCGTCATGCATATACCACATTGCATGGTGCAAACGCAACGCAAACCTCCTCATAAATATACCCCCTGTGTGTGTGTGTGTGTGTGCTTTTCCTGATCATTAAATAAGTTCTGTTTGCAAACATCTTCTGCTAACCATCAATATTCATTGGGATTTGTAGGTAGACCCGGGCTGTACCTTATTTATTTGACTTATGGCATCTCCAGATGCGATTTGGGCTATCAGATGGGTCTATTGGACTGCTCTGGGCTATTTGAGATTCTATGATCAACTGAAGTCCTCTAATCTCTCAGAGTGGTTTGAAGAAGAGTCAACAAAATATATCTTTCAATCCATCAAACAATTTATGTGCAATGGAAATTGTAAGAAATTGGGTTGTTGGTTGATTGGGGTGTGAGCCCTGGTCAAGCAGCAACCACAACCCCTGTCATAGTGAAGCACAAGTCAACCCTAAATTAAGCTGTGGTCAGCCCTCTGGTAGCTTGGCACAGAGCAGTCAGGCTTAACTTAGAGGCAATGTGTAAAGTATTTGTGCAACACTTCAAACAGTAATAAAGAGAAAACACCACAAAAAAGGATCCCACACCAAGTTAGAAAAATAGATTAACTTTTAATAAATAAAACAAGACCAAAACGACAAAAATCAGTAGCACCGGAGATGTGCAATTTTAAAGATTTCGGGGAAAATAGCACCAAAAAGCACAAAGCAGCAACTGTGGATATCTGGTTGTGCTGGACTGGGGCAGTCACAAGTTCAGGCTGACCATGATGGAGAGCGGGCCGGCTACAGGAACTCAGCTAGGCCCGCTGAAAAGAGTACCTTAAATACTGGTTTGCTGAGCATTGCGAGAGTCAGCGTCAAAGATGCATCACACAGCCACACGATGCGTTGGCTCTATATTCCTGCGTCGTCATCGAGGATCCCACTGACGGGGCTTTCGGTGTGAAGTCTGGCGTCAAGGATGCTTTGCACAGTCGGGGCAATTCGTCCTTTCTGAGGAGCTGCGAGGCTGCAATGCAAAGTCCACCATTGTCCTTGAGGCTGCCGTCGACGAGGGATTTGAGGACCAGTGCAGAAGATGCGTTGCGCAGCAGCAATTCCGAAGAGGCTGTGGGCGGCTGAGGTGATGCGGCCTTTGCGACGGGTTCAATCCCTGCTACAGCGGCAATGCATCGGTTCTGCTCAGGAGTTGCGCTGTGCAGCAGAGGAGATGTGTCAGTTCCACTGGTTCCACAGAGGCTGGCAGAGCACCGTAGGCCCACTTCCAAGGGTCCAGGACTGCGGTGGCACCACGTGGCTGGGTAGACTCACAGATGGCAAAGTCCAGGTGCTGGGGTTGAGGTTGTTGGAACCTTCTGTCCCTGAGGCTCAAGTCAGGAGACCAGCCAACTAGCCCTTGAAGTCAATCAGGGGTTCTTGGTTCAACAGGAAACAGCATTTACAATGCTGTTTTTACAACGAAGTACCATTACAACATGGTCGTTACAACGACCGCGTAGTTGGTACGCAATACTTTTACATCGCAAGTTATTAGAACGACTTGCTGTAGGGGGCGCCAAGGTATTGGATATAAAATCCAACACCTTCCCTACTGTTGCGCAAACTGGAGTAGGAATAGTAAATAATACTATTCCTAAGTCCAGCGTGCCCCCTACAGCAAGTCGTTGTAATGACTTGCGATGTAAGGGTATTGCGTACTAACAACGCGGTCATTGTAAAGACTGCGTTGTAAAAGTACACGTTGGTGATAGCATGCGATGTAACATGCTATATTCGGTTCAACAGATGCAGGTTGAATCCTTCTCATACAGGCAAGAGGGAGGCAGATCAGCACAGCAGGGCAGCAGTTCCTTCAGAACAGCAGGCCACCAGAGTGGCAGTCCTTTCAGGAACCCAGCAGTCCTTTTTCCTGACAGAGTATCCACAGGTCCAGAAGTGTACTGAAGAAGTGGTGTCTGAGGTCCAATATTTATACCCTATACCTACTTTGAAGTTGGAGAAGCTTCTAGAGGTTTCCACCACCCTGAGGTGTCAGGCACCCCCTTCCTCCCTGTCCTGGCCTCAGCTTGTCTGGGGTCACAATAGCCTAGTGACAATCTCTTTGGGAGTGTTCTCAGGCATGTCCTTTGTGATGTGCAAGTATGGAGGTGATAGCTCTACCCCCTTGTTAACTCAGAGTGGCCCATTCTGCCAACAACTGTCTTCCCTTTGTTTCACTGTCTGTGAGAAATACACAAAGACCAACTGCCAGCTACACCTAGTCATGGGACCCAGGAACAGGCTGCAGGCACTAATTGGTTAGCACAAGAAAATGCCAACTTTCTAATAGAGGCATTTACAGAACTGTGATTAAAATCCTCACTTTACCATTAAAGAAGGCTTTTAATTACAATTCTTTAGACACCCAACTGGACCTGTCTACCTGGTCCCAATTGAAAGTTGCAGCTTATTATATGTAGTAAGGTACCTCCAATATTATTCTATGGGTGAGGTAGGTCTTGCAGTAGTGAAAAATGAATTTAAGAGTTGTTCACTACCAGGACATGTAAAACTTAAAAGTACATGCCCTACTTTTTAAATACACTGCACTCAGCCATCTGGGCTGTCCAGGGCCTACACTAGGGGTGAGTTATATTTATTAAAAAGGAAAATGTGGGTCTGACAAACGGTCTATTTTGCCAGGTTGAAATGGCCATTTAAAACTGCACACACAGGCTTCAATGGCAGGCCTGAGACATGTTTAAAGAGCTACTTAAGTGGGTGGTGCACTCAGTGCTGCAGCCTACCAGTAGCATTTAATTTACAGGCCCTTGGCACAGGTAGTACTACTTTACTAGGTACTTACCAATAAATTAAATATGCCAATTGGGTGTAAGCCAATTCTACCATGTTTTAAAAAGAAAATACAGGCATGTTTGCCCTGGTTAGCAGTGGTAAAGTGTGTAGTGTCCTAAAAGCCAATAAAAACGGGTTTGGAAAACAGAAGGGTGGAAGCAAAAAAGTTTGGGGATGACCCTGCAGAAAGGGCCAAGCCTAACACCACCCCCCTCCAGCCAAAAGCCAGGATAGACTAATCAATACCTTGATGGGCTTCCCTGCTTAGGCGATAGAACATGGACGAAGGCCCTGCTAAGCATGGGCACTAGTCAGTTCTATGCCTCTCTGAACTCAGCTGGATCCCTCAGTCTATACTCTTGTAGGCCACTGGACTGACCCATAGGGAACCCTTCTCTTCATCTGTGGACCTCATCTGTGAAGTGCCTAACCTTAATTTGCTCACAGATTCATCCCAGTAGGCAGACAGTACCACCATGGCCAACAAAGTGATGTGGTCCATTTCACCCCTTGGATCAGACTTCTGTCTCCAACCCAAGGAAATCTCTGTCCATAAAGACAGTAACCAACAGAGGCCACTGACATCTGTCAGCATCAAGAGCCAGGACCCAGGCCATCCAGGAATCTCTGACCTCTGCGGTTTCTCAGAGTGGGGGGAAACAGCCCCGGGTGTTAGGCCCTCTACTTCCACTCTCCCTCCTTCGAGTTCAGGGGTGGTATCCTGAGACTAGCCACTCAGCCCAAGATCTATACCCTGAGGCTGAACAGGGGTGAGGGCTGGTCCAATGCACTTTCAGGAACGGTTCTCCTGGTATACTCCTAATAGGAATCTCAGATCCAGCTCTTAACGAACGGTCACTATCCCCAGAATAAACAAAGCAAGATGGGGTGGTAAAGCATTTTCCATTTGTGCTGGAAAACTATGGAACTCACTTCCTCTTACCATACGTCTCCAACCTACCCTGTTGCAATTTAGGGAGCAGTTGAAGACTTGGCTTTTTACCAAAGCTGCGGGATAAGCTGCAGTCAGAGTAGCTGCGCTCCAGCTGGCTGGTTGGGTTTGCTTTCCTACCCTTAGCGCTAAGACACCTATGGGTAAATGTGCGCTTTATAAAACTATCTCATTCATTCATCTGGGGTCCCGTACCCTCTGCTTGGGAGTGGTACCCCCAGAAAACTGGGCACCTCGGACAGCTGCCCCTCCCACCTTTTCTGACACCGGGGGCAACTCATTCCCCAGAATGCTGTCTTAGCGCGGTCTTCGATACCATGTCCCACGGCCTTCTACTTGAATGGCTGGGGAGCTGCAGAATTGGTTACAAGGCTTTGTGGTGGCTAGCTTCTTTCTTACAGAATTGCACCATCCAGGTGGCACAAAGCCCTTTTTCATCTAAGGATTTTCCACTGCAGCATGGGGTGCCTCAGGGCTCCTCGTTGAGCCCTTCTCTATTCAATCTTTATATGTGCTCCCTAGCCAATATAATCGAGTGCTATGGTTTTAACATTGTATTGTACACCGATGATTTTCAGCTGATTATCACAATGTCCCAGGATGAAGCCAATAAAGCAGTTCTGGTAAGGTCCTGCATGTCATTGGTGGCTGAGTGGATGTACCTCAGTTGCCTTAAGTTGAACGTGGGGAAAGCTGAGGCCCTCATCCTAGGCACGCAGCTGTTGATGTGGTCCTCTGCCTGGTGGCCCGATTCACTTGGGCCATTACCTGACCCTAAGCCAAAAGTTAAGAACCTTGGCAGCTGATTTGATGCAAGACTCTTGTTTGACAAACAGATTAGGGGGCAGATTTACAAGTCTCTTGCGACACTTTTGCGCTGCAGTTGTATCACTTTTGTGAAGCAACGGTGGCGTAAAAAATGCGGCAAATTTACAACGTGACGCATCTAGGGAGATGCGTCACGTTGTAAAGCCCTGCGTGACATTATACCTGCGTCAGGTATAATGTATGCAGGGTAGGCGTTCCCACACAGGAAAGCCTCTTAAAAGTGATGCAGTGAAATCTACAAGATTTCACTGCGTGACTATAGGACGCCACTGCGTCAAAGACCTTATGCCTGCTTGAAGCAGGCGTAAGGAGTGACGCAGTGTATTGGGAATAGTCCGCAACACGCATTGCTGGAGTTGCGCCATGCTTGCGACATGACTTCAGCAATGCGTGACTTTTCCGCCAACAGATGCGTCAGAATTTCTGACGCATCTGTCAATTCTTGTGCCATAGTGCGCCGTATTATAAATACGGCGCATCTATGGTGGCGCAAGGGTTTTTCACGCAGGCTAAGGGAAACTGATGCATCTATACAGATGCATCAGTTTCTTGTAAATCTGCCCCCTAGGAGTTTAGCGAGAAAATGTTTCGGGGTTTTAAGAACTCTAAAGATGATCCTCTGACTTCTCCAGGAAGCCGCTAGAAAGACAGTAGTCCAGGCCCTGGTTATGTCCAGGCTGTACTACTGCAATGTCTTGTATCTGGGTGTCTAACAGTCAAGAGTGATGAGACTCCAGTGTGTGCAGAATGCCGCAGCTTGTCGGCTGTTAAAACTTCCAAAGCGATCCCCACGGGTCCCGCTCTCGCTAAATTGCACTGGTTACCTTTGAAGAAAAGGCTCTTGTTCAAAGCCATGTGCTATTGCCATAGAATCTTGATTACAAAGGTCCTCGATATTTGTACCCTTTTGTCAAACCTTATTTTCCTAGAAGGTATATAAAATCAGCAGGGCTCTTCTGGCTTGTATTCATACGGTGAAAAGAGCACTCATCGGAGGGAGTTCTTTTAGTTTCCTAGCCTCCAAGATGTGGGATTCTCTTCCCTTTGCACTCAGGCAGGAAACAACTGAATTATCTTTTCGAAACAAATTAAAAACCTGGCTGTTTAGATTGATCTGATTGGCTTGCTCTTTTTAGCATGTTGTTTGGCCCTGCATCTGGGAAACCTTAGCGCTTCGAAACTTCGTTAGAAGTAACTAAGCACTTTACAAATGATTTTATTATTTATTATAATTATTCTGGGCATCTGAGGACTAACTATGGCCCTCCTCTGGGTTACCGCCCCACCCCATTCCAGGGATACTAGGGCCATGGTGTGGATAAGGACCTGCCCCTGGGCCTGCGTTATCTTGCACACCTGGCCAGTGTACTGCTCAAGGGAAACCAGCTTCTCCACTACCATGGTCTGTCTGGCCCCTGAGTCCCTTGGAGCAGTTACAAGGACCTCATTCACCTTAACCTGGTGGAAGTGATGACTCCCACCCTCAGGGATCACCAGTCTTCCCTCTGATTTCACCTCCCAACTAAAGAGATTAGGGCATAACCTGACTCCTGCCCCTGGGGACTACTTACCCCTAAGGCCATATTGGTCACCCCTGTAGAGATCCCACCAGTGGGTGTTTTCATAGGATACACAGAGTCCCCCGCTTGTGTCCTAGCTGAGAACACTCAAAGCAGTGGGATTGGAAATGGGGCACCCTCTGCCACTGCCCACCAGAACCTCCTCCCTGTTTCTCAGAAGGGGCATGGGAACCCTTTCCTCCCCCCTTACTCGGGAACTTGTCTGGGTTACTTTTAACCTCCCCCTCACTCTGCTGATGGAATATTAACCACCATTCTTGGGTTCACTTCCAAGTGCCTTCTTATGGACCCTGGTGCTGAGCCAGTGGTCCACCTAGTTAGCAAGCTCTCTGGGACCAGGGAGCTTGCTATCAATAAGGTGTTGGCACAGATCTGCAAAACAAAGACTGAACAAGTGCTCCCTCACAATCAAATTGTGCAGTCCTTGATAATCCTTTACTTCTCTGCCCTTTACCCTCCATCCAGTGCCTTGCAAAAAGAGTCCCCACAATCCACCCAGGACTGTGGGTCCTGCTTATGGCTGTCCTTAAACTTCTCTGGGGCGAGGTCATACTTCCTGACAAGGGTGTCTTACATGGGGCGATATCTCATCCCTCCCCTTGCTAGGGATGTGCTTGCAGAGGCTAGCCACCCAATCCTCCTCAAGGATCCTATGTACCTGCAAAGCGACCTCATACGCTTCAACCCACTTGACAATGTCATCCCTCACAAGAAAGTCAGGCACCAGACCTTTTGGAATATGGACCCTCTTCTCCCCAGAGGGTACTGTGGAATTGCTGCCACCATCACTGCTAGGCCCTGCCTGCCTGGCCTTGAGGTCCAGCTCCTTTAGACTCAGTTCATGAGCCAGCAAGATTTTAATCTGCTCCAAGGTTCTCTCAGCCTTCATCTCCTCCATGGCTAGCTTATTTTGCTCTGCTTCCATGGCCAGTTTCTTCTCTTCTACTCTCAACTAGGCCATCTGCAGCTTAAACTTCCTCTCCGCCTTCGTGTCGGCCAGCTCCTCTGGGGACAGGCTTCAAGAAGACACACTATTCTCTGCCCTGGCAGGGAGTTCCATCTTGGGGGTCAAATCATCCCCCTTAACTGCATGCTGTACCACAGGAAGATCCTCTCCATGCCCTTCCCTCTCATCATCTCCACCTGTGGCTGCAACCAATGACTGGTGGGCTTCCCACCCAGGCCCTCAACACCTTTTGGAGCTCTAACGTCCTGGTGGTGTTCTTTGCCGGAAGTTCCCTCTCCTTGCAGAACTCCTTGAGCTGGACTACATTGTAAGCATCCATGTTGGCCAGCTAAAATTCCATTCTTGCAGGTGTGGTTTCAAGCACAATAGTCAGGGAGAGAATTTAGAAAAAGCAAAAAAAAGCCACTCAAGGAGAATTTAAACTTGAGTTGGTCTCAGATACAGGATGGTAGTGTACACAAAATTACTGTATGGCACTGCACAAACACAAGTCCTAAACCTCACCACTGATCACCAATGTAAGAAACTGGGGTGTTGGCTGGCTGGGTGTGAGCCCTGGTCAAGCAGCAATCACAATCCTTGTCACGGTGAGGCACAAGCCAACCCTAAATTAAACAGTGCTCAACCCCTTGGTAGTTTGGCACAGAGCAATCAGGCTTAATTTAGAGGCAATGTGTAAAGTATTTGTGCAACACTTCAAACAGTAATAAAGTGAAAACACAGCAAAAAAGTTTGCAACACCAAGTTAGAAAGAAAGAGGAACTTTCAATAAATAAAACAAAACACAAATGACTAAAATCCCATCAGTAGAACCGGAGATATGCAAATTTAAAGATTTCAGTGAAAATAGCGCCAAAAAGCACAAAGTGCCAACTATGGATATCTGTTTGCACCGGACCAGGACAAAATCACATGTTCAGGCCAGCCACTGGGACCCAGTAAAGCCCGCCTAATAGAGTATCTTAAATCCTGGTTTGCAGAGCGTTGCGTGGGTCCGCGTTGAAGATGCGTCGCACAGCCGAAGCAATGCATTAGTTCCGAGATGCTGCGCTTCGAGGGCCTGCATCGTCATCGAGGATCCCGTCGACAGAGCTTGTGATGCAAAGTCCACCAAGGCTACAATGAAAGGCCTGAGACATGTTTAAAGGGCACTCGTTAGCAGTGGTAAAGTGAGCAGAGTCCTAAAAGCCAACAAAAAGGGTTCAGAAAACAGGAGGGTGAAGGCAAAAAGGTTTGGGGATGACCCTGTAGAAAGGGCCAAGACCAACAGAAATAATATGCAGTGAAGAAAATGACATGTGTCCAACTATAGCAGTTGGGTTATGACCTCCAAACCAGAAGGGTAATATTGCAACTGTCGCCATACCTGTCTCGGCCAGTATCACACAGAACATTGATACAAGTAGACTTACGTTTTTCATATCTGTTCCTTTCTTGTTGCGCTGCGTTTGCTTGGTGGATTTAAAAAAATACTTTAATTATACATTGAAAAGTAATCCAGGTCCCATAAATCACCCATTGAATAGTGCCTCGACTGTTTCAAGCAGACTTGAACCAAGGTTTTAATGATTCAAACCTATTCAAGCTGTGGATTGAGTCAAGCAAGCAGGCAAAGGCCATTGGTAGCCTGGGATGAGGTATCAGGTCTCATCATTGTGTTAAATGACCCTTGCTTGAATGACTGGCACAGAGTCATTTGAGGAAATTTGCTGTTTGACTTTACTGAAAATTCACATTTCAGAAGAGATAGCTTCAACCTGCTATAGATGAGGCCACTTGCCATTTGGGAGGCATGCTTGGTGTGATAAATTGCTGGACAGTGCAACAAATTGAAAACCTGAACTTGAAGGGCATACCCTTGAACAGAGGTCACTGCTGTTTTAGACAAACAGCTTAAAAATACAATACGTTATCATATTTCATTTGGAAATGCTTCTATTGTGCCACACATTTCTGAATGGCTTTATGCCTGTCTGCAGAAGCTACATACAAGTCAAGCGTGACCCTTCACCTACTCCAAACTTTTTAAAAGCTAAATAGCTTTGCATTCTGGGACTTGTTGTTTGTTTGATCACGGAAGCATTGGTTTGAAACTGACAGCATACAAAGTGATATTGAAGACAAATTCAGTACTAACTGTGGGTGCCACACAGTAAGACTGATTTTGAGTCGGACTGAGGGCCTTATACTGAGTTTGGCGGTCTTCGTCTGGAACCGCCACCGCGCCGGTTCCAGGAAGACCGCCAAGCCCGTGGTGCACCCGCCCGCCAGATTACCAGTTGAATCTGGGGCGGGCGGGTGGTGCAGAGGTGGTGTCATGGCGGCGGCCTGTTAAGCTCTTAAGAGAGCCTGACAAGCATACCGTTGCCGTGAGAGTGCCTACTGCATGTTTCTGCACGGTGTGGCATGCACCATGTCGTGCATGCCACACCGTGCACAAATGAAAGTGTAATTACAGGGGGGCACAACATGTGCCCCCCGCACACACCCCCATGGCCAGATGCGGCCAGCACTGCATTTCTGCCACCCTTTTCATGGCGGGCTCCCCGCCATGAAATAGGTGGTGGAAAAGCAGCCTGTAATATGCTTGGCGGCGGGTGCATCGGCACCGCCAGCATTTACTGCCCCTTTTCCACACCGCCACCGCTGCGGAGGTGATGGTCTTGTGGCAGACCCACTGCCATCATTGTATTATCGCGGGCAGACCCACCGTGGTGGTCGGACCGCCACCGCGAGTATGGCAGTCCCATGACAGCTGTACTTGTAATAAGGCCTTAAGTCGTATCTCTGGTGGCAACGCTACTCTCCTTCATCACAAGTAGCCTGGTGTTCCTGCACTCTTATTTATGCTATTTTGTCTTGTGTTTTGGGTATTACTAATTCACACTACTTGTGCGCTTAAAATTTCTTTTCGTTTGTGTGTCTATCTTCTTTTAAGCCTGACACCTGTGGTGGGTGAAGGTTAGGGCTATTTTTAGTTTCTGTTTTGCCTGTTTCTGATATTCCTTATTTAATTGATTTCAGCCCTGAGGAAGTCGAGGTATTACACGCCTACAGACGAAACACGCGTTGGCTGAATTATTCTGTGGTGGATGTGCAATTCCATTAGTGTTTGGAATTCTCATTGGCTATGTGAAAGTCAACTGGTTTCTTATTTAAAGATTATTGGACTACACCTCCTTTGACCCAAACAGATGCATTGAATTAAAGTGGACTTGATATCATCCACTGTTGGATTGAACATTGACTCTTTCTTACAATTTGAGTGCTCGGATTAGTCCATTGACATTGTTTGTCCCTCCCCCCCCCCTTTCTTTGAGGGACATATTTGGGTTGTTTGGTAACCAACCCTTTTTCCTTTGAGCACCACCTAAGATACTTGTGTTGTTCTACTTTCCCCATACGCAGTGCAGAGCGCCTACAGCTGTGTTTTGACCTGGTTACCAAAGTTCTTCCATTTTAACAACATAGATGGTTTATTCATAAACAACTTTGTTCGATTTATGAGCTTGGTGCAAGGCATGTTGGACGGTCAATAAGAATAAGGATGAACACTATTCTAGAGCTGACAAAGAGAACTGTAAACATATGATTTTAGATTACAAAATGATAATTGATAATTGAATGGCAATTTTATTGTATTGTTTTCATTAACTATCAATAAATATCATTTTATTATTACCAAAGGTAAATTTACATGTGTGGATTTACTCATGTGTAAATCTACTCCTACTCCTAGGAGTAACATTACACTGTTTTAGCTATTAGCCATTTCCTAGTGTAAAGTTACTCTTAGATGTACACTTCCATGTGTCCACCCCTTGGTGGAACCTCCATGAACAGATTTTTTTAGCAGTGTAAATTATTCCCTGAAACTATTCACATGTAGGCAGTGGTATCCTGTCCTAGGGTGAAGATCTCTCTATCATAAAGTTGAGGAAAAATGAATAACTTAAAAAAAAAAATGTATGATTTTTTTGTGAGAAAATACTAATGTAAAATAAAAGTATGCATTTATTTTTAATCTAGAATTAATGAAATAAAATGTTAGCGCAAATTTCCTAAAGGTGTATCAAATAATTAATTATTTAAAACATGTATATTTAATTTAAAAATAATATCCCCGAAGAATTCATTAAAAAACTACAATAAAATGTTTAACTTTATTTAATAAGTATTAACATTTATTAAAAGTTATGTATAGATATAATTTAAATGCTATTAGTTATTTGAAATGTTTTAAAGTTTATTATCATTTTAATATTCAAATAACTTTATTACTAAGGATCTGATAACGGGTTTCGGTGGTCCTGGAGCAGACTGCACGCCACCGCTCCGCTCTAGGACTGCCGAAACTCAACGCCATCCGCCCACCAGATTACAAGTAATTTTGTGGTCTGGCAGGCGGGTGGCATGGCAGTACCGTGGCGGTTCTGTCTAAAGGCTTTTTGTGAGCCTTAAACAGCACTGCCACGGGGCCACAAGTGCACGTTCCTGCACGGGAAGGAATGCACCATGTTGTGCTTTCCTTCCCGTGCAGGAACTGGGGGTGGAAAACTACAGGGGGCACAACATGTGCCCCCCTGCATGCACCCCCGTGCACCAGGGCAAGAGGAGGCCCTGTAGGGCCCCCTTTTTGTTGCCTCACCACCACCCTTTTCATGGCGGTGCAACCGCCATGAAAAGGGCAGTGGAGAGGCAACTCAAAATATGCTCAACGGTGCTGCTGCGGCACCACCAGCATATTTTGGCCTCGCACGCTGTCAGACCACAGCAGGATCCTTGATCCCCGGCGGTAGCAGCGGCTCAGTTGTGGTCCAACCGCCACACCTATAATACTGTGGGCGGTCCCGCAGTGTGGCAGTGGTCGAACTGCCACCACAACTACGACGGTCCCATGGGCCGCCGTAGTCGTAACAAGGCGCTAAATGTTTAAGTAAAATAATAATTATTTATTAATCTATATATTTTTTTAATTGAACAACATTGATATATTTACTTAAAAAGTCGAAATACCTGTATTTAATTCACATTATTGCTAAAGTGTGTTATTTGAGTCCCTGACTCCATTGTTTTCTACAGGAGTGTGTTGTAGTACCTGTCAGGGGCAACATGTGGTGCTGGACTTACTCCAAGACTGGGCTGGAGTACATTTACGACTGTTCTGGGACATTTTTGGCTGTGGTAACTTTAAAAGTGCAGTTTCTGAATAGCATTGTGTGGGTGGGTGTTTTGTTTTTGCATGCCCGTCGCTGCACCCCTTCCCCCCAATATCACTTCCTAAACCCTCCCACTTAGGTATAAAAATTCCCAATCTTCCAGCCACTCCCCCTGTCCGTCCCACATTTACTGATAAATCGTAGACCTACATGTGAATACATCTCTGCACTCTTGGCCGAGATCCCTGCACAGAAAAGATAGGAGAGCTGGAGGAAGAGAGCTACGCACGTAGGTTTGTGAATTTAATTTTGTAGTACGTAAGTAGAAGTACTGTAGCACTGCTAAATATACAGCAAAATGCAGTTTGTCAGTCGGGCCCAATAATAAAAAAGTGAAATGGGTGGAAAATAGCCAGGATTTTAAGTCTCTGCAGAAAATGAGGTGATTAAGTTGACTGTGAGGGATTAGAGGCCCAGTTGAGAGCTCAGAACATAGAAGGATCTACCATCTTGCCTTAAACAATGGAGGCTAGAAACTGCCTAGAAGTGTCCTGTAGAGGACTGATGTGTTCAAATATTTTTTGGTCTGGTGAAGCGATACTGAATGGTATCGGTGCCTTGGCTTTAAACGGGTGGAGTTGGTACAAAGCATGTTGGACATTCAATAAGACTAAGGGTGATCTATATTCTACAGCTGGCAAAGAGAAGTGAACTGTAAGCCTATGATTTTATATTACAACATGATAATTGATAATTGAATGACCATTTTATTGTATTGTTTTGATGAACTATGACTAAATATAATTTTATTATTACCAAAGGTAAATTTACATATTATTGTATTGTTTTGATTAACTATCAATAAATATCAATTTATTGTTACCAAAGGTAAATTTACATGTGTGGATTTACTCAAGTGTAAATCTACTCCTGCACTTAGGAGTTACATTATATGGTTTTAGCTAATTGCCATTTCCCAGTGTAAAGATACTCCTAAGTGCAGATGCTCTTAGAAACAATACTGCTGGTTTTAGGAGCCAGTGCATTGCTGCACGATGCATATGAACCAAAACCCTGCATGCTATTCCAAGGAGGAGCCTGGCTTAGAATCACGAATAATCTGAAGATAAGATTAAAATATTTGTTAAGGCTAAGATAATTGGAATAGCAGTAACCCTGTCATGATGTTACCAATACCAGGATGACAGATTTATGCCACTGATGATATAAGATATCTAGGGCTTTCCCTAGTGCTCTGAAGGTGAGGGAATACGTGGAGGCCAGTATATTAAAACGTGGTTTAAAAGCTAAATTATTTTCAAAAGAATCCCAAGGGTATGAACCATGTTGGATGAAGTGGAAGGAGATCCCTTGGAGCTGCGGCGGCTCCTCCGTCATGGCGGAGGAGCGTTGCTCCCCTGCCAGCACAGATGCAAAACTTGTAAAATAAAATGAGAACACAAGTTTATTATCAATTTATTTTACTTCATAGGGCCGAGTCTAGAGGGTGGTCCATCGTGATGATGGCATAGGAGGAGTGGTGGGCACTGCTGCTCAGTGTGCCTGTGGGTTTGGCCGGCCATCCTAGGATGGGCAAACACACATGCACACTTCGATGTCTCCAACCTGAGCTGCGGTGCCAAGTTGGAGACAGCAGGCACAAGTTCCCAGTCCCCTGGGAGCGCAAATCAAGGGTGGATAGGCCAATCCTGGCGCTTCTCTCATGCTGCCATCACATGAGAGCAACGTCTGAATTGGCCTTAGGGGTATCTGGGAGCTTCAGCCTGTACTGGAGAGGAGCAGAAGAGCGGCTCATTTTGTTTTTGTGCTGTTGTCATCATCCGTTACCCCCTCAGTGCTGCCCCACCGAGCCACTTATCCTTGACATCAGCAGCTCCTGCCTTGGAGACAGGCCTCCAAGCAGTATAACAGGCAGACGATGGGCCATTAAGATACAAACCTCTGCCTTGTCACAGTTATGTTTTAGGTAGCTAGTGTTCAGATCATAGGTGCTGGAAGTAGGGGTGCTGGTGGTGCTGCAGCACCCCCACAATAACTATGATGGAGTTATGAAGGTGAATGAGCAATAAAGATGCCTTTAAATGTTGTTTTTATCTGGTCACATTTTCTGTGCTACAAAAGAGAGGTCAAATGACATGCAATAACTTCTGGTAAATGGCTGCTTATTCTTTTAACATGGAGATTGGGGTTTCATTTCTCTAAATGCCAAGCGAGGTGATTTTGTAAAGTGACCTATGTGGCAATCTTGCAGCGGTTCAGACAATGTCATTTTTTCTAATACCTGCTAACATTTAAATACCTGTTAATGACCTGTACAAACGTTTCACACTATATCAGCAGTTTGGAAAGCACAAACGGCTCACACTTTTTTTATAATTCTGACGTGTGATGGAAACACGGATTTTAATAGGATCAAAATAAATCAAGACGTTCTTATTTCCTAAAACACCATTTCCACACATGATAGTTTATGCACTTTTCTATCAGTAAAAATTGTATGTCTGAACAAACTTAGTAGCCATTTCGATGGAGCATGTGCTGCTAGTAAATGATACTTCTCCACCACGCTTTAGTAATATATGTGTGACAATGTTCTCCAAAGAGCACTGCCAGCTACACACCACACCCTTACCACTGCCCTGCTGAAAACATATGCTACACTTGTTCTTTGTGTGACACTTGGAATTTTCACAATCCCTATGACTTCTGTTATGTAACATTGATGGCAGCCCCCTCCCCTCTCTGAAAATTGTTCCAGCACCACTGATTCAGATGGCAATCCTTGTTAGACACTGATGCAATCAACTCTGATTAATTACAGTGATAGGTGGTAGCTAACGCGGGGCTCAAGGAGGAGCCTTGTGGAACTCTGCCTGGAAATGAAATTTGGCTAAAATAGGGGACTGGTGAATAATGGAGCACGTTAAGCGCGTGAGGAAGGGTGGCAGAGCTTTCTCTTTTCTTGCAGCAAAAGCATGGAACAAGCTTCCTTGCGATCTTCGAAGGATTCCTCTTGGGGCTACCTTTAGAACGCAGATGAAAACGTGTCTCTTCTCTTCTAGGGATTAGGGTTTCTGTGCTTTGGGCTGCGCATCTTTCTGCTTTTAGCACCGGGACACTGTTTGAGCAGCCTTGGGCTTTACAAATCCTCTCATTCATTCATTCATTCATTCATTCACTCATTTATTCAAAAGGAACTTAAGTTAACTTGTCTAGGCCTCTGTCCCTCATCCTAATGTTCTAGGACCATTCCAGGAGGGAAAGGTGAGAAACACTGTTGATGGTGGGAAAGATCAAGAAAGAGGGCAGCAGAGTTGCTGACACCCAGGGGTAGCGTAAGATCTTATGCTTCCACTAGAGGAGAGTTCATGCTGTGGCAGAAATAAAAACCTGCTTGACCA
Source organism: Calotriton arnoldi (assembly GCA_963921515.1). Lineage (NCBI taxonomy): Eukaryota > Metazoa > Chordata > Amphibia > Caudata > Salamandridae > Calotriton > Calotriton arnoldi. The sequence goes on from CAWUFW010000023.1 coordinate 955,651, forward strand.
GGCTTTAGAAGATATTTCTGTTCAATAAACAGGAAGACGTGTGTGTAGATAGCAATCTCAATACTTTTAGAGGGAATGGGCTGATTGATTAACCAGGATAGCAGGATTCTGATTCAGTGATCCAACTAGCTTGTTTCAAGAGGTCTGGGACTGAAGCCGGGAGCAGAGATTTGTGGGTACAGGAGTGATGGAGAGTAATCAGGTCTGAAAATGGTAGCTTGGGCCGGGTCAGAAGAAAAGTCAAATTTTAGTTTGAGGAGTTTTTTCTCCATGTAGATAGTGGAAATAGAGAAACAAGGGTTTCAGTGAAGCAGCAAGTGAGAGGGAGAAGGGTGCTGTCCCATGGGATAGGAGACCCGACAACAAGGAGAGCATAAGAAAGCACTCATGTCATCTATTTTGACAGTGCAGAGTTCTGACAGATTATCCAAGACAACCTGCAATCCAATACAAGAGTGGCACTGCAGGTGGGTTTAGATATATTATTACCCATCTTGAAAATTCCTGTATAAATAGGTTAAGAGAAAATCTGCTCTAACTTTCCTAAGGATGCTTCAAAGATTCAGAGTAATCTTTCATTTCTTGTGCCTCCATCCCAGATCTTGCAGTCATATTGCAAGCTTTGTATTCATTTGCTGTGTAGCAAATAACATTAGTTCGTTCCACCCAAGCCTGACAATATCATAAATGATCTAGTATTAAAACGATTATACCAGTTGTCAAAGGCCCTGAACCGAGTTGCATCTCGAGCCTAAACAAAGGGAGAGGGCCTTTAATAAACATATAGCCCATGGCAGAAGGGCTATAAGACTATTAGAACATTCCACCCACAGAGAGTAGAATGTTCTAAATTAAAAGGGGAAAAACAGAAAGTCAAGCATTGAAATGTTGGAGCAGAAGGCTTATTTTGAGCCACTTCATTGTCTTCAATAGATCTCCCAAATTCCAGTGTTCTAATATAGCCTTAGAGCCTGACGTAGTGGGCTCTACTGGCCATTAAAGGACCGCTCCAGCATTAAAGCCCAGAGCCGAAGGCGAGGACCTTTAACAAGGGAGCGGGCCTTTAAGGACCGGTAGAGCCCGCTATGGAGGGCTATAAGGCTATTAGAACATTCCCCCCCTAGAGGGCAGAATGTTCGAATTTGTAAAACAAAGGCCTCACGGAGCTCGAGGGGGTTGAAATCCCCTCGGGCTCAGAGAGGCCTTTGTTCACAGCAACAGCTGTGAACAAACATTGGAATGTTGATGCTTCGAGCTTCTCCCGGCCATTAGAAGCCGGGGGACTCCATTGTCTTCAATGGAGCGCTCAACATTCCAATGTTCTAATAAACAATATTAAACTCAGCCATACACATTTTTCATAGAACACCTCGAATCTGGTCACTGAGATTTCCAGACCCATAATGGGCATCCAGATTGTGAATGTGCTACAGAACCCTACAAATGGCAGACATGCGCTATACAAATGAGCATAACATGACAAAACATAAGCCAGGGTTCATCATCATTAGATCTATGATTTTGCGGCCTTTATTTTTTTGACTTTCCCGTCAGTATTTTCCCATAGTGACTGTTTGAACTCTTTATCCGTATTTTTCCAAATTTCACTCTTTGTTCTGTGAAAGCAAATATTGCACCTAGTACCTTTCTCCATGTACTTCGGTGATAAATCTTTGAGTTGGTGCTATCATTATCCATAGACTGTGCAATACACTATTTGGAAACTTTAGCAGACTACTACAACCACAGGTGACCACATCAGCAGCAAGTGAAGCTTCATTACACAATGTCCTACCATCTTTTAACTATCCATGCTGAGCAACAAAGCTCTTGCACTTGTAGTCATGACTGATAGCATCGCCAGTCACTCAGAAGAAGACCTAATTTGTATTTTTTGTGTGTCTAAATCTACATACAGAAATGGAAATAAATATTTTTTCCATTTGTTTTTCTGCATAAAAAAATGACAAATGGGAGCCCTAATAATAATAGGCAAGGGGGAGTCATAATGTAAAATGTATTGAAATGTATTACCATCATAAAGCGGTTACCGCCTTCATTCACCAACTATTACCACAATATACGAGGTATCACCATAATATGGAAAGGGTTGTCTTCACCCACCAGGTTTTGCCATGGCATGTCAAGTATTATCATCATATTACTGATATCCCCATTGAAGGAAGGAATGACTATGATATGCCAAGCACTTCCACCATATGCCAAGTGTTCCCATTGTAAGGAAGGGATCAATCACCATAATACGCCAAATAATTCCATCGTACGCCCAGGCCCTCTGACCACATGCAGACATTCACACAAAAGCATTCATAAACAAACACACACACTGATATGCAGAGACAGACAAAGACAAAAACACAGATACACACATGAACACATGCAGAAGATAGACACACTAGGAGTGCAGGAAGACGTAAAGCCACCGCATGCTCGTAAGCAGACCTACAGACACCCTTGTACCCAACACAAACACATGCGCACAAACACACACACACATACACACGCGCACATGCACACACACACACACACACACACACACACACACTCTCTTTGCAAGTAACTAAACTCAATGGCCACTGGTTGATTGGGTTGTGAATGTTGGGTAGACACCTGTGTGCTGTACTGGAAGAGCTGCCAGTCTCTGTACATGCTGGAGGGTTGGTCCCCTTTGACCTCAAGGAGGCATTGGACATGATTAGCCGTGGCAGGTTTTGTTCTTTGATCCTGGTCACTCGCATGAGCATTGAGTTAAGGTCCTGGACGAGTTTATCCTTATTTTGTAGATGGATATCACAATTTCATAAGGCATGTTTGAGGCAACTCCCCTCACCTGTTGCTTGCCACTGGAGCTGGCCACGTCTGCCATGTTATTCAGTGCTTGTTGTTCAGTACATGCTTGAAATCATGGAAATCGGTGGCCGAGAACCTCTCCATCCACCACTGCATCAAAGACACTCAGGGCCTCATCTACAAGAAAATGACACTGCGCAGCGCCGCCAGCCATTTAGCTGTGCCGTGCTGCGTAATTATCAAAGCACAGGGTCGTATTTACGGCAATACAACGCATCCCTGTGCTTCCCCCTGCGCTGGCGCACAGTTGGCTGCCATGCACCAGCGGAGGCACCCTTGCATCATTTAGCAAGAGTGCCTGCGCTGTGGGGATGAAGGGACATCTTCCTGGACAACAACAATCATTATTGGCATTTTCCATGCAGCACACATATAAAGAGGAAAAAAAGAGGAGAAATGAAAGTGTTTCTCATCGCTGCGCCACTCCTACGCCTCCCCTGGGGAGGCGTAGGATTCCGACGCATTCCCAGCTTTACAAAACGTTGTAAATCTGGGAATGCGCCAAGTTCCATGGATGTTGCGTGAAAGGGGCACATATTTACAAGGTCATGAAAAGTGACGCAGGGTGGCTTTACGTGGCCTTGTAAATATAGGCAAGCCCATTGTGTCAAAAAAAGTGACGCACCTTCGGCGCAATGGGCTTGTAAATAAGCCCCCTAGTTTTATAGAGTCCTATTGGTAGCTTTGCAAAGCAAGTACATAAAGCCTTCTACTATTTTTGTACCAAACTCTGTATTGCCTCTCTCAGTGATGGTAGAGTGTGGGGACAGGGAGAGGTGTGTGGCAGACCTTCACTTTGCTGCCCATCAGATCTCTAGTGCCAAGGGATGTCTAACATAGCTGTGATTTACTCCTGAATTTCAGTATCTGATTCACGAGCATTTCTTGTGAATAGTTGCTGGTTACCACAGGCTTAGGCGTCACAAACGAAAGAATTTCTGGAGGTAAGACAGGTTTAGGCCCCTCAAAGCTTTTTTCCATGAGGAAGTCAGCTTTACTGAAGTAAATACAGTTTTAGTCACATATTAGTCATGGAAAATGCTGGTGCATCAGGCCAGGCAATGAGGGGTAATTGGCCTTTAGAGCATGAGTAAGCACAACCAACTCTCAGAAAGAAGCAAAATATTTTATTCATGTCGTACCATCCTCTGCCATGCCTCTTCTGCCAGTGGCTGATTCTGTCCCACACCTGCATTCATGACAGCTCCTACAGTTTCAGAATATTAAAGCCATCTTTATCATCGTTCAATTTTAGTCAGTTATTCTGCTCTCTCTCTCCTGGTAGGTTCACACAACAAAAACTGACGGAATAAAAAAATGCAAAATGCAGCGTTTTCAGCCTGGTAACTCCTAGGAAGATTTCTCTAAGGCGTTTGTTGACTTTATCGATCCAGGTTTCCAGGAATGGATTTCTTTGCTTAATTGAACGCCTGTTTGTGTGTGCTAATCATCCTGTCGGGTTTTGCAAGGTTTGTCCCTAGAGTTTTGATGCTCCAGTTAATGTTTGTTTTACTCATTGCTTGTTTTTAGATTACATGTGGGTGGTGGAGAAAGCCTATTTCTTTTCGGCTCACTCTCAGCTGGATGAGGCCACGTTAAAAATTAAATATTTGCTACATCCCTTGCTGTCCCAGGTGCGGGATTCAAGGATGATTTGGAAGAGTCTGTGGGTTGAGTGATTTGTTGGAGTTGCATCCTTAAGTCTGGTAGTTGTTGTTTTGCTTAAAATCATACAAGATTGTGTCTTTTCAAGGCACTGTCTATAGTGCATGAGGGCAGGGTTGTCTGTCACCATGTGTATGTAAGCGGTATTGGACTGACCGGAAGAGGCCTAGGTTGGCCACAGGTTCGGCCAAGCTGGAAAGTCCTGTGCTCTAGGTGCAGTCGGCCTACATTTGATATCCCTTTGTCTTAGTAACTTCTTTTCTGTGGGTGTCCACGAGGAGTGCAGTCCATGGGGATATCGAACTGGGCAGTTTGAGGTGCACCCAACTTGGGCCCTCAAGGAACATCCAGCCTGGCCCACAACGCTGCACAGTCTGCTCTGCACAGGTTAAGTAACTTTTAGGTAATTTGATTTGATTTTGTATTTTTTGTTGGTGCTGGGTTATTGAAGGGACCTATCTTTCCCAGTGTATCGGTGCCATTTAGGGCGAGTGTCTGTACTGTCTGTACTTTTTAGTAAGATATCTTGGGTGTGATTTTAACATTATTTTCAGTCCTTGGGTGTGTCTTAGAGGCCATGGAATGGTCGTGGAGTTACTTCTGACATAATAACATAATGTGCATTTGTAAAGTCCTCGTCACCACAGGGGGTATCTTGGCACTGAATAACAACCAATGGTATTCATTTTATCAACCTTGGAAGGATAAGTGGACCAGATGGGATTCTCGCTTGAGGCCATGAGTTCAAACATAGATTCATGTAGAGGTTGCAGGAGTCATGAGGCCTTGCTATCAGAACACTATCTCGCTTTAAAGATGGCTGTTTCAACATCCTTAAAGACAGGTTTGTTATTGGTGCAGGATTCTGCTACACACCATGAGTGGGCACAGACACAGCAGCAGAACAGGGGCGCTGATGTCACAGGACAGCAACGCAGAGCAAACACTCATGCAACATGGGACCATGGAGCAGTCACACATGTAAAACGGCCTGACCATTTCAAGATCGCGTGCAAAAAAATGGTATGTGGATAAATGATATCAGCCCAATATTGATCATCTCCGAGAGTAACAGCCCAAGACCGTGTTCAGATGTTATTAACTGACCTGACCTTGACTGGTAGGTCGCTCCCCCACCACACAGCTCCGTCTGTGTGCCCTGCTGCTGCCCCTGATTGTGCTCGTTTTTCCTTTCTGTGCCCCCTTGCTGCCCCTGATTGTGCTCGTTTTTCCTTTCTGTGCCCCCCTTGCTGCCCCTGATTGTGCTCGTTTTTTTCCTTTCTGTGCCCCCTTGCTGCCCCTGATTGTGCTCGTTTTCCTTTCTGTGCCCCCCTTGCTGCCCCTGACTGTGCTCGTTTTTCCTTTCTGTGCCCCCTTGCTGCCCCTGATTGTGCTCGTTTTTCCTTTCTGTGCCCCCTTGCTGCCCCTGATTGTGCTCGTTTTTTCCTTTCTGTGCCCCCCTTGCTGCCCCTGATTGTGCTCGTTTTTCCTTTCTGTGCCCCCTTGCTGCCCCTGACTGTGCTCGTTTTTCCTTTCTGTGCCCCCTTGCTGCCCCTGATTGTGCTCGTTTTTTCCTTTCTGTGCCCCCTTGCTGCCCCTGATTGTGCTCGTTTTTCCTTTCTGTGCCCCCCTTGCTGCCCCTGATTGTGCTCGTTTTCCTTTCTGTGCCCCCCTTGCTGCCCCTGATTGTGCTCGTTTTCCTTTCTGTGCCCCCTTGCTGCACCTGATTGTGCTCGTTTTATCCTTTCTGTGCCCCCCTTGCTGCCCCTGATTGTGCTCGTTTTTCATTTCTGTGCCCCCTTGCTGCCCCTCATTGTGCTAGTTTTTGTCCTTTCTGTGCCCCCTTGCTGCCCCTGATTGTGCTCGTTTTTTCCCTTTCTGTGCCCCCTTGCTGCCCCTGATTGTGCTCGTTTTTCCTTTCTGTGCCCCCTTGCTGCCCCTGATTGTGCTCGTTTTCCTTTCTGTGCCCCCTTGCTGCCCCTCATTGTGCTAGTTTTTCCTTTCTGTGCCCCCTTGCTGCCCCTCATTGTGCTCGTTTTTTTCCTTTCTGTGCCCCCTTGATGCCCTGATTGTGCTCGTTTTCCCTTCTGTGCCTGTTTCCCGCCGCTGCGCCCTGCGGCCCCGCCCCTCACTGCCCATTCGCTGCCCCATTCCCTGCTCCTCCCTCCCACCTCCCCATTTATGGAGGCCGCTGCGTGGTGAAGAGAGCGACCCCTGACCTTGACTGGTAGGTCGCTCCCCCACCACACAGCTCCGTCTGTGTGCCCTGCTGCTGCCCCTGATTGTGCTCGTTTTTCCTTTCTGTGCCCCCTTGCTGCCCCTGATTGTGCTCGTTTTTTCCTTTCTGTGCCCCCCTTGCTGCCCCTGATTGTGCTCGTTTTTTTCCTTTCTGTGCCCCCCTTGCTGCCCCTGATTGTGCTCGTTTTTCCTTTCTGTGCCCCCCTTGCTGCCCCTGACTGTGCTCGTTTTTCCTTTCTGTGCCCCCTTGCTGCCCCTGATTGTGCTCGTTTTTCCTTTCTGTGCCCCCTTGCTGCCCCTGATTGTGCTCGTTTTTTTCCTTTCTGTGCCCCCTTGCTGCCCCTGATTGTGCTCTGTTTTTTCCTTTCTGTGCCCCCTTGCTGCCCCTGATTGTGCTCGTTTTTCCTTTCTGTGCCCCCTTGCTGCCCCTGATTGTGCTCGTTTTTCCTTTCTGTGCCCCCCTTGCTGCCCCTGATTGTGCTCGTTTTTCCTTTCTGTGCCCCCTTGCTGCCCCTCATTGTGCTAGTTTTTGTCCTTTCTGTGCCCCCTTGCTGCCCCTGATTGTGCTCGTTTTTCCCCTTTCTGTGCCCCCTTGCTGCCCCTGATTGTGCTCGTTTTTCCTTTCTGTGCCCCCCTTGCTGCCCCTGATTGTGCTCGTTTTTCCTTTTTGTGCCCCCTTGCTGCCCCTCATTGTGCTAGTTTTTCCTTTCTGTGCCCCCTTGCTGCCCCTCATTGTGCTCGTTTTTTCCTTTCTGTGCCCCCTTGATGCCCTGATTGTGCTCGTTTTCCCTTCTGTGCCTGTTTCCGTCGCTGCGCCCCTGCGGCCCCGCCCCCTCACTGCCTATTCGCTGCCCCATTCCCTGCTCCTCCCTCCCACCTCCCCATTTATGGCGGCCGCGCGCGCGCGCGCTGCGCTGAGCGCGCCGAAGGCGCGCCTAAGGCAAGCCCATCTGCGCCCGTCCGCGCCGTGACCGCGCCCAGCGCCAGACCCCCTGGTCCGGGCATCCCCCGCGCCCGCCACATCAACAGACGCCGATACGACGCCAGCACCCTCCACGCACTCAACCCCGGAAAAGATCACGCCTGCTACCAGGCCACCCGAAGCGCACCCAGGGCCCTTCACCTGCCGGAACTGCAGCTTCGCCAGCACCCGCCCCGCCAAACCACCGCCCAGGAAAGAACCCAACTACCTCAGATGCATCCTCCTCAGCACCCGCTCCGCCCGCAAACACGCCATCGAACTCTGGGACCTTCTCGACTCCAACCTCCCCAGACGTCGCATTCCTGACGGAGACCTGGCTGAATCCCGCTTCAGCCCCCGACATCGCCATTGCCATCCCGGACGGATACAAGATCACCCGCAGGGACCGCACCAACGGAGTCGGAGGAGGCATCGCCATCGTCCACAGGAACACCCTCAGAGTCTCAGCCAACACCGACGACACCCTCAGCACCGCCGAACACATGCACTTCCAGATCCACACCGATCCCAACACCACCCTCAGAGGAACCCTCATCTACAGACCCCCGGACCCCGACCACAGTTCAGCGATTCCATCGCTGACTTCCGTCAGCACACACGCCATCGCCTCCACGGACTACATCCTCTCGGGGACCTGAACTTCCACCTCGAGAACAACAAGGACACCAACTCCACCACCCTGATCGACAACCTGGCCACCCTCGGACTCAGACAGCTCGTGACTACACCCACCCACGCCGCCGGCCACACGCTCGACTCCATCTTTTCCGCAAGCCCACACGTCTCCTTCAACCACACCTCCGAACCCCACTGGACTGACCACCACTGCATCCACTTCACCTACAGGAAGCCCACCACGCACCACCGCAACGAACAAATGCCTCGCCGCTGCTGGAGCAGAGTCACGGAAGACCAGCTAACCACAACCCTCGCCTTGAGCCCACCCGCCGAACCCTCCGACCCCGACACCGCCGCCCGCAACCTCAGACAGTGGATCGACGACTGCGCCAACACCCTCGCCCCGCTCAAGAATCCGCCCAACAGCCACACCAGCAAGAAAGCCACCTGGTTCACCGAAGACCTCCAGGCCTCCAAACGAACATGCCGAAAACTGGAGAAGATCTGGCTCCACGAACGGACAGCGGACAGCTACGCCGCCCACAAGAGCGCCACCCGCAGTCACCATCACCTCATCAGATCCGCCAAAGGGCCTCACTCAAAGACCGCCTAGACAACAACGCACACAACAGCAAAGAGCTCTTCAACATCGTGAAGGAACTCTCCAACCCCAGCTCCAACACCAACGACATCCAGCCGTCGCGAGACCTGTGCGACTCACTGGCCACCTTCTTCCACCGCAAAATCGCCGACATCCACGACAGCTTCAACACCACGACCGCCCCGGCAACCACCGAGACCACTGCCCCACAACCACCAACCGCCTGCTCTCCTGGACCAACATCAACGACGAGGACACCAGCGAGATCATGAACACCATCCACTCCGGTTCACCGCTAGACCCGTTCCCTCACCACATCTTCAACAAAGCCAGTACAGCCATCGCGCCCCATCTCCGGAAAATAATCAACATCTCCTTCGAGACAGCAACCTTCCCGGAAAGCTGGAAGCACGCCGAGATCACCGCCTTACTCAAGAAACCCAAGGCAGACCCCAAGGACCTCAAGAACTTCCGACCCATCTCTCTGCTCCCGTTCCCCGCGAAGGTCACCGAGAAAATCGTCAACAAACAACTGACCCGCTACCTCGAGGAGAACAACATCCTGGACCCTTCCCAGTCCGGCTTCCGCAGCAACCACAGCACCGAAACCGCCCTCATCGCCGCCACCGATGACATCAGGACCCTGCTAGACAACGGAGAAACAGCAGCCCTCATCCTCCTGGACCTATCAGCCGCCTTCGACACGGTCTGCCACCACACACTACGAACACGCCTTCACGACGCCGGGATCCAAGAGAAGGCCCTGGACTGGACCACATCCTTCCTTTCCGGCAGAACACAAAGCGTCCGCCTCGCCCCCTTCCGATCCAAGGCCACCAAGATCATCTGCGGCGTACCCCAAGGCTCCTCCCTCAGCCCAACGCTGTTCAACATCTACATGGCACCCTTCGCCCACGTCGCCTGACAGCACAACCTCAACATCATCTCCTACGCCGACGACACCCAGCTGATCCTCTCCCTCACCAAAGACCCTCACACCGCCAAAGCCCACCTCCACGAAGGAATGAAGGCCGTCGCCGAATGGATGAGGACCAGCCGCCTGAAGCTGAACTCGGACAAGACGGAGGTCCTCATCCTTGGTTCCAACCCTTCAGCCTGGGACGACTCCTGGTGGCCAACATCACTGGGAACAGCCCCGCCACCCACCGACCACGTACGCAACCTAGGGGTCATCCTCGACCCCACCCTCTCCATGACTAAGCAGGTCAACGCCGTTTCCTCATCCTGCTTCAACATCCTCCGAATGCTCCGCAGGATCTTCAAGTGGATCCCCACCGAAACAAGAAAAACAGTCACCCAGGCCCTCGTCACCAGCAGGCTGGACTACGGAAACGCCCTCTACGCAGGAACGACGGCCAAGCTCCTGAGACGGCTGCAACGCATCCAGAACGCCTCTGCACGTCTTATCCTCGACATCCCCCGACGCAGCCAAATCACACCCCACCTGAGAGACCTGCACTGGCTCCCTGTCAACAAGAGGATAACCTTCAAGCTCCTCACCCACGCACACAAAGCACTCCACAACTCCCGGACCAGCCTACCTCAACAGACGACTCAGCTTCTACACCCCCACCCGCCAGCTCCGCTCGACCAGCCTCGCCCTCGCCACAGTCCCCCGCATCCGAGAAAACGACCGCCGGCGACAGATCCTTCTCCCACCTCGCCGCCAAGACCTGGAACACCCTCCCCACCAACCTCCGACAGACCCAAGACCTACTGGCCTTCAGAAGACTCCTCAAGACCTGGCTCTTCGATCAGTAGCAGCACCACCCCCCTCTTCCCCCAGCGCCTTGAGACCCTCGCGGGTATGTAGTGCGCTTTATAAGTGACATGATTGATTGATTGATTGATTAACCAAGTAAGCCTATGGAAGACACTATGTGTAAGAATTTGGCCATCATCTTGAAGTCAAACACCACCACCCACTAAGATGAATCTGCTGCTGCTTACCAGTCTCCTCAAAATTGATATTTACTACCTGAGCTGTAGATTCAATATCAATTAATTTAAGATGAACACCAGCGTTGGCTTGCCTGCGTCTACATCAATGTTGGTTTGCTTCAATCTACATCAACATCAGCTTGCCTGAGTCTACATCAACGTCGGCTTGCCCAAGTCTACACCAACTTCAACTTGCCTTAGTCCACCACACCTTCGGCTTGCCTGAGTTTACACCACACTTTCAGGACATAAAGGCCAGCCTTAGGGATTGAACTGCACCCAAAGAAAAAGAACAACTTTGTGGCTTTGATAACGCGTCTGAGGAAGGTGCATATGCCTGTGCTACTCCATCACATTCTTGCATGCATATGCCTAAGTACTTCAAGAGTGTAAGGAAATGCGTTTTCTTGCATGAACACCCCCAACGTTTTGGACTGATGTTGCTGGTTTTTCGAATCTGAGAGTGCAGTGAGACCTGTTAATCAGACCTCAGTGCCAGTGCTTTGACCCTTAAAAGTGTATGTTTGATTGGGTTATACTTAAATGGGATTGGTTAACTTACTTATAATTCCCTACTATATGATACCAGCGGTACCCAGGGCCTGTAAGGTAAGGTGTCCCTCATGAGCTGCAGCACTTATTATGCCACCCTGAGTGTGACAAAGTAAAATTTGGCTCCCAGTTTGCCTCTGCAGACTGGAAGAGCAGTTTTAAACGGCAACTCGACTTTGCCATTTAAACCAATGACAAAATCTAATCCTCCCTTTTTAATATATGTAAGTCTTCCCTAAGGTAGGCCTATCGAGTCTAAGACCGGGTGCTGTGTATTATTAGGTAGAACATGTATTTTTATATGACCTAACAGTCACTTTTAGTATGAAAGGCTAGTAGCTCCATTGGCGAGTACAGGGTTACATGTTGACAACTCAACTTTGCTAACTTCTGAATAGGACTACTAAAGTAGGTACTTCAAAGTATCAAATTAATTGTTACATTAATCCCGACTTGATGGCCAAGTTGAATTAATGTTACTTTTGAGTACATTGTATTGTAATTGTATTGTAATTGCATTTATATAGCGCTTACTACCCCTGACGAGGCATCGAAGTGCTTTTTCGGCGAGTAGCACGCTACTCAGGAACCCATAAAGGATTAGTGTTGAATTAGTATATTGAAATATGAAAGTGATTTGAGTGGTGGATATGTTAGTCAGTTATTTGGATTCAGAAGGATAGTGGAGGGATAGAAGAGGGAAAAAGGTTTGCATTTATATTGCGCTCGTCACCCCTGATGGGTTGTTGAAGCACTTTTTGGTGAGTAGCACGCTCCTCTGGAACCCATAAAGGATTAGTGTTGAGTTAGTATAGTGAAATATGAAAGTAATTTGAGTGGTGGATATTAGTCAGTTATTTGGATTGAGAAGTATAGTGGAGGGACAGAAGAGGGAAAAAAAGGTTTGCATTTATATAGCGCTTCTAACCCCTGATGGGGTGTTGAATCGCTTTTTTTTGGCGAGTAGCACGCTACTCTGGAACCCATAAAGGATTAGTGGTGAGTTAGTATAGTGAAATATGAAAGTAATTTGAGTGGTGGATATTAGTCTGTTATTTGGATTGAGAAGTATAGCGGAGGGACAGAAGAGAGAAAAAAAGGTTTGCATTTATATAGTGCTTGCTACCCCTGATGGGGTTTTGAAGCTTTTTTTGGCAAGTAGCACGCTACTCTGGAACCCATAAAGGATTAGTGGTGAGTTAGTATAGTGAAATATGAAAGTAATTTGAGTGGTGGATATGTTAGTCAGTTATTTGGATTGAGAAGGGTAACATTGTCCATGCCACAGTGACATCTCGGCTGGACTATGCAAACTGCCTGTACCTGGATTTGCCCGCCTATCTGGTCAAGAGACTGCAAATGGTACAAAATGCAGCTGCAAGATTAATTAGGCGAGTACTGTTTCGGCATCACATCTCTCCGCATATAAGACAGCTCCACTGGCTGCCGGTAGCGAAAAGGATTGAGTTTAAGGCCTTAACTATGGCCTTTCGGGCGCTGCATGGCAAATGCCCTAGTTACCTTAAACACCGGCTATGCCGCTACCAACAAAAACGCTCACTGAGGTCCAACTCTCAGAACTTGCTTTGCACACCTCGCTTCGCTAAAGCTCGCATAGGGGGCAGATCTTTTACAGTGGTGGCGGCTAAGCTATGGAATTCCCTGCCAAATAATATTCGCCAAATCCAATCTGAACCGGCATTCAGAAAATCCCTGAAGACCTGGCTCTTTAGCCTTGGTTAGATCTTCTTGGCCTTACACTCCTCATGCCTCACACCGCTATAGTGCCGGGACACCTCTGCTTGAGGTAGCTGTCGCGCTCTATAAATTCTGTTATTATTATTATTATTAAGGGTAGCGGAGGGATAGAAGAGGGAAAAGGTTTGCATTTATATAGCGCTTACTACCCCTGATATGCAACTTTTAGAAAGTTGAAACTCTGTTGTCCAAGCACATATGTCTGCCAGACCTGGGAGAATTGTTGGAGTGCAGTTTGGTCACCCAAGACTGACACTAGCCTTCACCAAAGGGATCTGCTGGTTTTGCTGTGACCTGAGACTAGTAGTCCAGTGGCAACAGGGCTTTTGCTGGACCAAAGAGGAATTCAAGGGATATCGACCCCTGTGGCCAAAGTCACCTCACCTGGACTGTGGACCAAGAAGTGCCCACATGAAGACCCCTGTCAACTGCAGAGCACCCTCAGCATCCTACAGCATCTACAGCATCCTGTATCCCTGGCATCAGGACCACTCTGTTGTAGTCTATGGTGGTTCGCCTATAGAGCATGGAACTTGACTGGAGACTGCTTTGGTGCCAAGGTAACTATACTACTACTTCTTATTAGCCCCCCTGACCTCTCCCCTGTCAGATGTGGTCACCCAGCATGGGCCAGAGTAGTCAAACCAAACTCTTTAGAAGTTTTAGAAAGTTTCCAAACTTTACGCTTACTAATGCTTGTTCGTGTTTTGGAGTAAAAAGCGGAGATTTATGTTTCACTTGAAAAACTATCCCCGGAACCCTCTCAGGGATTTTGCTTGTTTTGGTGCCTAAAAATTTATTAAAATACAGTCTATTTTTATAAATTGTTGTCGGATTTCTTTCATGCTCTGTGATTTTCTAATTCTGTTGTTTTGGCACTTTTAAGTGCTTCACACTTGTTCTTTTGTACAAGCTGGACTGCTTCGAAGCCACAGCTACCCAGAGTTAAGCTAAGGTTTAGCAAACAAGCCTGACTGGACCCAAGTGGTTTTCGTGAGTGTAATATACGGTGAGGTCTCACAACCACACCATATAATACACCACAATTTGTTCACAAAGAGTGTACAAGACTTAGAACACCACATAGTACTTCATACCACATACACTTCTCACTTACACCACAGTGCACCCACACACAGATCCAGCCTGCAACGAGTCAGATAAGGTTAAGTGCTATGAGGACATACATGTGGAAGATGCAGTAACAATAACATTATAAGACCAAAGAAGAATGCTCATTTCACCTGTTATAGTCTCTTTTCTTTGTTTCAACACATGGCTATGTGTATTATTGTGTATCTCAGAAGGCTTCAGTCCTGGTTCACTAGGATTGGCTCAGATGGGAATTAAGAAATGCCGTAATTAACATTTAAGGATCACACCAGCCTTCGTGTAGCGTCTTCAAAAAGATTTTCACTGCTGTAAATCTGGAGGTGCCTGAGGCATCCCAAAGATGCACTGGAGAAAATCGTGGTGAATTCCATGTTCACTAGTGAGGTGAAGACCGTTCAGCCAATCCCTACTTTTGAATACAGTCTGGGAGGCATCTACTGAGCAAATCCGTGCATTGAGCGAATGATTTAACTATGAGTCAGTGCGTTAAGAAATGTGTCCTTCTATGCTATTAAATGGTTAACCTGCTCAAACCTTTCCAGAAAGTGAAACTTGCTCCTACACTGAATCCCTAAAACATTTTCTGCAGACTGATCAAGGCAGCATGGACGGTAATGGAGAGATCCAAAGAGTTGTATTTCCCATTCAAATTACCTTAAGAGTGATTGCTTTCTGCAGCTGTAAAACACACTGGATAGATTTACATCAAGCTAGTAGCAAAAACAGTGGTTGTTGCAAATAATTCACTTTGATGGGTTTGCTATAAATTCTTTCTTCGGTGTAAAGGAAAACTAAAATAATCACATTTATAGTTATATGAGTTGGGTTTGCACTGAAATTTGAATTTGAGCTTGCAATCTGATTGGCTGTAAAAGAGCTGATCATTTTAACCCTTATAAGACATGTTTGGCATGTCCGACGCTTGAGATGTGATTTTTGGCCCTTCAACCTTGTTAGGGTCGAGCACGCGCTAGCACATGTGTCTCGCTTGCGAGACACTGTTATAAACAAAAATGACTAGTAGCCCACCCGTTGCTTAACAATTGTTGGCTTGCATGGAACTCTTCTTTACAGCCCCGTAATTTGCCACTGCAGGCCTTACATAATTTACATTCCTCTCTGTGGAGCAGGAACCAAGCACTGATTGATTCAACTTAATCAGTACCCGTGCTGCTCCTGACATGATTGAATTTCTATTTTGTTCTGTTTAACTTTTAGCACCTGCAAACAGAAGGCGTGTGACTGGCAAAAACGTGCCCAGCAGGGCAAACAGATATACTTTCTATAGTTAACTTTCCTTTATTTTGCTAAGTCTTCTTTTCTCACTTTGCACTCAAGTTTTGTTTTGTTTTTGCTCGTGGGTGCTGTTCTCAAAAGAAGAGGATTATTTTATTGCAAAGCCACATTGTTTCTTTCTTATGTGAAATTTCTGAAATGATGTTTTAACACATAATCTTGCAGTGCACCCCAATCCACCACACTCCAATCCATCCCACTCCAATAGATGCCAATCCACCCCACACCAATTCACCCCACTCAATCCAATCCACCCCAGACCAATCCAATCCAATCCACCCCACTCCAATCCAAATCACTCACCCCAAATCCCAATCCACCACATTCTAATCCTCCCAAACCACCCCATGCCAATCTGCCCCACTCCAATTTGCCCCACTCCAATCCAAAACAATCTGCCCTCTCCAATCCAAAACAATCTGCCCTATGCCAATCTTCCACACTCCAAACTGCCTCACTCCAATCCAAAACAATCTCCCCCATTCCAAAACAATCTGCCCCACTGCATTCCAAGACAATCTGCCCCTCTCCAATCCAAAACATTCTGCCCCACTCAATCCAAAACATTCTGCCCCACTCAATCCAAAACATTCTGCCCCACTCAATCTAAAACAATCAGTCCCACTCCAATCCAAAACAATCTGCCCCACTCAATCCAAAACAATCGGCTCACTCCAATCCACCACACTCCAATACAAAACAATCTGCCCCACTCCAGTCTAAAACAGTCTGCCCCACTCCAATCCACCACACTCCAATCCAAAACAATCGGCCCCACTCCAAACTGCCACACTCCAATCCAAAACAATCGGCCCCACTCCAAACTGCCACACTCCAATCCAAAACAATCGGCCCCACTCTAATCCAATAAACCTCACCCCAGTCCAATCCAGCTCACCCCAATCCAATACAATCCACCCCACTCCAATCCAATCTACCCCACCCCAATACACCAAATCCAGACTACCTCACTCCAATCCACCCCACCCCAATCCAATCCACCTCAATTCAATCCACCCCACCTCAATCAGTTCACCCCACCCTAATCCAATATACCTCAATCCAATCCACCCCACTCAATCTAATCCACCTCACTCCAATCCAATTCACCCCACTGAAATCCAGACTACTCCACTCCACCCCAATCCACCCCGCCCCACGCCGATCTAATTCACCCCACTCCAATTTTCCCCACTCCACTCCACTCCATTCCACTCCACTCCATTCCATCCCACTCTAGTCCACCCCACTCCTGTCCACTCCAGTCCACTCCAGTTCACTTCACTCCAGTCCATCCCACTCCACTCCAATCCACCCCACTCCAATCCACCCAGCTCCAGTCCACCCCACCCCACCCCATTTTAATCCACCCCACTCTAATCTAATCCACCCCATCCAGTCCATCCCACTCTACAGCAGTCCAATCCACCTCATTCTACCCAAATTCAATCCACCCACCCCAGTTCAGTCCACCCCAATCAATCCAATCCATCCATCCCACCACACTCCAATCCACCCCACTCTACTGCAGTCCAATCCACCCCACTCTACCCCAATCCAGTCCACCCCACTCCAGACATATCCACCCCACTCCAATCCAATCCACCCCACTCCAATCCACCCTCCTTCAGTCCAGTCCAATCAGCACCCCCCTTCAGTCCAGTCCAATCCGCCTTTCCACTCCACTGTAATTCACTCCACTCCAAACCACCCTATTCTAATCCAATTCACCCCACCCCAAACCAATCAAATCCACTCCAATCCAATCCACCTCACCCATTTCAATCCACCCCACCCTACTCCAATCCAATCCACCCCATCCAGTCCACCCACTCCAATCCACCCTACTCCACTCAATCCAACCCACTCTACCCCAATCCAATCCACCCCAATCTACTCCAATCCGATCCACCCCATTACCTCAATCCACTACAACCAACTCCACCCTAATCCACTCTACGCCACTCCACTCTATGCCACTCCACTTTATGACACTCCACTCCACTCTACGACACTGCACTCTACGACACTGTCAGCCACTGAACCACTGAACTCTACTCAACTCTCTGAGACTCTGCTCTTCCTACTCCACTCAACAACACTGTACTCAAACAAATCCGGTCTACGACAGTCAACTCCCCCCACTCCACTCTAGGACACTCCATGCTACCAACTTTTATCCAGGCTGAGCAGCAGCCACACTGGTGTACAGCATGGCAAAACACATTGCCAAAGCCAATAGCTCTTGTATAGGCGAGACCTATTGGCTTTGCCAATGCTTATTATTTGTTTGATGTGGCCATATGGAGTCAGGGAGAGGAAATTAAACGCGGGGAAGGGGGGGGGCATGGATCCAGGAACTCAACTTAGGTACTGGAACAAACTGGCACTGCACTCAGTTCATAGACAATGCATTCTTAGCTGTTGACTATCCACACAGGTCCTGGAGTGAGAGATAGTAGAGGTTCTGTTACAGGGTGCAGTGGAAGGCCATGCCCATTGCCAAGGTGATAGTGAGTACTACAGGCAGGTGTACTGAACACAAGACAGGGACAAAGGCCAGGCTCTGTACTCAGTGTCTGACATCCTAAGCATATTAGACTAAAGCAATTTCTGACTTCTTGTCTGATTTGACCTCTCTGAATCCTTCAATAATGTAGATCATGACAACCTACTGAAAACATTATGCAAAAAATGGCTATTAAGTTAATAGTGCTTAAATACATCAGGCCCTATTTGTCAAACAGTGCATAACACATAGAAATAACCACCACTTGCCAATGTCTTTTTTTGGAACTTCTCCAGGTTCCATTCTCGCCCTTTAATCTCTATTCAACATGTGGAGTCATTGGGTCACATCCGGACTAAACACAGAATTCCCTTCTGTACTTATGTTGCACAAATCCAGCAATATATTAAGATTGAGGGCTCAACCAGCTTCAAACTTTTGGCTTCATTTCTCAGGGAAATTCAAATATGGTTGACAAATATGAAAATGAGCTAACTTCATAGAAGACAGAATTCCTCCTGCTCTCCTAGAACAAATGCCATGAGCTATTCACAAACTAGACTAACTCAAAGACTTTGGCCTCTATTTATCAACTTATATTTGCAGGTTTCTACAGTGTGGACCAGTTCCCACTGGTTTCTCAGGTCACACTGGAACACACATGTAAGCTCCCCGCACTAAGGAAGGGTTTGATGCAGTCTAGAGATCAAGTGAAAAGGAAATATGGCCGCCACCAGTGCAGGTTCCTGCAATGTTTATGGCAGAGAAGGGTGAAGGGAGTGAGATATTATATTAATTTGGGGGGGAAGGTGGGTGGAGGTGCCTAAATACCTACTCTAGCACGAGTTGGGCCCATTTTCCCATTTGCAGGAGCCTCTGTGGTCCTTTCTGAAATGTAACCTCTGTCCACGATGTAGCCAGGCACGGTCGGTGGTAGGAGTGCCGGTCGGGCGGTGACGTGGGGCGGGGGAGGGGCAGGGTGGGGGGTAGTAAACTACGGATTAAGGCCTAATACAGGTAAGTAAACATTTAAATAAATAAAACGAATTTCGTTGTGAGCACTGCATCGCATGCGATGCAGTGCTGGGATGTTTAGGGGGGCACCATATGTACCCCCAAGGCCCCAAGGCCCCATAGCAGAGGGCCAGGGGGGAAGGGAGGCCCGCTAGGGGCCCCCAAAGTCACTTTCCACCTGCTTTTTCATGGCGGACGAACTGCCATGAAAGGGCAGGCGGAAGGGGACATTGTAATCCCTACGGCGGTGCCTGAGAAGTCACCGCCCCTATTGTAGGGATTACGAACCCTCCAACGGGCTCAAAGAGCACGTCGGAAAGCGTCGGACTGTCCCTCCGCCTGCTGCCTCCGACCGCACGCATTGTAATGCATTGGTCGGACCGCAGCCGCAGATGGCGGTCGGACCGCATCCGATGAGCCATCAGATGCGGTCCGACAAAATAACCCCCATAGTGTTGTAGTGGGTTGTACAGGGTGGGAAGTTAATTCATTAATTATTTATTATTATTTGTTTAATTGATAATTAATTATTTAAATTGTGTAATTATATTTTTCAATATATATTTTAGGTGCAGGTTGTTGGGTTTGTAGGGGCGAAGGATGGGAAGTTAATTAGGTATAATTAATTATTTAATTAATTATTGTGTTATTAATTATTTAATTAACTATATAAATTTTGTAATTATATTTTTAAGTTATATTTTAAGTGCGTATTGTTGGGTTTGTAGGGGTACAGGGTGGGAAGTTAATTAAAAAATAATTTATTGATCATTAATTATGAATTTAATATTAACTATTTAATTGACAATTAATTATGTAAATTGTGTAATTATCATATTTTGTAAGTTATATTTTAGGTGTGGGCTGTTTAGTTTGAGGAATAGGGTGGGAAGTTAATTAAGTAATAATTAATGCTAATTAATTTGTATTGAAATATTTAATTTATGGATAATTTTGTAAATTATTTAATAATTTAATTTTCAATGTTATATATTAGGTGTGTTTTGTTGTGTTTGTAGGAGAATAGGGTGGGATGTTATTTAGGTAATAATAAATTAAAAATTATTTATTCATTTATTAATAATTGTTTTATTTATTACTTAATATGTTGATTGTATTATACTTTTTTATTTCAATTACATTTTAATTGTTGGCTGTTATGTTTGTGGGAATATAGTGTGGCATTATAATTAAATTAATAGTATTGTTTGAATTGATAATCATTATTAAACATTGTAATAATTATGTACTTTGTTTATTTATTTATTTTAATTTAGACATATCATTTTTATATTAGGAATTGTATATGTTTGGTTAATTAATAAAGTTGTTTAAATATGTTATTTGTTTGAAGTGATCTACTCTCTCACCACTACTGCACAGAGCGGAGTGGGAATTGTACATTTTACCCCTCTGGAGTCTAATGGTTTCCCTACTATTGCACAGACTGGAGTGGGAATCGAAAATTTTACCCCTCTGGTTCCAACGCTTCCCCTACTGTTGCATAGACTGGAGCGGAAATAGTAAATTTTACCCCTCCGGTGTCCAATACCTGTTTTACTGATGCACAAACTGGCCTGGGAATAGTAAATTTTACCCCTCCGGTGTCTAATGCTTTCCCTACTGTTGTTCAGACTGGAGTGGGAATAGTAAATGTAACCCCTCCGGAGTCCAATGCTTTTCCTACTGTTGGACAGACTGGAGTGTGAATAGTAAATGTTACCCCTTTGGAGTCCAACCCTTTCCCTACTGTTGCACAGACTGGAGTGGGAATAGTAAATTTTACTCCTCCAGTGTCCAACGCTTTCTGTACTGTTGCATAGATTGGAGTGGGAATAGGACATTTTACACATTTGGAGTCCAATGCTTTCCCTACTGTTGCACAGACTGGAGTGGGAATAGTAAGTTTTACCCCTCCGGAGTCCAGTGCTTTCCCTACTGTTGTATACATTGCAGTAGAAACAGTATATCTATTTTTCACAGATGCTAATACTTTTTTAATATTGTTCGAATATATGTAAAATTATTTGTTTATATGTCTACATTTATATAATTTTTTATATTATTTGTATATATAACTTTTAATATATTTTTTAACTATTTTTGGTAAATGTATTTTTTTGTTGAATTTGTTAATTATTTTTGCTTCATGTGTGTGTGTGTCTATATATATATGTATTTTATATTAGTAAATTTAAAAAACATAAAAAATGTAATATAATATGAAATAAATTTTTTAATAATAGTGTTATGTTCTATATATATATGTATATATATATATACAAACATATATATTTATATATGTGTGTATGTTTATGTAAGTATATATTTATATACAGTACAAAATGCTACTTAAATTTATGTATTTTACATTATAGTTATGTTATACATTAAAATATTTAATATTTAATATTTTAACCTATATATTTGCGTTAAAAATCAACATTTTTGTCTTTTTAACGATATTAGTATGAAACGATATTGTTTTCGATATTTTTGTACTTACCTTTATAAGTATAGGAAAACTATATTTTTGTGATCGATATTTTTGACACGATATTTATATATCATGATATTTGTGTTGTTGATATTATGTCACTGAACCACCCATGGGATTTCATCGTTTAGGCCATTTTGATAGGTTCCTAACCTATATACTCACCTTTGTTCACATGCCAGTGAATTTAGGGGCTCATTTAAATCTTGGCGGTAAGGATACTTCTTCACAACGGTGAAGGAGTATCCTTAACAACAAGATGATGATTCGCACACCCAATTTAGATGCGTTAGGCTCATAGGTGTAACCTTAGAAGAGACTACTCCGTCTCTGCTGTAGTGTTTTGCGAGTTAACATTGATGGAACCCTCTTGGCTCCTAATGAACTCCGTAGTGCTATGACGTAATGAATAGAGTGTATTGCATTGAAGGCTGCTTTATAATGTTGAGTTCGCAGTTCCACGCAGAAGAATAAAGACGTGTGATACCAAGCTCCATGTGTGGCGTAGTCATTGGCGGGTACCCAGGCGACGAGCTAGGGGAGAAGTAACCCAAAGATTAGCAGTGCTCTCTCAGAGGGGTTGCCATGGTCCAAGCAAACTACTCGTGAGTGCCACATGCGATTACAAGTGCTGGCAAGCAGAGATC
This sequence comes from Calotriton arnoldi, assembly GCA_963921515.1. Classification (NCBI taxonomy): domain Eukaryota; kingdom Metazoa; phylum Chordata; class Amphibia; order Caudata; family Salamandridae; genus Calotriton; species Calotriton arnoldi. The sequence continues at coordinate 977,974 of CAWUFW010000023.1, forward strand.
AACCAGATGTCAAAAGGTACAAAGCAACATTCAAGCACCAGATAACACTGTGATTTCAAGTGCTGCTAGGGAGAAATCAACCTGGTGTAAAAGAAAGTACAAAGGTGTAAGCAAGTGCACAGAAGCACCAGAAGCAAAGTGGCCTAAAATGCAAGAAAATGGGTGTCTGCTTACCAGAAGTAATTAAAGAGCGTCTTCATACCACAGCACTGGGCACAGCAGCCCAAGGAGCGGTGCTTGGGTTTGTGCTTACAGAGCCGCCCATACCTGAACAGGCAAGCCACCAAATCCACTGAGTGCGTCTCAGAACAACGCCAAAGGTCCTGAAGAGTGAAAGTCAGTGAGGGGTTCAGAAAAGTGGGCATTTTTTTCCCGATGGAGACCGTAAAGAAATTAACGGTTATCATCAAAGATGATCCACAGGCCAGGACGTCACAAGGTCCCAGAGAGAATGAGAGAGAAACAGTGGCCAAAAGACCACCATGTCCTGCCTCATTAAGTTCCACACTGGTCTGCAATGCTGCCGCTTTCTTGAAACCATCATCAACATTCGATACCTCTCTTGTATGTTAGTAACGAAATGTACTTAATAAATGCTTTGGTTAGGTCATGTATTGTAACCTACAAACATTATGTCATTGGAATGAGAAATGTAGAATGATGTGTCTATGTTAATCCAGCACTGGCAGTTGCTGATACGGTTCTGCCAGGGTTGGTCGCACACATATTCTTGAAGGAAATAAATAGGAAAAGAAGGATTTTGTGAAAGTATGTTCTTTTCAATGGCGATGAGGGTGGGATGTACCCCTACGAGGACCAACCCTGAGTACAATTTAATCGGCAGACAGCTGAAGTCATTAGTGAGACGGCCAACGCAAGTGGAGGAGTTTTGTGGAACTGGAGTCAACATCAGCGTTGTGTGGATTGCGCTAAGTCAGCAAGTAGAAGGAGCGCTGCGATGTTGTGCGAGTAAATATAAGGAATTTAAGTTATTCCGCTGCAAGGGAGGAGTGTGAGGCGAGTGTGTGCATTTGCAGGCAGGAGCGCGGCACAAGCAAGCAAGAAGGTGAATGGGTTGCGTGGCAAAGGCGCTGTTCACAGGACACAAAATGCAAAGGCAACAAAAACAGGTAACATTAATCAGACTTTACCGGTCCATCGGGTGCTGCTGAGAGGAGTGTCTGATCACTGTGAGGAAGCATTATCAAATGGCCCACATAGCCAATCGGAAGTTAACAGGAAGTTCTTAACATTTAATTTCGGGGAAAGACTAGACTGCTAATGTACTGCTGAAAGACTTGTTCCTTCTATCATCCTTTGGCAAAGTTGTGGCTATATTATTTTTAGTTTAGTCTGTTATGTTTCCCAGATCTTAGACAGCAGTGACCACGTTTTTCCTTTTAATTTGTAGTGTAATATAGGTGTAAAACTCGTTTTGTGTTGTGGGTGTGTGTTAAAGCATGCAGGCAATTGCAGCTCCGCCTGTTTTCCTAAATGCTCTAGGGGATCCAAGTTTGCCATGGGAAGATTGTCAAGAAGCGTTTGAGACCTATTTAGAAGGTTTAGGGGGAACCATTTTTGTAGCCAAGAGGAAGTTGGCCTTGTTAAAACAGCTTGGGAGTAGAGGGGAGGAAGGAATTGAAGACTGTATCATTTTAAAGAATTATGCAAAAATTACTGGGTGAGATAGAAAATGTGCGATTATTTCAAGATGACATTTTAGTGTTGGCAGAGAACAAGGTGATGCATGATGAATTGTTGATGAAGGTGTGTGAAATATTGGAGAAACCTGGACTCACGGTTGAAGTAAACAAGTGTACATTTGCACATCACTGTGTGGAGTATCTAGGCCACTATTAGTTAAGTAACAGACTTGGGCAAGGGAGAATATAAACAAAAAACGTGCAGGCATACAATATGTACATGAGATTGCAATTCACTGAATAACTTGAAGGACTTCATGTAGTTTTATCACAAAAATATTTTTAATCTTTTGTATAAAAATGTATTTTATATTATAAATTAATAGAAATCTTTACTGCATTAAAAGCATGATTCACAATTCTGTTATCCTGTACATTAATAAATGCAAATGTTATTTATATACATTTAGACAATTGTACTTCAGTGCATAGTGTGTCAATTCATTAAACTGTAATACAGATAGCAATTAGTTCATAATCTAATAGACCTGAAAATCTGAAAAGATTTTTTTTTATAAACAATATATGGGCACAGAAGCTGACGGTGTATAGACACAATATTCTAACATGTAGTGGCCATGTAATTCAATTTGTTTAGTTTTTTTCTTTAGGGCCGTCAGTTTATGTATGTCATCATTGTTTTCAGAGTTGGTAACTGTTTGTTGGCCAAAAGTGATAGAGCTCCCTACCATAGAGGCAAATTCCTCATCTGAAATGAAGAATATTTACAAACAGTCAGCCCACCAAGCCCAAATTATCTTATTCTTTCTTTCTTTATCTAATTTGGGCTTGGTGGGCTGACTGTTTGTAAATATTCTTCATCTTTTTCACATCCTTTTCTTCACACATGGCGAATTTACAAACCTTTGGGTTTTCAGATGAGGAATTTGCCTCTATACATAAACTGACAGCCTTAAAGAAAAAAACTAAACAAATTGAATTACATGGCCACTACATGTTAGAATATTGTGTCTATACACCGTCAGCTTCTGTGTCCATAAATTATTTATAAAAAAAAATCTTTTCAGATTTTCAGGTCTATTAGATTATGGATTTATCGCACTACTCCACATTAAATAATGATGAAAGCACCATTTGTGTTGCTGAAGGGGAGAAAATTGTGTACCAAGGCTGAACCAGGATGTATGGGAAAGATGGGAAGAAAAAGGATAAATGAAAAGGAGTTGTTGGAAAGGGTACAGTGTAAAGAAATGGAGTATGTCAAGGAGGACAAAAAGAGTACCAGATTTGGTGCGTACCAAGCTTTTGGGAAATGTGAGGAAGGGCATGTGTTGGACTTGGCCCTTTTTGCAGGGTCATCCCTGAACTTTTTGCCTTCCTCCTGGTGTTTTTTCTGACCTGGTGTTGGTGGTTTTAAGACTCTGGGCACTTTATCACTGCTGTTCAGTGTAAAGTGCATGTGCTCTCTATGGTAAACCGTGGTAAGATTGGTCTACACCTGTTTGGCGTATTTAATTTACCTATCAGTCCCTTGTAAAGTGGTATCTCAGGTACCCTGGGCCAGTAAATTAAATGCTACTGGTGGGCTAGCAGCGCTGCTTGCGCCACCCACCAAAGTAGCCTTTCAAACCTGTCTCAGGCCTCTGCCATTGCAGGGCCTGCGCGCGCAGTTTACTGCCGCTGTGACGTGGCACATAAAGTGGGTGCCAAGTCTGTGACTCCCCTTTTACTACATATCAGTCACCCCTAAGGTAGGCCCTAGCTAGCCCTATGGGCAGGGTGCACTGTAGGTGAAAGATAGGACATGTGCCTTAATCGTGTGACATGTCCTGGTAGTGACAAACAGCCATTTTGGTTTCTCACTACTGTGAAGCTGCCCTCTCATAGGAATGCATTGGGGATTCCCTGATAAGTGTTTCAGTGGTAGTTCCTGATCTGAGAGGAGTAGTGTGATCAAGTTTGGTATGTTTGGAATAGTGGTAATAAATGCTGCGTAATGGTGTGCGCAGATTTATTGTCACTATTTTAGAAATGCCACTTTTAGAAGTGGGAATTTCTGTGTGCTATGTGTCTTTGTGCCTGCCTGTTGTGTATTGCATGTCTGGCTCTGGAGTGACAGAGACTGGGGAAGTGCAGTGGCTCCAGAGGGGCTGGGTAAGTCAGCGCAAGGCTGAATGGGCCTGATCTACATTTGGAGTTGTGGGAGGAGTAGCCCCTGACCCTGAATAGGTCTGTGCCTGCCTTGTACAATGCTGGCTCCACCCCCCTGTAGTGCGTCTGGGGCCAGAGCCTACACTAACAATGAGGGTGTTGGTGCACTGAAAGGATGTTCCTAAGTGCCCTCCAGAACTGGTTTGGACCGGGCACAGAGCCCTGTGCCAGGGGGAGAACAAAGACATTTTGCCATATAAATATTGGGGCTGTGACCCCATGAAAAGGAACTTTTGTGCTGACCTGCAGGAAGCTGAAGGACTGCTGGGCGAGGAGGAACCGCCGTGGGATCCAGCTGCTGTTTCCTGGGGGTCCCTACGTGCTGGCCTGCCTGTGCCCAGCTCTGCCCCTCTGCACTTTGGGGCTCAGTGCATGGTGAGCGCTGGGTCGTGCACCCCTTGTCCCTCCCCGCACCGAACTGCTTGTACCGCATAGCAGAGGGACTCTGCGGATGTGGCCCATGCTGCCTTGAGCCCTTTTACGAGGAAGTACCAGGCGGGAGCCCACCCCGCATTGTTGTGACGAGAGCGCGTCGTGAGCGCTTCACCTTTTGCGTGTGGAGTCTGAGGGGCAGGCTCTTGCCTCAAATTGCACCGAGAGCGCTTCATGTTCTAAGTGCCCGACAGAGGGTCTGCTGCGTGATCCCCAGCGTGCCGGAAGCCAGGCGAGGCTGTGCCTGGTTGTGGGCGGGGCCGCACCATGCACCGCGGACCAATCAGGGCGGACGTAGCCGCCGGAAGTCAGGCAAGCTCGTGCCTGGAAGAGGGCGGGGCTCCCTGTGCTGAGGAGGAGAGCCCCGCGTGCCGGCATTCGGAGAGGGAGCCTCGTGGGCTCACCGGGTCCCAGGCGAAGAGGACCGGAGCCTCGCGGGCTCCCTAGGTGAGCGCATCCATTCCGCTGCTCGCATCGGCCACAAGAGAAGCCCCGGTGAGTGGGGCCTGGAGGGGAGCACTATTGGTACCTGCGTGATTTGCCTGCAAAAGGAGCCCCGTTGAGGGGGGCTCCCAAAGCGCACGGTTGGTGCCTGCTTGATTTCCCTGCGAGAGGAGCCCCGGAAAGAGGGGCTCCCAAGGCACTGTGAGGGCCGGATGCGATTTACACAGCTGTACCGCCAGATCGCGGCAGCTGCAACGTGGGGGGTATGTTGGTCTCATAAGGAGACACGGGTGAGCTACACCCTCGCCCCCATTTTTGGTACCGGCCAGTTGGCCTAGAGATCACCTTGAGTTCTGGTGGGGCGCAAGACCCTAAGGTGATGTGTGCACCTTACCAGTGTTACTGTGGTGCACTGCTGATTTAGGATGTATGCCTAAATGTGATTTATGCCTAATGTGTTTATGCTAAGTGCCTTTACCAGTAGTTACTGGTTGTTTTATTACTTGCCTGTTCTGATGGTTATGACAGTGGCCCGATTGGCCCTGTAATGTATATACTCCCCTGTAAAGTCATACCTAGTGCCAGGTGGCACAGTGTATATATTTGATTGCGTTCTAATGTGTTTTATGAGTAATACAAAGGCTATTTTTTATATACCTTGTGCAGAGTTCCTTTTGTGGTGTGCCTAGTGTGTCGCTGCTGTGAGAGTGTGTTGCGCAAACGCTTTACACATTGCCTCTGGGATAAGCCTGACTGCTCGTGCCAAGCTACCAAGGGGGTGAGCAGGGGTTATCTTCAGTGTGTAACTCCCTTGCCCTGACTAGAGTGGTGGTTTCTGCCTGGCTTAGGCGCTTGCCCTAGCCAACCAGAAATCCCATTTCTAAAAGCATGTCTAAATGGTCTTTTCCAAAGCGGATTGTGGAGGTCAAAAGGATCAGTATGGTTTTGGAGGATGGGAAAAGGTGGAATATGAGGAATGTGGTTAAGTGTAGTGAGGCTGAGGTGGAAAAATGGAGGGCGAACAGTGGGAATGAGAGTCAAGGGTAGGAGGAAGTAAGGAAAAGAGGTGAGAGTCAAGGAAAGGAGGAAGTGAGGAGAAGTGAAAGTGACATGGGTGAGCAAAGGAGTGGAAGGCGTATAAAAGATCCTGGATATTTTAGGGATTATAGTTTACAGTAAGAAAGAGGAACTGTAGAATGATATGTTTGATAATGATATGTATATAGTTTTGTGGGATTGTTCTTTACGGCAAGAAACAGGGACTGTAGAATTATATGTATTTCGTGTTTTTTAAGCATAGTGTGTAAAATGTGTTAACTGGGAAGGGAGGCATGTTGTATGTTAGTAATGAAATGTGCTTGATAAATGCTTTGGGTAGGTCATGAATTGCAATCTAGAAACATATCATTGGAATGTGAAATGTAGAACAATGTGTCTTTGTTAAGCCAACACTGGCAGTTACTGATCCGGTTCTGCCAGGGTTGGTCACACACATATTCTTGAAGGAAATAAATAGGGAAAGAAGGATTTTGTGGAAGTGTGTTCTTTTCAACCGCCAAAAAGCAAAATATTGGTGGCTGATGGACTACATGGATAGAGACTTTTGAAGATTTTATTGATGCACTTGAAGAGACTGAAAACAGAAAGATTATCAAATACCTCAAAAATACGGCTGGTGATGGCGTAGAGGAAGTCATAAAGAAAATGCCACGTACTGATGACGAAATCACAGACCGTCAAATTAAAGTAACCTTGAATCTCAAGTTCAATCCAATGCCCAATGTTGACTATAAAAGAAATATTTTCACTTAAGAATGACAGAAAGTTGGCGAAACCATTGATGAATTTGTAGGAGACTTGATACACTCATCAAACACTGTAAGTTCAATAAATTTAATGATGAAGAAGCTATACACCTGAGAGCCATTGATGGTTGTGATGGAGCAACGATTCGAGAAAATGAAACTTGCTCGGAGAAATCCTCCATTAACTTTCACTAATCGTTAAAACTGTAGATGAGATGAAACTAATATACACCCGACACCGACACATGGGGAGAAAGCTTACGCATGTTTAAATTAATGAAGAATAAAATGCAACGCGACTAAAACCCGCTTTAATTTGCGAAAATGCTTTGCGCATGTGCAAACCTGAATTACGCAGAGATAACGTGACTAACTCGCTTTGAGAGGGAAAACCTCACACATGCGCAAGAAAGACCAACACGCGATCTTGAGGTACCGTGTGCCCGGCATCTGCTTGCTTGAATTTAAAAGAAAGCTGCTGCTGTTAATCCTTTTGCCTAAGGGAGATAATAACAACATGGGATAGAGTAGAAGTGGGTGGTGAACAGTGATAATTATATGTTTAAGAAAATACCCTCAGTTTATGATTCCTTTATTAATAGTGTGCATTCGGGCCTGCTAAAGCTTGACAGAGAAAGAAAATGGCGACAGATGACTAAAAAAAGTCGCGCATGCTCAGTGAATCCATGGTGTGACCCGGTGACCGAAAGAGCTGAATGACTGCTAAGAATCAAGGACAGAAGGCATGAGAAAAGGAAGACATGTATTACTCATCTATGAAGCCTGTATTGAAATGTATTATTACAAATGGCAACAATATATGTATGGGAAGAGGACAACATGAGTGAGCTAAAGGGGAAGGGCTAGCAGACAATAAGTACATTAACAGAAATGAATATGTCAGCATGATGTGACGAAAACTCCCCTAACCCCGTCCAATCATATTCCGTATTTTAGTAAAATTTGCAACTCATGAGGGTGGGACATGTAGAAATAAAGACTATAACTAGACTAACTTGAGTTAAGTGAATCAGAGGATGCTGATGAAGAAGCAGATGAGAGACGAGAGAGGGAGTGCTCATTGATCGGAGAGAGAGAGAGAGAGAGAGACGAGACCAGACTGGGAAGATTCAGATCCGAAACGACAGCCTGATTAGATTCGAAGATTTGCTGAAGAATATCGAGGAGGGAGAGAGTGTAAGAGAGGGTATCGCCCTGGTGCGTCGGGTTTGTAGAGAAGTCTAGTAAGTATCAGTCCTGTCCTGATCCTGTCCTTTAGCCTTTGTCTCCTGATTCTAAGTCAGGGGACCTCCACCAGCCTTTTTGCCAGAGGGTTGGGTTTCCGGTTATCTCTATTAGGCAAATGTCATTCTGTCCCTAAAATTTGCATATTTCTTTGCAAATGTATGATAATATGTGTCTTTTGTCTCTACATCTATCCACTCTTATGCATTGATTTTGTTGAGTGAAGTTGTGTAATTGAATGTGTTTTGCTAAATGAGTTTTCTCTCTCTCATTAAAGAAGGATGGAGTTTGCACTGTTATATCTGTATTGATGAGCGTTCAACTTATGACTGAAAATGTAGATAAAGCTTATAAAACTTACTCAGAGCCTGTGATTATTTCACTAAGAATCTGTGAATTAGTTAAGAAATTGTTAATATCACCATCAACTAACTCAACTAATGGTCCATCGACCAGAGGAAAGAGTTGTTAATTCGTGAAGATTAGTTAGGCATTGAAAATGTTAACTTAACCGATTTGTGGTTAAAGAGAAATAACTAATCGGAACTTTAGTGAATTATAAAACTTGACCCCCCAGGGATTGACCAGGGAGTGTGGATGAGAAAATTTGAATAAAAAGTATTTGGGCCCATTTAAAATATTCAGGTTTTGTGTGAAATATTCAACCCTGGCCTTCGCGCTGGATCAGTTGCTTGTCCAATTTCTTCAGAAGGAAATTGCTGAGAGAAACTCTGAGTCTTGAATGAGTGTTAATGGCTGCTAGAGCTGAGGAGCATGCCGATCAACAAGCTGCTGACACGAAGGCCGGGGGTGCCCCGAATGAATCAGTCATGAGTGTGAAAAGCAAGTCAAAGCAAAAGACTGAAAGACACAAGGTGATGTCTTTACATAAAAAAGTTATGTTTTAGATGTGGATTTTCGTTTCCACACAAAGACATATGTCCCACCAATGGACAGATATGTAAGGGCTGTGGGAAGCAGAACCATTTTGTGATGGTGTGCAAAGCAAAGGGAAAAACAAGTGCGTCATGACACGAAGACCAAATGGCTGCCGAAACGTTCCAGAAGCAACATTCAACATGCACCTACAAGGCCCAGCTGAGACATCAGGTACGACAAATTGACACTAAACAAAGTTGATTGTCATCTAAATCATCATCAAACAGTTCTTCCATATCAGTATCAAGTGAAAGTGAAGAAGATGGTTGTATCATGTCGATGTTTACTTCAGAAAAGCGTGCGCATGTTGGACTGGCCATATGTGAAAAAAAATGTCAGTCAAAGAAAAGTCGACATGCCAAAGCACTAAAGTCATTCAAACATTGTCCGAAAATTACACTGAAAGTAAATGGTTGTACGATACCTTTCATCATTGACAGTGGTGCGTCGATAAATATTATGCCGGGGGAAAAATATAATGAATTGCATCCCTTACCACAAATCATGCAGTCGAATACCAAAGTGTATACATGCGCTGCATCGACACCCTTAAAAAGTCAAGCTTCGTTTGTAGTGACGATGAAACATAAGAAAATGAAGGGGCAAGAACCTATTTATGTGCTCCAAGGGACAGCATTGAGTGCCTGTTTACTCAACTTCAGCCCAGTTACTGATATGGGACTATTTACCATGAACTACAATATGAATGCTCACCATGAAATAGGTCAGTTTCTTTCATTGTTTCCTGGTTTGGGAAAGCTTAAGAATTTGAAAGTAAGGTTGCATATTAAAGAGGATGTCCGTCATGTTGCTCAGAGACATAGGTAAATTGCTTTTCATTTACATGATGCAGTTGAAAAAGATCTTGAATTGTTACTTAAGCATGATATCATTGAGAGCTCTACTGGTCCAATGCCATGGGTTTCTCCTATTGTGGTAGTGCCCAAAAAGGCCAGTGAATGAGAACATCCAGGTACACATATTGCTGAGAGGATAACACAACTGAATGGTGCAAAAGTCTTCTCTCACCTTCGTCAGTTGGAACTTGAAGAAGATTGCAGGTACATTACAGGTACATTACAACCTTTTCTACACATGTTGGCCTGTTTCGATACAAAAGACTAAGTTTTGGTATTTCATCTGCTGCAGAACTGTTTCAATCAATCAATCAGAGTCCTTATAGAGCGCAACTACTCACTCAGGAGGTTCTCAAGGCGTTGGGGGGGGGGGGTTTCTGCAGTTCAGTCGAAGAGCCAGGCCTTAAGATCCTTCCTGAATTGAGGCAGTAACAGTGATTGCCTGAGGTGCGGAGGTAGGGAGTTCCAGGTCTTCGCAGTGAGGTAGGAGAAGGATCTTCCTCCAGCTAAGGTCTTGCTGATCTGTGAGATCGTGGCCAGGGCCAGATGGGTGAAGTGAAGATGTCAGGTCGGTGTGTGGAAGGAGAGGAAGTGGCTGAGGTATTCGGGTCTGGTGTTGTGGACGGCTTTGTAGGCGTGCGTGCAAAGCTACAAGGTGATTCTTTTGTTTATTGGGAGCCAGTGGAGGTCTCTTAGGTGACCGGAGATGTGGCTTTGGCGGGGGATGTGCAGGATACGTTTGCAGAGGCGTTCGGGATGCGCTGCAATGTCTTTTAGAGTTTTTGGGTCATGCCGGCATCAAGTTTGCTGCTGACGAGTGCCTGGGTGACCGTTCTCCTGGACTCCATGAGGAACCATTTGAAGCTATTTCTGAGCCAGCAGATTGTGTCGAAGCAGGCAGACGATGCAGTGTCGATTTGGCGGTTCATAGAGAGCGAGGAGTCGAGGATGATGCTGAGGTTACATGCGTGGTAGGTGCATGTGTGGGGGGTTCTGAGTGCTGCTATCCACCAGGAGTCGTCCCAAGCGAGGAAGTGGAGCCCAGGATGAGGACTTCGGTTTTATCAGAGTTGAGTTTGAGGCAGCCTTCCTTCATTCCGTCCTGGAAGTTGCTCTTAGCGGCAGTAGGTTTATCAGTGAGAGAAAGAATCAGCTGTGTGTCGTCGGTGTAGGAGACGATGTTGAGTTCGTGGTTTCTGATGATGGCTGCAAGCGGGGCCATGTAGATGTTGAAGAGGATGGGGCTCAGGGAAGAGCCCTGGGGGACTCCGCAGCTGATCTCTGTAGGATTTGATGAGAATGGTGGGAGTCTGACTCTCTGGGTTCGGCCGGTGAGGAAGGAGTGGATCCACTCTAGCCCTTTGCCACAGATGCTGACGTTGAGGAGTCTTGTGCAGATGGTGTGATGGGAGATGGTGTCGAAGGTGGCAGAGAGGTCCAGTAGGATTAGGGCTGAGGTTTTGCCTTGGTCAAGGAGAGTGTGGATGTTGTCAGTTGGGCGAGGAATGCAGTCTCTGTACTGTGGTGCTCCTGAAGCCAGATTGTGAGGGGTCAAGGATATGGTTGGTTTTGATGAATTCTGTGAGTTTGACGTTGATGGCCTTCTTGATGACTTTGGCTGGGAAGGGGAGCAGAGAGATGGGTCTGTAGTTCTTGAGGTGCGTCGGGTCGGCAGAGGGTTTCTTCAGCAGGGGGTTGATCTTTGTGTGTTTCCAGTCTTCAGGAAAGGTGGCGGATTCGATGAAGCAGTTGATGGTGCAGCAGAGTTCGGGGCGATGGTGGCGCCTGCTCAGTTGAAAATGTGGTGGTGGGACGGGGTCCGCGGGGGCCACAGAGTGGATGGTTTTCATGATCCTTAGGGTGTTGTCAGTGATGAGGGTTCTCCAGTTGAGTAGTGTCGGCTCGGATCTGGAACATTCAGGTGCGGTGGTTGTGGTTGGGGTGGGTCCTGGGTTGGGAAGCTTTTGTAGAAATCCAAGATCTTGCAGTGGAAAGAGGTGGCGAGGTGATCGCAGAGATCTTGGGAGTGGAGATGTTTCTGCTGTCTATGCAGGGTTTGGCGAATTCGTTGATCACGGTGAAGAGTTCTATGCTGTTGTGTGCATTGGCATTGATGCATTCCTGTATGGCAGTTTTCTGGGTGGTTCTGATTTGGTGGTGGTATGATGGCGGTCTTGAGGGCTACGTGGTCCGTTGAGGTCTTGTTGCTACTCCATCTTTTTTTGAGCCATCTGCAGGTGTGCCTGGGCTCTCGGAGGGAAGGGGAGAACCAGCTGGCTTTCCCGGAGGGCTGCTTGCCAGAGGGATTCCTTTGGGGGGCCAGTCTGTCAACGCAGTCGGAAATCCATCGGTGGAGGTTGCATGCTGAGGCGTTGGCATTTGTGATGGTCGGCAGTGGGACTTTACTTAGGGAAGTGGCGAGTTAGTCTTCGGAGATCTTGTTCCAGCTTCTGCGTGGGTTGCAGTGGGCATGGTGGTGTTCAGTGAGTTTGACGAAGGAGAAGTGGACGCAGTGGTGGTCTGTCCACTGTAGTTCAGAGATGTTGTTGCATGCGGGGAAGATGGGGTCGAGCGTGTGTCCTGCTGAGTGGGTTTGGGAGGACACCAGTTGTTTCAGTCCGATGGTGACGAGGTTCTTTAGTAGGGATGCTGTGTTGTGGTCGCCGAGGTAGTCCAGGTGGAAATTGAAGTCACTGAGGAGGATGTAGTCCATTGAGAGGAGAGCGTGGTGAGCAATGAAGTCGGCTATGGCTTCGCTGAAGGGGGGACGGGGTCTGGGAGGTCTGTAGATGAGGGTGCCACAGAGGGTGGCGTTCGGGTTGGTCTGGATCTGGAAGTGGAGGTGTTCCATATCAGGTGAGTGGTCATCATAGCTAGTTGTGAGGCAGAGGGTATTTTTGTGTACAATGGCAATGCCTTCACCTGGCCGGTTGGCGCGGTCCTTATGGATGATTTTGTAGCCATCGAGGATGGCAGTTGAGATGTCCAGTACTGAGGTTGGGTTTATCTAAGTTTCCGTGAAGAAGGAGACATCGTGGATATGGAGTCGAGCAGGTCCCAGATCTCCACGGCGTGTATGTTGAGGGAGCGGGTGTTGAGTAGGATGCAGCTAAGGTGGTCAGGTACTGTTCTTGTGGGCCATGCGGTCAGTGAGTCTGGTGTGCGGAGGCAGGAGAAGGTGCAGGTGTGGCAGGTGAATGGGCCTTGGGCGTCCTTCGGGGATGTGAGGTGGCAGGCAGTGGAACGTCCAGTGTTGAGAGCGTGGAGGGTGCTGGCGTCGTAGCGGTGGAAGGCGCGGGGTCCAGTGTCCGTGGCGCGGGGTGTGGTCCAGGCACGGACAGGCACAGAAGGGCTTGCCTGATGTGTGACCATGCAGCAGGCACCATTAAGTAGTGCTGGGGAGGCAGGAGGGCTGGTCAGCTGGGAGGCGGGAATCAGTGCTGGAAGAGGGCACAGGGAACGAAGAGTGGCGGGAAGGGGGACACGAAGAAGGGGAAAGCGAAAAAAGTGAACCAGAGCAAGAGTAAAAAGACAGCAAAAGGCTATAAGACAGAACAGAAAATAAAACAGAACAGAAAATAAAAATAGAGAATAAAAAGACAGAAAAAGGCTATAAAAAACAATAGAACAGAAACAGAAGAAGAAAAACAAAAGACAGGCTCACAACTCGGCCACCATGGATGAGGCGCAGGCGTGAGCCTGCAGGTGGAGGAGGGCCTCGAACACTGAACCTAGAGGGCAGACAGCTACCAGGTAGACCTGCGCGGCGGGGGGAGCAATGCATGCTGACAATGTCAGTGAGGTCACTCTTCACCGTGCAGCGGCCGCCATTAGGTCCTGCTGGGGAGGCGGGAGTGCTGGTCACCTTGGAGGCGGGAATCAGTGCTGGAAGGGGCAGGGATGCAGGAGACGAGCAGCGGCAAGGGCTGGAAGGGGGACATGGAGAATGGGAAAGGGAAAAAAGCGAACCAGAGCAAGATTAAAAATACAGCAAAAGGCTATAAGACAGAACAGAAAATAAAATAAAAACAGAGACTAAAAAGACAGAAAAAGGCTATGAAAAACAACAGAACAGAAACGAGAGACAGGCTCACCACTGGGCCACCAGGGATTAGGTGCAGGTGGGAGCCTGTGGGTAGAGGGCCTTGAACACTGAACCTGGAGCACAGAGGACAGACAGCTACCAGGTGGTGCTGCGCAGCGGGGGAAGCAACGCATGCTGACAAGGTCAGTGAGGTCGCTGAAGATGTCATTCAACGTATCATACAGTCTGTCTTGAATACGTTTAATTATAGCGATGACATATTGGTTTTCGGAGCTACACAAAAAGAACATGATAAAGCTCTTACACAAAGATGTTATTTACTTGCTGAAGCAGGTTTGACTTTGAATGCAGACAAATGTGAGTTGCATAAGACAAAGTCAAATGCTGATCCCCCACAAGATGTTTCCATGGTGTGTTCATTTTTTGGCATGGCCAGTTACTGTTCCAGATACATACGAGACTTTGACACTGTAAGTGCTCCATTGAGAGACTTGACAAAAAGAATGTTTCATTTCAGTGGTCCCATGAATGTGAGAACAGTTTTAAGATAATCAAACAAGCCAATGAGAATGCTACTAAAATGGCTCATTTCAATCCGAAACTTCGTACAGATATTGTCGTTGATGCTAGCCCAGTGGGGTTAGGTGCTATCTTTGCACAGTACAGCAGACACCTGAATGCTTGAAGGCATATTGTGGCATATGCCAGTAGGAGTTTGTCCCAACCAGAATGTGCTTACTCACAACCTGAAAAGAAAGTTTAGCCGTGGCATGGGCATGTGAACACTTCTATGTATTCCGGTATGGAAAGCCTTTTACGCTGGTCATCATAAACCTTTACTAACAATATTTGGCAATCCAAAGGCTAAGATGCCTCCTCGCATTGAACGCTGGGGACTACAGCTGCAAAAGTATAATTATAACACTGTGCATCGGCCAGGGAAGGATTAGAACCCTGCTGACTAATTTTACACAGTGCATATTCAAGGTCAAGGCACTCGATCCAAGTCAGCTGAAGCTTATATCAACTTCATTGTCAAACCAAACACACCAGATGCCATTTCTTTAGCCCAGATGATCACTGCCACAAGCCATGATAGTGACATTCTAAAGTTGAGGGATTTAATTACACTTCAGTTGTGGAACCAGCACACTCGGCTTCTCACCAGTGAGGGTGAATATCAAAAATACAGAAATGTAAGAGATGAACTGTCCATAACTGAAGAGGGAGTTATAATGCGATGGTCGAGAATCTTGATTCTGGAGAGTGTGCTGCAGAAAATGATTGAAGTGGCCCACAAAGGACATAGGGAAATCGCTGCCAACAAAACAAGCTCTCCGAGACTGAGTCTGGTTTCCATATCTCAATGTGTCTATCTACCAAAGTTAATCAACACACCCTAAACATGTAAGAACTACCAAAGCATGCCTGGGAGAGAATAGGCATTGACATTTTCGGTCCACTCGACAACGGACATCACCTGATGGTGATTGTGGATGAATACTTGGGATTTCCATTAATTAAGGATTTCTCATCCACCACTCAAAAACGAGCTATTGAGAAACTGGATGGCATCTTTGCGACATGGGGTGTTTCAGCCATACTAAAATCTGACAATGGCCCACCTTTCAATAGTCGGGATTTCAAAGACTTCTTAGAGCATCTGAGTATAAAGCATCAAAAGAGCATTCCTCCATGGCTGCAGGCCAACAGACTGCTTGAAAGATTCATGAGTACGCTGAAGAAAGCTGTGCAGCGTGCTACACTTGAAAAGATCAATTTACAAACTGTGTTAAACTCTGGATTGCGAGCTTATCGTTCAACTCCTCACTCGACCACCAGTGAAAGTCCGGCAACATTGATGTTTGGGAGAGCAATAACAACCAAGATACCCAGGTGGACCAATCAGAGAAAAAGAAATAAGAATGGAACCCGTACGAGGGACTTGGTTCACAAACAAAAGATGAAAACATATCCTGACCGAAGGCGGCATGCAAAAACATCATCTTCCCGAAAGGAGACAGAGTGCTCGCACTGCAGATGTGGAAAAGAAAATCTGATGCTCCCTTTGATGCAGAACCTTTCCAAGTGGTTCTGACCAAAGCCTACATGGGTGACTGCCCAGCGCCATGGGAAGTACATTACCAGAGACTCTTCTCACTTTAGGCTTTTGATTCATAGTTCACCAGAACTCCATAGTGAAGGAGAGACTGACTCTGAAACACCCGTGACTGCTGCTGCCTTTTCACCATCCCAGCAGCTCTAGGATCATGATGGTGACAGGTCTTAATTTCGCACAACATGTTCAGGTCAAACAATTACAGCGCCAAAGAGATTAATTGAAGAGATTTAAATGTATATATGTGTATATCTTTTGTAAAATTGGTAAGTTTTCATTTAACAGAGGGAGAGATGTAGTGTCTTGTGAGTTAACAATGACAAAACCCTTTTGGCTCCTATTGAACACCGTAGAGCTATGACATAATGAATAGAGTGTATTGCAGTGAAGGCTGCTTTAGAATGTGGATTTTGCAGTTACACGCAGACGAATAAAGACATGTGATACCAAACTCCGTGCGTTGTGTAGTCATTGGCGGGTGCCCCGGTTGGGAAGACACTACAACCACCATGGTTGCACCCCTCCGACAGCCCGATGGAGTAAGGGCCGTTGGAGGCTGACCTCTATGCACGCCCACCTAATTTGGATGGTGGACAGACAGGTCAGTTTTCACTGCCTATAATCGCCAGAAAACCTCTGGTGGTAAGGGGCAGTGAAAACTGTTTAATGCCCCTTTTTATTTATAAAAAGAAAATCCTGCTTCTGGATGATCTTTTTCACTGCTATGACAGCGGTTCCAGTCAATGCTTTAGAAATGACTACCAGCTTGGCGGTCATTTTTAAGTTTGGCGGAAGGAGTAGTCTTGAACTGGTGATGTTAATTCCTCTGCCAGGCCAATTGAGATTACTCCATCTGCCAAGTCCTAAATTGGGCCCTTAGTCTCTAACCAGCTGCTTACTCCCTTAGTAGGAAAAACTCAGTAAATTTTAATTGGTGGATGTTTAGTGGACTCATGCATAATATTAAAGAAGACATATGGACATAGTGCTTGAAACTGTGTCTTTAATAGCTAGATGTTTGTAATCATACTTAAACCCCCTGCACAACTGCCATTCTTGTTGCAATTGTGAAAATTAACACACTAGTTTTCACGTTTTCATTGGGTGAACTCAGTTAATTTTCTCCTTAATTTTCTTCCCTTGCCTTGTCCCTCCTCTCCTCCTTTTATGTGTGCATTTTCCTGGCCCTATAGTAATCTCTGACTGTTCTGAGTACAAGAAATTAGAGAGTGGGAGGTGTAAAAGGGAAAGAGCAGTAAAGAGAACTTTATAACGAGAGAGGTGTATTAGAAGAGAGCTAGAGATGAGGTAGAGAAATAGATTGAGGTAGGAGGTTACATAACATAAAGAAAGATAGGTTGTGTAGCCCAAAAGAAATCTATGGAGAGGTAGGAAAAGGAGGCAGAGAAAAAGAGGTGGAGAGATAGGTAAGGTTTACAGTGAGGAAGACAGAGAGAGAGATTGGGATTGGAAATTTCAAGAGAGAGATTAGAGAGGTGGATTACCCCAGGGGGAGAGGTAAGGTAGAAAGAGGAGTGAATTATAAGGAGGTAGAGGCAGAAAGAGATAGAAAAAGGCATGCAGAGTGGTGAGGTAGTGAGAGAAGTTTAGAAAGAGTGGTGAGGTAGACAGAGAGACAAAATGAGAAGAAGTGTAGACGGACAGGTCATGTAAAGAAAGTAGTGAGACAGCTAGAAAGGCAAAGAGAGTAAGTGACAGCTAGAAATGAGATTAGGAGTAGAGAGAATAGAGGCAGAGTGGGAAACATGAGACAGTAAAAAGAGGTGAGGGTGATACAGAAATAAAGAAAGAAAGCTAGAGAGAAAGAGGTGACATAGAGAGAGAGTAGAGGCAGAAGTGAGACAGAGAAGTGTTTAAAGAGAGTGAAGTGAGAGAGGGAGATTGGAAATAGGGAAGGAGGTGTGGAGAGATGTAGAGAGAAAAGATTGAGAGAAAGAGAATTGAGAGAGAGGGGTAAGTTAATGATAGATAAAGAACAAGCATTTGCAATGCAATAGGTCTCGCATGTGTTATAGTTTGAGCTATTGGCATTGTGAATGACAATGCCTTTATTTATGTGTTGTTTTTAAAACAGATAAATAAAAGGCATTGTCATTTACAATGCCAATAGCTTAAATTCTCGCAAATGCAAGACCTATTGCATTGCAAATGTGTTCGGTGCCCGTACTATAATTATTTTTTTAAAGTATTAGGAGAGAGCGTGCCCTGCCTGCAACAGGAGGCAGGACAAAGCTATTTGAGAAAATAGTGCTTGGAGGCTGTAATTAAAGCCTAATGAGTAACAACACACGTAACAGGGGGTGTCGCCATGGGAGACAAGGCGGTACTAAGGAGGGACTACTAAGCCTATTGACCAATGAACAGCCACAGTTTACAGTGGACAATGACACAAGTCAATGAAAAATATGGGCGGAGAGTGGGCCCCTACCTGAATACAGCATGACTCGCAGAGCAGCGCATGCGCTGCCCAGGCTCGACTTAAAAAAGGGGGAATCAGAGAAAGAGGTGAGAAAGATGAGGTAGAAGGAATAAAGGTGAAAAGAGAGAGAGGGTGATGGAGAGGTGCAGTAGCGGCCCAACAGGGAGGTAATTTAAGAGGTCTGCTAAAGAGAGAGGTGGGGTAGAGTGATCAGGTAGCGAGAGCTGACAAGGAGAGAAATGATGTAAAGAGGTGTGAGATAAAGAGCGGTGAAGTAAAGAGAAGGCTGAGAGAGGGGTATAGAGGGAGAGAGAAACGAAGAGAGAGCTGTGAGGTAAATTGAGAGCTGAGAGAAGTGAATTCAATGGAGAAGAGACAGAAAGTTGAGATGGAAACAGCTGTCAGGTGCAAAGAGAGGGCTGAGGGAGAGAGAAAGATTGGAGTTGAGATGAGAGGGGGGTAGAGACATGGAGGTGATTGAGGAAAGTGTTGGGGAAGATATAGGAGAGGTAAGAGTGCTGAGACTGAGAAGGGGTAGGTACATCGAGATAAATAGGTATAAGTAGTCAGAGAGGGGTTCGACAGAGGAGGTGAGATAAAGTAAGGAGTGAGACATGAGGCAGAAAGACTTTTTGTAATGTAATTGCCACCATCTGCCTGAGAGCGCGAGGGTTAAGGGTGAGCATGCCAGGCATTGACACTAAGCTTCGTTGAAGGGGGAGGGGCATGTGTCCCTAAACTAGGTCTATGTGGCAGCCATATTATATATTTAAGCAGAATAACTGAGAATCCCTGCACTCAAGGTTTGTTTTCGGGGTTATAGATACAGTCTAGAGCTGGGCACAAATGGGCCGCTCAGGTGTATGTTGTAAGGTCGGGGAAGCCCAATCCTACCTTCTCAATTGGACGGAAAAGGGTCGACGGCACCACTCAGATTTACCCTGCCACACAAAGTCAAGGATTTTCTGACATATTTGTATCAGTGTCATCTTGGGAACTGTAGGAGGGCATTTCTACATTGTGTAGAATAAGCGTAGCATGAAGTTAATTTTTAGACTATTCATCATCCTGCCCATCCAGGAGATTTCAGACTTACCCTAGTTGTATATTTGAACAGAGTTTCTATGGGGGGATATTACTGTCATGCTAAGATCGTGTGTGTGCTGGCAAGTCGTCTGATGGGGTCCCAGTCCAAGAAATGCTTCCCAGTTGTAAGGGCTCCTGCATCTCTTCATGTGGGTCTGCTATGCCCATCCCCAGCAATAATTTTGAGTAATTAATCTTACGTCAGATACAACTGGGAAGCGGTCTAGTTCTGCCTGCAAGGCGGGGATCAATTTATCCGGGTAAGTAATAAAACAAAGGATATCGCCTAAGAATAAGGCAAGCTTATGTTCAGTGTCTCCCTCCTTCATTCCTTGAATGGTGGGGGTTCGTAAAATGTTAGCCACCAAAGGCTCCATCAATAAGGCAAAAAAGTCAGGGAGAAAGAGGGCAGCCTGACCTCGTTCCCCTTGTAATACGTGTGTCTGATGTGTAGTCCTCATTAATCTTAATCTTTGTGGAAGGATTTTTATAGTTTGCCTGGATAAATATTTTCATTTTGGGTCCAAGATGAATCTTATCAAGTAGCTTCGAGAGCTTTGGCCAGTCCACCCTGCCGATAGTCTTGTCTGCATCAAGCGAGAGACGGACCATTGGTTGGTTGCTTCTTTCTGCCATCTCCATCAAAGTCACTGCTAGTGGAGTATTATCATTGGACTGCTGGTTTTTTGATGAAGCCCGACTGTTGGGTAGATGTTAGGTGGGCCAGGTATGGTGGAGTCTCTGGACCAATACAGATGTGAATAGCTTCTCGTTGCAGTTGAGAAGTATGACTGGTCGAAATGAAGTGCAAAGTAAAGGGTTTTTATCTGATTTGAGAAGTAGGGTGAGGTGGTGTCTGTGATGGTCCAGGAGGTGGAAAAAGTAGTTAAAGGATCTGACACCAATGGTGAGTCCACTAGCCTGGAAAACATACTACTAGACACAGTAAATAGTCGAGTCTAGACTAGGTCTTATGGACATTATAGTAAAATGTGTAATCTCTATGGGAGGGATGGTGATGACACCAAATGTCCATTAGGTTTAGGTTGACAATCCCTTGAACCAGCCAGGGTGGGGGTTGGGAGTCAGTGTGTCATGGATGGGATCGATCTGTTCATGGGTCAAGGAGTGTGTTGTAGTTGCCACCCATTATTAAACCGTCTGTGGTGAAGTTAGCTATTCTGGGAAAGTGGGTAGAATGGAACCTCTCCCTGTCTTCAATTGGACCATGAATTGATATTATGGTCAATGCAACTAAGCCAAGTCTATCCCGGATTCTCACTGAGCGACCCCTCCTTTTGTGAAATGTATCATGATATGGAAAGTTAAATCTCTCCCTAGGAGGATAGCCACCCCTCTGGTTTTGCGTGTGTAGGATGCATGGAATGGTGCTGGGTACCAGCAGGCGAGCAGTCTTCTAACATCGGTAGGATTTAGGTGAGTTTCTTAGAGCACTGCTATGTCGACCTCTTTGAGCTTAAGCCACTGGAGGAGTCCTTGGCATTTAATCAGGGTATTAAGACTTGCTTTACTTCCATTTATGGCCTTTCTGGATTTTTCTGTGCCCCATTCAGAGGGAACCTTCCCAACTCTCTTCCCATTTAGGTTTCTCTCTCTCTTTTCATGACTCTTCACCGAGCTTAGTCTATCCTGGTTCTTGTCAGGGTTTCCGATGAGGGATACCTCTCAGCCTGCATGCCCACAATTCGGAAGAGTCTGCCTCCTTTTCATCTTGTCCTCTCTTCTTCTAGGCTCTGCCAGTCCCTCTCACTCTTCCTAGTCTGTTTTGTATAATGGCCGATTAAAATGAGGATGCAACTTCTTTATGTCAAAGCCAAGAGGAACGCAAGGTATTACACATGACTTTGTGCTGTTAGATAGCTCTACGGTTGAAGGGATTTCCTTTGGGGGCTAAGGTCTCCTTCATCACCTGTTTCAGTCATCTCCTCCATGTCCACTCCTTCAGCCTACTGCATCCTTCCTTTTCTCAATCTTCAGCTCTTTAGGTAAGGACTTCTATTCCAATCCTTTGCTTCTATAATCAAGGCCATCCTACTGCCCTTTTGCTATTGAGACCAACTCTAGTTTTTCAGGTTTCTAAACCACAGAGGATCTTCCTCTCATTACTGGTCCTGTCCCATCCCTCTTGCCTTCATGGTCCTAGAAAACAGCAAGGCACTTGTCCTTCGCATGAAACGCATGTCAAAAGTGAAGATGGCAGATGGTGCAGGTGCCCCTTGAAGCCTTTCTCAGGCTCTCAGGGTCCTGGATGTGTGAAGAAAGAACCTGGTAATTCCTTGCACTTGTTTTTAAATTGGGCCTCCCAGGTGCCTACCATGGAATTTCTTCCTTTTCAGGCTGTGCCCACATAGTCCCTCTTTCCTAATGAAGCTCGAAAGGCCACACGGCTGAGGGAGCTCCTGGTGGTCTTGGAACATGCTATCTCATTCTCTTGCATTTAAAATGGGATTTCCCAAGCCTAAGTGCATAGAAACTCTAAGATTTTATAAAAGGTGAGTGTACTATCTCTCCCACCCTCGCAGTGGATTATCAGAGACTCTTTCTTGAGCTGTATCTCTTTAGTTTCCTATCACTAACATGCTCTGTTCCTCTGCTTTTTCCTTCCTGCTCATGTTTGTCAGTTCTTGTAGTTCTCGCACTCAGGGGTCAGCTCGTGCTCTCTTCGCTCTGGTTATGGCACACCTGTATGTGTCAGCCCTTATCTGTTGGGTGACCATTCTCTGCCTTGACTGCCCAGTGGGTGATCACACTGCCCTCCAGGGGTATACTACACTGTCCTTGTTCTTCAAGCTTTTCTTACTAGTTTCCAGCTGGGGGCTATCTGTCTGCCATGTTACTCTACTTCACAAGGCCATCCTGTCACTCTAGCTGACCATCCTAACTGGTGTTTCCATCCAGTCTCTGACAATGTTTCCCAACACTGGTTGGTCTTCTTCCAGTGTGTGTGTGTGGGTGGGTCGGTGTGGTGTGTGCGTGTGTGGTGTGTGTTTTTTTTCCCTGGTGTTTCTCCCCCTCCCTTCTCTCTCTCCTTTTTTCTTTTTTCTTGTTGCACATTGCTTTTTTCTTCTCCTTGGCCCCCATTTGGAAGGAGCATCCGACCTCCTAGAGTTTTGCCTACTCAGTCTCATTTGTTGGACCTGATTGCCTTGTAAATAGGCTTTGCAGATAGCCTCTTGCTTATGTCTTCCGCTGACCTTTTCTTCTTAACTTCCTGCACACCTTGTGGTTTTGCAGAGCCCTCAAAATCATCTATTTGGCTTTTTTGGCTCATTTTCTGCATCAAATGTTTTCTTATTTCAAAGGATTTTCCTCGTCATCCTATGTATCCGGCATTGGATATTCATGTATGGTGTTCTCTGGCCTGGATACCTTTTTGCCTGATGTCTCTGTGACTGGATAGCTTTCTTCTGGTGCTCCATAGATTGGCTACCTGCACATGCTGTACTCTGGACTGGATGCTGGTTTGGTGGGCTGGCTTCTGTTTGCACTCTCGTTTGGTTGCCATGCCTGCATTTGCACAGCAAAGTGAATATTACTAGGTTCTTCAAGGCTGTGATAGTTCTGTTCCTCCTGACAGCTTCCTATCCAAGTTGACTGCCTCCCTATCTTCTGTTATGCTCTTCAGAATTACATCTTTCTACACTGTGTATGTCTCTTTTCAAGGCTTATTACTTATTTGCTTCCTTCAAGGGATGACTTTGCCATTTGGGCTTTTGCTTACAATAAGAGAGAAGGTTTCTGGCTGTGGCTGCTTCTTATGGGTATGCAGTGATATCATGTGTTGTTAACTTTTATTTCTCTATTGCTGCTTCTGGGATCAATAATAAAGGGATTTGCATAATATATTCAACTCATTGTCTTTAATAAAATCTTATTTTTTCCAAGCACTAAAGCTAGTAAAATCCCTATTTTGTCAGAAGTTCAAAAAATCTGGGTATGAAATCTGAAATGGGCTACAGTGGCGCAATGCAAAATGATGGGGCCCCCTGCAGAATGTGATGAAGGGTCCGAGTCTCCCATATCTCACAGATATTCATTGACCTTGGGCTTTGAATGAAGCCACCCTTGTAGGGATTCGGACCTCCTGGCCGGTTGGACCCCCCTCAGTCTTAGGGGCTACTCCCTTCCTTTCATATTCCAATAATGTTTCTTACAGGTATAGTCCAGTGATCTACTGGGAAGGCACATGGTGCAGACATTAAATGTTACACAGATCCAAGGTTGGAATGAGGCCACAATTAGGCCCGGGCAGACCAAAAAAGTGGCCACATTCGCAGATCGCAGCCTTTCGCAATAAACAGCTTGGTTACGATCATGGAGCTAAGTGTTAGCAAACATTTGCGATAATGGCCTAGACTGCCTTTTACACTCACTCTGGGCTTTTAGATATTTATTTTTACATACTTAAGAGAGGCCCTCCAATGCTCAAAGACTGATGAAAGGTAAGTTCCAATAAATGGAATGATGCAAGTACGTAAATGCAAAAATAAATAAAAATAGTGTCACTTTCCTCAAATACATGCAGATTTATATAGCACGGAATTGTCCCAGAGGCATTGGAGTGCTTTACATGAGCATCAGATATCATTTTAGATGGTCAGATTCTTTTTTGCTTTTTGGCTCATGTAGATTAAGAGATTTGCTCAGAATCACAGGATGCTGAGCTGACGCTGGGATTCAAACCCGGTTTACCAGTTTCAAAGTCAGCTAAGGCCACAATCTCTCCCTGTTGACTGCAGTGATTGATTTATGGCAGGCAAAGGAGAACCAAGGAGACTAACTTATCTCTGCCTGTTCCATGCAGGGGAGGGAGACAAAAAACATAACTGAAGAGCCCCGTTGCTGGCCCTCACCAACCCTCACCACCTGCTCTAGTCTCTCTCCTGCCCCAGTCCCCTGTAAAGCAAATGCTTATGGCTTGCATCAGCAGCTCATTGAGGCCTCTGTCACACCTGGAGGGAGCCAGAGGGCAGGCCAGTACTTAATTTGTAAAATATTAAGTGCCAGGGCTCTGACCAAGAGGCCACTGTAGCTTGCACCACCCATCGCCCTTGTCATCGCTGCCAAAACAACTACTAACCATCTCTCTCACATGTGAATGCAACAGCTTAGATTATTCCAGGTCCCCAAAGCTAAAGGAATGGCTGGGGAGGCGGGTATTTGCAATTTTAATGGATATTGTATTCCTAAACAACCGTTGTTCTGCTCATCTCTAAATTAGATGCGCAGCGCCACAATGTGGCAGACTGTTCTAAGTAAGGTGTTGACAATTAGGTGCCGGTGCCGAGCACCGGAAACCAATTCAGTTCCGGTGCTGAGCACCGGAAAGCACCGGCTCAAATTAAGCACTGGGGCAGGCACTCCTCATGCAGTGACAGCCTGTGCCGCCCATTGTCATTCTGCCTCTGACAATCCATCAGCCTGACCTTAATGTGCATCAGGTTAGGCTCATTATATGTATACAAAGGCTTTAACTACAGGCTTTGACGTGGTGCCCTTGCGGTGGAGATGGAGAGGGCCACCAAAAAAAAGCCCACTAACGGGCCTCAACCACAGGCCCATAGGCCGCTGCCCGATTGCCCGCCTTGCCAATCCGAGGCTGCACAGATCTCATATTCTTATGCCACAGACAGCAGAGCTAACCCTGTTGTTCGACAGACCAAAGAGGTTCAGACAGCAGAGCGAAGGCTCATGTTATGGATCTTTTAGAGCTACAAGCAACAGCCAGACTCCTAAGACAGAGACGCCAGACAACAGCTCTTGCAATGAAACGTCTTATCAAAATAAATGGTAAAATCCCTTCAGCTGAGTAATAAAATACATCCTATAGCAGCAGGCGACCGCTGGTACCAAGGCAATTACATGAGAGTGCATCTTTCCAATTTAAAATGATTTACTAGTCCAGTATCTGCTTTAAAAATATTTTGGAAATTAAATTGTTTAAGCTCCCAGCGCCAGACTGTCAGTTTCTAAAAAAAATCACAGAGCCTGTTATCAAATTCAATCTTTTTTTTTATAAACGAACTCAATTCCACCACAGAAAATGTTGAGCTTATGTGCAAAAACCAATATTTTTTCTTCAAAATACACGTTTTGATTTATAATACTGCCAAACCTGGTTAATGGGGTCCCAGGGCATTCAGGGGCTACCAGACTCCAATCGTGACGAATGAAGTCATTTCCCAATAGGGTCTTTATATTACAGAGACTTTAGTTTCAGTTAGTGGTGACAGAATGTTAATGGGGTTTTGGAACACCTGCCACAGATCCCATCGGGTCCAAAGAACTGCCTCATTGCTTAATTTGTAAAAAAAAAAATAAGTGCGGGGGCCCTCGTCAGTAGGCCACCGCAGTTTGCACCACACATTGCCACTGTACTTACACATCTACTAACCATCACACTGAAGTGTGACAATTGAGACTGTTTGAGGCTGCTATAGCTTTAAGAATGGCTTGGGTGGCAGGTATTAGTTGTTTGTAAATGTGTATTGAATTAAAAAACAAATGTTTTTTCTGCTCATCCTTAAATTACGCAAACAGCGCCACCATGTGGCAGTTGTCATAAGTGCATGTTCAGGCAATTAAGTGCCTGTGCTGATCACCGGAAACCACCGGCTCAAATTAAGCACTGAATTTACTGCCTGCCATACCTCATCAATCCCCGAAGAAAGAAGTGCCCTCCCAAACCAAGCGTTAGCTGCTTCCTTTGCCTGTACACTGGAATGTCCATTTAGACGCCACTAAAGGGTAAAAAAATATGTGACTAAGAACACATTATACATGGCGACAAAACTGTTGACGGGGTGCACACAGATCCATGGGCACCAGCAGCAACTCAAGGCAGCAAGGTCAAGTCTAGAAACAATGTACTTCTTTGGGTGGTGGCCAGGGCTCCAAATGTGACTATCTCCACTTGGGATAAAAATGTGTGATCAACAGTTCAAGACTCGTGTCAAACTCCACTAGCACCTTCCATGAACCCCAAGGACAAGGAATGAAGTTGAGGACTTCGCAAGACCACTTCAGGCAACTAGAAGGTGCCTGCAGGCTCTCCGCTATATGGGGAGGATGGTGGACACAGCAAACACACTCCAGTGACAGAGGGGGCTAGCATCTTTTCCTCAAGGCCCTGATGGTGATGTTCTCCAGAAGAGAATGATGGTTAATTCCTAAGCAGTTTTACTCCAAATATTACAGGTGTGTGCATCGGGTGCAAAATGCTGCGTGCATCAGCACAAAATGTCTGGCTGAGCACTTTTATCAAAGGGGGCGACTACTTTCCCTGGTGCCTATGTGAGTCCATTTATGACTGATTTTACTTTACGTTGCAAGGGGATTTCCCATTGCCTTTGACCTCAGACTGAAGAACAATATATCATCAACTAATGAATGCACTTAAAAAAGTGAACCAGCGTATTACCCAAAACTGCTGCTAGACTGTAGCTCACTAAAATACACAAAGTACAAAAACATCTCAGAAGCATTTGCAAAATGGAAAACCAAAGGAAGGCCTAAGTAAGCTAGCAAGCCTCAAACAAATGTACACAATCTCCAGCACACAACCAGGGTGAATAGAAAAAATAGGTCTGGGGATAGTTTTAGTTTACCATTTCAAGTCAAATTTCCCCATTAGAAAACATATAGAAATTAATTTACAATGAAAGGAAACTTTCAAATAACCTTGCATTAATACATAAATTAGCAACAACTAACTGCAGCATAAAATAGTGCAATATGTAATAAGTGTGGTATGTTAATGTCAGGAATTATTTCTTTTTGCATTGGACATCGGAATGCTCCTGTAATAAGAAATAGTGTCACTACTCGCTTGTAATAACTTATTACCGGGCGGTAGTGATGTTCCAGCACATGCAGTCCGCCACTGACGGTGTTAAGTGCCCTTTGCTCTCTCTCTGTCTCTCTTCTCTCTCTCTCTCTCTCTCTCTCTACTCCACACCCTTGCACATCACGTGTCTGAATGAGAGGGCAGCCACGTAAACCTTTCTTACCATCTGTCTCAGCCTCTTATCTAGCCTAGCAGTCTCTCAGCCAGGAAAGACCACACACACGGCAGCGTAGACACCTGCAACAAACACCCTCTGATCCAGTAAAGGTGACAACAGCCTCTCTTCCAGGAAACTACCACACAAGGCGGTCCACAGCATGTCGTCCAGAAGAGCAGGGCAAGGCAGGTGCTCACTTCCAATAGGGTATCAATCAAAATGGCTGCCTACTGTCATGCAAGCCAACATCGTGTTTTGAAACAAACTCGCTAATTAACAATAAATACATATATTATTTTCTTGGTTTGAATCTTACATTGGAACACGGACCTCAAGAACTACCGACCCATCTCCCTCCCCCCCTTCGCGGCCAAAGTCACCGAGAAGACCGTCAACGTCCAACTAACGAAATTCATCTAAGAAAACTCCATCCTCGACCCCTCCCAATCCGGATTCCGCAGCAACCACAGCGCTCTACTTGCCGCCACAGGTGACATCTGCACCCTCCTCAACCAAGGACACACCGCTGCCCTGATCCTTCTCGACCTCTCTACAGCCTTCGACACCGTCTCCCACTGCACGCTCACCGCCAGACTCCACGACGCCGGCATACAAGGAACTGCCCTCGACTGGCTCCGCTCCTTCCTCACCGGCAAAACCCAAACAATCAGACTTCCACCCTTCCTCTCCGAACCCAAAGAGATCAACTGCGGAGTACTCCAAGGATCATCGCTCAGCCCCACGCTCTTCAACATCTACATGGCCCCCCTCACCGCCATCGTCAGACAGCAAGGACTCAGCATAGTATCCTATGCCGACGACACCCAGCTCATCCTCTCCCTCACCAAGGACCCCCTCACCACCAGACTCAACTTCCAGGAAGGAATGAAGGACGTCGCATCCTGGATGAGCAGCATCTACCTGAAGCTCAACTCGGAGAAGACAGAGGTCCTCGTCCTCGGACCCTCCCCCTCTGCATGGGATAACACATGGTGGCCCACCGCCCTTGGCAGTCCCCCCACCTCCATGGACCACGCCCGAAACCTTGGCATCGTACTCGACTCCTCCCTCTCCATGACCCAACAGGTCAACGCCGTCGCCTCCACTTGCTTCAACACCCTCCGCATCCTCCGAAAGACATTCAAATGGATCCCCCCCAAATCAAGAAAGACCATCACCCACGCACTCATAACCAGCAGACTGGACTACGGAAACGCCCTCTACGCCGGGATCAACAAGTCTCTGCTCTGCAAACTCCAGACCATACAGAACACAGCAGCCAGACTCGTCCTCGGCAACCCTCGACAAGAACACATCTCCCAACACCTGCGTAACCTCCACTGGCTCCCCATCGAGAAGAGAGTAACTTTCAAGATATTCACCCACGCCTACAAATGCCTCCACAACACCGGACCCCAATATCTCAACGATAGAATCTCCTTCCACCTACCCAAGAGGAACCTTCGATCCGCCGACCTCGCACTCGTCGAACCCCCGCGCATCCGCAGATCAAGAACGGGTGGAAGTACCTTCTCTTACATTGCGGCCAAGACCTGGAACAAGCTCCCGATCAACATCAGACGCGCCCCCACCCTGCACATCTTCAGGAAGACCCTCAAGACTTGGCTCTTTGACTGATCGGAGCTGCCCCCCCCCCCATTGCCTTGAGACCCTCACGGGTGAGTAGCGCACTTAAAACTCCCTGATTGATTGATTGATTGATTGATTGAACAGGAAGAATGCATTCCATCTAGAACAGATCTTAACATGTGTTAGGAGGAGTTTTAACGAGGGATATAAAAACATGGAAGTCTGAAATTGTCAGCGGTTCAATATAAAAAGATATTCCAACGGGTGTTTGTTTCTAACTCTCCAAATAAGTTCCAGTGAAACTTTATTTGCTGAAGAAGGAGGGTGTGAAGTGTGTGAGAAGTCAATACAAAAGGAACAACAAACAGCAATAAATAATAGAAAAGAATCCATGAATATTTAAAGGTACTCATTAGTACAGTAAATCATTAACCAGCAGCCGAAGACATCTCTCAAATCAGAGACAGCAAATACACATATCCCTTAATCAATCCTTGAAATTCCTGCAGTGACAGCAAGCGTGAATTTTACCCAATGTGAGCCGTAGGCTTGGAGCAAGCTTCTACTTCGCTTTCTAACACATTCACATATATGTCATTTCACAACCGTAATTTATCAAGTCATGTTATTCATATTTTGTGGTCAAAGGGACGACAGTGTGCTACAGCTTTAAAACAAAAATAGAGGCCTTTTAATTCGTACCGTAATACAGTTGCCATTAAAGGCCTCTTGCTGGTCGGCTTCAGCTGGGAGACAATTAGCCCATATTTTTTTTATTGTTAGTAAGGTAATAGTTTTAATTTGTTTAGGGTTTTATTGTTTTTTGACAAACTGCATTAAGTCAAAAGTATTGAACCTAAGTGAACTTTAGTTAAATGTCTTTGACTTATGCAACTACATCCCATAGCCCTCGTGTGTGTTTTTTGTTGTTGTGAAAATGTGTTGCAGGGTTGCACTAAGACGTGTGCAGCATGGGTACCAGGAGTGCCATGCTTCACTCAGGCAGGCAGCTGGCACAGGGCATGCAGCAGTGGCAGTGCGTGTGACTCTCCCTGACAAAATAGGTCCAGCACAGAAAACAGCAGTGCATGATTCCATCAAAGACACTGGCAGCCACACAGCAATCTCTCTCCCCCCACACACACAACTATACATACACACACACACACACACATAGACACATGCGTGCATGCGCACACATACACACGCGCGCACACACACACATACACACATGCACACAGACACGTGTGCGCGCACATACACACGCGCACGCGCACACACGTGCACATGCGCATACACACACGTGTGTGCGCGCACACACATACACCCACATACAGGCATGTATCCGCACACACAAAAGGTCCACACGTCATCAGCAATTTGCAGAGCGTCTGTGTGCTGATGGAGAGAAATAGCCAGCATAAAAGGGAGGTTATGCTACAGAGGTGCTGGCTTTATCTGGAGTACATGGCTCAGTTCTAGAGGCCTCGCCTAGAGCAGCACATTCAGTTCTGGAGAGCTCCCCTGGAATGCCGGGTCGAGTCGGGAGGCCATACCTGGACTGTTGTGTTCAAGTCCGAAGGCCTCATTTGGTATAGAGTGTCTTGTCCTATGGTCACCTCTGATGTATTGTGTCTAGTTTTGGTGGTCACATAAGGAGTGGTGAGTCCGGTGCTAGAGACCTAATCTGGAGAGGGAGCTCCAGTTGTGGAAGCCTCATAGAGTGTCGAAGGCAAACTCTGTCATGTTGGATCCTTAAGTCCTACTTGGACCTTCTCATTGCCTCTCACAGGTGCCTCCACCACAACCCCCCGCCTCCTACTCTCTCCCTACTTCAGTGCTCTCTGGGAACCAGACTTCTTGTTCTCGAGCTTGGCTGCAAATTTGGAAAGTTATCATGGTGTTTGCTCAAAATATCAGAGAAAAAATATCGTGTGAACAAAATATCATGTCAAGAATCTTGAGGACAAAAATATCGTGAAGGTAGGTATCTTTGGGTAAACAGATCTTAACTATACCTAACTCCCCATATATATGGTCCTTGACAATACACATATCTTCAAGGTATGTAGATGTGGGGTTAAGAATAGTAAACCTATACTTACCTATGTGCACTTACCTTCTCGATATTTTGGTCCTCGGTATTTTTGAGACGATGTTCTATCCACATATTTGTTTCCTCAATATTCTGTCAGACGAGCGTTATCACACTCCATTAGGCTGCAGGAGCCACACCAGCAGCTGGCCCCCACATTTCTTCTCCAGCATCCCCTGCCTCTCTATGCTGAGGGCCCGAGCCCCCTGCAGTGATGGCAGGAGCCCGTGCACTACAGGCAGTGTAGCTGAGAGCAAGGGCACGTGGCGAACGAGCAACACCATTACTGTGGAGAAGCCTCCTGCTCTACACCGAGGACCAGAGACGTTTTAATGCATGGGCAAAGTGGGCTCTGGCCCAGGGCCCCAGCCTTTCAGGTGTCCCCCTTTTGTTCTGCAGAGTCTTGCCCTAATGACCTTGAATATATCTTAAACAGATTGTTTTAAATACTGTTTTCCTTTAATCGATTTTTAATATACATGATGTATGAGAGTCCAGAACAGACATTTTGCACATAAATGTTGTGTTTATGTTTCATGCAACATGCATAAAAAGTTTCTTTAGATCAAAACAGGACCTCACATATGAGAAATGGGAGGGCGTCACAGAGATTATTTGTAGTAGCATTATTGAGCTGCTGCTGTGTTACAATATTGAAAATTATCCCTGCATATTAGATGTAAACACATTTAGAATTTGGGGGAGGTGCCTGTGCACTGTCAGTGACCTAGCGAAAGAGGGCATGAAAGAGCTGAAATTGTATCATAAATTCAAGGCTGTTCCGAACAGGGGCCCCCAAAATACGTTTGGCCCAAGGCCTCCAAAATCCTTAAGATGTCCCTGCCAAGGACATGACCGACCGAGCCCCTTTTGAGCTGGCCTCACTGGGGACCACTTCCTCACCCTAGCACCAGTGCTTATGCTTCCCATAAGCACTGAAGCAATAGAAGAAGGAGAACAGTTAAGTAACATTTGATTCCATTGACCTCTTTAATGGAGACACCAGCGGCTGGAATGGCCATTGAATGGCCATTGAGAGAATAGCTGAGGAGTATCACTTGTGGCTACACCATCGACAGTCCTCCATTCAAAAGAAGAATGATGGCAAAGTGTTGCCCTCTTCCATTCATGAATGAGGTGACTACTACTCAAAGATGGTGAAATATAAATTTGCATAAAGAGGCTGACTACGTAAGCTTAGACTAAAAATATACTTCATTGTGGTAGCACTCGTTGGTCAAAGCAAGGACATGTGCAGCTTTCTCCTACTTCCTGTCCTAGGCTACTATATCTTGTTCTTGTAATGACACCCAACAGTTTCCCCCAAGTGACACTAAAGCGCCACCACACCAATTCACAGTGTCTATTGGCACAGCCCATAGGTCTGATATTGAGTGCCAGCCTTTTGGCTTTGCAAATGCTTGTTTTGTTGTGATATGTTTTTTGTAAAGCTGTATTAGTGGTGGAGCTGCTGGCCTCTAACCAATATAAAAAAATGGCTAAAAGCAAAAATATTTTTGATTCATAAGAGCACACAGAGGCATAGTAGTCAGCAGTAAATGTGACTACTTTATATGTGAAGGTGCTCCTTGTGAAAGGGCAGAATGCTGCCACTCACATTGAAGTTAGTCAGTGGCTGAACAGGGCTGATCCACTGCCCCATGCTGTATGCTTTGTTGCATAGAAGAGAAATATGACTGACACAACAGACCAAAGTCTGAAGAGGGCTGGAGTGTCGTAGAGTGGAAGTGAGTATAGTGGCATACAATTGACTGGCATAGATTGGAGTGGTGTGTCATAGAATGAAGTGGCGTAAACTGGAGTAGCATATCGTAGAGTGGCATGTCATAAAGTAGAGTGAAGTGACATGTGGTAGAGTAGAGTGGAGTGGCGTGTCATAGAGTAGAGTGATGGCTCGTACAGTGGAGGGGCATGTCGTGGAGTGGTGGAGAGTGGAGTGGCATAGACTGGAGTGGTGTGGTGTGGAGTGGAGTGGAGTGACGTGTCAGATTGAAGTGGCATGTCGTAGAGTGTAGTGGAGTGCCGTGGCATGGCATAGAGTGGAGTGGAATAGAGTAGAGTGGAATAGAGTGGAGCGGCATAAAGTGGCATAGAGTGGAGTGGTACAGCGTAGATTGTAATGGTGTAGAGTGCAGTGATGTAGAGTGGATTTGCAAACAGTGGCACAGAGTGGAGTAGAGTGGCGTGAAATGCAGTGGCGTAGAGTGCAGTGGTGTAGAGTAGATTGTTTGAGAGTAGAGTGAAGTGGCGTAGAGTGGAGTGGTGCAGGGGAGAGTGAAATGATGCAGGATAGAGTGCAGTGACATAGAGTGGCTTAGAGTGCAGTGGTGTAGAGTAGAGTGCAGGGTTGTATATTTCAGTGGTGCAGAGTAGATTTTAGTGACTTAGAGTGGATTGGTGTAGAGTGCAGTGGCGTAGAGTGGAGTGATGCAGAGTAGAGTGGCATAGAGTGTAGTGGCATACTGTGCATTGGCATAGAGTGCAGTGGTATAGAGCGGAGTGAAGTAGAGTAGAGTGGCTTAGAGCAGTGGTTCCCTGTCCTGTGGTCTGGGGACCCCTGGGGGTTCACGAAGCCTCCACAGGAGGTCCGCTACTACTTTGAAAATTAAATAATATTAACAGATTAATAAAGTGTATATCAATAAAGAAGCGAAATGTACAATTGAAAATGTTTAAATGTACTGTAAATGTAAAGGAATTTTAATACTAAAAATTAAATCAGTATCCTCAGATTGATTTGTGGGAGTAGTGCAAGTGCCAGACCAGGATTTGGAACGCCCTTCCTCTAAGGTTAAAACAAGAAACACACCCGCTGGCCTTCAGGAAGGCCTTGAAGACCTGATTATTTAACCTCTGACGGGGCCATGAATCGTCCAGTTAATTTCAGTTGATGAGCTAGCGCCTTGACACCTTCGGGTGAATGTTCGCGCTTTATAAGTTGCCTTTTCATTTCATTTCATTTAATCAAACAGAATATAGTACGGGTGAAAAGTGGCCTCAATTGAATTTAGGAAAGCTTCCACCCTCATATTAAAATTAAAATGTTGATTTGTTTTTATTTATATGTGTTTGCAAATAAAATAAATTGTGTCATCATTTGTGTATTTGTTTGAATGTTTTTTTCTGTATTTTTTCTGTATTGTTTTGCGGTTCAAATCATTGACAATGCTTAGGCTGGGGCCCTCGGCTAGCAGTTATGACTCAGTGGGGGGTCCCCGGCTTCCAATAATGATTCTGGGGGGTCCCTTGGTTCCAGTAATGATTAATTGGGGGTTCCCAGAAGTCAAAAGGTTGAGAACCACTGGATTAGAGTGCTTTGGCTTAGAGTGCAGTGGTGTAGAGTAGAGTAGTGCAGAGTAGAGTAGAGTGGCACAGAGAGCACTGGCATAGAGTACAGTGGTGTAGAGTAGAATAGAATGGCGTACAGTGCAGTGATGTAGAGTGCAATGGTGTAGAGTAGAGTGGCATAGAGTGCAGTGGCATAGAGTAGAGTGTTGCAGAGTAGAGTATAGTGGTGTGGAGTGCAGTGGTGCAGAGTAGATTGGCGCAGAATGCAGTGGCATACAGTGCATTGATTTTGAGTCAAGTGGTGTAGAGTGCATTGCCGTAGACTGCAGTGGTGTAGAATGCAGTGGTTTAGAATATAGTGGCGTAGAGTGCAGTGGCATTAGAGTAGAGTGGTGCAGAGTAAAGCGGTGTAGAGAGGAGTGGTGCAGCATAGATTGCAGTGCCGTTGAGTGCAGTGGTGTAGAATGGAGTGGCATAAAGTGGAGTGGCGCAGAGTGGAGTAGAGTAGCGTAGAGTGCAGTGGCATAAAGTAAATTGTTTCAGAGTAGAGTGAAGTGGCATAGAGTGGAGTGGTGCAGGGTAGCGTGCAGTGAGGTAGAGTGGCACAGAGTGGATTGGCATGGAGTGCATTGATGAAGAGTGAAGTGGTACAGAGTAGAGTGTATTGGTATACAGTGCAGTGCCATATTGTGCAGTGTTGCAGAATGGAATAGCATAGACTGGAGTGGTGTAGAGTGCAATGACAAAGAGTGCAGTGGTGCAGAATAGGGTAGAGTGCATTGGCACAGGCTAGAGTGGTGCAGATTAGAGTACAGAGTAGATTGATTCAGTGTAGAGTGAAGTGGCATGGAGTGGGAGGCATAGGTTTGAGTGATGCAGAGGAGCATGGCATAGAGTGTAGTGGCATAAGGAGCTTTGGCATAGAGTGCAGTAGAGGGGCTTAGAGTGGCATAAAGTAGAATGGTGCAGAGTAGAGTGCAGTGGCATAGATTGCAGTGGTGCAGAGTGGAGTGGCATAGAGTTCAGAGGCAGAGAGTGCAGTGTTGCAGAGTAGAGTGTTGTAGAGTGCAGTGGTGTAGAGTAGAGTGGTGAAGAGAGCATTGGTATACAATGCAGTGGTGCAGAGTAGAGTACAGTGGAGCAGAGAGCAGTGGCATAGAAAGCAGTGATGCAGAGTAGAATAAAGTGGTGTAGCATGCAGGTACGTAGAGTCCATTTGTGCAGAGTGAGGAAGAGTGTGGTGGTGTAGAGTAGAGTGTAGCGTATAGTGGCATAGAGTGTAGTGGTGCAGAGTAGAGTGGTGCAGAGCGGAGGGGTGTTGAGTAGAGTGGCTTAGAGCAGTGGTTCCCAACCTGTAGTCTGGGGCCCCTGGGGGTTCGCAAAACCTCATCCCGGGGTCTGCGACTACTTCGAAAATTAAATAATATTAACAGATTAATAAAATGTATATTAATAAAGAAGCTAAATGTACAGTTGAAAATTTTAAAATGTACTGTAAATGCGAAGGAATTTGAAATTGGAGTCTAAACATTAAATTAGTATTTTCAGATTGATTTGTGGGAGCAGTGCAAGTGCATCCAACAGTCTGGATGATGAGTGGCCACAAATGAATTTAGGAAAGCTCCAACCTACATATAAAAATTAAAATGTTGATTTTTAAAAAATGTATATGTGTTTGCAAATTAAATAAAATGTGTCATCATTTGTGAATTTGTTTGAATGGTTTTTTTTGGTATTTGTTGTGTATTGTTTGGCGGTTCAAATCATTGACAATGTTTAGGCTGGGGCCCTCAGCTAGCAGTCATGACTCAGTGGGGGGTCCCCGGCTTCCAATAATGATTCGGAGGGGGTCCTGGGGTGCCAGCAATGGTTAATTTGGGATCCCCAGAAGTCAAAAGGCTGAGAACCACTGGCTTAGAGTGCTTTGGCGTAGAGTGCAGTGGTGCAGAGTAGAGTGGTGCAGAGTAGAGTAGAGTGGCTCAGAAAACATTGGTACAGAGTGCAGTGGTGCAGAGTAGAATAGAATGGCATACAGTGCAGTGGCGTAGAGTGCAGTGGCATAGAGTAGAGTGTTGCAGAGTAGCGTCCAGTGGTGTAGAGTGCAGTGGTGCAGAGTAGATTGGCATAGAATGCATTGGCAAAGAGTGCGTTGGTTTTGAGTAAAGTGGTGTAGAGTGCATTGGCATAGATTGCAGTTGCATAGAATGCAGTGGTTTAGACTAGAGTGGCGTAGAGAGGAGTGGTGCAGCGTGGATTGGAGTGCTGTTGAGTGCAGTGGCATAGAATGGAGTGGCATAGAGAGGAGTGGCGCAGAGTGGAGTAGAGTAGTGGAGAGTGCAGTGGCTTAAGTAGATTGTTTCAGAGTAGAATGAAGTGGCATAGAGTGGAGGGGTGCAGGGTAGTGTGCAGTGAGGTAGAGTCACATAGAGTGCAGAGGCTTAGAGTAGAGCAGCATAAAGTGCAGTGGCGTAGAGTGCAGAGTAGATTAGAGTGGCATAGAGTGAATTGGCATAGAGTGCATTGGTGTAGAGTAGAGTGGTACAGAGTAGAGTGTATTGGTATAGAGTGAAGTGCCATAATGTGCAGTGTTGCAGAATGGAGCAGCGTAGAGTGGAGTGGTGTGGTGTAGAATGCAGTAACAAAGAGTGCAGTGGTGCAGAGTAGAGTAGAGTGCATTGGTACAGGCTAGAGTGGTGCATAGTAGAGTAGAAAGTATATTGTTTCAGTGTAGAGTGAAGTGGCATAGAGTGGAGAGGTGCAGGGTAGAGTGCAGTGGCGTACGGTTGAGTGATCCAGAGAGGTGTGGTGTAGAGTGTAGTGGCATAGAGTGTAGTAGAGTGGTGTAGAGCGGCATAGAGTAGAGTGGTGCAGAGAAGAGTGCAGTAGCAGAGAGTGCAGTGGCATAGAGTGCAGTGTTGCAGATTAGAGTGTCGTAGAGTGCAATGGAGTAGAGTGGTAAAGAGTGCATAGGCATACAGTGCAGTGGTGCAGAGTAGAGTGCAGTGGCGCAGAGTAGAGTTCAGTGGCGTAGAAAGCAGTGGTGCAGAGTAGAATAGAGTGGTGTAGAGTGCAGTGATGTAGAGTCCATTAGTGTAGAGTGACATAGAGTGTGGTGGTGTAGAGTAGAGTGTTGTAGAGTATAGTGGCATAAAGTGCAGAGTAGATTGGCGTAGAGTACAGTGGTTAGACTAGAGTGGTGTAGAGTACAGTGGCCTAGAGTAAAGTGGTGTAGAGTGAAGTGGCATAGAGTGCAGTGGTGTAGAGTAGATTATTTCAGAGTAGAGTGAAGTGGAGTAGAGTGGAGTGGTGCAGGGTAGAGTTCAGTGGCATAGAGTGCAGTGGCAAAGAGTAGAGTGCAGTGGCATAGAGTGCAGTGGTGCAGTATAGATTAGATTGCTGTAGAGTGTAGTGGCATAGAGTGTAGTGTTGCAGAGTAGAGTTGTGTAGAGTGGCGTAGAGTGGAGTGGTGTAGAGTGGCCTAGACTGAAGTGGTGTAGAGTGCAGTGGCGAAGAGTGTAGTGTTGCAGAGTACAGTGGCGTAGAGTGCATTAACAGAGAGTAGAGTGGTGCAGAGTAGAGAGGAGTAGAGTGAAGTAGCATAGAGTGAAGTGGTATAAAATGGAGTGGTGCGGAGTAGACTGCTGTGATGCAGAGTGGCGTAGAGTGCTGTGGCATTGATTGGTGTTGCGTAGAGTGTAGTGGTGTGGAGTGGTGCAGAGTAGAGTGGAGTGGCGTAAAGTCGAGCATGCATGGGCTGGTATCACACTGCCATTACAGACAACACATTTTCATTTGAAATGACCATTACATTTGCACAGATGTACAGTTTTACTGAAAAAAGTACACAACGCACAAACGATAATGTGTAGAAATGTCATCACCTAGTGTATTGATTTATTTTGATAGTATTAAAATATTTGTTTCCACCACACTTCAGAATTACCCAAACATTTGCTTCGTTTGTGCTTTCCTAAGTCTGATATATTCTGAAATATCTACACAGTTCATTTACAGACATTTGAATTGTGTTGTGTGCTGGAAAAAAATAACATCGTACAGCCTTCCTCCAGCACACACCCACTAACCAGAATGATCATCACATAAATCCTCTCACTTTGAAATCAGAGAAAGAAAAGTAAACACCAAGCTCCCTCGGAAGGCAGAGCCTGGCATTTGATTTCTGTCTGTGAATGCACAGCAAATGTGACAAGATAAGGACATGGTTTAAAGACCTATTTACAGAAATTGAGCACTAGCGGAAGAATGCAGTAAACAGGGTATGCTCCACGGGAGGGATGAACTCAAGTTGGACAGCCCAAAACAAATAAAGCTATCAAATAGAAAGCAAGCAAATGTGAGTTACAAACCACAAAGCCAATT
This sequence comes from Calotriton arnoldi, assembly GCA_963921515.1. Lineage (NCBI taxonomy): Eukaryota > Metazoa > Chordata > Amphibia > Caudata > Salamandridae > Calotriton > Calotriton arnoldi. Next base: position 1,016,659 of record CAWUFW010000023.1, read on the forward strand.
GTAAGCACAGGGAGGGATGCATTTCCAAGGAAGCTTTCTGAATGTACCCAAGATGTCGTTAGCAAACTAGGCAGCTGGGCCGTCTGGTAGGCTTCGACTTAAAAAGCTGACAAAACATGACCCAAAACTGGACCCCCTCCGACACAGGCACTTAGGGCCAGTTTCACCAAGCAATGTGTGCATGTACATTCAAAACACACATTCAAATGGCTTGATCTATGAGAGCAATATGTTTACAAACAGATGAAATTGAGCAGGAGTAATTCCAACTCCAATAGCAGCAGTAGGTGATCCAATGCGGGGATGTTCTGGAACGTTTGGAAACAAAGTTGGTATATTGTCACAAACGTATGCCCCACCCAATAGCAACCTAGAAATCGGAGAATCCCATTGCATAAACGTGATGGCATTTTTCGATGCTCCATTGTGCACTATGTGGCCTGTTAATGTTAGGCATACCTATATTCCCATCATTTAAAGGCACTGGTGATTTATAAAGTGTACACTACAAACTGAAATACATTTCACTACTTAGGGCCCGATTCCGATCTCGCTCGGAAAGCCCTCCGTACGACTCAGATCCGGAGGGTTTTCCGAGCGAGACGTGCTCCTGGAGTCCGACCGAACGAGTACGATGCAGCCATATGCTGACCGACTCGGTTCGCTCGGACTCCCATTGAACTCTATGGGAGCCTGTGTACAGACGCGTACACAGGCTCCCTTGGCATAAAAGGGGTGGGTGGGGAAAAGCGTACATCCTGTGGCGGGCACCCCATGGTGCCCACCACACTGTGCATGCTTGGACCGGGGGGACCCATGGGCACCCCGAGATAGATTTGGAGGGCCCCGGGTGAAGGGGGGCCTTGTACGGCCCCCTGAAGTTCGCTTCCGACAGCCGTTTTGTCTCGCTGAGACCGAGGCGAAGCGGCTGTCCGAATCGTGCATCGTACTCGCTCGGTCGGAAATCGGCTCCATTGAGCGGCACGATTCGTCTACAAACGAGATGTACAGAGCGGTTCGGGTCCTGAAACGATTCGGTCGGCGCTTACGCGATCTTCGCATCGTACTTGGTTGTTCAGACTTGTGTAAGATTCAGTCGTAAACAAGGGCTACAAATCGGATCCGGTAAAGCCAAATCCGATTTGGAGGCCTTCCGAGCGAGATCGGAATCGGGCCCTTAGTTGTTACAAAGGCACTTACTTTTTCGACCTCAGAAACGGTGTCTGTCTGCCTGAATATTAAAATTCTAGAATTGAAGGCCACACATTGATCTTTACAGATGATGATGAACCCTCTGAGCTATCTTACTAGTTAAAAATGGAGTCACTCAAATACTAAACCCAGGGCATTGGTATAAGAATGTGGCTCAGAAACCAGAGAAGAATGCGAAACCTGTAATGCTCATTAATATGCACCAAGTTCATCCCAGCCACAAGAGGCGAAAACTTTAGGAATTATCTGCAGGGATAAAAGTCAGTGTGAAAAGAAGGCCAGCGCTGCTCATTGCTAGAGCTTTGGAGACGGGGGATGGAATGAATACATTTCTTAACAATTAATAATAATTCTATGAGAAAAGAGCAAACCTTACAACGGAAGCAGAGTTTAAGCAGTACATTCGAGATGGGGCACAGCACGTCTTTAAACCTCCTCTCACAGGAAGGTGGAAGGTTTTGATAAGGCTGGATGTGCGCCCAAGGAAATTAAATGCAGCATGATAAGGGAATTATAGAAATGATGTATTATACAAGGCTTAAGTGATGATCCACATCTATTAGGGAAGCCGCACTGGCTGGTAATTAAACATAATTAATGTGACTACTGCATGCGGCTGGTCATATCACAGAGGAAGTTGTTAAGTTAGGTAGTTCTTGACAGGGGTGCAACTAGACCTGAACTTGGGAGGTGTGGGGGGAGGGGGGCAGGACAGCCAATGGAGGTGGGGCTGACACTTCAAACAATGGGGCACAGCTATCCTAGGAGCCAACACAAGAAAATAGAGAGGCATATGCACAAGGAAATGTCGGAGCACGGAGCAGCGCCAAATTTGGCAGCGCCACGCTCTAACATTTCCAAAATGCAGGGATGCACCATATTTACAACAATACGGTGCCCCCTTTTTTTTGTCCCTAGCGCTGGCTCTAAATTAGCTGCCTAGCGCCAACACAGGCATCCTTGCACCGTAGTGCAAGGGTGTCTGCATTGCAGGGATGATTGTTTGGGCAGGAAGGTGTCCCTTTGGCACATATACAATCCATAATGGCAATTTGTTACTTGCAGAATGCAGCACACATAAAAGTAGCAAATCGCCAATATTTAATGATTGTTTATGTGCAGGAAGGGGCACCTTCCTGCACATAAACAAACATTCATGGCGTTTTACTCTTTCTATGTGTGCTGCAGAATGCAGCACACATAGAAAAAGCAAAAACGAGGAGAAAGAAAAGTATTTCTCTTCGATCGCCATTCTAACACCTGCTCTTGCATGGCGTTTGCTTTTGGCGCTGCCTCAGATATACACCACCTTGTAAACCTGGGGCAGCATCAAAAAGCAATTGATGTCCTAAAGTGATCCTAAGATTCCTCCAATTAACACGATCAAAGGCTTTAGCAGCATCCAAGTTCACAATTGAGAAAGGGGCGCCTTGTATTGTAGCTAGGCCTATTGATCCTATCAGGGTATGATTAAGTTCTCTCATATTTCTCCCCGGTAGGAAGCCCTTTTGGTACTTATGTGTCAATTGCCACATCAATTTATTCAGACGGGCTGCAAGGATGCTGGTAAAAATCTTATAGTCACTATTAAGTAACGAGATCGGACAGTAAGATTGACACTGTAAGGGGTTCTTACCAGGCTTCGGGATTAGGGAAATTACTGCTTCATTCCATGGTGCTGGAATTGGCATGCCTCTATCAGTATAGAATTAAATAAGTTAACACCTCGGATTAGGTAAAAATGTGATAGATTCAATGTTTAAGATTTATAGCACTCCAACGGCTAGGATCCTGGTGAATGATAGTTTGTCATCCCCAGTAAGAATAGAAAGGGGGACAAGACAAGAATGCCCTCTGTCTCCCATACTGTTTGATCTCTATATTGAACCTTTTGCTCAAAGTCTAAGAATGAATGATGGGATCAAGTCCTTTGAAGTGGGTTCATATTCAAGGAAGATCTTTATTGGTTTATACCTCAGATGTAACTTCTGCTTTGCAACACCTTATGGCTGAGGCAAGGAAATTTGGTACGTTTGCAGGATAGGAAATCAATGAAGAGAAAACAGAAATAATGACCTGCAACCAAAATGGTGGAGAGATAACAAGTTTTCCTGAAATGAGATACTTGGGGAAAAAAATAACCAAAGACATAGGGAACATCACAGCGGTTAATCTCGAGAAAGTGGGTAAGGAGATAGGGGAATAATTGAAAAGATGGCAGAATCTTCCACTTTCTATATATGGGCGAATTGACCTAGTAAAAATGTCTGTCCTTCCCAAACATACTTTTCTGTTTGATAACATCTCATTACACTTTGAGAAAAAGGCTCTCTTGAAACTGCAAGGGAGAATAACATCATTTATTTGGGCTAGCAGAGGAAAACGCCTCTCTTGGAAGAAATTGAGAAGAAAAGCTGGTGTAGGAGGCCCAGGACTCCCTGACTTAACAACTTTATTGCTGGGCCTTTCAGTTAAAAAATAATAGAATGCTTCTTCTACGTCCTGACGAGTCCCTAATAGGAGTTATGTTCAGGGCTATGCTGGTGGGCCTGCCTGAGAAAGGTTTCTCTTATAAATTTGGGGCACCAAACATTTTTTAAATGGTCATATTGAAATGTTTGCAGGCAGCAGGAAGAACCTGGTATGAGATTAGATCAATTCTAGGCATAGCCCATTACAGCAGGTAGTCCCCTGTATGGGATTCCCCAGGAACTCCAGAATGTTTGCTTGACAGTCTTGCAAAGCCTTTGAAACAGGGTGATGTCACCAGATGGGGACAGTTGGTGGACAATGGGCAAAGGTTAACCTAGTGCTTTTGGAATAACAAGATGGATGGGGCTATATCTAGGTTTAAAATCTACCAAGTAAATGCTTGGCTTAAAAGTCAGAATTGGTCGGAAGTCGACTCTGGACAAATGGAAATAGACCTCCAGGACTTATCGGTTAGGAAGAAAGAAGTGGCGCATTGGTACCAGTATCTGCTGATGGCAGAGGAGGCAAGATGAAAATGCCATACTCTGCGAGGGATGGATACTTGCCGGAAGAGAAGCTGGCTGAGTTATGGCAAGTATCTTTTACTACACTTTATTCAGTGGACAAATCTGCGGCACTGAAAAAGAATCATTTCTTTACCTTGCATAGAATTTATTGGAGACCAAAAAAGCTTGCAAAGATAAGGAGGAAGTGGAGACACAAAATGTAAGTGGTGTGGCAGTGGAGAGGCAGATGATATGCATATGTTTGCCACATGCCCGAGATAAGCACCGCTTTAGTATTGTTTGGGGTAATACAGCAGGATAAGGAGATATTTAATCAGCAGGTAAAATGCCGCTATCTGATCTTCTAACTAATTTTGCTAGCAAGAAGGGAAATATGTAAGCTTTGGACCCATGCTTTGGCCCCTATGTGGGAGGTCTGGAAGAGATTGTAGTTTTCTTTAAAGAAGTGGACAGAAGAAGTAATAATGAGAATGGAAAAGGAAGGTTTTGGGATTTGTTAAAGATATGATAAAATAATTCTGTCCAATGATTACACCCTCTCAATTCAGTAAGGCTGGGGAGGTTGTGATCACTCGATATAACCCAGTATTTCTGATTGAATTAGAGCCCGAAACTGAGCACAAGGGAAGTTCGAGACTGGTCGGTGCTTATTGGTGGTGATAAGAGGACAAAAAAAAAAAAAAGCAATTGATGTTGCAGTGGCACGCCCAGAGCAACACCCATTGCGTGGCCCTTTCAGACAGATGCCTGCATGAAAGGGTACCCTATTTACAAAGTGGCATTAAGCCACAAAAAGTGGCTTAACGCCACTTTGTAAATATGGAGCAGGGCATTGCACCAAGGAACATCGTTAAAAGTGATGTTACTGTGGCGCAATGCCCTTGTAAATATATCCCAGAGTGTTTTAGTGGATTTGACAATTTCTATAGGCTAATGACAGAAATCTTTAAACAGAGGAATGAGTGATTTGACAACTACAAAGCAGCTTCTACAGATTTTAATACAAAGCACTTTTACACCAGTTTTTGCAAAACTATTTCAGGGTGACAACCCTTTTTTACCAATTCCTTCTGTGAAATTGCAGTGAGCGTACGAAATATTTTTTATTCCATCTTTGAAAGTCGCTGCTCTCTGACTGTTGACCAAAGGTATGTTTTCAGTCTGCTCATCCGGACGTTGGAACATATGCTTGTTTGTTGCTGCACACAGGTACAAGCCACAGAATATTGAGCTTAGTGGGTTAATGCACCTGATTTCAGGATGTGTGACTGGCAAGTAACGTTGAGATTCCTAATACATCATTCATTCCTGTTGAGATTGAATAGCGAGGGATTTAAACGTTGGCAATACAAATGCCTGTTTGTTACACTGCCAGGAGTCTGTTCTAGCCTAAATTAAAATACAATAGTTTTTAGAGCCCCACATTGAGCAGTTCTCATGCAGGACGACAGAGCTACATCCCCTCAGGAAGTCATCAGGGCAAAAGAAGTGGCAAGAAAGGTAGCTGCATTGAAACAACTTTGTAACAAAAATGTTCTAGCATACAAAGGATACAAGTGTTCATTCAAGCTCATTAACATATAGAATGCGTGGCTAATGGGCAATGTCCCGCAAAGAGGTCACTTCAACAGAAACATAAATTGTGCGTCTCAATAGCATTCGGTATAACAACAACAATACGTTCAAGTTTGTTCTGAAGCCTGCAGTATATAAAGCATCAAATTCCCTTAAATATCTATTGTTTTTAAATCCTACAGGGGCAATGTGCATTATTAAAGTGCAATATTTTTTACAAATTTCTCTAAAATTAATTTGAGAAGAATGACCCTATTCTCCATAATGGTTGCTCATAAATGTGTTTGCTAAGAATAGCAATTAGCCTGGCCCTGGCTACCGAAGGGGACAACCTTGAACAGAGGACAAAAGACACACCAGGCAGACGGATCCCTGACAAAATATCGATGTTAAATATATCGATGGCAAAAATATCGAAAAAAATATATAGAATGCAAAAATATCGTCTCCCTATACTTAAACAGGTAAGTACAAAAATATTGAATCAAAAATATCGAAGTAAAAAATATAGATGTACAAAATATCGATTTAAAAATATATATAACATAAAATAAAATATATTAAATATTAATATTATCTTTAACAAAATAAATTAAATTTATTATATATTTTAACTAAATATAAATACATAAACTTAATTTAAAAACATATATAAACACAAACATAATATTTTATACATAAACATATATTTACTTAAAAATAATTTATTAACTATTATCTTTATTTAATTTTTTAACTTATAAATTATATAAAAATAAAATGTATACATATATCAATAATATAAAATGAAAAAATATTTATTTTATAATTAATTCAAACATTTAACTATAAAAAAATAATTCAACGTACATTTCACAATACAATAAACCGAACAGTAGGGAAAAAGTTGGATAGCGGAATAATTATTTTTACTATTCCAACTCCAGTGAGTGCAACAGTAGAGAAAGTGTTGTATAGCGTAAGGGTAAAAATTACTATTCCCACTCCAGTGAGTGCAACAGTAGGGAAAGTTTTGGATAGCATAGGAGTAAAATTACTATTCCCACTCCAGTGAGTGCAACAGTAGGGAAAGTGTTGGATACCGCAGGGGTAAAAATTACTATTCCCACTCCAGTGAGTGCAACAATAGGGAAAGTATTGGATAGCGGAGAGGTAAAAATTACCATTCCCACTCCAATGAGTGCAACACTAGGGAAAGTGTTGGATAGCGGAGGGGTAAAAATTACTATTCCCTCTCCAGTAAGTGCAACAGTAGGGAAAGTGCTGGAATGGCAGAGGGGTAAAAATTACTATTCCCACTTCAGTGAGTGCAACAGTAGGGAAAGTGTTGGATAGCGTAGGAGTAAAAATTACTATTCCCACTCCAGTGAGTGCAACAGTAGGGAAATTGTTGCATACCGTAGGGATAAAATTACTATTTCCACTCCAGTGAGTGCAACAATAGGGAAAGTATTGGATAGCGGAGGGGTAAAATTACTATTCCCACTCCAGTGAGTTCAACAGTAGGGAAAGTATTGGATAGCAGAGGGGTAAAAATTACTATTCCCACTCCAAAGAGTGCAACAGTAGGGAAAGTATTGGATAGCGTAGAGGTAAAATTACTATTCCCACTCCAAAGAGTGCAACAATAGGGAAAGTGTTGGATAGCGGAGGGGTAAAAATTACTATTCCCACTACAGTGAGTGCAACAGTAGGGAAAGTATTGGATAGCGGAGGGGTAAAAATTACTATTCCCACTACAGTGAGTGCAACAGTAGGGAAAGTATTGGATAGCGGAGGGGTAAAAATTACTATTCCCACTCCAGTGAGTGCAACAGTAGGGAAAGTATTGGATAGCGGAGGGATAAACATTACTATTCCCACTCCAAAGAGTGCAACAGTGGGGAAAGTATTGGATTGCGGAGAGGTAAAAATTACTATTCCCACTCCAGTAAGTTCAACAGTAGGGAAAGTGTTGGATAGTGGAGGGGTAAAAATTACTATTCCCACTCCAGTGAGTGCAAAAGTAGGGAAAGTGCTGGATAGCAGAGGGGTAAAAATTACTAAAAACAATTAAACAATTTTTAAAATTAAAATTATCTTAAAAATAAATAAACAATATTTAAAAATACGAATTAATTCATTTTAATTAATTAACAACTAAATATTAATTAATCAATTAAAAATAAATTACTTTGCACCCTTCCCAACATTTACACTTATGAACACAACAACACACACCTAAAACTAATTACACAATTACCATAATTAATTACTAATAAATTAATTAACAACTAATTATAAATTCATCAATTTAAAAAAAAAATTCCCACCCTTCCCACCATTTTTACTTATAAACACCAAAACACACACCTAAAATTAATTACACAATTAACATAATTAATTGCCAATTAATTAATTAAAATTAATTAACAACTAATTATTAATTCATAAATTAAAAATAAATTACTTCCCACCATACCCACCATTTTCACCTATAAACACCACAACACACACCTAAAATTAATTACGCAATTAAAATAATTAATTGCCAATTAATTAATTAAAATTAATTAACAACTAGTTATTAAATAATTAATAAAAAAATATTTACACATTTAACACTATAACATCTCAATTCAACAAATATAAATAAATAAAAATATATTCAATAAATTTACTATAATTAAATTACTTCCCACCCTATCCCCCTATAAATCCACACAACCCGCTACGGAACTAAAAACACTAAAATTGACTTTAAAAAAAAATAACTACAAAAAATTAATCAATAAATGTACTATAATTAAATTACTTCCCACCCTATCCCCCTATAATCCCACAACCCGCTACGGAACTAAAAACGCATAATTTTAACAAAAATAAATTAATTAGTACTAACATTTTAACACATATGATTATAATACAAAGAATTCTTATACAAAAAATACATGCATCACACACATATAACATATATACTAAAATACATAACATTACTGAAAAATCGATATTTTTAACAACTATATTTTTGCAGACGATATTAAACCCTTCGATATTTTTAACATCGATATTACTTACCTAAAATCGATATTCTTGACCACAATATTTTGTCTGTCGATATTCTTGACCCACGATATTTTTGCCACAATATTTTTGCAAGTCGATATTTCTTACTCGATATTCTGTCTCTGCACCCAGGCAGACATCATGGTTACCAATTTGTCATTGTAACACTGGAACAAGTAGCGCATAAAGCAGTGTTTTTATTATGCAGTGCCTTTGATTGGTAACCTTTTAAAACCAATGTAAGAGCTATGCTGTTTTTGACAGAATCAGCCCTATTTGGACAGCAGAATAAGGGTTGATAAGCATTTTGCTGCCACATCACAGTAGTTTGGCAGGGCAGGACACAGCGATGCAATGTCTACACAAGGGGAGTGCTTGTTTGTTTTTTGTTTTGTTTTTTAAACTTATTTTTTATTAGCAACATTGCATCATATCATATCATAGGCATTTGTCATATACATTTTACATGAAAATCCTTCATACTGGGGAGTGCTTGTTTACGTCCTCTGCAAAGACATCATCCGAGAGAAAAATCACACAAAGCATACTTTAGAACAATTATACATCTGTCTTACATTGCACTCTGAGAAACTGATCATAGAGGCATTTGCTTTAGGCGGCAGAGGCATGCCTCTGGTTAGACATAAATTATATATTCAGGCTTCACATTGCTGAGCTTTCTCTGAGTCTACCCAAAGGCCAGTCTCAAGACACCTGAGCTATCGCTCAGGTGACAATGCTACATCTCCAAAGGACAAGAGCCACAATCTATTATTTCTGATCAATTTCTTCTGATGTTGCCACTGACCCTGCGTTAAATGCCTGAGGGCACCAACTAAATGCATTGAAAACTGATACACTCAAGAAATGTGTGGAGTTGATTTGTTACTTATAAAAGGCAGCAAATGCCCTAAGGCTTCTTGACGTTGCACTGACTGACATTAGAAAAGACATTAACATTATAAAAAAGATGAATTTTAAGAGCTTTCTTAAACATAAAATGGTCCTCTATTTTGCACAGACCAAGAACAAGTGCATTCTAAATAAAACAAGCAACAAAAGAGGAGAAACATAATCACAATGGTGCAGGGACACTTTGGCACAGGAATGGACTAATATAAAGATTGGGAAAGGAACACACTGACCCAGGCATATAGAGGCACGATCCCTAGATCTGGGAGTGACCACACTCTGAGACAGACAAACATGAACAAAGGGAAGCAATACACAAATATAGACATTGGGGTAGACTTGCATGGGCAGGTTGACACCAGCATATGCACTGGGCATGGTCACCTACTCACCCCTCACAAACACATGCACCCATAGCAACCTATATCACACAGACATAACATAATCCATAACTACAAAAGACACTTACCTCTATACACACACATATTTGGGTCGCTTGCAAAGTTGCAAAACCCCTATGGGGGTTCCACCAAAGGGAAGACCACAGTGCTTCAGTACCCAATTCACTGAAGGTCACCACTGTGGACTTCTACTGTACAGAAACCCACAGCCTCACATAGGGTACACTGAACACTGCTGGGGAAAGGTTGCATGAACAGATCTGCTTACAATACTCCTGCCATAGGAAATCCACCAACCTGCTAATGTCCATGTGCTGACTAGGATTGTAGAGACCAGCAAGATATATTATGTTAGGTTAAACTGAAAGTAAAATTAATTTGATCCTACTAAAGATCTCTGTATTAAATTATGTGTATTGATATGTGCATCAAAAGACTTTGCTGTTTTCCCTTGAGTGTTCCAGTGTTAGCTTTAACCCATGCAGGTTGTTTCATAATTTGATAGCAAGGAAAACAGGTATACTGGGTGTGTAACATAATGGTATGTGTTGCAAATTTAGTCGACCATGATTTTTTTATTTTGCTCATCCGGTTTTTGGATCTTTCCTGTGAGTGTTTTTAACTACCCGAGTCTCACTCAGGATAATTTAACTGTAATTGGACTGAGCATGTTTACTGCCAGTGTCTGTCGTTTAAGATAAAGCCACTGCGGTGCAACTAGGGTAAGGGGCACAGGGCGGGTTACATGTGAACATGTGTGCACAAGCGTGTGTCTACATGTGCAGGCTGTGGTTTACTGGAAAATCCACAGTGCTTTCATTGTATTATACATATAGGTGAAATCTGCCTTAGAGTGCTGATTCGTGTCACTTAGGCCTACTCAGTCCAGTGACTTGTAAAACTGGGGTGGAACATGCACGCTTAATTTGAATTTGCAGGTTCCAATGAAATACATTTGCATCTTATGGGTCCACAAGAATTGTGACATTTCTCTGGCTCAGCTCATAACCAGATTACAGGACTTTGTCTCACCTGCTAGGCCAAGTTAATTGGTCTGCTTCCCTGTAGAGGGAACAAAGGCCTCCCTCACACAAAGGAACTCAATTCCTGAGAGGAAAGGGGCAGGGAGGAAAATCTGCATCTGATAATTAACACAGAAGGGGCTCCCCTTTAAAGTCTTGGTGGGAAGATTTCTAGCACTGTTGTCAGCTAGGGTTGGAGCAGAAACCCTCAGAGAAGCTCTTCACAGAGAAAACTTGCCAGCGCCATTTTGGATTATCCCACAATGCTGTGTAGGAGGGTTTGGACAGGGGTGGAGGGATGATGTGGCATCCTAGGATTGGCCACGGGTGCCTGGCATCTTGAACTTTCCACCCCCACTTATAAACCCTTGCACAAGGACCTGGAAGGCGACAACAGCAGAATCATTGACAATTGGAAGGAGAAGCCACTTGATGCCCTGCTAAGGATGCTGTCTGCAGCTGACTACCACAACTAGATGATTCTCTCCAGCGCCAGTGGTGCTGACCCAGTTATGTCCCCTGAGAACCAGTTGGGGGATGATCTGGACTCCACTGACACTCCAAGTGCCATGCCAGACAGCCAGGTGGCCATGGGGACTTGGTGTGTAGGCTAGAGGGTGCTCTGCTGGTTGGTAGCAGAGGGGCTACACAAGATGTCCCCACCAGCAGGAGAGGATCCCCAGGAGTCAAGAGAAAAGAAGACGGGTGCAGGAGGATAATGGATCCAGATCCCTGCAAAAGGGCCCTCTTTAGATGCCAGGAGGGATGTGGGAAATGCTCCTTGTGGCTAGAGCACACCCCCGGGAAAAAGGTGAGCTAAATATTGCAAAAATCACCCCAATTGGACCCTAGTTATGTTCTGGGAAAGATGTGACCTTTGACCCCCGCAACTGCATGAGAAAAGGAGTGTGTGGTACTTTGCAGCTAATTTCAGAAATACCTCGGGTGGGCCAGTGCCTTGATCTAATTAACCTTTTTGGGGAGGGGGCATGCATGGGCACCGGGGCACATTCATCAAGAGGGGCCAAGACTAGAGAGGTTTTTTGGGCAGGGGGATCACTGCCTGAAATACTTAAAAAAGCTGACAGGTTGAATGCAAAAACCTTTGCAAAGTTTCATTTAAGACCAGTGGAGCATGTCAGCAATGTAGCTTTAGATGGCTTTAAAAAAATGGTAGCCTCCGGTCTTGTAATGGAATGACGATTCTCCAACTAATATGCAGAGAGAATCTTGATTTCAATAAAGAAAATGGAGGCTAACATTATCCCACCCTCCTTACCCTTGAGGAGAAAGACGTTTAAAGGTGAGTACTTATTTAAAGATATTAAAGGAAAATGTACTTTCTCTTAAGTGACTAATTTTTTTCTTCGTTAACTCCAAAGTTATGTTTGGACTACATTTATTGTGAGATTTCCTTTCCATTTTTTATATAATGATGCATAAGACTCAGCAGAAATCACCAAGGTTGTTCGTCTCTTATGTCATCGCGGCTAAAAGAGGAGGATGAGATCGTGCACTGGATAGTTATAGTTCCTAGTGAACATTCTAATGTTTATGATGTATTAATATTCTTTAAAGGGCTACATGTTGGGGCAGCAATAAAAGGTTATTGCATAATGTTAGCCTCCGTTTTCTTTAATGAAATCAACATTCTCTCTGCATATGAATTGGAGAATCGTCATTCTCCTCTTTTTAATCTTGCGGTAGGGAGACAGACACCAGTAAAGATAATTTTCAGCTCACCCACACAATTTTAATTGAGGCCTACCAGTTTTACAAAAGTAGAATATAAATCTTGACATAAGGGACATAACCTCATCCACAACTAGGAAACTGTACAACCAGTAACCTTGGATGCTACCCTGTGTTGGATATGGAACCCACAGAAGAAGCATACCACACTAGGGGGCCGATTCCGATCTCGGTCGGAGGCGCACCTAACACTATTCGGCCGGGAAAAAAGCCAGGTGAATGCCTGTTTCCCGACCGATCCGCACATTATTCCGAACGAGCAAGTACGATGCGCACAACTGCATAGATTCCGACCCAGTCGTACTCACCCAATCCAGGTCCTGTCAACCGACCGAGGCGGATCCGGAAACGCAAAATCGAGTCGCACGGAAGCCAAAATGCAGCCCCGTCCGGCTGGACAAGTACGATGCGCTTTCCGTACGCGCCGAACCCGTCGCTATGCACGGCACGTCAAAGCATCCGGGAGAGGCGCACATAAGCTCCGATTCGCGCCACAAGACGATCCACGGCTACGAGACGAACACGCCAGCGACGAGGACGAGGCGAAGCAAAGAGAAAGACGAACGAGACGAACCAACCATGAATCCCATCGTGCCGATCCTACCAATATTCTACATCTATTACCGGAACAGGCACGGACGTGTACGGCGCAGAAGGTAAGTCAGACACCAACCACAAAAACAAACTACACGTACCCGACATATCACACACACACAGAGGGATGCAGAAATTACTTACACCAGCAACAGCAGCACCATAGGGGCGGGATGGCCATCACCAATGCCACATATACACATAGGTCCCTGGATGCCCACCACCACTACCACCCCTACTCAGGGGGTGCCAGATGCCTACCACTACTACCACCTCCACCCAGGGTGTGCCAGATGCCTACCACTACTACCACCCCTACCCAGGGGGTGCCAGATGCCTACCACTACTACCACCCTTACCCAGGGGTGCCATATGCCCACCACTACTACCACCTCTACCCATGGGGGCTGGATGCCTACCACTACTACCACCTCTACCCATGGGGGGCTGGATGCCTGTCGCTACTACCACCCCTACCCAGGGGTGCCAGATGCCTACCACCACTACCACCTCTACCCAGGGTGTGCCAGATGCCTACCACTACTACCACCCCTACCCAGGGGTGCCAGATGCCTACCACTACTACCACCTCTACCCATGGGGGCTGGATGCCTGTCACTACTACCACCTCCACCCAGGGGGTGCCAGATGCCTACCACTACTACCACCTCTACCCATGGGGGGCTGGATGCCTACCACTACTACCACCCCTACCCAGGGGGTGCCAGATGCCTACCACTACTACCACCCTTACCCAGGGGGTGCCCGATGCCCACCACTACTACCACCTCTACCCATGGGGGGCTGGATGCCTACCACTACTACCACCTCTACCCATGGGGGGCTGGGTGCCTGTCACTACTACCACCCCTACCCAGGGGGTGCCAGATGCCTACCACCACTACCACCTCTACCCAGGGTGTGCCAGATGCCTACCACTACTACCACCCCTACCCAGGGGGTGCCAGATGCCTACCACTACTACCACCTCTACCCATGGGGGGCTGGATGCCTACCACTACTACCACCCTTACCCAGGGGGTGCCAGATGCCCACCACTACTACCACCTCTACCCATGGGGTGCTGGATGCTTACCACTACTACCACCTCTATCCATGGGGGGCTGGATGCCTGTCACTACTACCACCCCTACCCAGGGGGTGCCAGATGCCTACCAACACTACCACCTCTACCCAGGGTGTGCCAGATGCCTACCACTACAACCACCCCTACCCAGGGGGTGCCAGATGCCTACCACTACTACTACCTCTACCCATGGGGGGCTGGATGCCTACCACTACTACCACCCCTACCCAGGGGGTGCCAGATGCCTACCATTACTACCACCTCTACCCATGGGGGGCTGGATGCCTACCACCACTACCACCCCTACCCAGGGGGTGCCAGATGCCTACCACTACTACCACCTCTACCCTTGGGGGGCTGGATGCCTGTCACTACTACCACCCCTACCCAGGGGGTGCCAGATGCCTACCACTACTACCACCTCTACCCATGGGGGGCTGGATGCCTGTCACTACTACCACCTCTACCCAGGGGGTGACAGATGCCTACCACTACTACCACCTCTACCCATGGGGGGCTGGATGCCTGTCACTACTACCACCCTTACCCAGGGGATGCCAGATGACTACCACTACTACCACCTCTACCCATGGGGGGCTGGGTGCCTGTCACTACTACTACCCCTACCCATGGGGGGCTGGATGCCTGACACTACTACCACCTCTACCCAGGGTGTGCCAGATGCCTACCACTACTACCACCCCTACCCAGGGGATGCCAGATGCCTACCACTACTACCACCTCTACCCATGGGGGGCTGGATGCCTACCACCAACAACACCCCACTCACAGGATGGCTAACACATGACACAACAAGCACACACCAACATAAACAATGCAACATAAAGACATCCCCCCAACACCATGACAAGCGTGTGTAGACTGTGTCAAATGCCTACAACACTGAACATGACTCTGAACATACAATGTGACTCCCTATCACATGTGCCACACATAAATGTGTGTGGCCCCCACAATGCAAGCAGACCATGACCACTGTGGCAATGGGGTCCAACCCCCATCATCACAGTGACCAAAATGTAAGTGTGGGGCCCATAGCTGAAGCACTTCTTGAACATTGTGGCAATGGGGTCCAAACCCCCATCATCACAGTGACCAAAATGTAAGTGTGGGGCCCATAGCTGAAGCACATCTTGAACATTGTGGCAATGGGGTCCAAACCCCCATCATCACAGTGATCAAAATGTAAGTGTGGGGCCCATAGCTGAAGCACATTTTGAACATTGTGGCAATGGGGTCTAAACCCCCATCATCACAGTGACCAAAATGTAAGTGTGGGGCCCATAGCTGAAGCACATCTTGAACATTGAGGCAATGGGGTCCAAACCCCCATCATCACAGTGACCAAAATGTAAGTGTTGACATTGAAAAAGCTGCAACTGCCAAACTGCATGGATGATTCCTGGTCACAGAACAACAAACACATCAGTGGCAAAGTAGTGTTTGTGTCCCATAGCAACATAGATTGGGGGAGGCAAACACTGCAGTGCAAATAAGACATACCTTTGGCCATGTGCAGACAAACATCACCCATGGGGGCTGACACTGTCAACATTCATCAATGACACATTGACAGAAGTGACCATCAGAATGCAGATCCACATATTTGCACCAATGGGCACACAAATGCAGATACCCTGTGGAGACTGTAGATGTGAGGTGAACAGATACCATACCATGGCAGCAATGGGACACACAAACAATGATCATTGTGCTGACTGAGGACCTAGGAGTCCCAGGGACAGCAGGGGAAACCCACCAAACAACATACAGCCAATGGCACACTAAAGATATGCCAATGCAGTGGTGCAGATGCACAAACACAAACAGGCAGACCCACACTGCACATCAAACACAACAGGTGAGGGGGGGGTGCCAGTGTCCCCAGGCAACCACACAACACATGAGGAGGCCTGAATACCAATTCCACAGATGTGCATACAGTGCCACACAAAGGTAACTCATGGATCCAAATACCCTATGTGGGCAATCAGGCATTGTTAGATGAGAGGGAGCACAAATCACACATGTCACACAAGCATGTAGGAACAGCAACTGACACAGCAAGACACAGACACACCACAGCACTACCCCCAGGGTCTCCACAATGTGGTGACCCTGGGCTGCATTACAATCCCACCGTGATGACAAAGCTAGATGTCGTTCACACTGTGAACCACAGTCATGTGTCCTGAGCAACAAACTACCATCACACCTACACAAGCACAAATCAATCAGCACGGCCAGTAAGCCAAGGCCAACATGGAGGCAGGGGTCTAGCCGGGCAACAACTCTCATCTGCACACACTCAACACCACACACCTCGACCTCCAACAATGTGCAGCAGTGAAGCTCACATGCACTGGTGACATTGCACCTGCACCCATGACAATCCCAGGGGTGGTGGTGGGAACCAAGGTGCAGAAACCCATCACACATGGCCACTCAACAAGACTCCTGAATGTCTGACACACTGCACACTACGATGTACATGGACATGACGGCAATACCACACCAACCAATGGGATCCCAGCCACAGTCCCACACCAATGAAGAAGCCAAGGTCACCCACAAAGAACACACATAGACAACTACCAACATTGCAGCCCTGACCCTGAGGAGTGCCAGCAGTCACACACACAACGTGTCACAATCACTGAAAGCTAACACAAACTGGAAATCACATGACAGGTGAAAACAACAAGTGCCAAGGGAATCCTGACTGTGACCCATCTGCGTCTGCCCACAAACTCAGCCCTGACAGCGAACACACCTATGGGTGACACCCTGATGACCAGTAATGTGCCATGCACCCACATCACAGAGAACCCAGGGAGAAGACATTGGGGGAACATAGGTCAACTCAGCAAGCATCACAAACAGGAACACCACTAGGGATCCCAGCATGCACAGCAAAATGGAAGTGAACACACAGACATGCTCATACAACACACACCTTGGGCGCAGGCGATGTCACAGGAGTACACACTGCCCTGAGGGGACTCCACTCCTGTGTGAGGAAAGCTGTGCCATATGTTGCCTCAGTAGGGCTCTATCATGTCAGCAGAACACTTGGTCACACAGTCAACAATTAGCACCAAATGAAGGCTCCCGTCACATCAGCCTGGTCATGGGAGTGTCAATGAAATCATCAGCACAGATCCAACACACATGTATAGCAAGTTGCACTGACAACACAGATGAGTCCTTCCCCATTGATGCCCAAACCTGCATGTCCAGTGGAGATGGCCACACGGTCAGGGAAGTAGACAAATTGAACAATGGCAAGCACAACAGATGTGCAGGGGTGGAAGCCACAGATGTGACATTGCTAATGTAAGTAGGAAATCCCATTGCCAAATATTGAAAACATGACACCCTCAGATGCTGCTAAGGATGACATGGATACACCACAGGATAGGACACATTCCCCCTGGACCACATGGGTTCCTGCACAGTAACACTTCCTTTTCATGAGACCAAATATCACCATCACTGCAGCAAGGGCATGGTTAGCATCATCAACATCATGTACATTAGAAGCAAAAGCACTAGAGAACAGAAAGTTGCTTTATTCAGCATATGTGGGTTCAAAAGTTGTAGTCCAGTAAAAAAGAAACAAAGGCCAATGGCCAGTCCATCCTGAAAGTCAAAACAGGGTGACAGTGGCAGATGTCACCATACGCATGCCTGCACTGATGAAAACCAGGGACAATCCCCTCGGAGGGGCATACGGGGGGCAGGCCAGGCACCGCAGGGACAGGATCAGGGCTCACCAGAAGGAGGCAGGGAAGGGGTGGTGGGTGCTGGAGAGCCACTGACAACTGCAGTGGAGGTGTCTGACATGGTGTGTGCCGGCACAACTGGGGGGCATGACTCAGATGGTGTGGGTGCCGGCACGACTGCAGTGGACCGTGCAGATGGAGTGGACAGGTTCCCCACTGCAGTGCCCAAGTCAGACAGGGTGGTAGTGGACTCCACTGCAGTGCCTACCTCCAGGGGAGGAGAATGGGGATCAGGTAAGGTGGGCAGGACAGAGGGGGAGGGCACCGTCTCCACACCAGTGGCACAGACAAGCGCAGCGGGGTGTGTGGGGCCGGAAGAGCAAGTGGCAGGGGGAGAAGGCCTGATCTTTTTGGGGATGGTGTATCTGTGGGTGGGGGAACCTGGGGCAGGGTGTGGTGGGGGCACCTGTGGAGTGGGGGCCTGAGGGATGGAGGAAGGAGACTTGGTGCCTGAGCTGCAGGGCGGCGGCGGGGTCTTGCTCTTCTGGGTCCGGGGGGACTTGCGGATGGGGGCGTCAGTCGGTCTGCGCCTGGGGGAGGGTGTCCGGGGGCGAGGGGCACTTCTCTCCATGTGGGTGGGCTTCCTCTTCCCCCTGAATGCTGGATCAGCTGGATCGGAGGGGAAGAGGCCGAGGTCACTGAGGAAGAGCCGCTGTGTCTTTGGGGTTGCAGGTGAGGCAAGGGAGGGGGCTTTGGAGGGAGAGGCAACTGAGGACTGCGCAGTGCTCGTGGATGCGTGTGTGTGTGCCTGGGCCCCATCCCCTGTGAGTGTGGTTTCAGTCCCCTGACTGTGCGTGCGTGTGCGTCTTGTTTGTGGCGTGTGTGTCAGTGTGCTGCTCGTGTCTGTGCTGGTGTGTGCCTGTGCCTGTGCCGGTGTGTGTGCTTGGGACAGGTAAGGTGCTGGGGAGTGTGGATGGGGCAGAGGCAGGAGGGGCGAGGGACTGTTGGAGGAGGGACACTGCTGCCGTCAGGGAGGAGTCCATGGACCTATTGCCCCTCTGTAGGGCAGACATGCCCGATGAGATGCCCTCCATGAACGACACCAGCTGAGTCAACAGAGTGGTGTGTGCATGGAGGACACTCAGCATCGCTGTCTGCCCTACATGGAGCTGGCGAAGGAGGTACACAGACTCCTCACTCAGGGCAGCAGGGGACACAGGGGCAGGGGGTGCGGTGCCTGGCCCGAAGGAGACACGCTCCCGAACATGGGAGCCTCCACGGACCTCGGTAATGGGAGCCGATGGGAGGGCGGTGGTGGTGGTGGTGGTGGTGGCGGGGACAGCAACACTAGCTGGGGTGTGGTGGCTGCTGACACCCGCCTCCACAAGGGAGTCATCTTCCGAGCTGCTGTGGTCCTCAGCTGAGGTGGATGGTGCTGAGGACTCCTCGGTGTGGCTCCCTCGCCCTCCGTGCCACTGGGTCCCTCCGACCACTCCTCGGCTGCTGACCCAGTCTGGCTCTGCGGCTCCTCCTGGTCCGTGGAGCTGTCCCCTCCTGTGGCCGTGGATGTATCTGCAAACAATAGGGAAACAGACAGACATCAGTCACCTGCACCGAACGCACACACCACAGTAAGTACAGCACATTACAGAGCAAGCCCTTGCATCCTTAGTTGAACATTGCCAAAAGTGCCCAAATAGAATAGGAGAAGCCAATTGTCAGTCTGATTGTCAACCATGGCACTCACATCCCTCCTGGCCTTGCACCCATCTGTCTGGTGTCTGTTGGATGGCAATACCCCAGTGTGGACACATGCACCACCTACACAGTAGTTGGACAGTGCAGAAAACACGGTGAAGCATGTGAACATGCACACATCACAACTCTTGCCACTGAGTCAGTACAGGTGTCCGGATGAAAGGGATGCCCAGAGTCAAATATGAAATGCATGTGATGCATACCAGCGACAGACACCATGATGCACCCATGTCCTGATAGCCATTGCCACAATGGTGTGCAAGTAGCACATGTCACTCCCCTGCAGGATCACTCATAGGAAGTTACTTGCCATGGCACAGGCATGCCTGCTAAGTCATACATCACTGTCTCCAGTCACATGGGCAGGGCAGCCAGACAACAACACTCTGCACTGTGTCACAATAGTAGGTCATGGGGAATGCAAGTCCTGGAGCTGAACAAGTGCACATGTACATCCCCCACACACCACATCATCTGAACCCTTATCTGTCCAGGTCATACCGATTGGACATATGGGAGACCTGTAACACAACCCTCTGAACCTGAGCACCTCACAATCTGCTGTGAATGGGAAACAGCTGCCTGAACTTCACATTCGCATACCCCAGTCTGCACGGTCAGGTGATCAAACACCTATGTGTCACACAAGTATCGTCTCCTATGGTCACATCTCCGGTGGCATGCTGAGCCCCAACCGAGAAACACCCCAGCAGTCCTGACAACGAAGCCCCAGCACACTGACACAGAGGCAGACACCTGAGGGGACATATCACTGAGCACAACGTGTCAGCTGATACACGGGAGTGGGAGTACAGAGTGTATTGTATGGCCTGCAGTAGGCATGACTGTCCTGCCCCACATGAATGAGGGATGAGCCCTGGACAGTAGGCAGCTGGCTAAGTATGTGTAACACACGTAATATACACACTCCTGGGGCCCAAACATTGTTCCCACCCGCAGCATGGGTGTGTGCCAGATACCCCAGGCACATGTGGTGGATCAGCTCAGCAATTGGACCACATATCAAAGTAACACGCAGATTACATGTCAGAACACAGGCATTGTGTAAGCAATGGACCCACTCATGATGCCCACCACAGAGTTAGGGGAACAGATGCTGTCCCCCACCTTGAGTCAAGCAAACTGCAAGGACACAGTACCCAAGTGACACAATTCCCTGACTGCAAGGGCCACACCTGGGTATCAGATGAGGAGTGGGCAGTGCACAATCGTGGGACATGGGTCCTGGACCACATGACTGATGTACTGTGGAAGTTTAACCAGGCCAGAGGAGGGCACATAGCATGGCAGACAAAGTTCACAATGCAGTCATGGACTCACCTCCTCCTTGCTGCTCTCTGGCCCTCAGCTGCCCATCCAGATCAGGGAAGACCACCGCCAGGATCCTGAGCATGTGGGGGTCAGGGTCCGGTGTCCGCCCCTCCTGCGAGGAGGCGACAGCTTCAGCTGGACCCGTGCGATCCTCCGGGTCCAGCCCCGAAGGTCCTGCCACCTCTTCTGACAGTTGCGGATCCGGCGCTTGTAGACCCCCACGGATCTCACTGCCCGGACGATGGTCAGCCATATCTGCTGCTTCTGGTGGGCATCAACCTGTGAGGATGACAAAGTGAGAATGCCATTACTACACATGCAACATATCCGTGCATTACACAGTTGGATATACATGTCTCAATCACAGGGGCACATGATGCACACAGGCAGTGCAACGATGGCTATGGACAGTATGCCAGCAGTTACTACATGGTATCATTGCCTGGGAAGTAAAACCTTGTTTAAATGCACTGTCACTGCACTATACCTGTTCAGTGCATGTCACTACACACTATGGGGGGTGACAACTACTCAGTGAGCCTGCTAGCCAGTGGCGTGCAGACTGTTAGCCTTGCTAGTCAGACAACATGCACATTTAGTAAGGCAGTGGACAGCACACTCACCTGCTCCCCTGCTTTCCCATACAGCTTGCTGTACTGTGGAAGGAGGCCGTCCAGCAGGGCCTGGTAATCCTCAGTGCTGAAGGCTGGGGCTCTCTCCACAGTACGTGCCATTGCAGGGTCCAGAGGGTGCAGGTACAGCAGCAGTGGTGGTGGCAGATGTCGTCCTGGAGCATGTAGTGCAGGCAAGTGAGCTCTCAGGGGAACAGCCAGCATTATATGTGTGCTGCAGAGGCAGATACTGTCCCATGTGTCCAAAGTGATAGGTCCAAGTCGTTTGCATCTTCTGAATCTGGCCAATCCATGGAATTGAACCACTTACACACGCCCACAGCATCCTTCAAAAGTTCAACTTCATGACACCCATGAATTTGCAACATTGTTGTGGGTCACCAACTGAATTTCCAGCATCAGACTCGTTCAAGATTTGAAAACGCGTCCGTTGCCAGGCCAGGCCATAGCCAATGGGTGCGCACCGATCGGCCCATTACTGTTCAACGCGTATTGCGAATACAACGCGTACCCGCTCACATTGAATGCAATGGGCCGGCCGGGTACACCGATCGGCCAATTGCTGTTCAACGCGTATTGCGGATACAACGCGTACCCGCTCACATTGAATGCAATGGGCCGGCCGGGCACACCGATCGGCCCATTGGTGTTCAACGCGTATTGCGGATACAACGCGTACCCGCTCACATTGAATGCAATGGGCCGGCCGGGCACACCGATCGGCCCATTGCTGTTCAACGCGTATTGCGGATACAACGCGTACCCGCTCACATTGAATGCAATGGGCCGGCCGGGTACACCGATCGGTCCATTGCTGTTCAACGCGTACCCGGGATACAACGCGTACCCGCACACATTGAATGCAATGGGCCGGCCGGGCACACCGATCGGCCCATTGCTGTTCAACGCGTACCCGGGATACAACGCGTACCCGCTCACATTGAATGCAATGGGCCGGCCGGGCACACCGATCGGCCCATTGCTGTTCAACGCGTATTGCGGATACAACGCGTACCCGCTCACATTGAATGCAATGGGCCGGCCGGGCACACCGATCGGCCCATTGCTGTTCAACGCGTAACCGGGATAAAACGCGTACCCGCTCACATTGAATGCAATGGCCAATGTGTGCGCACCGATCGGTCCATTGCTGCCCAACGCGTCCCTGTACAAGTCACTGGCATATGTCACCATGCCTGTCACAGGTGAACATATGCCAGCCACATATACTTCCCAGGGAGTGAGGGGCACACCTACAACACCACAGCCTGTCCACACTGTATCCTAAGGCATGTAAGGCTGCATTACCTATTCCGTGTATGGGGGTGAATATGTTGTTCTGTGGGTGTCACTTCGGGGCAGCCACTCCCAGGCTGTGCACGTGTTCATGGGGACAGAATCCTTGGTGTTTCGTGTACATGTCCACTGTGATGTGCAACTGTTCATTTCTGAGCATGTGGCATGGTCACATTTCACGGTGGTGTATGTGTATGTCATGTCACATACCCCCTGAGTCCCATGTGGGACGGTATGTACGTCCCAGGGTGACCCATTGCCACAATAGTGATGGTCCTCCACAGTCTGTGTGCATGTTGTGTTTAGAATGTCTCTGATTCCATGTGCACAATGGGAGTCAGTCTCCACATCCACGTTGTTTGTGCATGGACTTTGATGTTGTGCGTGTGTGTGTCAAAGACGTCCATGTCTGTCCTGCCGAGGCAACAGGGACCACTACCTGTGGGGCTCATGATTGTTTTGCTGTGGTGTATTCATGATACACCATGTCATGCCAGTGTCCATGTGGCAATACAGGGTCCCTGGGAATCTACCTGTCGTTGAGCTGTGATGCCTGGGGCACATCTGTCCTCACATGTCACTGTGGGGTGTGTTTGGAACGTGGCAGCAGGAGATGGGAACTGTGACACGGCCTCATGATATCCCATGGCACAACCTGGGACTTGTTGATGCCACTTGTTGAACTGTGATGTTAGATGTTGGCCATGTATGTGCCATACATGTCCTTACAGAACTGCACACATCATGTACTTGTGCCTCATAATGATGTATCATGTGATATTGAGTATGGTCAATGCCACATATGTGGGGTGACTGACAATCTTTCTTTCTTCACCTATGCACTGCAGGGCACCAGCTGTCCATAGACCATTCCCTGACCTTGCAACCATGGTGGAACGGGACTGCATCCGACGGTACCGCTTCACCAGGCTGCTGATTGAGGTATTGACGGTGCGGTTGGCCCCACATTTGCAAGCTGGCCGGACATACCCTACAGCGCTGACCCCCAAGGTGAAGGTGATGGCAGCCCTACACTTCTTTGCCACCGGTACCTTTCAACAAACTGTGGCGACTGCTGGTGGGATGTCACAGACCATGTTCAGCCGTGTGCTCCGCGATGTTTTGGAGGCTATGTTGATATACCTGAACCAGTACATCTATTTCCCTAGACTCCAACAACTCACTGACGTGAAGAGTGACTTCTATGCCCTGGGGAGGATGCCGCATGTCATTGGCTCCATTGATGGGACACATGTTGCTTTGGTACCACCACAGGCCCAAGAGCAGGCATACAGGAACCGCAAACACTACCACTCGGTCAATGCACTGGTGGTATGTCTTGCAGATATGAGCATCTCACACGTGTGTGCCCGTTTCCCCGGTTCTGCACACGATGCCTACGTGATGAGGAGTAGTCGCGTCCCGAGGATGATGTCACAGATGCGGAACCAGCGTGCCTGGCTTGTTGGTGTGTACTGACTTTGTACCATTGTGTGTGTTCTGCAATGTAGTGTTCCACCCTCTTTTCCAACTCAGCTAATGTGCAATTGTCTGTATGTAGGTGACTCCGGATACCCCAACATGCCATGGTTGCTGACGCCCCTCAGGAACCCTGTGACACTAGCCCAGATGCGCTACAATGAAGCACATGGTCGGACCAGGAGAGTGGTTGAGCGGACATTTGGTCTCCTGAAGAGCCACTTCCGCTGCCTGGACAAGACAGGAGGGGCCCTCCCATATGCCCCAGCAAAGGTGTGCAAGATTATCATCGTCTGCTGCATGCTACACAACCTGGCAGTGCAGAAGGAGTTGCCTCTCATCCTGGATGACGATGACCAACATCCGCCACCTGTGGAGGATCCTGGCCTGGACCACGATGCCAGTGATGATGATGATGATGATGATGATGGTGATGGTGATGTCCGCACACAGCTCATCACCAACTTCTTCAGCTGAATGTGAGTATCCAGAGATGTCATGTCAATGATGTGAGTATGCATGATATGTGTTGGTGGTGCTCTGGTGCTGTTTGAGTGTGTCCATGTGCTACATGACTGTATGCGTGTAGCGATGTGTCCTTACAGGTAGTCTGTACTCCCCAACAGTGTTGACATGCTAACTTGGTTCTGGGTGGGTATCTTGTGACATGTATTGGGCATGAGTATTGCAGTTCTGTCCTGTTCTTCAGTGCTTTTGACTGTGTTTCATTTCTGTCCTTCACAGGGTACTTTCAGAGTCGTTTGGTCAACTGTGATCCCCGACACCGTGATTCGACTTCCAGGGTGGTAGCTGTCGTGTCCCTACAGGTGATGTGCGCCACACCCATGTTCCCTCCTTCTACACTTGTTGGCTGTGTGCCCGCTGCCAGGTGGGATTACCTTGCATCTGTAGTGGTTACAACATGTTGCAAATGTGTAATAAACCTGTGCTTCACTTTGTGATGTGCGTTGTCTGTGGTCACACATCTGACTGACATTTGCTTACTGCACCAGTGGGCTAGTTGACTAAGACTCTGAATAGGTGTTGTGTCTGTGCATTGCACCGTATTTCCTGGCAACATCAGTGTAGGCGATGAGTCAGATGGCCTAGGTGTGTATATGTTGTGTAGCCCTGGTGGTGTGTCTCCCTCATATGTGTCACGTTGCCATGACTCACATGCCTGTGTTGTACTTGCTGTAGCAGTTAGCATGCACAGTGTAATTACGCAGGTCATCATCTCCATGACAGAAACCACGTTGGAATCACAACAGAGGCAGGTATGGTGTATTAGTGTGTTTATTGTCATACATGTGTGTGTATAGTGCACAGGATGGTGGGTGCTGTACATTTTGATTGCAATCCAAAGTTCCTAGATGAATTGGAAGTCCTGGTAGCAGAAATGTCCTGAATAAAGTCCACAGTCATCTGATACATTGGTCCAACTTGTACTCCCCATGTCATGTGGGGGAGTTGTGTTGCAGTCAACAGGGTGAACAGTTTGCGCACAAAGGTGATTATCCAGAACAGGTTTTGGCTTCCTGGGGGTTGCACATGGCCATCGGCCTCTCAGTTGCCCCTCCTCGGACGACCCCTCTTCTTTGGGGGGGACCCTCAAGTGCAGGCTGCTGCGGTGCAGGGGACTCTCCACCAGAGTCATCCTCCCTCCCTGTGGCAGTTGCAGTTGTTTCAGCACCAGATGTTGTGGGCACACAGGGAGGTGTTGACTGGTTGCTGCTCATCTGGCGGAGGCATTGTAATATGTCCCTATGCACCGCCGTCATCTCTTGCAGTGTGTCCCACTTGGACTCCACGCGGGACATGTGTAAGTCCAAGCGTGCATGATGGGCAGCCTGCTGCTGTTTAATGTCCCTGAGGAGCCCCACTGCCTGGCTGAGGTCTCCGGTGCTGGACTGGTACGCATCGGCTATGCGTACCAGTTGTGGGTCATCATGCAGTCCAGACCCCTCTGCGCTCAGCGACCTATGTCTCCCACCCCTCCCACCACCCCTGGCGACACGTGCAGTACCTGAGGTGGCACGCACAGGTGACCCTGGGCCCCCTTGGGGGTTGTTGGTGGTGTTGGTGTCCATAGCCCCACGTTGGTCCAGGGTCCCTGTGCTGGTGGTGGTGGTGCTCCTTGGTCTGTCCATGTCGGCAGGGGTGGTATGTGTGTTGACAGTCGTAGGAGGGGTGGGTGCAGGGGGTGCAGCTGGTGGTCCTGCTGGTGCTGCATGATGACTTGCTCCGGAGGTGCCAGGTAGGTCTTCATCATCCGAGGAGGGCAGAGGCTGTTCCACACCAGTGAGCTCCGTTTCCCCTTGAGCATGGGACGGGGACTCCTCAGCGTCTGCTGCTGTGTCCCCATCATCACCTGTTTTTGGGAGAGACACACAATGTATGTTATGTTTCTGCAGGCATCAATGGTTGACACACCTGACAGTTGTGACTGTACCTCTGGATGCGGGCCTGTACATTGCATTGTCCTAAGTTGTCACAGTCAGAGGTTGATATTGGTGTAGCACATTGTCCTGCATACTTTGGGCATTTCTATATGTATGTTGGGGTGTGTACATGGTCTGCATTGGTTGTATTTGGTTGACATCCGGCCCTCCTTCCCACCCAGCCAGATATTCCACCATGGAACGTGCTTCCATTGCAGGGAGTGCAAGTTGTCTTTCAGGATGTCAGTCAGTGGTGTCCTGCTGTTGGTTGGTGCACAGTTGCCAGCAGGGCCTTGTGCTCCCCACAGCAGTACCCAGTGTCAGCCATCTTGTCAGTTCTTGTCCACTCCCTGTGATGTGCGCATGGTTCAGGGTGGTGTTGATGGGACAGTTGTGGGGGTGAGCAATATCTGTGACTACCACTCCCATCATGCTATTGCCTCCACCCCACTTCCCAGCATGCCCATACTTACTTGCTTTTGGGTGGACTTCACTGTGTGTGAGTGTGAGAGCAATGGCAAGATGGCTGACAGTGGTGTCCTGCTGTTGGTTGGTGCCCAGTTCCCAGCAGGGCCATGTGCTCCCCACAACTGAGCACCAGTGTCAGCCATCTTTGAAGTGGCTTTTGACTCCCTGTGAGGTGTGCATGCTTGGGTGTGAGCTTGTTGGGCCATGTGGGTGGGGGATGTTGGGCTGTGACTACCACTCCCATCATGCTATTGCCTCCACCCCACTTCCCAGCATGCCCATACTTACTTGCTTTTGGGTGGACTTCACTGTGTGTGAGTGTGAGAGCAATGGCAAGATGGCTGACAGTGGTGTCCTGCTGTTGGTTGGTGCCCAGTTCCCAGCAGGGCCATGTGCTCCCCACAACTGAGCACCAGTGTCAGCCATCTTTGAAGTGGCTTTTGACTCCCTGTGAGGTGTGCATGCTTGGGTGTGAGCTTGCTGGGCCATGTGGGTGGGGGATGTTGGGCTGTGACTACCACTCCCATCATGCTATTGCCTCCACCCCACTTCCCAGCATGCCCATACTTACTTGCTTTTGGGTGGACTTCACTGTGTGTGAGTGTGAGAGCAATGGCAAGATGGCTGACAGTGGTGTCCTGCTGTTGGTTGGTGCCCAGTTCCCAGCAGGGCCATGTGCTCCCCACAACTGAGCACCAGTGTCAGCCATCTTTGAAGTGGCTTTTGACTCCCTGTGAGGTGTGCATGCTTGGGTGTGAGCTTGCTGGGCCATGTGGGTGGGGGATGTTGAGTTGTGACTACCACTCCCATAATGCAATTGCCTCCACCCCCCTTCCCAGCATGCCCATGCTTCCTTCCTTTTGACTCTGCTTCCCTGTGGAGTTGTGTGCCTGTGCTGACAAGATGGCTGACAGTGTTATCCTGGGGTTAGTTTTGCTACAAGTCCCATGTTTGTCCCTGTGCTTCACACAGCATGACCCAGGGTTGTGGTTCTTTGTGGGATATTTGATTAGAGTGTGAGGCAATGCATTGTCCCAGGTGATTTGTGTGGAGTTTGTGTTAGGGGTGTGTGTGAGAAACGCTGCTGGTAACTATGGTCAGGGCTGTGAGTCCTCCTTCCCACCCAGCCAGATATCCCACCATGGAACGTGCTTCCATTGCAGGGAGTGCAAGTTGTCTTTCAGGATGTCAGTCAGTGGTGTCCTGCTGTTGGTTGATGCCCAGTTCCCAGCAGGGCCTTGTGCTCCCCACAGCAGTACCCAGTGTCAGCCATCTTGTCAGTTCTTTTCCACTCCCTGTGATGTGCGCATGGTTCAGGGTGGTGTTGATGGGACAGTTGTGGGGGTGACCAATATCTGTGACTACCACTCCCATCATGCTATTGCCTCCTCCCCCCTTCCCAGCATGCCCATGCTTCCTTCCTTTTGACTCTGCTTCCCTGTGGGGTTGTGTGCCTGTGCTGACAAGATGGCTGACAGTGTTATCCTGGGGTTAGTTTTGCTACAAGTCCCATGTGTGTCCCTGTGCTTCACACTGCATGACCCAGGCTTGTGGTTCTTTGTGGGATATTTGATTAGAGTGTGAGGCAATGCATTCTCCCAGGTGAGTTGTGTGGAGTTTGTGTTAGGGGTGTGTGTGAGTGGAGCTGCTGGTAACTATGGTCAGTGCTGTGAGTCCTCCTTCCCACCCAGCCAGATTCTCCACCATGGAACGTGCTTCCGTTGCAGGGAGTGCAAGTTGTCTTTCAGGATGTCAGTCAGTGGTGTCCTGCCTTTGGTTGGTGCACAGTTGCCAGCAGGACCTTGTGCTCCCCACAGCAGTAGCCAGTGTCAGCCATCTTGTCAGTTGTTTTCCACTCCCTGTGATGTGAGCATGGTTCATGGTGGTGTTGATGTGCGCATTGTGAGGGTGGGCAATATCTGTGACTACGACTCCCATGATGCTATTGGCTACACTGACTTGCCCAGCATACACAGGATTCCTTCCTTTCAGTGGGCTTCACTGTGAGGTGGTGTTGTAGTGGTGGCTACATGTCTGGATGTGTTTGTTAGTTATATTTGTGCCACTGCCTAGCTGTAGTTGTAGTTGTGTTTGTATATGTGATGACACAGTTACATATCAGTATGAGATGGCATGTGTTGTGTTTATCTGACTGACATACACATTTTGGGATGAGTCTGTTCTGGTTGGTGTGTATTTGCTAAGGGTGCATGGTTTGACTCTCCCCTTGACAGTGATGTGTGTGTATTGTGGCACAATATTGTGTACATTTGTTGTGTACTCACCAGGCTCTGGGATGTTTTCTAGTCCATATACGCTCACTGGTGGTAGGATGGCCCGCACCTTCTCCTCCCAGGGCCTGAGGTATACTGGTTTGGCAGGAGGGCCACTGCCGGTGTGTTGGCTCAAGAGGTAGTCCTTCTTCAACAGCTCCCTGACCCTCCTGCGCACGTCATACCACCTGTTCTGGATGTCTACCTTTGTGCGCAAACATGGTGATTGTGCGTTCACCCTGTCGATGATCCTCTCCCACATCTTGGTTTTCTGCGACATGGGTGTCTGTTGGACCAGTGTACCAAACAGCTGTGGCTCTACCCTGAGGATCTCATCTACCAGGACTTCCAATTCACTATCTAGGAACTTATGATTCTTCTTTGGGGGCATGGTGATGGGTGGTGATGGTGAGTGATGTGTGTGTTGGTGTGCAGGTGAGGGTGTGTGAGTGAGTGTTTTGCTGGGTGTATGTGAGGGTGCTATTTGTTGAGGTGCTGATGGTGTGTGGCTTGTGTGATGGATGAGCTGTGGGTGGGTGTGTGGTTGTTGTCTGTTGAGTGCTGGCAGGTAATTTGAATTTGCAAAGGATCATGGTAGGGATTTGTGTCCTTTATATGGGTGGAGTTGTGGGTGTGTCTTTGTTCCCTGTCCCCCCCCCCCCAGTAATTATTGCCTTTGTAATTGCTTGTTTGGCCTTTTTTTGTGTGTTTTTCCCTTTGTACTTTTTGTGCATGTAGGAGACGTTCTTGTGACCGAGTCGGACCCTGCAGTTGTCTCGTACGAGCTTCTCCGAGTCGTTCACGCTGTGTTTGTGCTATTTTCTATGCTGCGTACGCGTCGGTCGCGGTGTATTGGGTTGCTTCGGCTCGCAGTTTTGTATGCGTGTCGGTCGTACGGCTTGGCCTCCGTGCGACTCGTCGTGTTTTCCACGCGTTGCATCGTACTTGGCGGGTAGGAATTCGCGGATACGTTTCGTTCGGGATTCTTCCTGGTGCGTGTCGGTCGGTTCGATTCGCGTGGTTTTCCGGCCGGATGGCTGTTTTCCGCGCGGCTCGGTCGTTCGGCTTGTGTTCTGTACGAGTCGGTCGGATTTTGCTCGCTTCTCATCGTACTTTGCGGGTCGGGCTGCACCGGTACGTGTCGGTCGGAAAGAATTCCGGCTCCGAGTCGGTCGGTACGTTTTCCGGCCCGAATCGGAATCGGCCCCCTAGGTTGTTGAGGATTCATCATCCTATATAATTACATCAATGTGTGGTAATTCAATATGAGATCTGCATGTTCCTTGTAGGCATTTTGAATGTATTGTTTGTTTATGTTTGTTTACAGAGAGCATACAAAAGTCAATTATCTCCTCTCACTCCCTTTTTAGTATGTTAGTTACCTATGTTGTACCAGTCTGGGATGTGTGAGAGAATTGTGTGATGTTCCTACCACTATTGTTCACCTGCTCTTTACTTATACTTTGTTTTAGGGAAGGTTGTGCTGCTGCTGTCATTGTTTTACTTTTGTTGGGTTGTCAAGCTCTGTACAAAACTTTCCACTACACAAAACAACACGTTGCCAATGCTTGTTTTCATGCATGATGTGAATGAAAAACTGAACCCTCACAAAATAGGTGAGCAGAGTGTACTTTTGGTTTCCCATGTGAAAACACCAGTTTGTTTTAAATGTACTATAATACTTCATAAATTGTTAAGACACAGCTAACAACTAGCTCCGTGTCATGTATCACACCTTTCACCAGTTCTGGCATTTTAGCAAACATCATTTTGCACAATAGGAGTTTAAACCTTAATGAAAGTGTTAAAGAGAAAACTACAAATACAGAAATGCAAGCTACAGTTAGGTAAAAAGTCAGGGCTATTTGGTGGTATCATATCTTATAGTACCATTTGGCAAATGTGTGCAATGCCATATACAATTGTTTTTCTGCCTTTCTCTTGTGTAGGCAACCAAGGGTTAAACAGCCCAGTGGCTGAGAGGACAGAACTAGCCTTTCATATGCAAATAGAAGCATCTCACTAATAATGGGTTAACATTAACACTCCTTGGAAAAACAAAGGGCATGCCAGTTTACCAGAACAAGCTGAACATGTCCTGAGAAACACTTAGAAAGGAAAAACAATGTGCTTGTACCCCTCTTCCCGAGCCCAGCCTCGGCCCAGACCCAGAAGTTGGTGCGATTTAATTGAACACCACTGTGATGTACCCTGTCTTGAACAGGTACAGCATGTGCTGCCCCGCCATGGCCGCCAGTGTATGTTGGTGTGGCATGGGGGTCGTGCTGTGCAAGGCTTTGCCAACTATTTAACTTTGGTGCCTTGTTGTGCACATAATGGTGTCAGAGAGTCTGCCTAGCATGTTTTGTTTGAGAAAGGCGAGTTCTCAATGTAACTGGATAGGTCTGGGCTCACACACCAGGCCCAAGGCACATGGGCTCACACACCAGGCCCAAGGCACATGGGCTCACACACCAGGCCCAAGGCACATGGGCTCACACACCAGGCCTGAAGTACATGGACTCACCAACCAGGCCCGAGGTACATGGACTCACACACCAGGCTAGAGGTATGTGGACTTGCATACCAGGCCCAACGTCCATGGACTCGCATACCAGGCCCAACGTACATGGACTCACACACCATGGCCGAGGTACATGGACTCACACACCAGGCTCGAGGTACATGGGCTCGCATACCAGGCCCAAAGTACATGGAGTCGCATACCAGGCCCAACGCACATGGACTTGCCTACCAGACTCGAGGTGCATGGACTCACATTCCAGGTCTGAGGTACATGGACTCACACTCCAGGCCTGAGGTACATGGGCTCCTTTACCAGGCTGCTCTTTAGGAAACTACAACCCTAAAGCACAGATGATACCCACTTCATATACACTAGCATTGGGAGTGACCTGAAGACATGCCACTTTTACAAGGTTTCTCCCAGAGTAGATCTCAAAATCAGCAAACATCTCTCTGCTTCTCGCAGAAGAAGTCCGACGTGCTGGTCCTGGCTGGTAGAATTTGCATTCGACAGCAGATGAGGCCTCCCATGTTTATTCAATCTGCGCATGTGCATGCAGATTAAGTGTTGCTTGTCCATCCATTCCGCTTGTAGATAAGCCTCTCAGGAAAGCTACTTTTCCCTTCCCCGTGTGGATGAAACCATCTTGGCTATTCCAGTTGGTCTGCGGTGGCAGGTCCACTTAGTGCTCCTCAGGTTTACCCTCATTTGCTTAAGTTAATTGCTCTTCTGAAGGACAAATGAAGTACATGAGCTCTTGTTGAAAGGTCCACGCTCTGCAATACTTGAAGCAACCCTTATGTAACCAAACACCACCTGGGATTTGGAAAACGACTCATAATAATGCCAGTATATTCTAAATGAATATCTTCATTGTGATGTTTGAGCTCCTGGTAGTCTTCAGAGTTGGGGAAAGTGATCTTCACTGTTTCACTATAATAGATCTATTTTTCCACTCTTTACTTCACCTATTACAACCTAGATAGTGCAGAACCCTAGCACATCAATCATCAAGGAGATCTTTTCTTCTGATTCATCAATGTACTTAAGACTGTTGTTTATTGTGCATGAGTATGGCACCTTGCAGCTGTTTCTGTGCCCATGGACAGCTTCATCCACGTGAGCCTCACATAGTAGACTTCAGCATTTTAAAGTCAGATGGGAAACAAGAATGAAATGCTTATTATAAAAGGCATCTTTATAAGACCTGTGGTTAAATGGCTACACTGAGAGGTAGGTTAACATTAGGATTAAGATGTGGTGAAGATTTGGTCTACTTTTTAAATTGAGATGTGACCTAGTTGTTGAGATTTGGTCTAGTGGTTGACGTTGAGGTGCAGTGTAGCAGTGATGTCAAGATGCAGTTTACTAGTGACATTGAAATGTGGTCTAGTGGTTGAGACGAGGTGTGACCTAGTCATAAATTTGAGGCATGGTCTAGTAGTGAAGTGGAGATGTGGCCTAGTGTTTCAACTGAGATGTGGTCTAGTGATTAAAGTCAAGAGGTGACTGGAATTTTAGTCTAGTGATTTAGTTGAAGCATGATCTAGTGGTGAAGGGGAGATGTGGAATAGGGTTGGGGTTCAGGTATAATGGTTAAGTTTTAATGCTGTCCAGTTGTAAAGTTGAAATGCAGTCTAGTGGTGATTTTGAAGTTTGGTCTAGTAGTTGAGTTGAGCATGGTCTACAGATGAGGTGGAAGCATGGTTTATTAGCAAAGTTAAGATGTGTCCTAGTGGTTAAGTTATGATGTGGCAAAGTGGTTAATTTGAGATGGTGTCTAGTTGTTACCTTGAAATGCAGTCTAGTGGTGACTTTGAAGTTTGGTCTAGTGGTTGAGTTGAGGCGTGATCTAGTGGTGCATTTAAGGCATGATCAATTAGCAAAGTTGAGATAAGATCTAGAGTTTAAGCTGAATGTAATCTGGTGGTTGAGATATTGTCAAGCGGTTAAGTTTAGATGTGGTCATGTGTTTAAGATGTGGTCTTGTGGTGATGCTGTGGTTTGGTCTAACAGTGTGGACTAGTGCTTCCATATGCCGTAGTTACTAAGTTCTTAACAACAGAATCAAGAAACATGCGCTCTTGAATAAAGTATGTGATTCTGAGCATCTCACATCATCTCCTTGGATCTCAGCCTCATCTATCTAAACTGGGAGGATTAAGGTCCCTGATAAACACCAGCGAGGAGCTTTGCGTAAAAATGGGATTCATTTCTAATATGGTGGCTGGAGGGCTGAGTACGTAGGTGCTTGTCCAGCTGGTCACACTGTCCTATCAATCAATCCATCCATCAATCAGGATTTTTATAGTGCTGCTAATCACCCAGTAGTGTATCTAGGCGCTTGCAACTCACAGATGGCCAGGTACTCCAGGTCGTTGTGTCTCCTACCATGGGCTTTGACCAAGATCAGTTTACTAAAAGCAGACTGAAATGAAAATCCAAAGTTTGCCCTTCACTTTCTGAAATACCCAACTTGATTATATGCAAATTAAATTTATCTTTAATAAACATATACCGCGTGATCCTCGAAAATGTCAGCTCCCAGCTATCCTGCTGTTTCCTGCGTCCGCTGGTGGTTCTGCGTGGTGGAATTAATTGGTAGCCTCATTAAATATGTAACAGGCTTCTGGCATCACATAAGCAATGATTTTTTCCAAGGTTTGTTTGCGCGCATATATTTCCTTTTTTCATATTTGATTTTGATGGATGGACCGGCTCAGGTTTGTGCGACTTCTGCATTTGAGATGCGTGTTTTCAAGGTAGGTAGTGTACAGGTCTACTGAGGAGACGCGGAGTCTGTGAACTATGAGGAACCAGGCCTGCGCGCGCCTCCAACATAATCCCTTGGCCACAGAGCTTGAAAAATGCAACAAGCTGCATCGGACTCAACTTTCTTCCCGATGAGAGGAGTTTGCAAACTTACCTCGTGCAATATTGATTATAAGATGTTTTAAGAAGTTGAGAGACTACCTTTGCCCCTACTTCCGGTCTCAAAATAGCATGAGCAGATCAATCCCTTTTCAGCCCTTCCGGCTGGGTCCCCCCAGAATATGAACTCCGCCAATGAGGCTTCTCTGATAACTCATCCGGCAAGACCTTGAAACAATGTTGCAGACTGCAGCACTACTCATGAAGGGAACCTGTTTCTGAGTAAAACTGCTTGCTCTTAAACAAAAGAAAGGTCTTTCCGTGACATTGACTAATAAAAATCACCCCTTCCAGACATAATAGATGGTTATCTGTCCTCTCTATAGGTCGCCTTCCCCTCTCTGTTGTTATAAGTGTCCTCTCCCCAGTGCTCCTTATTGCTTTTATTTTTTTTATCCTTCCTTGCTTGTTCGCCTCGTTCTAGAAATAATCCTCCTTGCTCTCTTTGTCTTTCTCTGCGCTCTTTATAATTGTGCTCGTTTTCCTATTGTCTTCTTCCTGAGAACAATTGCCCTGCTCTATATTGTGTGTATTATTTCCTTCATTCTTTCTATCCCTTATTACTTCTCCGTCTTGCAGTTGTTGTCTTTGTTGTTCCTTCGATTGTCTCCAATGTCCTTTCTGCGCTATCCGTTGCTTTCTTTAGTCCCCTTTATTATTCTCATCTTCTTTATTGCTGTCGTGTTCTCCTTTCACCCCCAGTGGCTCTATTGTTCTTCTCATTTTCTGTTGCTTCTTCCCCCAAAGTTCTCCCCCTCATTCTTTAGTATTTGTTTTCTGAATTATTCAAGTTCTGCAGATCACATCTGGAGTACTGTGTCCAATCCTGGGGCCACATCTGTAGCACCTCATCGTGTGGTGAAAGCCACATCTGGTGTCTTGCAACCAGTTCCGCAGAGCACATCTAAACATCTGGAGATCTAGCCAGGTGTGCTGCATTCTCAGTTTTCAGGTTCACCTCACCAGAACAATATAGAGCAAATGGAGTCCAGCCAAAGATGGGAACCACAAGTCTTCTGAGAAAAGGCTTGTATATAGGTAAACATGTTCACGTGGAGGAAAGGAGGGAGAAGGGGGAATGAGACACTCTCTAATCTATGTAGAGCTTAACATGACACATGAATATTCGAATTGCAGAATATTATCTATAACAGCAGAGATCACAATAAGCAACTTTGGAGGGCGGGTGACAGAGATAGCATATGATCGGGCAACATTAGCATATATACACTCAAATGGTACTGCAGGGGTGTGCGCTTTAGAGAAGTATTGTTTTCAGTATTGCCTGTCTAATTATTGTTGGTTACTTGGTTAGCAGGTATGGGCAGGCCAAGGATGTAGCCTCATCAGGACCCAAACTTCATCTGAGTGCTCCTTAGGAGGTTTCGGTGAATGATGAAGCTGAAGGTATTGACTCAGTAACTGAAGCTCCTTTGAATAGTCTTTGCTGGGTGGGGTGGGGTGTTGAGGATGGTCTCTATTCCCATCCTGAGTGTGGATCCGCTTCAATCTCATGGTTAATGCCTTCTCTGTCTCAGTGAGGCCCCATGTCCTAAGTGGCTGGTGGTGCAGGGGATAAGGCTTCCTGCATCATTGTGGTTTAGTGGCAAAGGGCACAACTCAAAGCATTTGTTCCTTTATGTTGGCTTATTGTGGCCTCAACACCTAGGATAACAGTTGTTTGATTCATGTGGACCATTTCTTGGCTCGTGGACCTGACTGGTGACCAATGAAGTCCAGTTTGCTGATGGGTGTGGATCTGGGCTCAATGTCCAACCAGACTATCACAAGAGATGCAAGCCTGACGGGTCACGCACTCTAGGGAATACTGAAATTCAGGGCAAGTGATTCTTTGTGGAGGCAAAGATGCCTTCAGGTTGGATGGAAATCTTGGGTGTCTTATGCACTGATAAATTATTCTCAACCTAATTTGGAGTTCACCAAGTCCTTGCATGAACAGGCAAGATGGTTGCAGTGGCTTACATAAAAGCCCAGGGCAGCAGACGATTGTTGGTAGGGCGATATGGCCGCTCTTCCAATGGGCTTATACCTACTTTCTTTCCCTCAAGGTCGCACACATTCCAGGGTGCAGAATTTCAGGGTGGTTCATCTCAGGAGGGCACTGGTCCATACCCTGGCTTTTCCCCCAGCCCTATCACCGAACAGCAGGTTCAGAGGTATGGTGGTCGCCCTTTCCTTTCACTGGTCACAAGTCCTTCTAGTGTATTTCCCACCTTCTACTTCTAACAAGGGTTCCACTAAAGTGCAAACGGGTGGAGTTGTGGCTTTATCTTGGTGCTCTCTAAATGAGAAGGTCCTTGCACTCTCTGCCCCTGCAGTTCTCAGTGGTCAGGAAACCCGGGTGGGACTAAGGAGGTTGAACCCTCTGCTACTGGACTAGTTAGGTCATCTTCCCTTTCTCGCCCACTTGAAATCTGATGCTGATTCTGAATGAAATTGAGTCCCCTCCATTTGAGATGTTGAATTTCACCTCTTTTAAAGATATTACTTGGTAAAGTATGTTTTTTGCTACAAATCAGATAGAAAGGTTTACAGATGTAGGCCCTTCTTAAGTAGGCAGGCTTATTTGTGGTTTCTTCCTAAGAGGCTGTTCCTCCACTGTCCTCTTTGTCACCTTTGAGCCAGGTCACAAGGGTAGGACCCAACCCAAAGGGCCTACCATGTCAGCCCCTGCACTGCCCTTACAGTCATCAACGTAGTTTTCAATACATTAGGTAGTATATTAAGTATGTAACAGTGCGGAGCATATAGAAATGCAGTAACCAAAACAGCGGTAATAATAATTAGCCTGATCATACAGTAGTTAAGATGAGTTTAGAGCAAGGTGGGCACGCGTTTCACGTGTGGTTGCCATGTGGGCCTTGGCAACAAGTATGTTGTGTCTATTAGAGGAAGCTGTGAGTTCAATATGAGCACCATCGACCAGAGGGGACGCATTCAAGGGGGGTAAGTGTAGGTTAGGCTAAGGTGGTCTGATGTCGTCCTTGGTGTCGTTTTTGAATGTGAGGGTCAAGTTATCCCACGAGGCTGCGATGGGGTATTTACGAAGGCCATGTGCCTCTTCCCGATGAAAGGCCATGGATTCTGACTCTGCGCAATGGACCACTGTGTCCTACCGCTGAGTTTTCCCAGGTAGAGTTGATGCTTTCCATTGCATTGTGATTGTGCGCCTGACCAGTAGCAATGCAAGTTCAAGGAAGCTCGCCTTCGCCCCTCTGGTTTTCCGACACTTATACAGCCCCATCCTACAACCCTTCAATGAGAGCAATTCGCTGCGACCAGTGACGACAGTAAGGGCTGTGCAAACTTCTGTCTAAAAAGGTCTGAACTTTTTGCATATGACCAAAACATGTGTGTTAGATCAGCCTGTAGGGCGCAGCACCGAGGGCACTCCAATGATGCAGTGGGGTACATTTTGAGGGTACGGACCAGGGTCAGGTAGGATCTGTGTAGTATGTTGTATTATATATATTGAAACAAGCGTAGCGACAGACCTTGTGCAGGTATTCCAACACTTTGTCCCACTCCTTTTGTGATAGAGGCCGACCCAAGTTAAATCCCTATCTGTGACGCAGTGCCGCTAAAAGATCAGTGTTCCTGGTAGGGATGGCCTTAGCAATCCAGGAACCTTGCCTCCATGCCATAAAGGGCCTGCAGCCTTGGGTGGGTGGATGGCTCTATGTGCACAGTTTCCCGCTCTTAAGAGGGATGAGTTCAATGCTTAATTTGATCCTGTGGTTTCCAGTGGTTAGCACCAGCACTTAATTTTCAACTCTGGCACTTATGACAGTCTGCCACCTGGTGGCTAGTTTAGAGACGAAGACAAAAACAGTTGTTTATTTATTCGATATACATTAAAAATTACTAATGCCAGTCGCCAAAGCCATTCTTATAGCTTTGGGGGCCTAGAATAGTCCGAATTGTGACATTTGCAGAAGTGTGATGCTTTGTAGTTGTGTTGGTACTGTCATTGTTAGCACTGACAGGGACAATGGGTGGTGCAAGCTGCAGCGGCCTCCTGACGAGGGCCCTGGCACGTACTTTTTTTTTACAAATTAAGCACGGGATAAGTTACTTCTATTATTAGAATAATGAAGGCCGCAAGGTGCCACTCTAGAAGCGGACGCCATCTTTATTAGATTTTCACTCCATAATCAAAGCACTGCATCGGGACCCCACTCATCCCAATACTCAGAAAGCTGGCGACTGCGTGGGAAGAAGCCCAAAAAAGAAACGAGCAGGCATAAGTGGGCCCAGAGCATCTCAACTGCGTCAAATTGTGTGTCTCGCTGCAAGGTGTGACATTGTTCTGCCTTTCCGTCCCTCACTGCAGGCATCTGTTCCAATCATTAGCTCGTGATACACTCCTCGCAGTTGGAAAGAGTATTTGGAGCTTGTCTTTGGACGGCCCCAGGACACAGAAAGGCCTGAGGTGCGCTGAGAGCTCGTCCTTGCAGCACCGGCCGCCTCTTCCCGCCGTAGGCCCTGTGTGGCGCGGCCCTTTCACCCGAGCGGCGGGGAGGCTGCAAAGAATAGGCCTTAGCAGCTAAGGACGGAGAGCGCGCTCTTCTGCGCAGGCGCGCATCTGGCGGCTGGCGCACAATCCACCGGGGTCACGGCGGTGACCTTTAATAACCGCGGTACACAAACAACTGACGGCCACATGATGGGTTTCAGGAAACCGCTCACCTGCGGCTCTGGAAGCGCTTTAGTGCCACTTATCGGAGCCTCAGCATCACAGGGGCCGGGCATTAGAGCCCCTGCTCCTGGCATCCATCTGCGCCTCTTTTGACCCTCTTCTGGCCTCCATTTCATGTTGGTCACATCGTGTCGGACTGGATTCACAAACAGTTATTGAATAAAATATGAGCGCGTCATGTTCTCGCCCGAGAAAACGTCCATATTTTTCAGTGATGTCAACAAATCATAGGGATATCCGACAGCATGTCTTTCAACCTGTGACATCACAGGATGTGACATCTCATGGACGTCTTTGGCCCCATTGACCCTGCGTTGTGTGTTGAACCCAAAATGCATTTTAAATTCAAGACATGATCGTGCTAAAAAAAAAAAATGACACACCAGAGGCATGCATCTGTCTAGTATAAATACTGAAGGATAAATGCACTTTTACGTTTTAATGAGCAATAGTAAAGTAGTGTATGTGTTATAATTAATAAAAGCTTCTTTCATAGCCAGGCCTCCTAGGTTATAAGATGTAATTTATTGTAGATGATATCTCTTAGTTACAGGTTACACCACTAATCCTTTTTAGGTTTCGGAGTAGCGTGCTACTCACCGAAAAGCGATTCAACGCCTCTCAGGAGTAGTAAGCGCTATATAAATGCAATTACTATTACAATATAGAGAGCCACCACCAGGGGCAGCCTCCTGACTACCCAGCCTGCTCTCTCCAACTGGCCCTCTTCACAGCCCAGGCACTCCTTGGCATTCCATTACATCACATATACACTGGCTGAGCAGCAGGGAACTGGGTAACTATGAAGAGATGCAACATAACAACATCACGACATAACACAAGGTTACAGCGCAGAGGTTACGTAGCAGTTGACATGGGTCGCATACAGCAGCAAATGCTACCCTGGGCTGCCCCCAGATGACAACAGCACTAGAGAGCGTGTGCATGACCTTCTTGCATGCTCCATTTCTGTGGTGAGGTAACCAGTGTTATTAGGGAAAAATATGAGGTAAACTGACCCCTGCATTTTTCCCATTTACAAACATTTATATATTGATTATATTGATATTGGTTATATATTGATGAGACTACTGCCATGGATGATGCAAATTTTCAGCATTATGGACCTAACGATTTATGCCAATAAAATAATTTGTGGTGGTGATGGTCAAAAAGTCTAATAATGGTGGTACTATTTCTTACACCACATTTTTTCCTGCAAATCTCTAAATAAGAAGGGAATGCAGGATTGTAGCACTGTTATCACAACAAGGTTTACTTTCCAATTCAGCCTAGCACGCTAGTCGAACCTAATGACGCTGTACGGCCTTATAAGTGAGTAAGGGAAGCAAGGCTCAAGGATGGCTCAAGCCAGATTCTTGTTTTGGCTCAGAGCTTGTCTAATTGGACAAGCAAACATAAGTGAGCCGAGTCCAGCTGTCCAAGCAGTGCCTGTCTCCCCCTAAAGCAGTGTTTTTTCAAACAAAAAGTACAGCTTCTAGGTAATCATAGAACAGGCAATTATGCTTTACACTGATATAAAGGAAATCTG
Source organism: Calotriton arnoldi (assembly GCA_963921515.1). Lineage (NCBI taxonomy): Eukaryota > Metazoa > Chordata > Amphibia > Caudata > Salamandridae > Calotriton > Calotriton arnoldi. Next base: position 1,058,413 of record CAWUFW010000023.1, read on the forward strand.
TAAGGCTGCTTTTGTGTTTGAACTCTATCCACCGACATTTGATATCAAACTCAGAATATGTAGGTGTATGTATGTCTAACGTCTGCAGCCAAGCTACACTTGGCTCGAGTCCTACTGAAGGCTCCTAGGAGCAAATTCTGTGGCATCTCTGCAACGTCTTTGCTTTGTTAATCTGTTGCCTTCATTGTGGTTGTCGGCCTCTCCAAACATTAGTTGTTAAGGTAGAAGAGAGTGATATTAACACTAAAATAAAATGACCTGACTTACACTACACTTACATTGTACTACGGAGAGTAACTTGTATAGATTTTTAATCCATACTCCTTTTGAAACTAACATATTGCTGGAAAGACTTTTTATACAGTGTCAAATTGATCCAACGTGTCACTTCTAAAAGTGTATTTTGCTGTGTTGAAGTCTGGGTACTAATTTAGCAGCTAAAAGGTATTTAAATACAAAGGGCCTGATTCAAAAACTTGCCATCACCCCCAAGGTCCCTCTCACATTTACTACAAAAACATATACCTACGAGTGTGGAGATCTCTGCCACCACGGAGGCTATCTATGGGAAGTGGAAGCCGAGGTCTTCACTGTAGGTTTGTGAATTGCATTTTGTGGTACGCGTGTAGTCCTACTGGAGTACTACTTTGTGGACTGCTGAATGCAGTCTGTGAATCAGGCCCTGTTGACTTTACCTATATATCTTTATGTTCTTGTTAGGTCACAGGTGAAAGAAGCATAGAGCATATGCTCAGTTCTGCTGCCACTTTGGTTGAACAATCCCTGAGCATGGGTGAAGACAATATATACATTCTTCTAACTCAGCCAGCTGCACTCTCTAATGCTTCCGCTCACCCACCAGCAACTTCAGCAGTCACCAGACCAGATAACTCTGACAACTGAACAACGCATTGAACTCTGACATCACAGCGAAGCAGAATATTTACAAAGCACACATTGCGCATGCCTCAACCCCATGCTTAAGCCAGTTTACATAACCCCTCACATTTAACATGCCTATCATACTGTCAGGAATGCCTGTTTCGAGGCCTTATCTGTGGAATTATGTCTTTTTAAAGACCTTTAAACAAAAATGTCACTTAAACTATCCCCTATGGCTCCCTCAGGTGCAAACAATGTGCACTTAACTGAGTGGTGTGCTACACAACCATCTGTGATTCAATGGCTTAGTTACCGACATAGATAAACCCAGAGCGAGGAACACTCCGGCTGCCTGCATGTTATTTCCGAACAGTATAAAAACAAGACTATATACTAGACACTTGCTCGTAACCACATTTCACAAAAAATACTTTTTTGAACAATAGAGTGTGACTTGTTTTGGTGTGCCCATGTGTCACAATGGATTTTCTGCAAGATGTTTTTTTATTTATTGCTTTTATTTGTACATATTTTTGTCTCTACATAAGACTTCTTTGTGATGACATTTTAGAATTCAGATTAATAATATTATTTTTAGAGAAAATATAAGACACATTAAACATAGTTTATTAAATTGGTAATTTACTTTCTATTAATTTTTAATACGAGAATTTAGAATAGTATGTGGAATATGTGTTACCTCTATTTTTGTAGCAATTGGATTTAAAATAATTAACTCATTGGTAATGCTGTATTTCCTCTAATTTATTATGTCACCCCATTGTTTCTACACTGTGGAGTAACTATAATAAATTTGCTCTCTCCCAATTATGTTTTTTACACAAAAATTTGTAGAACTTGGAATTAGAATACTAAATCTGCATTCTTCCAGATATGCAGTGTTACTCCTGTGCTTGTAGGCCTTGCAGTCAGAATAGTGCATTTTCACTCCCCATAATTTATTGCGTTACAGCAGTATTGGAGTTAGAATAGTAAAAAAACTCTCCCCCAGTTTTACCGTTTTACCCCAATGTTTGCAAGTTTTGGAACTAGAGTAGTAAATTTTCTCTCCACTGAATGTATTGTTTTACCCCAGTGTTTATAGTTTGTGGAGTTAGACTAGTAAATCTAATCTAACCAGATTATGCTTTGACTGCAATTATTATATGGCTTAGATTTAGAATAGTAAATCTGCTCTTTCTAAATGTATTGTTTCACACTGAAGTGTATAGTTTGTGGGAGTTAGAATAGTAATTTTACTCTAACCCGATTATGCTTTGTCACCCCCAATTATTGTACATCTTAGATTTAGAACAGTAAATCTGCCCTTTTCTAAAAGTATTGTTTTAACCCCAATGCTTATAGGATTTGGAGCTAGAAACATACATCTGTACCCCTACTAATTTATTGTGTTACCCCTATCTTTCTATGCCTTGGAGATACAATAGTAAATAACTTTTGTTCCAATTATGCTGTTTTTCCCAAGTGTTTGCAGGCCCTGGATTTAGAATAGTAAATCTGTACTCCCCGCCCTCCAATTTATTGTGTTACCCCAATGTGTCTATGCCTTGGAGTTAGAGTAGTAAATTAGATCTTCCTCAAATATGCATTTGTGTCCCAATGTTTGTAGGGCTTGGAGTTAGAATAGTAAATCGGTTCTGCTCCAAACTAATTGTTCTACCAAAATATTGAAAGGCCGTAAAGTTAGAATATTAAATCAGCAGCCCCCCTAATGTATAGTGTTGCATCTTTGTAGTTGTTTGAGTTAGAATATCAAATGTTCATTAAAAGAAATATATTGTGTTATATTAAGTTTTGTTGTTTTTGCTTGTAGAATATTTAATGTGTATATCACCAAATTGTAGTAGTTACTCTAAAAATTGTGTGATAGGATTTATAATAGTAAATGTTTAAAGTTCAATCAAATATTTTTATAAACAAATATAAGTCTAGTTTAATATATTAGAACATAAAAAGAGCCTTTTTACAGTTTATAAAATATAAAAAACATAAATATGAACACTAAGATTTTCATAAAGTATTCATTTACAATACATTATACATACAGGCTTTAAGTATAAAAATAAAAACAGTTGTTATATTGTTTCACTCTTATTAAAGAATGCAATTTTCATAAATCTGCCAAATAGGTGAAAAATTTACATTTCTGTCATATTAATGTTTTCATTTGTAGTATTATTTACATAAAGATAGACATATAGACTTTTTAGTAACTAATATATACTATATATATATATATATATATATATACTATATATATATATATACACATATACTTATACACACACACATATATACATATATAAATATAAATATATATATATATATCTCCACATAAATTGCCCCCAGTGCCCATGTTCCTCTTTTGTTTAAGTTACTGCTCCATGTGTGTCAAAGGAAATTGACCTAATAAACCCAACGAAGCTGTGACAGAAGGATTGTCATAAGACACACCAGCACCAACAGATTCAATCCAAAGGATTTATTTCATAACGTGACTGCATGTCAGTTGTGGCAACGCATTTCGGTCACTCTCAGACCTCTCTCAAACCAAACAAATGAATTTCTCTTTCCATCTATATACATAAAAAAACAAAAGTATTAAGTGTGGTTCATGGACATGGTAAAAATCGTATATATTTCCCAATGTAGCATATACATAGAAGAAATATATTCATATATCCCACTCCCTCTAATATGAATATAAAATATAAAATAGTTGTTTGCTGTCTTTAACTCTACTTGACAAAAATGAATAAAATGCAATGCAACCACATGTTCAGTTTTCCTACGTTACCCCCCACTACTCCATTACAATATGTTATGAAAATTTATCCCCAGTGGGCATTCATCTTATTACAAGTCTGACTGAGGGGGACCAATTTAGATGAGCTCTTTGACGTATGTGGGCTATTGTCTGGTTTGTTTCTCAAGGCACAGACAGAAGAAGATACATATTCAGTAAGTTACAATCTTCTATAGGTTATATTTATAAATGAGGAAGAGTTACTCTATCCTACGCTAAAATGTCGTCCCCATGTGGAATATCTGCTGATAATCCAATGTTAAATTACAGATTCTTGTGAAACTATGAGCCATTGTGTTTCTTAAAAATGTTAATGAAAAAACAAACTTAAGAATTTGTTTGACGCAGAAGTACTGGGCAGTAGCTACATCTGGAGAGCAAGTTGCATTATAAGTCTAGTATACATATATACATGAAGGGGATCATTACGATGTCGGGCGGAAAGACTCCTCCCGACAGTTGGAATTTCCTCGACCGCATCGGAGCCCTTCCGACCGACTTGGTCGGTTTACATTCCGACCACCCGATTACGATGTTCGTGGTCAGAATGTAAACCACGCAGTCATTCCGAATCGGTTCCGAGCAACTCGCAGAGTATTCCTGTCGGTCGGAACTGCATCGTACACCCCTACGGACAGCGTTTCCGCCTTCGGGATTACGATGCCGATTTCCAACAGCCTTTCCGCGTCGGTCTGTCCACCATGAAAAGGCTGTCAGAAAGTGAATTTGGGGGCACCTGGCAGGGCCCCCTCGGCCCCGCGGCCTACGGTTGATGGCCAAGGGGGTACCTAAGGGGCCCCCCTGTAAAACCCTGCACTGTGTGGCAGGCACCGTGGGGTGCCAGAGACAGGGTGAAAGGTTTTCCGCAAACACTCCATTTCCCCATAGGAGCCTGTGTTACGGCCGGTTGTCGGGGGGAACACGAGCTCCCATGGGGAACAATGGGACTCTGACCGAACAGTGTTTGGTCGCATCATAATCAGGCGGTCGGAACCACCGACCGCAAGTTGATCAGTCCCGATTCTGAGTCGGTGTCGGGCGGAGGCTTTCCGCCCGCCATCGTAATGAGCCACCATAGTGGGTAATAAATAATACTGGTATTATTCATCCAAATGTACGCTAAGTTCCTCGCTGAAATTCAATCCTCCTGGGTGTTTGGTTTCCAATAGTATAATGTACTCAGATTCAAGTTTTTGCAAATTTCTAGTCCTGTATCCTCTTCTTGGGTCATAGGTTATTTGATCAATACCAAAATATTTATAGCTACTCTTCTTTTGGCCAGCAATAGTGCCACAGCTAGCAGTTTGCATCTTCTGGTCTGTTTGATTCTGTGTATCCCCAACAAGCATACTTGAGGTGAGTTGGGTACCTGCTCAGCTAGCATTTCCGTCAGGGTATTTGTCACTGTGTGCCAGTAGGGTTGGATCTGCGGACATGCCCAGGTAATATGTAAAAAATCTGCCTGTTGGGCGTTACAACGTATGCATCTGTCGTCTTCACGAAGGCCGTTTTTTTGTAGCTGTGCTGGTGTATAATATACAATCAATCAATCAATAAGGGGAATTGTAAGCGCGCTACTCACCCGTGAGGGTCTCAAGGCACTGAGGGGTGGGGGGTCCGCAGGTCTGTTTTAGCCGAAGAGCCAGGTCTTGAGAGTCTTCCTGAAGGTGTTCAGGGAGGGGGTGCGTCTGATGTCTGCCGGTAGCTCGTCTCAGGTCTTGGCTGCAATGTGAGAGAAGGATCTTCTGCCTGCTCTGGCTCTGTGGATGCGCGGGGTTTCGGCTAGTGCGAGGTTGGAAGATCGGAGGTTTCTTTTGGGTACGTGGAAGTTGATTCTGTCGTTGAGGTATTTGGGTCCGTTGTTGTGTAGGCATTTGTAGGCGTGGGTGAGGATTTTGAAGGTGACTCTTTTCTCCACGGGGAGCCAGTGGAGTCTTCATAGGTGTTGGCTGATGTGTTCTTGCCGGGGCATGCCGAGGACGAGTCTGGCTGCGGTGTTCTGTATGGTCTGGAGTTTGCGGAGCAGGGACTTGTTGATGCCGGCGTAGAGTGCTTTGCTGTAGTCCAGACTGCTGGTGATGAGTGCGTGGGTGACTGTCTTCCTTGACTCAGGGGAGATCCATTTGAAGGTCTTGCGAAGTATGCGGAGGGTGTTGAAGCTGGATGTGACGGCGTTGACCTGTCGGTTCATGGTGAGTGATGAGTCGAGTATGATGCCCAGGTTCTTGGCGTGGTCTGAGGGGGTAGGCGGGCTTCCGAGGGCGGTCGGCCACCAGGTGTTGTCCCATGCTGAAGGGGTGGTTCCAAGGATGAGGACTTCTGTCTTCTCGGCGTTGAGTTTCAGACAGCTGTTGGTCATCCAGTCTGCGACGTCTTGCATACCTTTCTGGAAGTTGAGTTTGGCGGTGGCGGGATCTCGATTGAGGGAGAGGATGAGCTGGGTGTCGTCGGCATAGGAGACGATGTTGAGGCCGTATTGTCAGACGATGGCTGCGAAGGGGGCCATGTAGATGTTGAAGAGGGTCGGGTTCAGGGATGACCCCTGTGGGACTCCGCAGGTGATTTTCATAGGATTGGAGAGGAAGGGTGGTAGTCTGATTCTCTGGCTTCTTCCGGTGAGGAATGATCGGATCCAGTCCAGGGCTGTTCCTTGTATGCCGGAGTCGTGTAGTCTGGCGACTAGTGTGTGGTGAGAGACGGTGTCGAAAGCTGCTGATAGGTCGAGTAGGATGAGGGCTGCGGAGTGGCCTTGGTCCAGGAGGGTGCGGATGTCGTCAGTGGCGGCGAGTAGGGCGGTCTCAGTGCTGTGGTTGCTTCGGAATCCGGATTGGGACGGGTCGAGGATGGCGTTCTCTTCGATGAATCGTGTCAGTTCCCTGTTGACCGTTTTCTCTGCGACTTTGGCTGCGAAGGGGAGGAGCGAGATGGGCCGGTAGTTCTTGAGTGGCTCTAGTTGCCAACTAGACCCACAGGAGAGTGTGGCTAGTTGACACAAAGTGGTCCCATGGCTACATAGCCCACTCTTGCAGAGACTAAAAATGCACAGTTATGGTGCCAGGGGCTCTAAGGTAACAAAGCAAAGTGGACCTTCCTACCGTCAGGTGGGTAGTGAAAGCCAGGCATTATTGGTGAGCAGAGGACCGCTACCATGTCTGAGTTGCACCTGCTCCAACTAATACTGCACCGGCTGCACTAATGATAGATACACCACTGTCATGGACGTCATTAAGCACATCCTTAAGTTCGCAACTACCATCCCGGTGGTGCCTCTAGCAATCCCTATCCTCCTGAGACTCCGCATTCAGATCAACAGTTTTCTCAGTGTTTAGTGCGAAGGCTTAATATTTCACAAAGTGGGTAAAGTCAACATTATAATGATGCCATGTAGTGGTGGTGCCAATTTATTCCAAAAGGCTTGAAATTGGCCCTCTTAGTGTACGTGGAGTGCTCCAGCAGCCACATTTATGTACTGCATGGAATACTAAACTCCCTTGCACTGGTCCTTTTCAGCACCCACAGCGCTCAAGGGTATGGATATTTTGCGTACAACTCCCCTTCTTAAGGAACAAGTACTGAAGCGATGTCTAAGCGTGGAAACTGATGGAGATAGTGTAGGTTCGGACAGCCACTAGGAGATAAAACTGTGTCCTTAACTCTCCTCCATGGAAGTTCCAAGTCTGCCTATTATCTGATCATTTGTAGACTTAATGTAGGACTTAATTGTCTCGTCCTGTGACTTTATAAGGGTCAAAGTCTGTGTGACATCAGTGATTTAGTCTAGGTCAAATGTCATAATGGGAGTCAAAAGGCATGTAATTTCTGCAACTCGTGGTGATCAGGTAGATCCTTAGAAATCAACACAAGAACCTAAAAGACCTGGACATGTAGTGAGCTGAGAATGAGCTACTAAGAACAGGCCAGAGGGGAGCAAGACAGGACTGAGGAGAAAGATGGGGCAAAGGAGAAAAGTGTGTCATTCCTGCTACTTTCAAAATGCAGGATTTCTGGGTAGTCCGTACTTGCTGGTGATGGTTTAGTTCAGTGCTTAATTAGTTAAAAAAAAATAGGTGCTGGGGCCATCATCAGGAGGTCACCACACTTTGCACCACACATTGCACAGTACTTACACAACTACTTACCATAACACTGAAGTGTGACAATTCGGACTGTTCGAGGCCGCCAAAGCTTTAAGAATGGCTTGGGTAGCAGGTATTAATTATTTATAATGTATGTTGAATTAACAAACAACGGTTTTTCTGCTCATCTTTAAGTTACACAAACAGCGCCACCATGTGGCAGCTTCATAAGTGCAGGTTTCGGCAATGAAGTGTTGGTGCAGGCAATGAAGTGTGGGTGCCAAGCACCGGATACCACCTGCTCAAATTAAGCATTGGTTTAGTTAAGGGAGAATATTTGCAGCCTTGATCTGCCATTAGCTCCTTTGTGGGCGAGGAAGCGCTACAACAATCCCTGTTTTAAAATGCCTGGTTTATAGAGAGCTTTATGGGTGATACTAAGTATGATTTGGGCACATCTATGTGTGTGTGGGGGGGATTGTAATATGATAACTCTATCCTCCCTTCCCCATTAACTCAGCTAATGTTTCCACTTACGTTTTGGAGTGGGAAGGCTTCTTGACTGGTTCTCAACTCTTCATTCTGTTTCTAATATCTCTTATTGGCTGGCAGAGACAGATTTGCAACTCCGACCACACCTTTTAAGAGTGAAACATAACCGAACTTAGGGGCCTATTACGATGGCGGTTGGAAAACCTCCCCGACCGCCATGGTAGCGGGAAAAGACCGCCCGCATGGACCGCGACATCAACGCCGGTCGAATTACGATGACCCGCGGTTGAAATCCGACCGCGGCGGTCGGATCGCGGGCCTTAACATTGCGGCGGTTGCTGCTGCCCGCAGCACCGCCGCGATGTCCAAAGGAGCATGTCCTGCATTTCCCTGCACTGCGTGGCAGGCACTGCACAGTGCCTGCCACCTGGTACAGGGAAATGTAGGGGGGACCATGGGTACCCCCCCAGTGCACCCACACCCCCCAAAACATCGGGGGCCTGCAACGGGCCCCCGGAAGTCAATCTCTGCATGCCTTTCCATGGTGGTCTGACTGCTGAGGAAAGGCTGGCTACCGCCAGCATCATAATCGTGCCGGCGGAGCCTGCTCTGCACCGCCACCATTATCCCGGTCCTGCTCCGTCAGCCAGGCAGGAGTGCGGATGGCAACCGGCGGAAAAGCGGCAGTCGGAATTTCCCACTGCCGCGGTCACCACCGCCATCCTAATTTGACCGGCGGTTTTCTTGGTTGCGATCGCGGGCGGATGTCCACCGTCGGTCCGGCGGGCGACACCGCCGGCCCGGCGGTGGACATCCGACCGCCATCGTAATAGACCCCTAAGTGAAAGAAGCTATAAAAGGGAAGGCTGGCTAAGTGGGAGAGAAACAGGCACGGGGTGAGGGGAAACAATCATTTACACGACGGCCGCTCTTCTGTATCTACATGAATAAGGTACTCCCGTGTGCCCTGGGAAACTTCTGGCTTTGTGACTGGTTGAATTGCCAGGATAAAGTTTGGAAAATGATGACGTGCATCTACTACATCATATTCTTTAAATGGTTTCATTTGACGTTTTCATTGCTTTGACAATGGTAGGAACAACAAACAAATGCTTTGACTGCAACCATTAAGAGGCCGTTCCCACAATGAGCAATGTGCATCTATACCAATGTCCTTGACTGATAACAAAGCAACTTTGCAGTCTAAAGCCCCTTTTTATTACAAATATTTTTTGCTTGAGATCTACTGTTTCCAACAACAATTAAACCCTGCCCCCTCCAGTGGATAACTCTGGCTGGCCCAGAAACGTCAACTAACTAAATAATGTACTCTATTTTATTTTAATCACAATCATTCCTGTGAAACAGCAAAACATTTCAAATTAAAAGAGATTGCCACAAAGAAAACATCAGTCAATGTTCAGTGTTGAAAACAAAAATTTGAAACTGGATGTACCAACCTACACTAAACAATGTTGCTTCACTTAGGGTTTCATGGAAAATGTACAGTAATATCACAAGTTGGAAACATCATGACCACTCCGGGATCCTGGCATTACCAACATTTCCCTTTAAATGAGGAACAGCATTGGTTTTGCCTTGATCTGCCCATCTCTTAATGAAGGTGTATGTTTCTTGTTATGGGTTTTCATTGAAAAATCGGTGCATTCTGGGAGGTGTAGTATTTGTTTGTTTCATTTGACCCATCTGGATTAACACACTTGACAACAGTGGTTTTTCAAAGGACAGCTCAGTACTGGATGCAATTTTGTACATGGAGTGGTCTGGCAACTCAACATGTGACGTATGTTGGTCCTAAAGAGAAGCAGGGACTGAACTTTGCTGCTGTGTATGCACAGTTATAACAATAAGGCCAACGACGAAATCATCACTCTCTTAATACCTACGGATGATCATTGCATAAGAGGGCTAGTCTTGGATGGGCATGGGGTCTGAACTCTTTCATTACCCCATGGAAGTGATTTTTCGAAGGGGCCTAGGATTGAATGGGACACGTTCTCTACTTCAAATGTTATTTCCTTCGCAAGGTGGGTAAATAACAAGTGAGCTGGAAGTCCGAAAGTGCACAGCACCAATTAATTATATGTCCTTTGACCCATCTATATTTTTCTTTACTTTTTAGTCCTATATTTATTTCTGCACGTCAGCTCTGACGAGGGCCTTCAAGGGTGAGAAGTTATCAAATAAATACAGAAAATGTGCATTTTCAATCTGTTCAAAACACACAGTTCTCTGCCTTAATCAATCAATCAATCATGTCACTTATAAAGCGCACTACATACCCGCGAGGGTCTCAAGGCGCTGGGGGCAGAGGGGGGTGGTGCTGCTACTGATCGAAGAGCCAGGTCTTGAGGAGTCTTCTGAAGGCCAGTAGGTCTTGGGTCTGTCGGAGGTTGGTGGGGAGGGTGTTCCAGGTCTTGGCGGCGAGGTGGGAGAAGGATCTGCCGCCGGCGGTCGTTTTCCGGATGCGGGGGACTGTGGCGAGGGCGAGGCTGGTCGAGCGGAGCTGGCGGGTGGGGGTGTAGAAGCTGAGTCGTCTGTTGAGGTAGGCTGGTCCGGAGTTGTGGAGTGCTTTGTGTGCGTGGGTGAGGAGCTTGAAGGTTATCCTCTTGTTGACAGGGAGCCAGTGCAGGTCTCTCAGGTGGGGTGTGATGTGGCTGCGTCGGGGGATGTCGAGGATAAGACGTGCAGAGGCGTTCTGGATGCGTTGCAGCCGTCTCAGGAGCTTAGCCGTTGTTCCTGCGTAGAGGGCGTTCCCATAGTCCAGCCTGCTGGTGACGAGGGCCTGGGTGACTGTTTTTCTTGTTTCGGTGGGGATCCACTTGAAGATCCTGCGGAGCATTCGGAGGATGTTGAAGCAGGATGAGGAAACGGCGTTGACCTGCTTAGTCATGGAGAGGGTGGGGTCGAGGATGACCCCTAGGTTGCGTACGTGGTCGGTGGGTGGCGGGGCTGTTCCCAGTGATGTTGGCCACCAGGAGTCGTCCCAGGCTGAAGGGTTGGAACCAAGGATGAGGACCTCCGTCTTGTCCGAGTTCAGCTTCAGGCGGCTGGTCCTCATCCATTCGGCGACGGCCTTCATTCCTTCATGGAGGTGGGCTTTGGCGGTGTGAGGGTCTTTGGTGAGGGAGAGGATCAGCTGGGTGTCGTCGGCGTAGGAGATGATGTTAAGGTTGTGCTGTCGGGCGACGTGGGCGAGGGTGCCATGTAGATGTTGAACAGCGTTGGGCTGAGGGAGGAGCCTAGGGGTGCGCCGCAGATGATCTTGGTGGCCTTGGATCGGAAGGGGGCGAGGCGGACGCTTTGTGTTCTGCCGGAAAGGAAGGATGTGGTCCAGTCCAGGGCCTTCTCTTGGATCCCGGCGTCGTGAAGGCGTGTTCGTAGTGTGTGGTGGCAGACCGTGTCGAAGGCGGCTGATAGGTCCAGGAGGATGAGGGCTGCTGTTTCTCCATTGTCTAGCAGGGTTCTGATGTCATCGGTGGCGGCGATGAGGGCGGTTTCGGTGCTGTGGTTGCTGCGGAAGCCGGACTGGGAAGGGTCCAGGATGTTGTTCTCCTCGAGGTAGCGGGTCAGTTGTTTGTTGACGATTTTCTCGGTGACCTTCGCGGGGAACGGGAGCAGAGAGATGGGTCGGAAGTTCTTGAGGTCCTTGGGGTCTGCCTTGGGTTTCTTGAGTAAGGCGGTGATCTCGGCGTGCTTCCAGCTTTCCGGGAAGGTTGCTGTCTCGAAGGAGATGTTGATTATTTTCTGGAGATGGGGCGCGATGGCTGTACTGGCTTTGTTGAAGATGTGGTGAGGGCACGGGTCTAGCGGTGAACCGGAGTGGATGGTGTTCATGATCTCGCTGGTGTCCTCGTCGTTGATGTTGGTCCAGGAGAGCAGGCGGTTGGTGGTTGTGGGGCAGTGGTCTCGGTGGTTGCCGGGGCGGTCGTGGTGTTGAAGCTGTCGTGGATGTCGGCGATTTTGCGGTGGAAGAAGGTGGCCAGTGAGTCGCACAGGTCTCGCGACGGCTGGATGTCGTTGGTGTTGGAGCTGGGGTTGGAGAGTTCCTTCACGATGTTGAAGAGCTCTTTGCTGTTGTGTGCGTTGTTGTCTAGGCGGTCTTTGAGTGAGGCCCTTTTGGCGGATCTGATGAGGTGATAGTGACTGCGGGTGGCGCTCTTGTGGGCGGCGTGGCTGTCCGCTGTCCGTTCGTGGAGCCAGATCTTCTCCAGTTTTCGGCATGTTCGTTTGGAGGCCTGGAGGTCTTCGGTGAACCAGGTGGCTTTCTTGCTGGTGTGGCTGTTGGGCGGATTCTTGAGCGGGGCGAGGGTGTTGGCGCAGTCATCGATCCACTGTCTGAGGTTGCGGGCGGCGGTGTCGGGGTCGGAGGGTTCGGCGGGTGGGCTCAGGGCGAGGGTTGTGGTTAGCTGGTCTTCCGTGACTCTGCTCCAGCAGTGGCGAGGCATTTGTTCGGTGCGGTGGTGCGTGGTGGGCTTCCTGTAGGTGAAGTGGATGCAGTGGTGGTCAGTCCAGTGGGGTTCGGAGGTGTGGTTGAAGGAGACGTGTGGGCTTGCGGAAAAGATGGAGTCGAGCGTGTGGCCGGTGGCGTGGGTGGGTGTAGTCACGAGCTGTCTGAGTCCGAGGGTGGCGAGGTTGTCAATCAGGGTGGTGGAGTTGGTGTCCTTGTTGTTCTCGAGGTGGAAGTTCAGGTCCCCGAGGAGGATGTAGTCCGTGGAGGCGATGGCGTGTGTGCTGACGAAGTCAGCGATGGAATCGCTGAACTGTGGTCGGGGTCCGGGGGTCTGTAGATGAGGGTTCCTCTGAGGGTGGTGTTGGGATCGGTGTGGATCTGGAAGTGCATGTGTTCGGCGGTGCTGAGGGTGTCGTCGGTGTTGGTTGAGACTCTGAGGGTGTTCCTGTGGACGATGGCGATGCCTCCTCCGACTCCGTTGGTGCGGTCCCTGCGGGTGATCTTGTATCCGTCCGGGATGGCAATGGCGATGTCGGGGGCTGAAGCGGGATTCAGCCAGGTCTCCGTCAGGAATGCGACGTCTGGGGAGGTTGAGTCGAGAAGGTCCCAGAGTTCGATGGCGTGTTTGCGGGCGGAGCGGGTGTTGAGGAGGATGCATCTGAGGTAGTTGGGTTCTTTCCTGGGCGGTGGTTTGGCGGGGCGGGTGCTGACGAAGCTGCAGTTCCGGCAGGTGAAGGGCCCTTGGGTGCGCTTCGGGTTGCCTGGTAGCAGGCGTGATCTTTTCCGGGGTTGAGTGCGTGGAGGGTGCTGGCGTCGTATCGGCGTCTGTTGATGTGGCGGGCGCGGGGGATGCCCGGACCAGGGGGTCTGGCGCTGGGCGCGGTCACGGCGCGGACGGGCGCAGACGGGCTTGCCTTAAGCGCGCCCGCTGCGCGGCCGCAAAGCGGCCGACATAAATGGGGAGGTGGGAGGGAGGAGCAGGGAATGGGGCAGCGAATGGGCAGTGAGGGGGAGGGGCCGCAGGGGCGCAGCGGCGGGAAACAGGCACAGAAGGGAAAACGAGCACAATCAGGGCATCAAGGGGGCACAGAAAGGAAAAAAACTAGCACAATGAGGGGCAGCAAGGGGGCACAGAAAGGAAAAAACTAGCACAATGAGGGGCAGCAAGGGGGCACAGAAAGGAAAAGCGAGCACAATCAGGGGCAGCAAGGGGGCACAGAAAGGAAAAAACGAGCACAATCAGGGGCAGCAAGGGGGCACAGAAAGGAAAAACGAGCACAATCAGGGGCAGCAAGGGGGGCACAGAAAGGAAAAAACGAGCACAATCAGGGGCAGCAAGGGGGCACAGAAAGGAAAAAAAAACGAGCACAATCAGGGGCAGCAAGGGGGCACAGAAAGGAAAAAACTAGCACAATGAGGGGCAGCAAGGGGGCACAGAAAGGAAAAACGAGCACAATCAGGGGCAGCAAGGGGGCACAGAAAGGAAAAATGAGCACAATCAGGTGCAGCAAGGGGGCACAGAAAGGAAAAACGAGCACAATCAGGGGCAGCAAGGGGGCACAGAAAGGAAAAACGAGCACAATCCGGGGCAGCAGCAGGGCACACAGACGGAGCTGTGTGGTGGGGGAGCGACCTACCGGCCTTAAGTGAAGTGCCCTTTCCTGCCAGTTCATAGCACACAGGCCCCACATGGTCTCCAGCCTTACATTTTTTTCTTTCTCAGTATTATTGTTAATAGAATTGATTTTTACTAAATAATTACATTTAAAGACTGATTGTCCCAAATGGATTGCCAATTTCCTACACATCGAGACACAGCCCCCACAAGGTCTCAGTCGCTGCCATTGCAGGTAAGCGCGGTGAGGCGGGGCATAGCGGGGTGAGTGGGGGGGAGTGACAGAGGACGGAATAGGCAAAATAAAATAAATAAATAAACATAACCACTTACTTTGTGCTCGCCGCATCGCCGAGTCGGCGATGCAGCGAGCGAAAGGTAAGTGGTTTTATTTATTTATTTTGCCTATTCCATCGTCTGTCACTACCCCCTCCCCCCCCCACCTTCCGCACTCCGCGCTTACCTGCACCGGCCGCCCTTGCCAGGTCTCGTGTTTTACTCTTGCTTTTTCAATAACCTTCTTAACGTGTTTTATTGAAAGTGGGATGTAATGTCTCTCCCGAGCCCACCTCCTAGTTTCCAATGTTTCTCATGGGCCCCTTCTATTAATTCATATTGATATGCGATGGAGATTTGTATGGTGCAGGTTATCACCCGTGAGGTTATCCAGGCTCTGGAGTTGAACAGCCAGGTCTTCAGTTTCTTCCGGACATTGAGAAGTGGAGTGGTAGTCCTGATGTATTGAGGAAGTTCTTCCAGTTTTTGATGGCGATGTAGGAGAAAGCGAACCCTCCTGTCTTCCTTCTGGGATGTCAGGGATTTGTGCGAGGGGGAGAGAGGTGGAGCGTAGCTCTCTTAAGGGTTGGTAGAGTTTAAGTCGGTCATTGAGGTACGCTGGTCCTGTGTTGTGGAAGGCTTTGTAGGCGGTCAAATACTAAAAGTACTGTTCTAGTAAAAACACAGCCTTCTATACTCTGTCAATTTCTCAAGAATATTTAGCAGAACTTCACCATATTATGGCTCATCCCTCAGCCATCCTCGTTGACTGCTCAGATCTGCCACACCACACATGACTTCTCAAGCCATGATACAATTGGTCACCCATCTTGCAATAATCCTCATGGCATGCTCTGTTTTGACACCCATCTCATGGTACGACATTTTAGTGTGATAGACTGTCCATAAAGAGCAAGGACTGATTAACGCCACAGTTGCACAACTTTTTTGCTTTTGTTACCCCTTCTGCCACCAGCTGGACATGCAGTTGTGTGATTGCACTTGTGTCTGATAAAGGGAGGGAGGAGAGAGAGAGGGAGAGAGAGAGAGAGAGAGACTGTCTCTGTTAGTGTGTGTGCATTGGTACAAACATCAATGTTTGTCTGTGTGCATGTGTGGCTGCATGTGTGGTGGTTTGTGAGTATGGGTGCCTTGATGTCTTTACATTTATGTTTGTCAGCTTCCGAAAGTCTGTTGGTCTGTGTTTGCATGGATGATTACATTTTTGTTGTTGGTGTCAGCTCTGGAAGGTTTGAGAGCGTTCACATGTCTAATTCCTAGAGGAGACTAAATTTGCCCAGAAGAGCTTAAAAGGTGACAAGAAATACAGATGTGAGGACTCTGGACCACAGTTTGGTCTCTGGGTACAAGTCTTGCACCAGAGGGGATTTAATAAACAGCGCCACCCACAAAAAAACAGTTACTGGTCTTAATAGAAGGTAGCACCTCAATAATGTTCATCCCAGAAACCGACTATTCAAGCAACTAGGATCCCACCTACAAAAGCCTTTATCCAACATCGCTGGGGCTCCCAAAGGATGCTGTCCTGGTAACATGGTTTCCAGTTGTGGGGTAAATATCCATTAACTAGAATCCAGGGTTTAGTTAAGGACCCAACTGGTCCCAATTCTCTTTGACAGGGAGACATAAAAATAGTAGGCCAGTCCTACATATGTTGTCCAACTCAGGTCTTACATTTAGAGGTTCTATGTCTAAGAATCTTCCAGTTGTGGGATACCCACACGACTGGGGGTACCCCCTGTGATCACTGGTGGCACCATTCTGCACTGGGCCCCGGTCTTTTTATTTTAGGCTTCACCTTGGCTTCAACCAGAGATATCTCTGGACCTGTGCGGGCTAGTGCAACAATTGACAAGGTTTCAGAATCAGAAGAACCTCGTCCAGACAGCTGAACCAGAGTCCACACCAGGGTGTCTCATGGTCTCTCTGTGGCTGAATAATAAGGGACATAGACGCCCGACAGTGGCTTGATGGTTCGGAGACAATGCAGATTCACCCTTCTCCAAGTTTGATGGAGCAGATCCTCAACCCAGTTTGTGTTCTTGCATCTTCCTGGTCAACTGGTAGTGGCATCCTTGTAGCTCCTAGAAAGCCCATTGAGTTATCCTTACACAGGCCCTTCCAACGAGCTGGGCCCTTTGCAAGTCTTAGCTTTCTACAGGCAGGCACATCTTCCTTTGTTTCTCAGGCCACTGTTGCAAGGTGACTCTGCAGGATTTCTCAAACAAAGTCCCAGTATGGGGGGAAAATGGTAACCACACAGATGTTCCACTCATGGTCTCTGGTCCTCTTAGCCTAAACTGGTGTACAGGCATCCTCGCATACTGAAAGCCCTGTGGTGGGCAAAGTGAGACGCCAGGGTCAACAACGGGTTCTAAAACATTTGAGAGTGCGTGTGCAGGTTTTTGCAGGTTTCTGTGCCTTGGGGTTCCAGTCAAACCAGCTCAGATTGGCCCAGATATGATTTGACCAATGGAGGTAGTGATTGTGATGGGTGAGGTTCACGAAGGCAGTGAAAACCTGCACTAGGACAAAGAGAGTAGGCTGGGTACCATCCCGCCTCCCATCCTACCTCACCCACCAGTTAAACAGGTTTTGGACAGAAGGACGGGGAGAGTGTGTGTAGACTGGGATGGGCAAATGAACATCACAAGCTTAAAAAAGGACAAACCAATCACAAAATAATACAAAGGAGAACACCATCTTCGGCAATACACACAACACCCCCACCCATACTCATACATGTGATGTCCAAAAGGACCAACCCATGGCTTGTTCACCCATGAAAGACAAAACTCACATTCTGATAATACAACTTATGTATGCATGTGTGAGGTTTTTAAAAGACGCAAACAGAGCTGAAAGAGAATGCTATAGAGGGTCCAAGTCACAGACACAATCAACCCATGGTTGGAGGAGTCGCTGGTTTCTAAGAAGGAACGTGGACTTTTATGGATGTATATATGTTGTATTTTTAGAGCATGAATCTCACTAAAATGCACCGGAGAGCTGTTCCTTCTCTTTCCGGCCATGATGGAGTCAAGGGCCTCCAGTTATGGGAACTGAATGGACCTTGGGGGGACAGTCAGAAGAAAACAGATCAAAATGACCCTGTGTCACTAGACTAGAATCAGGATTCTAAGGATGTCAGTCACCATATAGCCTAAGTTGAGAGGGCAGAAGACACTCTACCTTAGAATAGGGGCTCTCTCTTGGTGTCCCCATGACATTAGAATACCTCTCCTGTTGACTTCCTTCATTGCGGAGCTCATTGGGGGACAAACACAGGACTGTCCAGATGAATCTACATAGGCAAGGTGGAACATCTTCCCCAATCCATACAGTGTTTCAGTTCAAATGTGGCATTCTTAGTACTATTGTTGCCGTTACCTGCCATAATGGTGGCTCTTGATGATACCAGGGGCAGCTACTCCGTTGGAGCGGAGGTGCTTTGCCTCACTTAAATTCCCCCCCAAATCCCCCAAGATTAAAAATAAAATGGTAATTTATTTCCATTTTAATCATGCCCCATCCCGAACAGAGTGACAGCAGCAGGGAGGAGGGTGGGCTGTGTGTGCACTTTTCAAAGTGCGCATGTCCCTTTGGCCAGCCGTCTTGGGACAGCCAGCCACACACACGCAATTTGAAACCTCTAACCTTTAGAGTCAGTGCAGGCCTCCTGGGCGCTGTGGAGCGCCGAGTGAGGCTGCTCCTTCCAATCAGGGCACTGCTCTCACAGCATGAGAGCAGCACCAGGATTGATTCAGAGAGTTGCAGCATCCAGTTCCTGTGAGCGTTGGCAAAAGAAGAGCTCCGGAGCCGAGGACGTCGTTCGGTAAGTCTTTTTAATTTAATTTTACACGCGAGTCCCCCAGCCTCACCCCCTTCCCGGTAGATGCCAGCCGCCGCTGGATGATATCATGCATGTAGCTTGCGGGCACCTTTCTCCTGGCTTCTGATTGTGAAACATGTTGATGTAAATCAGATTCTCTCTAGAATAAGATATAGTAAATGCAGGTGCTTTCTTTTCCTTCCTCATCCTGCCTCTTCCAAGCATTGTTAATTATCTGCTTGTCACATAGGTCTCACAACCTCAGTTGACAGGAAGCAGAACTGTCCCTCAGGTTAAACACACTTTACAAATTCAGACAACAGACTTGCCAGTCAAAACACAGAGATCTTATATTTCAGGCGAAAGAGGTTAAAGCAATCATAAAGGCACATACATGCCTCTGACAAGCACCCTCTGGCACTAAGAGCATCATTCACAAATAAATTCCCCCAAACCAGCACGAAATCTCAGTCAAGTGTGAGATATAAATATATTTTGAAAACATCATCATTTTGCCCTAAAACATCAGCGAAGCTATTTATGAAACTGCACACTGCCAATTACCCAGTGGCGGCTGGTGACATTTGAAAGTGGTGAGGCGTAAAACAATTGTCGTACTTCACTGCGGCGAGCGAGCGCAGCGAGCGAGCCTGAACCACCCGAGAAAATTTTGAAAAAAGAGTGGGCAAATGGTGCATTTTCAAGCAAACTAGAAGGTGTGAAGAACAGCCCTGGAATGCTTTCTGCCCAGAACTCAGGATCCTTCCCACCTGGCAGTGCCAAAGGAAAAAATGAAAACCTGCCTCTTCAAGGAGGCTTTTCTAGCCCTCTACAAAACTCACAGGATGCCTCCCATCCCATACAAGGAAAAAGTCCCTGAAAAATGTTAAAGTGCCGCAGAGGAGCTCTGTGAACTGAGTAAAGAACAAGTGACCTGAGCCTGTCAGATTTTGCTCATCCTGTGCGTATGTAGGGGTTTGGTTACACATGAAATACACCTAGACTCAATATCCAAAACAGCATTACAAAGTGGCCACCAGCCAAAAGTCAGCGCACAACAATTCAATTAAATACATAAATAAATGAAGTGAGAGAGATCCCGCTTAAGCGCAGCGACTGATGTAAGGATAAGAACACCACTCTGATCATCTGCCCTCAGTACCCCTCTTCCATCTCTCATGTGCACAGGGCTCTCTGCCCTCAGTACCCCTCTTCCATCTCTCTTGTGCACAGGGCTCTCTGCCCTCAGTACCCCTCTTCCATCTCTCCAGTGCACAGGGCTCTCTGCCCTCAGTACCCCTCTTCCATCCCTCCCGTGCACAGGGCTCTCTTCCCTCAGTACCCCTCTTCCATCTCTCCTGTGCACAGGGCTCTCTGCCCTCAGTACCCTCCCTCTTCCATCCCTTCTGTGCACAGGGCTCGCTGCCCTCAGTACCCCTCTTCCTTCTCTCTTGTGCACAGTGCTCTCTGCCCTGAAAACGTAGAAATAGGTGAAAGTGAAAAAAAGAAAAGAACGACAGAAAAAAAGAAGATAGGACGCTATTTAAAAGAGTGGACATGCATTTTTTAAAGCTCTTTAACCCAGGGTGGCACAGACTAATTAACTGCCCTTTGCACTGAAATAAACACATTTATACAATTCCAGTTTAAAGATCTCATCTTGCTGATACCGTCATCCAAGTGAATCCTCGTCCCATAAAATATTTCCTCTTTCCTTTTTTCGTGCCATATTAAAGTATTTATATTTTGAGTTTTGAACTTGCTGCCTGTCTCTTTAAAACTGAAAAGGACACACTCAGCTGCCGCCTGATACAATGGACGGATCTGCAATGAAAGCGTCGGCTTTCCCTGACCTGAAATGTGCGACTCAGCTGTAGTCATTTAGGAGCACGGAACCAACGTCGTGTTCTTGAGGAAAAACAACAGCGGAACATTCCCTGGGGATTCAAGTGAGGGAAAAAATTATCGTCTTGAGTCCACACGCCACGATCAAATACAGCTGTCTAGTCTGGCACACAAGACAGCATGGCCAGCAAGAACATGTGTGCATGTGACAGTCAACCACATTGCCTCCCTGGCACTGATTTTCGAGCCTCCCATAGTTGTGCAGAAATGCAAACTCAGACAGCCCAGACACGTGCTTTCATCCAGTATCAAGACAGCCCAGAACAAGTGTGACAATGCACACCCAGTGTGTCAACAACCACTGAGCGGTCACACCTGTGTGTGGAGGCCTAGTAACATGCCATTAAGACCAGAGATGAACGCGTAGTTATTGAAAACATTTACAGGAATCATAGCCGACAGAAACCAAAAACAGCAGGTAAGTGCCGAACCCATTCCGATCATACGAGTTCCAGAACCCGAACTCTGTCATTCCAAGAGTGGGAAGAGAAAGGACAAATGCAAAGCACATAAAGAACATAACAATGCCGGCGCAAACGGGTTGCAACGGCAGCTTTGTCCTGTAGCTCTTTAACATAGATGTGGAGGTTCCTTAAGAAAACAATAACGTTTGCGCTTGGCTTAACCTGATCTCAACTGCACATGTGAAATGTCCACCTATCAGAGCGCACGCCGTGGCATCATTAATCATTGGTGACGCTGTCTTCCATCTCAGCACCACGTGAAGCGTCAGTTCAGAAAAGAGTGTCCCGCATGACCGCAGACCCCATCCGAACGAGCGCATTCTTCTACTTTCACGCGACATTTCATAATGAGTTGTATCTTAAAATAGTAAGCCATGATGAGACCTGTCTCGCGCCAATAATGGTGTTAGTTAAGGTTGCAGGGGAGGTGTTAGTGAAAGATGGCTTCTCCACTCACCAAGAGTTTCACATTTATGAGCCAACCTAATTTCTGCTTCTGTTTTCTTTAGCTACTTATCCCTTCTATAGAAATGTGATGTGTTTAGTGGTTGCAAAAGACTTTGATGCCCGCAGACCCCATCCGAACGAGCGCATTCTTCTACTTTCACGCAACATTTCATACTCGAGTCACGGGGGCAGTCGCGGGGGGGGAGTCGCGGGGGGGGGAGTCGAGTGGGGTGGGGGCCGGCCCGGGGGAGTTTTAATAATAATAAAAAACTTACCTGACCGCCGAGTCCGCGCCTCCTCTGCTCCTGGGCCAGGTACCGCGCCTTCTGCCTTTAACTTACAGCCGCGTCACTTCACCAAACCCCTCTCAGCCAATACCGACACTGCTCCAGCAGCGCCAGGATTGGCTTAGCAGGGGTACTCGCCGCCCTGCCGCCTATTAGGAGAGCGAGGGTTGCCGCGTTGAGCAACCCTCGCTCTCCCGATGTGCAGCTGCCAGCCAGACGCAACACTAGTGCGCATGACTGGGCTGGTCGGAAAAATTTGCCGACCTTCACCAGTCATGCGCACTTGTGCTGCTGCCTGCAGTGCGCTCCGCGGCCGCGCCACCCCCTGACCTCAGTATGCATGTCAGTCAGGTGAGTCATCATGACGCCAGACCGCCCAAAGGGGGTGGGCGGTCAGGCGTCATGATGACTCACCTGACTCTGACTAACATGCATTATCTTAATGTCGGCTGTCTGTCGGGACTCGGGCTGCGGGCGCGGGCTGCTTGTGGGGCAACGCCCCAGCGCCCTAATGGACGCACCGCCACTGCAATTACCTGCTTATATTTTTCGATATATGAACTCAATTCCACCAATCACAGACTTACCGTTTCCAATGCTTACATGTGTAACCACCTACATCAATCATTCAATCAATCAATCAGAGTTTTGTATAGCGCACTAATCACCCCGTGGGGTATCCAGCTGCTAATGAGCAGATTCCACTGTACTCGCCCATATATCACCATCACAAGCCAGCGGTGGGCACCATTGTGCCAGTTATGGACTCCAATGTATTAAGAGTGTCCCCCACAATGTATGAAAGATGAGCATTTTTATGCAAAGGTCATCATTATGCAGTGGGTGGAACCCAGAAGGCCAAGGATGCTTACATTGGCAAAGATTACCAATATTATGCCAAATCTACCACTGTCAGCGGAGGTGACTAGAATAAGAATAGTGGTATCCACAATATGTCAAGAATGGCCACCATGATGCCAATGTCACCATTGTGCCAGGGTCTGACACCATTATACTAGAGATAGCCAGCCATGGCAAGGTTGTTCACGTGAACGCATGTCAAGAATGAGGGCAATTATACCAGGGCCAATATTGGCAACATCACACCAGAGAGGACCACTATTGTGCCGGAGATAGCTGCCACCATTCCAAACATGCTCTCCTAAAGTCAAGGAGTGCCCATGGAAACTATGGGCAGCCCTAGATCCCAAGGGCTACTGTCAAAGATGCAGGGATGTTTGCCAGGGACACACATTGTCTGCCAGGAGGGCCACCACACATAGCGCACACGCACAAACAAAAACACACAGAATGATGCATAGACACACGCATCACAACAGTTACCACCACCCAAAATCCTCACAATTAAGGCAGCTGTTTTGCAGGTGCCTGTCTTATCCATCCTGCTCTGCTTTTCACTAGTGAGTCAATCTCGGCACCTCAAGCTCATACAGTATTTTAGATCCTGTCCATTCACCTTGAGGCAGAAACCAGCCAATTGGGTGTCAGCATTTCAGGTGAATATGTGCAGTGCCCTGGTAGAGAACCAATGGTAGTGATCCCATCACTAGCCCTCACTCAGAACATTCAGAGCAATCACATCACACACAGCCAAGCTGGCACGTGCATGATGGGAGACTTAAACTATCAGGCGTGCAAAGGTGAGCCATGATGCTGCTGACCCTCAGAAGGCTAGGAGCTGTGCTCTGCTGCCCCCTGCAGTGAACGAGAGGTAGCGCTGCAAAACTACCAACCCTCTGGCTGAGCGGTGGCAGGAAGTGTCGTGGGGTTCCATCCAAAGGCCTTCAATCACCAGTCACCACTAATTGGTCTCAGGTGACAGGCTCTCCGCAGACAAAGATGGACATTTCAGCTCGGCTGTAGTCACTAAACATATTTTCCCTTTTTTTTCTCTGCGTGTCCTTTCAGCTGATTTTTCTGCAGAAGTGAAAAAAACAAATTACATTTCAGATTTGATTTATGCTGGTCATTTTACAAAAGATTGTCTTTTTTCTCACTTAGTACTCCTACCAGTCCGCATTCCTCTCCCTTTCCACAGCCCCTTAGGCCCCTCTCATGCACCCTGCTTGTTGTATAATGCATTTCAACATTAGATGCCAGCGTGATTGTTTGAAAATCTGAAGCTCACCCTACCCCCCGCCCCCCCCCCCCACACACACAATCTTACTGACCAAGCTATGCACCTGATTAGGGGGTGCTGATGTGGACTGGGGTGCGGTGCAGTTAGTTGAGTTGGGACATGATGCTGTGTGCTGCTGTTAGGGCGACCTCATAAGGGAATGTCTCCTGTCTATGTATTGTTATTTTATTGACTTCTTGGCTTCCTCAAGTCACGCTTTTCCAGCTCAGCAGGAACAAAAAAAAATTTACAGCTGGCCCAGACACATACCACAACAGCCTGGCATGCAGAAGAAAACCCATCAGAATGACAAAGAATAATGTTCGCTTTAGGGTTAATTGGATTCAGCAGGCTTCCTGTGACCGAGCCGCGGGCCTGTTCTAACTTGTTTAGGGACCACGTTTTCCCACAATGCCGCGCGCTCGTGGGTCTAGATAGCTTCACTAAATATTCAGCTCATGGCTAGATTTAGGTTTTTTTTTTAATGCTTATTGGGCAGGGTGCATTTCAGCGGGGGTCAAAGGGTATGGGGGGTTGAGTGGTCACTTTGGTCGAGGACTGGCCTCTCCCGAGTGCACGTCAAAGGGGGGAAAGGGGGCAGTGGTCACTTTGGTCGAGGGCTGGCCTCTCCTAGGTGCACGTCAAAAGGAGGGAGAGGGGGGAGTGGTCACACTGGTCGAGGGATGGCCTCTCCCGAGTGCACGTCAAAGGTTAAGGAGTCGAACCTGCACTTGTGTGAATTTCTCACGTCCCATTTTCTGTGGGATTATTCTGCACGTGGGTCAGGGCCGGACAGGTCATTTAGTCCATTGGACAGGCCTTTTATTCCACTGGGGCGGGCTGGAGCTAGGTTTTTACGACAGGGGGCTGCTCCTGGTACCTGTCACTTTACCCAGCTCCCCGAGGGGAAGGCTTCAAGAGAGAGAGAAAGAGATGGAGGAGGAAAGTAGAGAGAAAGTGATCAGAGAGGGAGAAGCAGTGGCGGCCGCCGCACAACCCAAGTGGGGGGCGGGAGGGGGAGGACGTGGGGGGGAGGGATTGAGGATAATAGTAGAATCTTTTTTTTAAACTTACCTCTTGCTGCCCCGACGCTAACGGCCACCTCTGTACTTTACTCCCGACAGGCTTTGGGAAGGCACAGGCTAGCCAGCCAATTCAGAAGCTGCTCTCGTGATATTCGAGCAGCATCAGGATTGGTCTGAGCGGCCTTATCTGCTGCTCAGACAGTGCCTGGGAGCCTACAGCTTTTCTCAAACCTGGCTGTGAACACAGCTGGGTTGGAGAAATAGAAGTGCGCATGTCTGTTTGGCCGGCCTAAGATGCCCGGCCAAACTTACATGCGCACTTCTAAGTGCCCACCACTCCTGCCTGTCATGGCCCAGCCCCGCACACACCATCAGCCAGAGTCCCTCACAGAAAAATTAAATTATAGTATTGTTTTAATATCATTTTTCTGTGACGGACTCTGACCAGTGGGGTGACGCTCCTCCGCCATTACGGAGGAGCCGCCCCTGGGGAGAAGAGAGAGAGGAGACAGAGAATGAGGGGATGGAAAGGCAGAGATTGTGTGAGTATACGAACGGAGGGTGGCTAGTTTGAGCATCTTTGCCAGGGCTGCTTTGGTTCCCCAGTCCGTCCCTGACTTGGGTGGTTTGTCTCTCCGCCACAGTCTGCTGCTGCGCCATGCTGTCTCAATGTCCCGTTTTTTGTGGCTTCCAGGACAAGCACGACTAAAAGCTTATCAGAGGGGTTTGAGCTGTCAGCGGGATGCCACGAGCTGCCTGGCAGAATGTCGCTTTCTCTTTTTTCTGTCTTATATAAGCTGTTAAGAGGTGCCTGTCTGCAGCAAACATTTGTTTACTGCATGACTGGGAGAGAGAAGCAGCAGCACAGGAGGGGTCTTACAAAACACAGCTTTGGGAACACATTCACATTGAAACATACTATTAGGGAACGTGGGCACCTACAGTTAACCAGTCAGTAATATGTGAATATAAAACATGCGGGGGTCTGTCCTGAGAATATTCCCTTGGTGTTTATTTTGTTTATTCAGCTGGATTCAAAGTGCTCACATATTGTCAGGCTAGGGGACAGAGATTATGATGTGCCCAAGATCAAACATTTTGTAAAATAGGAGACCCAAACTGCAACATAGTACTACTTCCTGGAAAAGGTGCAACTTTACCACCATATTAAATGTTGGTGATTTTTGGTGAATAGACCATGCAAACGTATGATATCTCTCCCCCTAGCCACCCAATTTACCCTAGGTAATATCCAGTTCAGTTTTTATGAAACCACAAACTAAATAAAAAGGTTTTGATAAATTCTAAAGACTCTGACACTTAACATGGAAATATGTTCAAAAAGTGATTGACTAAGAGTACACAATTTGACCAAATGGGGGGTGGGGCTGGGAATAATTTGCCCACTAGACAACTTCTGAGATGATTTATATATTTTAAAGGGGCCTGAGTTAGAGAAGACCGTTATGGAATGGAACCCCAAAAATGCATTCTGTGACTCATAGTCACATCTGGGTGAAAGAAATGTTGGCTCCTTCGCTCGGGTGATATCAACTAAAGTGGGAGCAGGAGTGCTAGAAAATGTGCTATGGCTAGGATGTTTCTCTGGAGCATCCACAGTAGAAACATTAAAGATAGAGCGTATTTTGATATATAATTAGAAGCATAATTATAATATATAAAACCAAAGGTTACCGGGACGTTATAGTTAGGAAATAGCATTAAAAAGTACAAGTATAATTATAACATATAAAACGAAAGGTTACACGGAGGTTATAGTTAGAAAATAGCATTAAAAACGTAGAAATTCACTGAAAAAACCAAGGATTACAGGGACGTTATGGTTAGGAAACAGAATTAAAAAACCTTAGAAATTCACTGAAAAAAACAAAGGTTAAAGGGACGTTATAATTGGGTTCAGATTTTACAGAAACAAAACCATAGAAATTCAGCAGTTATAGTTATCTCAAGTAACTATAACTCGTGCCCTAATGTAAATATAACTCGCACCTCCGCCATGCACAGTTTTCTCATCAATAATTTCACAGCAAATTTTGCAGTGATTTTAAGAATGATGTCATGGAAGATGTCATGACTGCTGTAATATGTGGGGTAATTAGCAGTAGAGGACCCACCGACTTGATGAAGTGATTGGTGCCAAAATTAGATCACTTTCACTTATCAGTACACAAGGGGATGACATAGGGGGGTAACATGGGGTGGTCTGGTTCAGTCTTGTTCTCTCAGAATAGTAACCTACTTAGCCCTTCAAGCCTCATCTACTTGTTTGAAAGTAGCCAGTCTGGCAAGGTTTTGAGCCATGACCTGATGACATGGATACCTTCAGTATCATGCCAGGGGCTTAGGGTGCAAGCCCCTACTCAACATGCAGCCTCTTTTGGCCTAGTGGAATTCTGTTCCTTTAAAAGTTTGTGTAGGAGGTGCGTGGCTTGGAGATGGTGGCTCTTCGGTGAAGCTCCGCTTCGCCTCCGATGCATTCTTTGAGCGAGGCAGCATGAATCCTATTTATAGCGCTTGACAGGGTGAATATCGCTACATCAAATACTGTGTGTCTTTTGCTTTCTCGCCCTAAGTGCGCCGGGTATGCCCAGACATGGGTCCCGGACTCACTGTGCCACTGGATTCAAGCTAGCCTGGCGGATATGGGGTGAGGCCCCGAAACCGGTCCCAAGATGTTTGTTTCCAGTCCAGAGAGGACCTGGCTTGGCAGTTCGGTCTGGACTGTTCCCATGAGGCACAGGGTCAAGACTGATTTGCATATGGCTGGGTCTAAACTGGAGTGTCATGGTGAGCAAAAGAACGATGGTTTTAACCCAGATCTATTGACTGGGGGAGAATGATTGATTTGCTCTGCATTCCGTCCATCGCCTGTGTGTCTTTTGCTTTCTAGCCCTACGTGTGCCGGGTATGCCCAGGCGTAGGTCCCAAGCTCACTGTGCCACTGGTTTCAAGCTAGCCTGGCTGATGAGGGGTGATGCCCCGAAACCGGTCCCAAGATGCTTGTTTCCGGTCCAGAGTGGACCTGGCTTGGCAGTTTGGTCTGCACTGTTCCCATGAGGCACAGGGTCAAGACTGATTTGCATATGGCTGGGTCTAAACTGGGGTGGCATGGTGAGCAAAAGAACGATGGATTTAACCCAGATCTATTGGCTGGGGGAGAATGTTTGATTTGCTCTGCATTCTGTCCATCATCTGTGTGTCTTTTGCACATCAAATACTGCAGCATGTTTTGACGAGCTTTTCATTGTATTTTTATGGCTGTTAAATCCTTTTTTTTTTGGCTTGCGGTGTGGTCCGCCCGCCATTTTGTTTTTTCTTTTTTTTACACCGCTGACAAGAGGATTGAAAGACCGAGCCCATAGCTTGCAGAAGTCCTACTTACAGCACTTCACAGATTGAATAACACTGAAGCAATGACTGCAGCATGTTATGAAGACCTTCCCATCCTGTTATTATGGTTGTTCTGCTTGTGGTGCGATAAGCTCATCATTTTGTTTTTTCTGACAAGAGAATTGGATGACTGAGTCTTCGGATGTATGTGTAGGTGGGCATCTATGTCCTATACTTTTGACAAAATAATGAATGGATTATTTCTTTCACCCGTTCTGGGATCCAGCAATTTTATAATTTTATGTCTGAGGAATGATGAGCCCGCCATTTGGCCCTCCCATTGAGGTGAATATTGCTCTCTTCATCAGGAGATTCTTGACTACATCAAACCGGTCTCTGTTTTTCTTCATTTGATGCGACAGTAACATTAGTCTTTTCAATTTATGTTTTGCAGCATGGACTTCATTGTTTCAACATTACATGGGGAGAAGTAACAGATTACATAAACGATCTCCACTGCAGGATCATACTAACTCCTGTATCAACTCATATAAAAAGTACTTGTCTGTCATGGTGAAAGACTAGGATCTACATAAAATGGATGGCACAGGTTCATTTGTGATGCAAAAACACTCTCACATTCTTCAGAGGCTATTGCTAAAAAGATAACTACTTCAGGATCAGTAAAGAGATAAAAAAAATATGTTGATTCTCCTCCTAAATCTCGCTCCGCTTTGATGCAGGAGAACTTGATGGATGAACAGAGAGCCCTGAAACCCTTTGTGATGGAAACTACTGCTACGTTACAGAGATTGGAGGAAAGATGGTCTTCCCTGGATAAGAGGATGTTGTTTATGGAACAACGTATCAGTGATGTTGAAGACTCTGTGCCTGATGTTTCTCAACTTTCAAAGGACATTGAATCACTCAAGAAGACAACTGAGGATTTGGAGAATAGAAATAGAAGGAGCAATCTCTGACTTTACGGCATCCCTGAGGGGGGCAGAGGGTCCTGACACAGTTTCTTTTCTCCAAAACATTATACTTAAGATTGTTCACTTCACTCTCTCATCCCCTCTAAATATCAAAAGGGTGCATCGTCTGGGTCCAAGACATTTGTCATCACGCAAATTAAAACCCAGAGGCATCATTATCCTTTTTCTACAATATAAGATGCAGACTGTTTCTGCTGCCGAGCTTCAAATAAAACTTCAGTGATCTGGTAACACAGTCTACATCTCCCAGGATGTTTCTAATGCAACTGCCAATAGAAGGAAACAGTTTTTAGCACTACGACCTCAACTTAAGGCTTTGAATGCCAGATATGGGCTTGCTCAACCGAGCTTCTTCAAAGTTACGTATATGGATAAAACTACTACATACATGGATCCAGTCCTTTTAAAGGCTTTTCTTCAGCAACAAGGAGTATAAGATATGGAGATTGGAGCTCATGCTACTGGCTGACTGTATCTGTCCTAAATAATATTGGTTCCTTAGCATGCTTTATTTTTTCTTTCCTACCTTTTCTGAGTTATTTTTCTCTTTATCTTATATCACTTCTGTATCCTTTCTTGTAATACCTTTTGTTTGTCTAATTACAGGCACTAAACTGCGTATTTGTCTTGGTGTATTTTCTAGTGTTCTTGTTTAGTAGAATTCCAGCTGTAATGTGTTGTTTTATCCATTTGCAGTTCATTTGTGCTTTTTTGTAAGTTCTGATGCTTCCCTTGTATCTATTTTTGAAAAGCCTCATATTTTTCATAATTGAGTTTTTTTCCTCGAACTATTTATGAAATGTCACTCTTGTTTCTGGTCTTTTATGGAGCCATGGTCTGCATGTATTCCTTGGGTGTTACAGCATCCCCACACCTAAACAGGTGCGTGTTTTCCATTTACTAATGATTCTCCTGGTGGCTTATTTTTAGTATTTTTTAGTCACCTTTTTTTCTTACATTTTAAGTGTTTGGGATTTTTCCCAACTCATTTACTTTCTCCCTTTTTGCCTCTCAATTTTCTAACTCTTTTCTTCTCTTCTCTCTCTCCCACTGTCATTATTTTTTCATGTCACTCGACAGTGTATATCAATATATCCAAACAAATGGTAGAATATTTTTGGGATTATAACTTGGAATGTTAAAGGTCTAAAGATTTTCATCAAGAGGCAAAGAGTATTATACCACCTGACTAGACTTAAAGGGCAATTAGTCCCATTACAAGAAACTTGTTTGTCTGATGCTGATATATTTAAATTGCAACAACAATGGGTTGGAGACATTGTCTTCTCTTGCTCTCCTGGCAATAAAGGTGGTGTTGCTTTTTTATGTCATAAATATTGAAATGTTAATATGGTTCTTGAGGAAAAGGACTCTGAGGGTAGATGGTTATTGGTCAATTTGAATGTTAATAATGTAGATTTTTGTATTTTGAATGTGCATGGTCCTAATCACCCACATCCTGAGTTTTGGTCTACTATCTCCCAGAAAATTATATGGTACAGTACAGATCAGTGGAGTGAGCTAAAGAATGATGATGGATTAAACCCAGATCAGTTGACTGGCGGTGAGTGTTTGATTTGCTCTAACGCTCCGTCCATCATCCCCTTTGGTATCGCTTTGTTCGCCCTAAGTTGGCAGGGTATGCCCAGACGTGGGTCCCTTGCTCACTTTGCCACTGGATTCAAGATAGTCTGGCTGATGAGGGTTTTGAACCCGAAACCGGTCCCAGGATGCTTGTTTCCGGTCCAGGGAAGACATGGCTTGGCAGTTCGGGCTGGACTGTTCCCATGAGGCACAGGGTCAGACTGATTTGCATATGGCCATGTCTGAACTGGGGTGGTGGAGTGAGCTAAAGAATGATGATGGATTAAACCCAGATCAGTTGACTGGCGGTGAGTGTTTGATTTGCTCTAATGCTCCGTCCATCATCCCCTTTGGTATTGCTTTGTTCGCCCTAAGTTGGCAGGGTATGCCCAGACGTGGGTCCCTTGCTCACTTTGCCACTGGATTCAAGATAGTCTGGCTGATGAGGGTTTTGAACCCGAAACCGGTCCCAGGATGCTTGTTTCCGGTCCAGGGAAGACATGGCTTGGCAGTTCGGGCTGGACTGTTCCCATGAGGCACAGGGTCAGACTGATTTGCATATGGCCATGTCTGAACTGGGGTGGTGGAGTGAGCTAAAGAATGATGATGGATTAAACCCAGATCAGTTGACTGGCGGTGAGTGTTTGATTTGCTCTAACGCTCCGTCCATCATCCCCTTTGGTATCGATATATTTAAATTGCAACAACAATGGGTTGGAGACATTGTCTTCTCTTGCTCTCCTGGCAATAAAGGTGGTGTTGCTTTTTTATGTCATAAATATTGAAATGTTAATATGGTTCTTGAGGAAAAGGACTCTGAGGGTAGATGGTTATTGGTCAATTTGAATGTTAATAATGTAGATTTTTGTATTTTGAATGTGCATGGTCCTAATCACCCACATCCTGAGTTTTGGTCTACTATCTCCCAGAAAATTATATGGTACAGTACAGATCATTTCATATTAGGAGTACACTGCAATTAGATATTAGATCCCTTTTTAGATAGACAATCCCTGGTTATGTTTACCCTTACTAAGTGAAATAAAGTCTTCCAAATGACAATCTCCCAACAAGCACTCACGGTCTCGTGGAGAATCTTTAATCCGGATCTGAGATAATATACTTTTTACTCTCCAACTCATCACTCTCAAACCCGGATTGATTACTTATTTGTTGGCAAACATATGATTCAGGCCCTTGTCAATTCAGAAATAGGTTCCATAGTCATATCAGACCATACTCCAGTTCGGTCAGATTTTGATCTTCTCTATAATAATTCCAAATCTTCACGCTGGAGATTCAACAATGTTTTGTTAAGTGATCCAGATTTTTTGTCAGAATATGAGTCTTTTGTTCATCAGTTTATTACATTTAATCAACAGATTATATTTTGGTTCAGACTAATTGAGATGCTTTTAAAGCAGCTTCCAGAGGATTCATTATTAATTATATTGCAACTAAAAAGTGTAAGGCTGAAAAAGAATCCTTAACTCTTCTAGATAAGATTAAAAAAAATTAGAACAGAAATATTACACTACTAAAGATGATAAAACAAATCTAGAACGTATTCATGCTAAAATACAATTTAACAAAAATTCCACAGATAAAGCTTGTGGTTATTTATTAAAGCGTAATACCCAATAATATGGGGCAAAAATAGATTAGGCAAACTTCTTGCAAATTGTCTCAAATTTAAAAAAGAAAAATCATCCATCAAATGTATTATTAATACACAGGGTAAACAGGTCTTTAAAAATGCAGTGATCCTGTGTAGTTTTGTTCAATATTATAGAAGATTATACACTCCTGATATGGACCCCTCAGAGGATTTATTAAATAATCACTTCACCAGTATACATATAGCTCATTCTAAACCTCTGGATCTCTCTCCTTTAGAAAAAACTCTGACTACTGATGAACTTCTCTTGGCTTTAAAAAGTTTCCCACAGGGAAGGCACCTGTCCTTGACAGTTTAAGAATTGTATTTACAATTTTCTAATCTTCTAATTCTTTTACTGTTTAAACTACTTGTTACATTCTCATATTTGAATGCTTCTCAAGGGTACTTTACAGAAGCTATGACTTGCCTCATACCAAAAAAAGCCAAGGATCCCAGTTTATGTCACAATTATAGGCCTATATCTCTCATAAATATAGATTGTAAGATTTATGCAAAGGCTCTTGCCATGAGACTAGAAACATATATGCCAGATCTTATAGGTCTAGAACAAACTGGTTTTATTAAGAGGCGTAATATCTCAGATAACTCTCACACTTTTCTCAACATTATTAATCAATCATCTAAATTGAAACATTCTTTGGCAGCAATATCTTTGGATGCTGAAAAAGCAACCAATAGAGGTAATTGGTGATTTCTTAAGAGAGCTTTAAAATGGCATGGAGTAGGACCTAAATTTATAGATCTAATATTTTTTAGGGGTGGGCATAACTCGCGGCGTTTTACTCTGCGGAATTCCGGGGAGTTACATTAAAACTCTGCAAGAGTCCGCAGAGTTCCGCCCACCCCAAATGATGTAATATTTACATTTTATAATTGGTATGTACACCTTGAGATATGTTGTTTTAAGTGTACACCTAGTATTAAAGGCAGAAAATGTTTCTTAGAATCTAAAAGGAGGAGGCTATGCACAGCAGATACCTGTTTAATGTTGGCCGGCAGTTTGCTCCAGGGGTAATTGTGGCAGATGTGGGACTCCACATCAGTGTTCATCTTGCCTTCCTCACTCCCGGGAAGAGATCCGGGACCTCATGCCGCACAGGCCAGTCAGACCTGCAGCTGCAAGGGTGACCCATTGCTTCAGGAACCAGTGGTGCTCACAGCTCCATAGCAGAGGTTCAACCATGAGACCTTCACCAGGGGTTGTCTTGTTCCCATCACAGGTGCTGTTTTGGGGACATGGAGGATAGGGCAGGGGAAAAACTGTTTGCTGTTAGAATAGTGGCAGCAGCACTGGGCCAGGGAACCACAGCACCGTCTTCTAAGCCCACAGACCTGTCCTGAGGTTTCTGCCTGTTCCTGGACCCAGGCCCTGTTAAAATCTTTGTAGAAAAATAAATACTTATTCTTGTTCTGAGAGAGGTGTTACTAACTTATTAATAACTAGGAGTGGGCGCTAGTATACTCCACCATGTGGCAGTTGGTGGACTCCGAACTCCATGCTCCAAGCAGAGCACAAAGTGACAAAACTCAGCGAACTCCGCTGGCGGGAACTCGGGAATGCAGTTTACCACCCACCCCTTATATCTTTACTCTACTTTGTGCCTAAGTCCTCTATATAAATGAATGGTGCTCAATCAGCATATTTTCCTCTGCAACAAGGTACTCGACAAGGTTGCCCTTTATCCCCTCTTCTTTTTGTTTTGGCATTAGAACCATTTGTGATTCAACTCAAAAGTTCTCAAAATTTTACTGGCTTTACCAAATTAAACTTACTGCTTATGCTGATGATATCTTACTTTCTACTCTCATACATATACATATCTACATCAGATGTGTTACCTCAACAAATATTGTGCTAAAGATCAGTTTTCTCGGGGTCGTGGCCAAGCGGTCCGACATGGCGGACGCGCTGTAACATCGCTCCCGTAGCCTGCTAATAATCCTCCATGAATCCTGCCATTTTACTGCAGCTGTCTCCCAGCCGATCGTCTGAGAGACACGGTGAGGCGGTGGGACTCCCGTAACATCTGCATCGAGCGCCTACTCCCGCCGTGGAGCTGACATATCTGCCGGCGTGGCTGGGCCCGGGCCTCGGCCTAGGTGCACCTTGCCTCCGGAGGGTCGGGCCTGTGGCCGCGGGCTGTGGACAGACGTGGGTCTTGCTTGCCTGTGGGGGCCCATCCGGACGTCGCCCTCAATACAGACGAAGCTGCCTTTTGCCCTGGGGCCCTGCCGTAGCCCATCAGCCGGGTAAGCAGACCGCCGGTGAAAAGTGCGTGAAGTGATAAGTGCTAGTGACTTAAAATTTACATCGCATTGACAACACTGTACAAAACTCCGTAGTTAATAAGATATGTTTGAAGGAGTTTCGGTTGTGGAAGTCGACGGCTAACCCGCTCCAACAGACTCCGGCACCATTCACTGTATGCTGTGTGCATTGGAAGTAGCAGGATCCAGTCCCTCCTTTTCTATCTCAACTGGCCCCAGCGGGCTACATTGGTTCACCGTGATTGACTCCCCCTTGCCTACATCCAGTACGAACTTCGCTGACTGGCTGGACCTCCTACAGTTACCACATTCGCTTGAACCAGCACGGTCATCTAGACCCCACGACGATCCTTATACGCATCGTTCCACTACCAGATCCTACCTGCTCACACGCTTTCTCGTCCTGATGATGATCTCTAACTAAAGAGATCGAAACGCCGTCAACTTCCACAACCGAAACTCCTTCAAACATATCTTATTAACTACGGAGTTTTGTACAGTGTTGTCAATGCGATGTAAATTTTAAGTCACTAGCACTTATCACTTCACGCACTTTTCACCTCCTGTGTGAGCACCAGGACTAGCTCCTATAATGTGAATGATACTCCTTTTATGATGTTAATAAATGTGATATCATTTGTACAACCTTGCGTCCCCGCACATTTTGTTTTCCCAGTCCTGTTGGGACTCTCTGTTCACTACTAAAACCTAGACTAAGACAACACTTGAAATAATAGTAGCTCTGGCTACCCGAGGACCCAATTGGCCTCACCCTAGACCGCTGTCTTTTGCAAATTCATACAAATCACAGACCTACTTTTTTGATTCACCTGAAGAGGCCTTCAACTGGACAGACGAATCGGTTAAACGCAAGATCAACGCTCCTCCTGGAATGGACTCTGACGCCTCATCGGTGTGCTCCGGCTGGGACCTGCCCAGACTCAACGGGAAACAGCAGCGCCGGTCGCGCTCGAGACGAAGATCCCAGCCCCGTAGTAGCTCTCGTAGACGCGCAACGGATGGGTGGCAATCCCAGTCACCTTCATAAAAAACACTCTCGGACTATACCTATGACATATCTCTCTCGATGGCAACTCAAATCTGGGCTACCTAGTTCTTGTACATTTTGGCAAGACTGAAGACGCTTTAATGTACGTATCATGTTCTGTTGGGATCCATTGGATGGGAGCGGATCCTACCCCCGTTGGGGGCGGGACGTTCACCATTCTGCGACAGATGCTTCCACGTTATTGAGGTATTGGGGGGGAGGGGGAGGTTTGGGATTCTGGGGAAATGTATGTTCTTTGTCAGTGTCACCGTGTTTTACGTCCTACTTCGACTCCGCGTGCATTAAAATACCCATTTGCTAGTCCATTTGCATGATATATACCCGAAATGACGGACGCTCAGGCCAGGCGATTAACCATTATTAGTTAGAATGTTCGCGGCTTACTGGACAAGGTTAAACGAGGGGCAGTACTCCGGCAGGCTAGGTGATATAATGCAGACATCCTGATGCTGCAGGAAACACACCTGCTGGGCAACAAGACGCTCTGCCTGGCGCGCTTTGGTTTTGCTCAAACTTACCACTCTGGATTCACTAGGGGTTCTTGGAGAGTGGCGATATTAATCCATCGCAGACTGCCATTTGTCCATGAACGGTCTTGGTCTGACTCCCAGGGCAGGTACATAGTGGTGTCTGGCACGCTCTATCATGAGCGTATCACTCTAGTTTGTGTGTATGCCCCCCCTCCCTTGTCGTCGTCCTTGGTGGAATGGATGACTTCCCTTTGGGCTGAATTTCCGGAGGGCCTACTGTTAGCTGGGGGCGATTGGAATGACGTTATGTGCCCCTCAATGGACAGATGGTGCAGCACAGGGCCGCAGACTGGCATGCACGAGTTGAAACTCCACGCGCTGACTCAGGGACTGGGATGGGTTGATACCTGGCGGAAACTACACCCTACAGCAAATGAATACACATATTTTTCAAATATACACAATTCCTTCTCTCGCCTTGACCATATATTCATATCTGCCCTTCACGTCCACAAAATTCAGACGGCAGAGATCTTGCCCAGAGGCCTGTCAGATCACTCTCCAATTACACTGGTAGTACATCTAAGCCCTGATCGCTCCCCGCCCCGCTGGCGCCTCTCCACATGGCTACTACAGGACGATCCCTATCATCAACAGATGTATACAGCCCTCTCTGATTACTTTGCACATAATGTTGGCACCGTGGACTCCCCGGGGACCCTTTGGGAGGCCATGAAACCAACGCTGCGGGGGGTGGACATTGCATTCTGCATTGCGCGGCGAGGACAGCGCCGCGAGAAATTGGTCCATACAGAAGCGCAAATCCTAGACTTAGAACGCTGGAGCAGAGAGGCCGATGGCACGGCAGCTCGCCGCCAACTCCCAGTAGTCCAACAACTTTACGCCAGCGACCTCCTAGACGAAGCCAAACTGTATTGGCTTGCCATGCGTAGCCGCATCTATCAGTGGGGTGACAAATCTAGCGCCCTTTTGCATCGCCTGTGCCAACAGACGCTCTGACCTGTGACCCTTCCCGAAATCCGAGGACCGACGGGTGAAGTGCTTACAGACCCCGCTCGCATTGCAACCAGCTTTGCTGAGTATTACACGGACCTATACGCCCCGCGGGAGACCCTCCCTGCGACCACCATTGATCGATTTTTGCCCGATCTGCCCCCGCAGTCTCTGCCCGATTCTGTGCGTGATGACCTGTATGCTCCGATCACCACGGAGGAGGTCCAGAGTGCCCTTGCAGATATGCGCTCGGGTAAAGCACCAGGCCCAAACGGTTTTCCGTGTGAGTTCTACAAGAAATACTCATCCCAAATTTCAGTGCACTATCTGGCGGCTCTTCATGCTGCTGTGGGGGATGGCCACCTCCCGGCTGACTGGAGTCACGCCGAGATAGTGGTCTTCCCCAATCCGGGCCGACCACCAGAGTTGCACGCCTCATACAGACCGATCTCATTACTCAATGTAGAGGCCAAACTCCTGGCCAAAATCATTGCTAACCGCATTGTCCCGTATATTACCACACTGGTCCATCCCGATCAAGTGGGCTTTATGCCCAACCATGCCACCCGACACAATATTCATCGCGCACACAGCGCGATTGCTTCTGTAGACCGGCTGAATGAACCACCTGCGCTCCTTCTTGCCTTTGATTCCCTTAGCTGGACCTATCTGTTTGCACTCTTGGACCGCCTAAACATTGGCCCTAGACTT
This sequence comes from Calotriton arnoldi, assembly GCA_963921515.1. NCBI lineage: Eukaryota > Metazoa > Chordata > Amphibia > Caudata > Salamandridae > Calotriton > Calotriton arnoldi. The sequence continues at coordinate 1,096,319 of CAWUFW010000023.1, forward strand.
CTTAAATACATTCGCCTCCTTTACACAGACATCACTGCCTCGGTACGGATCGCTGGCTCAATCTCGCGGCCGCTCCACATCATGCTCAGGATGCCCTCTTTCTCCCTATCTGTTCGCACTCGCTATGGAACCACTCGCGGCCTGGGTGGGAATCGGCGCCCAGATATATGGTTTCGAGTGGTCGCGCGAGGTATCCGATCGTATAGCACTATACGCTGACGATGTGTTGTTCTTTTTTACACGCCCGAATAGATCTGGCCTGCGCCTGCTTCGAATAATGGAAATCGTTGGCCAAAACTCTGGTCTCTATATGAATGCTCGCAAGTCCTACTTGTGGCCTCTGTGCGGGAGTGATCAGCTTGGAACTTGGGCACAACAGGTGACAGTGGTGCCGGATGGCTTTAAATACCTTGGGGTGTTCTTGTCGTCGTCTCAACCTGGCTCCTGGACTAAAAATCTGGCCCCTCTGCTGCCTCAGATTAAACAACAGGTGAGCTCCTGGTCGCATTTGCCCCTGACGCTATTCGGCAGATCGGCCAGCTTTAAAATGGTTTTGCTACCCTATCTACTCTGCCAACTCCAAAACCATCTCTACCCAATACCACATACATGGTTCCCGCAATTATACTCGGTTCTCAGTCACTTCCTCTGGGGGGGGCTCCGTGCGGGTCGCCCTACGAACGTGCTTTCAGTTCACGTACTGTGGGGGGCTTGCGACCCCGGATATCCAGACATACCATGCAGCGTCACATCTCCTCATCTTAAACGATTGGTGGTATGGCGACCAAAGCGACCCTGCCTATGCGCTCGAGCATTGGTTAATAGACTCTAAATCTCTGCACATGATTCTACATTCTAACACGACACTCAACCCGCTGCCGCCTGCAACCCGGACCGTCTTTGTGATCTGGCGGCAGGCTCTGCGCAGGATCGGGTGGTGGGGTAGACTTACTAAGGAGACCCCCTCTGGCGTAATGGCCTCCTACCGCAACTGCTCGAACTTCCCGGGTTTGTGGGCTGGGACGCTATTGGAATCTCAACGGTTGGGGATGTTCTTCAAGGTCGAACCCTTAAGTCCTTCCAACAACTACAATCCGACTTCCAAATGCCCCGATCCCAATTTTACAAAAATCTTCAAATTCGCCACGCATTCTCACCTTACCTTGCGCGACAAGACACCATCCCCGATTTCAACCCCATTGAGGCCAAGGTGTTTCTGTGTGAGATGGGTGCACACAAAATCACAGCGCTATACCGCACCTTGGTCACTAATAGTCATAGCACACTTTACAAAACCAGGGAGGCCTGGCAGGAAGACCTGGGTCCACTTGATGAAGACGACTGGACGGAGGCTCTTGAATCCCCGCGCGGTGCGCCATCGCGGCGCGCCTACGGCTTACACAATTCAAATACCTCCACAGGGTTTACTTTACTCGCTACAGACTTTGGCGCGCTGGGATGATTGCTCCTCCCCTGTGCCTGCGCTGCGGATTGGCGGAGGGTACCTTCCTCCGCACGATATGGGACTGTACCACCCTATTGCGGTTTTGGCGTGGGGTGCTGTCCTGCCTCTCCGAGGTCTTGGGGTGGGATGTTCCACGGTCTCCGCGCCTAACTATGCTTCACATTACCGATGGGATCGGAGGCAATAGATACAAAAGACACCTGCTATTTCTGGGGCTTACCTTAGCTAAGCGCGACATTGCCATGACTTGGAAGGCGACTTCCCCGCCCTCAGATGGGGCATGGAAGCGAGGCCTTGATTTCTCCATGGGGCTGGAAATTCCGAACTTTAAGGCACGGGGATGCCCCCAGAAACACCCGAAAATATGGAAGCGATGGGCCGACCATCGAGGTCTATATCTTGAACCTATCCCCCCAGCGCTCTGTACCGATGATTTGCCTTGACGATCCACAGTTGGTTATGCACACTGTGATTAATTGTACTTATACTAGTTTATCGCAATTGGAGTCATTATCCTATATTGCTTACATGGACGAAGTGACACTGCTGTTCTTTGTTTATAATGTTTATTTTCATTTGATTCAGTTCTATGTATCCCCATTTGTTCGACAAACCTATTGTAAAAAGTTGACATCTTTACTAATGCCATATCATGTATATGATGTATTGCCCTGGACCCTCCTGGGCTCATTTTGCCTGTCAACAATAAAATCTGTTGTGAAAAAAAAAAGATCAGTTTTTTCATACAGGTTTGGCATGGAACTCGTCAAAGATTAAAGTTTTGGGTGTTTGGTATTGTAGTTCCCTTAGGGACACTCTTAAAACTAATAGTAATGAACTCCTTGAGAGAATTTGTGGCTCCGTCCAGAAATGTTCCTCTTTGTTTTTGTCCTGATGGAGAAGTATAAACACAATTAAAATGATCTTATTACCAGTTATGAGTTTTTTCCTTATGATGTTTCCAATTAAAATTTCTAAAAAAGTCTTTCTACAGATCGATAGTATCCTTTCCAAATTTCTCTGGAATGGTAAAAGCAGTGGCGGCTCGCAGAGGTAACGCTGTGGGGCCATGAGGCAGGGCGGGGGAGGGGCTGGGTGGGGGGTAGTGGAGTCCGACATACGACGGCAAAGGCGAACGTAAATAAATAAATAAATATCTGCCGTCGTATGTCGGACTCTACTACCCCCCCACCCGGCCCCTAACCCACCCCGCCTCACCGCCCCACAGCGTTACCTCTGCGAGCCGCCACTGGTAAAAAGTCACATATATTACTTAGTAGACTCAAACTCTCCTAACATCAGGCTGGGGTTAACTTTTCAGATTTTATGCGGTATCACATAATCATTTATAATCAAGCAATATACGAGCCTCAATATATCTCCCTCTTCCACTAATTCTAAACTTTGGTCTTACCTGGAACTGACACTAATCTTTCTATTTACCTGTATGCACATACCTTCTAGGTCCTCGCCACCCACGTTTCGGCTACCATCCACATTAACCCATGCTTGTACTTTGTTAAAACCACATATGGTTTATAACAGACATGCTTTATATAAATGTTATACAAGTCCCATATGGTATAATAAAAACATCACTAAAAATGGTCGAACCCTCTTCTGGAAAGATTGGGCAAATAGAGGTTTGTTGATGATTTCACAGTTATTTCATAATGATAGTGTGTTCTCCATTGCTGTACTCTCTCATAAATTTAGTCTACCTAGTTCAATTTTCTTTACAAACATATTAATTCTGCATTTAATAATTTCTTATCTTCTACTATAGACTGGAGAACAACACTGGACAAGTCGTTATGTCCTACAGTGTATCATAAATCTTCCATTTTATCAAAATTGCTGGGGGTCATCAGGATAAACAAGAACTAAATCTAATATTGAATTATTCTGGAAAGCTGATTTCTAATGTACTTGTCCATTTTTCGTTTGGGACAACATTTGGTTAAAGTTGCATTCTACAGCTCGTTCTGCCAGTTTAGCACAAACTCTAGTTTTTTTTCACAATAGGATGTACGTTACCCCAGACAAATTATTTAGATTTGTTTTGGCTGGATGGCAGTCATGCTGGAGATGCGATGTTTCTGATGGTTCATATATACATATGTTTTACTTGTCCTAGAGTAGTAGAATTTTGGAAGTCGGTATGGTTTAAGATTAATGTCATTACCAGGATTTTCTCACCAATCTTTTTGTATAAAATATTTTTAGGTGGGGTACATACATATAGATTGGTCTTGTAATTCTTTGCTTGCAAAATTGGTTGATATGTTAATAGCTATTGCTTTACAGGTTATGGCCTCCAATTTTAAAATGAAGGATAATATCTCTAGCCATCTTTGGTGGAATCTAATGTGTCATAATCACAGATTAGATACTTTCAATTCAAGTTCACTCCCCACAGCTATTAAAAGTGAACTGCCATAGCTACCAATTATTAATTACCTATTGAAGAAATCTATTTAACTTTTCTTCCGTTTATTTGAGCTAAATTGCAAATAATATCTGCTTATATCTTTAGACATTTTTGATCTAAACACAATTCATTGTTTATGTTCATGCATTATAATGGAAGTTTTAATTTATATTATTTTCATCCCTGTCTATGATATCTCCTTTATTTCTCTTTCTTTTTTCCTTTTTCTTACCTTTCCCCCCCATTTTTTGAAGCAAAATATTCATACCTTAGCAGTTACACAAGAATCGTGATTGTTATGATAAAATATGTAACCTTGGTCAATCCTTTCTTTTTTTATGTCTCACTATACTTTATATTGTTAATCGAAATGTTATATTTATGGCACCTTTTTGTATCTTCAGTTCTCATAGAGTTTTGTAAACTAAAAAATAAAGTTGTGTAATTTCTGCTGAGGTTGCCAACGTAAATTACTATTTAAATATTAGTCACTGGACCTAAATGTTCAGTAGTAGGCACTATCCCTGCTTTTATAAAGTGTCACAGCCTCTGCTCATGTCACCAGCTTTGATCGCTGACCCAGAAGCTGTTCAGTTCCCCTGGTGACATGTCACATATTTGTCAGCATCCCTGCCTTTAAAGGTTGCTTAGTCTCTGTGAATGTTTCCATCTTGATGGTTGTCCCTTGTGCATTTATGCTCTTTAGGTGAAAGCACGGGCACTGCTCTATTGTCCCTCTGGCTAGGATGGCGCTATATGGATGCCAATGGGCATAAGAGAAGGCCAGAAGACTCCCACCAAGCAGTAATGAAAGACAGCCCCCTCATTCCAGGTTGTGAATGGTCACTCACATGCCCGGGTCCTGCTGCCACCCACTGCACTTGTTGTACTAATCACAACTACACATCGATGTAAAGATAGAGGACATTACTCTGTCTAAGCAATTTATAACTGATCACTCAATCCAAAGAAAAAATAGTTCACCCACCCATACACATAAAACAGTCTCATGATCAAGCAGAATTTACTACTACACTAATCTACATTTAATACATTTAATAAACTCTCTAAAATCCTCATATAACCAAATACTGACAAACAACACACACAATTGACTGATGGCCGTCCTACATAGCTACCCCTAGACAATGGAATGCACTACGATGCCATAACAATTGTAGTTAGCACTACACAAATGAGAATAAGTTAATGTAACATAACAACAACCTACCTTTTAGGAGATTTTACCTTCAACCTGTCCATACGGCAACTTTTGTTCCATAGATTGCCTTGGGAGTCATAATGTTTCAGGTGATGGTGAGGATTTTTTGTGCCACAGCTTGGAGGTCTTTTTAATGGTTAGCAGTGTTGACCCATTATCTTAAAGGCACAAAAGTGTTTTCTAGTGCTGGGACTGCTCTCATCCTAACAGATACTTCTATATGGCTGAGCTCACATTAACACAGGAAACTTTATATGCAGAGCTTTAAATGGGATGGGCCCCTCCGAGTCACAGACCCAGTAGTAATTTAAAACGGATAAAAGTAGTTCAGAAAACATGGTCATCCAATCCTTGGCCTCACTGCAGAGTGCACAGAGACAACCATTGACAAAGACAATAGTTCTGGCTGGTTTTAGGTGTACTGAATTGTGTGCTGGTAGTTGGTCCCCGCTTGCCTGCCCTGGTCGCACTTAGCAATTGAACCTCCTGGTTCTGTAGTAACACTCTTTTTTGCAATGATTTTACTTCAAACAATAATGTTCAAACGTTTTTTCTGTTGTTTATTCAAAATAATTCTGTATGCGTTGAATACAATTGACACCTTGTTTTAAATTTCAATATTAATTTTTGTTAATTCATCAAACATATCCAATGAATCCAAAACGAGTAAATGCCCAATCCCCAATGCATTTCGGGGCAGATGACCCTTCTTCAGGGGTTTGTAAACAATGCAAATGTAAAAATCTGTCAGCACTGTAAACAGTTTGTTTAAATAGAAAATTTTTATGAACCTCACACCGTGATCTGTTGCTTAAGCATCTCCACAAGCGATCCAACAACGTCCAACTAGTGCATACGCTAGAATTTGCCTTGTTTTGAAACATCGATCGCGTTAACAAGTGCCACGTGTGTATATCCCCATGAATGTGCTCAAGCGTCTAGACGGCATGCAATCAGTACAAAAGTTACTGCATTGACTACTGCGTATTGAAAAATAGTCCATGTAGTACCAGGCGTGCTGGAATTCGCAAAGCAAGTTATCACGTTGCACACAAAAATACTACATGCTCAAAGGTGTCCCGTGTTTTACAGATGTGCTTTACCATCGTGTTGATGTTAAAAAATAGTCTGTGCTATACCGGGCATGTTGGTGTTCACAAAATAAGCTACCGCGTAGGCTACAAAGATTCTATGTGCTCAAAGGTATCCCGTTCTTTACCAGCGTCCTTTGACGACATGCTGGTGCTCATGAGTTGAAAAGGCTGCATGATATAGAAACCCGCCGTGCTTTGTTGGCGTGCTTTGCCGACATGCTGGTGTTCGTGAGTTAAAAAAGCTACATGCTATAGAAACCAAGTACCCAGTGTTAACAAAATTCAACGAGTGTTCTCCTCTTGCCGGTACTGTGAGCCACCAGTCTGCCATGTTTCCCATAGACAATTGAATGATGGTATTTAAAAAGGCTGTGGTGTCTTTGATGTGGTATTGCCACTGCTGAACAATGGGCTGAAGAAAATAATCCAAATACCTGCCAATGGGTTCATGAATCGACCCACAGGCCGATACAATAGGTCGAAGTGGAGGGTTCATTAGATTTTTGTGGACTTTAGGAAGCATGTAAAATTGAGGTCTACGTGGATATTGAATAAATAGGTAATTGTAAGTCCGGGCACTTATCCATTCCATGTCTGCTGTCATTTTTAAGATTTCCTTGAGGGTGGTCTGAAAAGCTGATGTGGGATCTGTTGACATGCGACTGTAAATATTAGTGTCATTTACATGCGTCCTCACTTAGTGAACATAATGGCCCTCGTTACGATGGGAGCAGACCGCCATCGACAGGCCATCGGTGGCATTCCACCCGTCATCCAGGGCATCGGTTCAACAGCTGCATTACAATGCAGCCGGTCAGACCACAAAGGTCGGCGGCAGGTAGGACCACTGCCTCTGACAGTATCAAAGATCCCATGGGGATGGTGGTCGGATTCCTAACCCTACAACAGAGGCGGAGCCTGCGAAGGCACCGTCGTAGGGATTAGGATATCCTTTTCCCACTGTCTGTTCATGTTGGTCCCACCGCCATGAACAGGCAGACGGAAACTGACTTTGGGGGCCCCAAGCAGGGCCCCGTCCCCTGATGGCCACTGCTAAGTGGCCTGGGGGGCACATGTAGTGATGTAGTGGCCCCCCACACATCCATGCACTGTGTGCCAGGCACCACATGGTGCCTGGCACACTGTGCATGGATATGCACAAAGTGCCCTTTTCTACTGTGGCTTGTGCTGAGGCCCTTTTCCTGGGCAGCAGCACAAGCCACAGTAGAAAAAAGCATTTTACGACGGCCTGCACGGTGGTCCTATGCTTATCAGGCAGGTGGGACAGCCGACACATTCATGGACAGTCACCTGCCCGAAACTATGGCGGTTGGCGGCACGACCGACCACCATTGTAATAAGGGTCAATTTTCAATGTCCATGACCGCAAGGGCCCCTCCTTTGTCTGCAAGCTGAAATGTGAGATTGTTCTCTTCTGCTAAGGCTCGCAGAGTGCTTCACTCTCTGTTGGTAAGATTTCGTAAATGAGCAACATCAAGTTTTATTGATTGAAATTCATTCTTGACTAGTCTTTCAGAAGAATCTAAAGACTTATGAGAAATAGGGGACAAAAATGTACTTTTTGCTCTGAATTCATTGTATTCTGGTTCTTGTATGATCTGTGCAGAAGGCTCCAAAGTGCTAAAAAAAATTGTTAAGGCATATATTTCTCATGAATCTGAAAAAAGGTTATTCAGTTTCAATGCTATTGGTCTGATATGAGGGTACAAAAGAAGTCCCTTTCTTCAAATTCACAAATTGAGCATTGGTTAAGTGTGCTTTCGAGATGTTAATCACTAAATCTTTCTCTTGCTGCGCAAGTTCCTCCGCTCTTTTTCTTGCTCTGTCTCTTTGGCTCCTCCTTGTCTTTCCACATTTTGTCAGGTAGATTGTTGGCCACTGAGCCTATGGCTAAAAAAGTAGATTTAGTGAGTTTTGCTCCTGATATGCTTGTAGTTGGTTGTTCACTTGTTGTTTGAATGGATACTGGTGCTCTGTCGGTGGCTATATCTGTATTAGTTGTGAGATTCTCTTCCGAAGATACTGTGGTGGGATTTCTTTGCCATCTTCTTTGGGAATACACATCTGCCCAGGTGTATACTTCGTCCAATATATAGTCTCTTGTGTCCCTTCTAAAAAATGTTATCTTGCAACCATGTATTTCCTTTGCGTACCCATCTAATTTCTTGTTGATGTCATCTAAGATGTTTTTCCATTCATCTTCTGGTAGTTTTTGGGACAATTCCAATTTTACATTGTAAATATCTTCCTCCAATTTTTTCAAGATGTTAGAAAGCTCCTCAATAATCAATCAAATGAGAGCCAAAGAACATTTGTTCAATACTGAGTACCATTTTTTCATGAAAGATTTGTTAGATTTACATAACACGGGTTTCAACACTAAGTAAACCTCTGGGGATTCTTTTGACCTTATGGTATTGTTTTAGTGTGTAATCTCTGATTGATCTCTTTCCGAGATAAGTACTCCAGTGGTTTTAATAACTGTGTCGTTGTGCCTGCTTCCGTGCTGAATTTCCTGACGTCCTTGATTAATCTGTAGATTTCATTAGCAGCTTCCGCAGTGAAAACCAATGTTTCGGCTTTTTTTAGAAGTTAAATTGTCTGGTTTTAGGTGTACGCCAGTTGTGTTATATATCTGGATGCAATAACAGAAAGCTCTGAGAGACACCAATATACTGGTCTGGTGGCACACTATGGAAATCACAGAAATGTAGTTTACTTTTAAGCCACGCCCATAATTACATAGTCCACGCCCCTTTTAGAGACACCCCTCCCTGTTTTTTTCATCCCACTTAAACCCTGTTTATAGGTTTCCTAGCTCCGTGCCTGAGTAGGTTATCCAGCCCAGATTTTTGTTTTGCATTCTTGGACTTCTAGTACTGTTCATCTGATCATATTATCAGGACTACAGGACAAAGAATGCAAAGCACAAACAAGGCCTCACTTATGGACCTGAGAAACTTGAGAGCTCTGATGGAGACCCTCAACCAGCTCAGATCCACACGAAGCGGAAATGAAGATTTGCCGCAGTGTTTGTATGCACTTTAACATGTCAGTATCCCACTGGTTCTGGGAGTGATAGGTGCATACCATATTTTCAGGCTATCCATACATATTTACATAAGGCACGAAGTGCACATAAGCAGGATACTGCAAGTCAACCAAGAGTAGTATGTCCCTACACCGGCACAAGACCAGAGCTTTAAGTGGGCTGGGCCCTGCTGGTGCTCAGCACTGGCAGTTCTAAAAAGCAGGTGCTGACACGGGTCCCTATCGGGCTCTCCATTTCTACCCTCAGGATGGGGAAAAAAATCTTAACTCTGCAGCAGTACACACTTCACTGACTTTGATGTAACTTCAAAGCCACTCGCTATGATTCTTTCACAGTCTCATCATTTCAGGACTAAAGCATTTTCAATACTCTATACAACGAAGCCATAGTTGGTGTCTATTTAGCTTATGCAACCAACAACCATTGGCAAAGCCAATAGTGCTGGCTTGTAGGTATAATGTCACTTCTTGTATTATATATCTGGATGCAATGACAGAACAGCAAAATACCAGTCAGGCGGCACACTATTCAAAGCACAAATGTTTAGCTTATGTTAATAAAGCCAAGCCCTTAATTACATCGGCCACTCCCCTTTGAGATACCCCAGCCCCCGTTTTTTTTTTATCCCACTTAAAGCCCTGCACAAGACTATCACAGAGAATCTAAATGGAGCTCCTTTACATAGTCAATTACCATGATGAAGATTTGGTTGGCGGGGATGTGGGACTCCTGGACCTGCGTTGGGCACCGCTGATCTCTAATGCAGACAATTCAGGTCTTGTTGAAGCCATGGTTTTACAAACAGCTTCTGATGGAATAAATCTATGTATTATTCACCCCCTCCACGTCCCCGCACCTGCCCCCTCCGACTGCCTTACACATACACAACTTCACGCATGCATGCAAATATCCTATTTTGGGCCAACAGCCGACCGACGCCGAGCGTCGTGGAAGCTTTCCCGGACTACACAACCTCCTCCCGCCCGCTCCGCTCGTTTCTGGGGACAAAAGCCTCTTCTTTCATCTCAGCATCGCGTTTCTGCAATCAATTGAACCCTCAAAAATGGCGGCTTTTGTACTCCGGGCGCCTCATCAATATTGATGCGCGCGCGCAGCGGCCCGTTGATTGTTGCGCAGCGAGAATGGAGCGTGTTTGATCAGGAGAGTAAGAGAAGTCGGTGACAGGCTCCGGAGAGCTGGCGGCGGCCTCCCACGCAGGAAGATGGGGGGAGAGCACGCCACGCACGGGGCCAGCGACTTCAAACCTCGGTAGCCCATCTCTAGCTGCGCCGACAGGTGCGGCCTCATGACAGGTGGGGCATTCAGGCGCTACACCGCACGTGCCTTGGACAGTGACCACGAATGTTCACACCTGGCTTTGTATCTGGGCACCTCCACCCTCGCCTTCACTCCCTCTGATCTAGTTTGCCATTTTTGCTTACTGTTTATTTCCGGTGATTTCTCGTGCGCTTCGTGGCTCTGTGAGGTTCTTTGTAATTATATGTTACTTTACGTATATATTCATTTTTTATAATTTATTTATTTGTGTTTTTATGGTCATATTCAGGATTACGGGTGTTGCACTTAGAATACTACTCTCTTACTGACTTGCTTTCTTACATACCCATCCATGCCTCGGTTATTGTCGGATATTGCCAGGGTCTGTCTTCGTTTTCTAGACACCAAAATGTTTACTGCAGAGATCTTTTGTCTCTTAATCAGTGCTAGATTAAGGCATTTTAGGGCCCTGTACGAACTTTTTAGGGCTCCTTCACTATAGATTTTTGCACAAGAGGCCGGGGGCAACAGGGGTGTAAAAGGAATTCCTCTTTTAATATGACTTCAATCTATTTCCCAGAATGTGTTCACTGGAATTTGCTGTGGGAGTTTTCTTTGTTCATTTTGTGAGACTCCTGGAATCAACACTTTCTTTTAATAAACATCAATTTGCTGCAGTGTGACAGATGTTTATTATGTGAGTGTCTCAATAGGAGGTGTTCTAAAACCCAGACAAGAAGAATTAATTAGTTTATTATGTAAGTGTCTCGAGTTCTTCTTAAAGCCAGACAGAAAGGAGAAACCAGACTTTAATAACAGATTTCTGTTATTTTTGCCTTCAATGTCCTGAAAGTGCAGTTAAGAATTAATGTTGTTTGGGTAATAATAAGTGCATTTAAAATTGTTCTAGGTACAGCCCTTTATACATTATAATTGCCATTAAAGAATGACTCATTTATCTGATCTGCTATTAAAGTCTATTGTTAGGTCTCGCCTAGCGATGCAGCGCTTTGCGCTGCTCGCTATGCGAGATCTATTGTCGTCGACTTGGCTCGGAAGGGGGACAGGACATGTGCACGCGTACGGCAATGCCTGGACAGGAGATGTGCACGCGTATGGTGCGAGCAGGAGTTGTAATAACGCCGCAAGCCGTACGCGTGCACATCAACTGTCTGTGCCGAAGCTTAAGAGACAGGAGATGTGCACGCGTACGGCTCGCGGCGTTATCACAACTCCTGCTCGCACCATACGCAGGCACATCTCCTGTCCAAGCGCGGCGCGCCCCACTCACCGGCTTTTGTGGGGACTCTGCGCTGCTCCCCGGCTGGTCTCCTCCATGTCAGGGGTGACTCGCCTCTTCACCCGGTCACTCTGACTTCCCTCTACGGCTTGCCAGTGCGGGGTGGGCTCCCGCCGCGCTTCTCCTACATGCGGGCTGCAACACGCGGGGCTCCCTCAGCTCACGGGAGCCCCGGACACTTCCGGCCGCGCGCTCCATGCCCCGCCCATGTCCCAGGCAAGCTTGCCTGACTTCCGGGTCGCACTGAGAGCGGCCCGGAGAACGCTTCCAGAACGGCTCGGGCTTGTTTATGGGGTGGTGTAGGTTTTGCATGTTGGCGCATGTAAACACTCTCTTTCTGCTGTTGCAGTCTTGACCCCCCATATTGCCTGGTAGGGCTGCTGCCATGTATAAAAGTCAGTGAAGTGTTTTCTTGACAGCAAGGAGCCAGTAGTGCAAGGAGACGGCAGGTAAGACGTAATTCTATATAAAGGCAAACTGGGCAACTGGGAGACACAGGTAGAGGCTGTCACTCTCTCTCTTGAGGAGACTTAATTGGGAGAAACCAAAGCTGACTGTTTACTTAAAGAGTTGGAGAGAAAAAAGATTTGAAAGTAAGCGTTAGCTTTTACTTCTGAGCTTTTGAGGGAATACGACCAATGGAAACAGGCCACAAGAATGGTTTGATGTCAGAGTGGTGGATGGAGATTAGAATTTCAGTCTTGTCATCTTGAGCTGATGTAATAGTGAATCTAGGGGTGGTAGAAGTCATGCAGTCTGAGTGTTGGGCAAGTATTTGTACAAATGGAAGCCATCAAAGTAGTGGATGTGATCAAGTGGTGATGTTTAGGAACGTGGGAGAAACCACTGAAACCTCATGCATCAAAGCCTTTTTAAGTAAATTGATTGGGTTATGTCTTCTGTGAACTTGACTTCATTCAGAAAAAAATGATTTACCATTTTTTGTTGTTGCTCGAGATGCCCTCCCTAGTTCATGCTCACTTACTATGCAGCAGTATGTGTGAAACAGTCCTTAAAATTATTGGGTGCATGTTGCCCAGAAAATATAGGATTATATTCTAAACACTGTAGGACTCAGGGTAGCGATATCCAGAACCAAGAGAAATATTCTCTTAGATGCATAACTATTGTTACTGTGGTACAGAATTTGGGGAGGTAGATATTTTTAGCTACATTTTCCTAGAAGAGAAATCTTATTAACCTGTTTGGAAAGATATATCTTAAAAAATGTCTTTTAAGCACTCCACTCATTAACTTAGGCTTGCAGCCTTTTTCTGTGTCTGAACTGCACAGTACTTTCCTGCCAACCTTGGCAAGATCAGCTCTCCCACCGGCCAGCGGATAGTGGAACGTTTGCAGCAGCCAGTTAACTTTAACAGAATGGATATGTGTGGGTTGTGCTCTAGTAATGGGTTGATAAACAAAGGGCAAACATTGTGTCTTGGTGCTCAACGCCGCTTCTAGCCTTAGTTCAGGGCATGATTTGAATAGGCGCATGTGGAATTAATGAAAACGTTTCTTGTCCAACACAGTATAAGCAACAGTGTTCTATCAAGGAACAGTTCATGGACAACCTTATGGCTCTGATCTCCAATCTTTAACTTAAATCCACATCAAATACAGATTTTTCGGGGAGATGGCGACAACAACATGTGTTACTTTTCAGATGTGTTGTTAATAGAAGCTCTCCTTCATAGACCACTTTTAGTCTGGCACTGGCCATTAGTCATGTGTCTGTCTGTAAATATTTGACACGTAGTTAAAAGGCATTCATTTATTACAATGGGCTTTTCTAAGTTGATTTTTTTGCAGCTTTAGACTTATTTTTGTAACAAATGAAACAAGCATTTGCAATGCAATTGGTCTCGCATTATTAAAGTTTGAGCTATTGGTGTTGCATTATTTAGCAATGCCAATAGCTCAAAGTTTAATAATGCGAGACCTATTGCATTGCAAATGCTTGTTTTTTCTTCCTGTCGTCATTTACTTTTCACTGCTGGCAGTACAGAAGTGTTTTTCTCAAGAAGCCTCACCGAGGGCTGAAGACAGTAATCAGAAGCTCGTCTCCATGCTTGGATCTCTGAACCCCCTGCCCTTGCTCTTTTTACATTCAGCAGTTCTTCGACTTTTCAAGAGCCATAGCTGGCTTGGTTAGAGATAGGAGGATGCTGCCTAGACTGAGTCCCCAGGCACCCTGTCTTCAGTGAGGCCTCACCCAGTGCTTTAAGTGGGCTGAAAAAGATGTGGTCCTGAGGGAGGCTTGGACTTAGAAGTATAGCCAAGAAATATCTGTACGGGGCACGGCCTCTGTAACTAAGGGTGTGTCCTAATACACGTGGCTTAGAATCACTTCGGGAACTCCTGGTCACGAGCGTTCTGTCCCAGGTCCTCATCCTTTCGATGATCCTGGTCCTCACCCTCCCGAGGACTCTCCTCTTCCCTGCTCTCATCCTCTTCATCCTCCTCTACATCATTCTCCTAGTCTGTCTCCTCCTAATCTTTACCATGTCCTCCTGGTCACGAGCGTTCTGTCCCAGGTCCTCATCCTTTTGATGATCCTGGTCCTCATCCTCCCGAGGACTCTCCTCTTCCTTGCTCTCGTCCTCTTCATCCTCCTTTACATCATTTTCATAGTCTGTCTCCTCCTAATCTTGACCATGTCCTCCTGGTCCCCATGATTCTCCTTGTGATCCTCCTATCATGACCCTCCTAGTGTTCCAGTCATAGTGGGTCTGGAGTTCCTCCTCCTGATCTTCCTGTCCCCTCCCTAGTCTATCACTTCCTCTTGGTCCTGCTGGCCTGCCTGGCCTTCATCCTCCAGAAACTCCTGGTCTTGGTTATCTGGTCCCTATGATGGCCTATTGCTGGTTATCTATGCCATTGCCCTCCTGGTTCAGGTCTTCCTGGTGCTTATTCTCATTAGTAGTCTTGCTCCTCCAGCTGGCCCTGGTCCTCCTTCTGGTTACTCTGGTCCTTCTCTTCTCCTACATGGTGTTGCGTCTGCCCCTGGCATTCCTAGTCCTCAGTTTCCTCCTCCTTCTCCACCTGCTCCTCCTCTTCATCCCCTTGGTTTTTCTCCTCCTTCCTCTTCTACTTTCTGGTGTTCTTTTCCCTGCTCTTCTTGAGCCAGGTTCTCCTGCGGGCCTTCCTCTTACTGGTGCTCCTTCTCCTTTTGGACCTCAGTGCCCTCCATGTTCTCGTGATCCTGGTCGTGATCCTGTGGGTGCTGCTGTTGGTCCTGGTCTTCTTGGTTATAATGGTTCACTTCTTTTTTGGTGGCCTTGACCCCGGGTGGCCTCCCGGTTATTGTAATCATGGTCCTCCCTTTTCTGGACCCGTTCCTCCTCGTACTGTGGTTCCCTCTGGTTCTCTGGTCTTTCTGGGGCTGTATTACCTATTGGCATTGTTTGCACCCAGCACATCTTTGAAAAGGTGCGCTGTGCGCAAACAATGCCAATGCGCCCCATTATGGTGAATGTGCTGCCCCCAGGGCAGCGCATTCGTGTGAAAACACGGAGCAGCCGCTCTATGTTTTCACAGAGCAGACGGCACCCACCTGCACTTTCAAAGGGGATTAGAGATCCCCTTGCAGGCGGGTGCAGTCAGTGCCTGCAAGGAAATGTCTGGGGGGTCCATGGGACCCCCTTTTCCTCCTGCAGAGGGCTGCTTTCAGGGGGCGCACTGACAGTGCGCCACCTTTTAAATTGCGCACTGTCAGTGAGCCTCCTGAGGGCTTCTTTGCCTCTGCGCCCGCGTCTGTTATATGGCACAGGCGCAGAGTCAAAGGAATTCCCTCGTTTGCAAAGGGCACACCCTAATGCAAATGAGGGAACACCCTCTGGTGATAGTGCTGGCGCTTTAAGTGCGCCAGCGCTATCGGTATTATAGAAGGGGACGCACAAGCATCTGCGCCCCCTTCTATAATACCAAAGTGCCCCGGGGGCGCACAATGCGGGCACAAACGCCCGTTGCGCCCCCTGGGCACCTTCTGTAATACGGCCCCAGGTGGTTCCAAATCCTTCTATTCTAAGTCCTCCTCCCAGTCTTTCTGACCCCCCTCTGCTCACTGGTCCTCCTCCTCCAGGTGTTTTACATCCAAATGGTCCTGGTCCTCCTGGTCTTGTTCCTCCTTTGCTCCGTGTACACAATCTTGGTCCTCCTGGTGTTTCTAGTTCTAGTTTGCGGAGCATACACTGGAGGCGGTACTCTCAATCTGCTCATGTTGGGTGCTTTTTAGTGAAGGAAAGGATGATGGTCATCACAGAACGCTTGCGTCTGGACTGAAGCTGCACACGCGCAGAGGACATGCTTCATGGCAGCATGATGGCAGTGAACTATGAGTCCCAACAGACCGCAAACGCTTGTGTGTTTCCAGAGAGATGGTGGCAAGCTTGGATTGTCAGGTGTAACTTTCATCGGGACTTATGACGTTATAGACAGGACCCCGCTACCTTTATTTTATTTATGTCATTTGTAAAGCTGCATGGATTCCAGATTTGCCTTGCAGAGACCTGTGCTTTTTAAAGGACAGTTTAATTCACCTATGGATCGTGGAGAGATATCCTGAAATTGAGCTGTTGTTGCAAACAAACTTTTAATTGTTCTCTCAAACATTTATCTGCACTGCTAAATCTGATGCTATTCATTACTAGGGATCACAGAGAAATATTGTGAAGTCATGTTGCTACTAAAATAAACAAAGAACTAGTCTTTGAACATTTATCTGAACTGTAAATTCCACTAAGGTAGCCTATGAAGAAAAAAGATTGAAAGTATTGGTTATTTTTCCACTTTTGGAAAGATAATCAATAAAATCAGGTCAAAGAAATGATTCATTCTTTAATGGTAATTATAATGTGTAAAAGGCCGTACATAGACCGATTTTAAATGCTCTTATTATTACCAAAACACTCATTCTTAATTGCACATTCAGGGCTTTGAAGGCAGAAATAATAGAAATCAGTTTTTTAAGTCTGGTTTCTTCTTTTTGTCTGGCTTCAAGAATATATCTTAGACACTCACACAATAAACTAATTCTTTCTTCCTCTTGTCTCAATTTTGGAACACCTCCTACTGAAGCACTCAAATAAAAAAATATATCTGTCAGACTCCAGCAAATTAGGGTTTATTAGAAGAAAGTGTTGATTCCAGCAGTCTCACAACACAAACAAAGAAAAATCCCACAGTAACCTCTAGTGAACAGGCTCTGAAAAATAGATCAAGGTCATATTAGAAGAGCAATGCCTTTTACATCCCACCTCACCTCCGGCCTCTTGTGCAAAAATCTATGGCGAAGGGAACCCAAAAAATTTCATCTATGGACCTAAAATGCCTCAATCTAGCACTGAATGACAGACACAGAAAAGATCTCTAGCAGTGAACATTTTGGTGGCTAGAAAATTAAGACAGCCTCTGTAAATTATCTGCCACTGGAAAGTGTGTAGTGACCACGCTTGAGGTGGTTAGCCAAAGCAAACAGAGGAATAGTAGTGCACATATATCTTTGAAATATTTATTCTTTTTATGTTTCGTTTTCGGGAATTGGATTGCCCATTCCATATCAAAGTACAAAGAGTTGTTTACACAGTGGTATAGCAATTTAAAAGTGCAGTTACATTTAATTCTCTGAACAACCAGGCACTTAAGATATCTCCTTGCCTTGTTGGGGTTCGCTATACTATGCAGACCTCATTGAGGAACTGAGTGACAAGGTAAACGTTGTAGAGTCCAGTGTCTCTGTTTTCTCTCTTCTCTAATCCCCCTTACCCTGCTTCTACCACTGCACTTGTACTACAGTATATTTGGTCACTGGAGGGGTGGTGAGACTTGGAGAAAGAACCTCTCTCGTTGGATCCTGTGTACAAGGGTGGTGACACCTGAGACAAGTCCACCTGGTGGTCATTGCCCCCACCTCTAGGTCCTCCTCATCTTACTGGTTCTCCTTCTCCTCTTAGTATTGTCCCTCCACTCTCCGCTCCTCCTTCTTGTCCTCTTACCCCTCTTCCTTCTTGAACTCCTGGCACCTCGCCAGGTCCTGGTCATCCTTCTTCTGGTCGTTCTGGCCCTCCTCCTTGTACTGGCCCTCTTGGTCCTAGCCACCCTTGTCCTCTTTGAATATATGGCAAAATATTGAGGAACAAATGTTGCGGGACCGCAAAACTGAAGCCTAAATATTGAGAAAATATTGTGAATGAAAGTGCATACGAGTAAGTATATAAAGTATATATTTACAAAACCAATCTTAACTCCAGATCTAAGTACCTTGAATAGATATATTTATATATTTATATATGTGTGTGTGTGTGTGTGTGTGTGTGTGTGTGTGTATATATATAAATATATCACATGCAATCCAAAGATAAGTGTGCTCTCAGGAAACCAGAATCCACGACACGGTAACTTGGCAAAGCGTTTATTTACCCGACGCGTTTCGACTGCAGCCGCAGTCTTGGTCACGTGTAAGGTGCACACCCAATGAAACACTTAAATAGAAATAAAAAATGTGTCACATGGTTCTGTAGACAGGAAGTGTCTGTACATAGAATACATGGCGGCCATCTTATAGTGGTAAAAATACAATGTACACATACAAGTGCAGATAGCCCACTGGAGTACAAATGAAATAAAAAATGTGGTGCATGAAAAAAGGCAACACCCGTTAAACTCAACATAAAGATACAAAGTTACATCATGTTAGATCATGTTGAATAAAGAAATGACGATGTTGTCCAAAATGAACACATTTGTACATCAAATGACATGACATGCCAACTAAATAAATAACACACTTCACATGGTCTAATCTGTGCAAGAAGTGCGTGGCAGCCATCTAATGGTGGCGAAACTACCATATACACATGCACGAACACATTGGGGTCAAAGTAAAGTACAAAGGAGAGGGCAACACCCCTGCATTGTATGGATATAAAAATATCAAAATTATCAACGCTAGGTAGAATGGACAAATATACTGCAAAGTGCATAAAACTGTGCGCCCTACTCCAAAATTGACAATTGTCATGCCGACCCAGTGGGCAACGACCTACATGGTGAAAGTAAATCATCCACAAAAAAATGCCCCAATGGGCAACGATCTGTGCGCAAAGTATGAGCCAAAGAATAATGCCCCAGTGGGCAAAAGCCTGTGCATAGGTTATGAGTCAAAAATAAGCCTATGTCCTGGTGGTCTGCACGTCAGGTGTCAATGATAATATGCACCCAAGTTGTAAAGAGTAAAAATCCTAAATGACATAAAACACCAGGAATATAATGGGCAAATACGCACTGGTTACACTGGTGAAACCCCCATAGATGAGCAGGCAAATGTCTCTATAGTCCCAGAAGAGTAATGGAAACAGGCTAAATTGGCCCAATACAGTTTGAAACCTTAACGCAAACAGAACAGCAGTATGTGAGTTCCACGCTAGACAGAACTGAAGACAGTTTACCATGTGAGACGATGATCAAATGGAGTGAAAATCGAAGAAAAGGTTGGGTGGCCCGTGCTCGTGACATCCAATCATGTGGGCCCCCTCCTTTCCTCCTGCAAAAGAAACAAACAAAAACAAATGTTAAAATGGTAGACCCCACCAAGGGTCAGAATGTACATGGTTCCAAATGCACTACTGAAAAAAGGAGGTAAGAAACTATTCTAAATGAGACAATAAAAACTAATTGACAGCAAGGGTACCTCTATTTAGAGAAACGAGAGAAAAAGAAGGAAAAAGAAAAGAAAAGAGAAAAAGAAGGAAAAAAGAGAAGGAAAAAGAAGAAGAAGAAGACAAAAGAGAAAGAAAAAGAAAGAGAAAGTAAGACAGAAACATCCTATTCCCTTTTGAGGTGAATGGCTAATTCCTCATCTTGGTTCAACCCCCGGGATCTTGGTCTGATAGTCTATTATGTACTTGGATTCTTTCTGCCTCAGTCTGAGTGTTCTATCTCCTCCTCTGGGGTTGTTACTAATCTGCTCCAAGATAAAATAGCTGAGAATAGAGGAGTCAGAAAAATGCTTGGTTTCAAAATGGCGGGCAACTGGATATTTGGGATCTCTGTTAGTTATTGCCCGCATGTGTTCTAGGATGCGTTTTTGGCCATAAGAGTGGTGCTGCCAATATACCATAGTTTACAGGGACATTCTAATACATATATCACATATTTGGTACTGCAGGTGAGAAATTGTGTGATAACTTTTCTCTGAGTCCCTACTACGTACTCTTTGCGGAACATGCTGTGTTTGCAAGCCTTACAGTGTCCACAGGGAAAAAATCCCTGTAGATTGTGTTCGCTGTTGGTCATGCGCCTAGTGACATCGCTATGGACAAGCATGTCGCTAATGTTCTTACTCCTCCTGTATGTGATACTGGGTCTATCTTGTATATCTTTTCCTATGGTGTTATCATTCTTCAAGGTGTCCCAATTTTTTGTAAGAATCCGTCTGATATTATCGACGTCTGAATGGTATGTAAGTATGATCCTAGTGTTGTCATTCTCTGTCTCATCTTCTAGAGACATTTTGTCCTGCAAGGTTTCGTCTCTACTGATAAGGTCAACTTTGTCCTTAGCTTTCTTCAATACCCAATTGGGATAACCTCTTTCCCTGAATCGATCAAGCATAGTGCTGCTCTCTAATGCAAAAGCTTCACATGTGTTGCAATTTCTTTTAGCCCTCAGCAATTCTCCAAAGGGAATGCTCCACTTGAGCGTCTCTGGATGGCTGCTGAGGGCATGAAGAATGCTGTTCCCAGCTGTCAATTTGCGGAAAAGTGTGGTATGGATCTTGTTGTCCTTAATCACAAGTTTAACATCCAGATATTCCGCCTCTGTGTTGCTGATATTGCCAGACAAACTGATATTACATGCATTAGTGTTGAGTTTGTCAATAAACTCTCTGGCTCCAGGCTCCGAACCCCTCCAAACAATGAACAAGTCATCAATGTAGCGAAGCCACATGACCACCTGTTCAAAGTCACCAGAGAGGTCCAGATCGAGGAGAATCTCTTCTTCCCAGAGTCCCATGAAGAGATTGGCGAAACTCGGAGCAAAGCAAGATCCCATCGCTGTACCGATGGTCTGTATGAACAGCGCACCATCAAATAAAAAGATGTTATTCTTAAGACAGAACTCCGTCATATCAAGGATCATGCGACTATGCTCCAAGAATCTAACCTGTCTCTTTCTGAGAAAATGTTTGCAGGCATCCAATCCTTGTTTATGATCAATTATAGTATAGAGGGAATGGACATCCAGTATGATGAACATGTAATTAGTTTCCCAGCTAAGATTTTTTATCTTGACCAAAAAATCTTTTGTGTCTCTGACATAACTAGGGAGATTCATGACATATTCCCTGAGAAAATGGTCAATATACTTGGACACATGCTCTGTCACACTCCCCCTGGACGATACAATAGGCCGTCCCGGTGGGTTGGTCATATCTTTATGCACTTTGGGCAATAGGTAAAGTACAGGTAAGATAGGATGGTCTTTTTTCAAATAACAGTACTCTTCCCATGTGATAATGCCCTTGTCTTTCCATTCCACAAGTTTGTCCCATATAGTAGTGATACTACTGTGATACACATCATTGGAGATGGGAAGGTAAAAGTTGTTATCATTGAGTTGTCGTAGGGCCTCATTGATATAATGTTCCCTATCAAGAATCACAATGTTCCCGCCCTTGTCAGACGGGCGAATAACAATGTCTTTGTCATCGCCCAGAGTCTTAAGTGCCTGTCTCTGATTGAAGGTGAGATTAAATGTTCTCTGTTTGTTCCTGGGATGTCTAAATCTCAAATCCGTGAGTGCTTTGATAACATTCTCATGGAATGTATCAATCCCATCGTGTGGTAAAATGGGTAGAAATGTGGAGTGTGGTTTGAAATTGGTGTTGGATGCAGCGTCATACGTGATATCTAGGTCAGAAAGAATTTGTAATTCATTGCCATCACTCATGTTGTTATCTGAGTCTTGTTGGAGTTGTACCATCGTGACGAGGGTGTCGATGTCGCCTATCTCTAAGTTATCGTCACTATGTGTTTGTCTATTCAGAGTGTGTCTGTTAGTATCTAACCTTTTCAACTTATGCCATTTTCTAAGTTTGAGTTTCCTAACATACTTGAAAATGTCTATTCTGGTACTAGTAAAATCAAAATGAGAGGAAGGACAGAAAGAGAGTCCAAAACATAGTGTCTGTTTCTCAGTATCATTGAGAATTCTTTTGGACAGATTAACAATTGTCTTATTAACCATGTTCATATCCATCATTGGACTTTTCCGGCACGCGTCTTGCTGTTTCCCATGGCGCCACGTCCCTTGCCTCTTCTGCCAGCGTTGTCTGATACGTCTCCGTCTGTTCCTTCTTTTTCTTTGCCTCTTCCCCGACCACGGCCCCTTCCTCTCGATTTCGGTATTGGTGTATCCCTTGTTGTTATACGGCCTCTGCGCATATGTCTGTATTCGTCTAAAAAATTAGCCGGTCTGGAGGTCCGTTCACTATCCGATGCATTGTTAGATGACAAATCCGACTCACTCACACTGGTGACAGAGAAGTCTGAGATAGACCCCCTTGTAGGTTCAGCTTGTGTGGTATTAAGGTTCTTGTCAGAATAAAGATGATCATATTTTTTGCTGAATGTCAAAATCCTTCCACATTCATAGTCAGCATAGTCTCTATTTAATTTCCTCTGTTTGCATGCTGTTATATCATCTTCATGCCTTGTTAGTCGTTCTTTCATTCCTTCTAGCATTCTATTCAGCACTGTAGATTCCATGCTGTTTGTCAAATCCTCAAGTAGTTCTTTAATTTGTAACAGTATCGCCTCCCGATCTATCCAGGCGTATTTTATTAATATTTCCAACATTCTCTTAGAACTTTGAGTGGAATTTTGAGACCATTCTTCTAACATTTTGGGGTTAGGAGACTCGTATGAGGGTACTGTAAATATCTTCAGTCCCCTTGGAGCCATTGACTGATCCACATAATGTTGGAGGGAAGAAGCTTCCCACCATTTGGATATTTCTGCTCGTTTGAGTTTTTCTAGTTTTTTCAGTTTTTCTTCTGTTTGTTGAATGGGCTTTGAACTGTCCCCTTTACTGGCTGTTGATTCTGGTTTTCTCGTGAAAATAGCAAGAGCAGCCGCTCTTCTATTAGTTTCTTCCTCCATGGTGCACTTATACGCTTTGCCGTCTGTTGTAAAAATTACCTGTGCGTGTACTGGTATCCCCCCACTAGAATGCGGGTTCTTCTTGCCGGGAGAGCACGTCCGCCCCCCGAGGCAGCGGCATAACGAGCACGTCTTTTCCGTCCTGCTCTTTCCACAGACGGTGTTAGCGTTCACGCGCACCATAGCATTGCCTGCACGCACAGCTCACTTGCTGTGCTTGTGCTCTCTTCCCGTTTCCAAGTGGCATCACTGCAAGCCTGTATTGCCCGTCTGGTTGACGAGGCAAACCACACTTGGCAAGAAGAACCCGCATTCTAGATCGGGAGGCGATACTGTTACAAATTAAAGAACTACTTGAGGATTTGACAAACAGCATGGAATCTACAGTGCTGAATAGAATGCTAGAAGGAATGAAAGAACGACTAACAAGGCATGAAGATGATATAAAAGCACGCAAACAGAGGAAATTAAATAGAGACTATGCTGACTATGAATGTGGAAGGATTTTGACATTCAGCAAAAAATATGATCATCTTTATTCTGACAAGAACCTTAATACCACACAAGCTGAACCTACAAGGGGGTCTATCTCAGACTTTTCTGTCACCAGTGTGAGTGAGTCGGATTTGTCATCTAACAATGCATCGGATAGTGAACGGACCTCCAGACCGGCTAATTTTTTAGACGAATACAGACATATGCGCAGAGGCCGTATAACAACAAGGGATACACCAATACCGAAATCGAGAGGAAGGGGCCGTGGTCGGGGAAGAGGCAAAGAAAAAGAAGGAACAGACGGAGACGTATCAGACAACGCTGGCAGAAGAGGCAAGGGACGTGGCGCCATGGGAAACAGCAAGACGCGTGCCGGAAAAGTCCAATGATGGATATGAACATGGTTAATAAGACAATTGTTAATCTGTCCAAAAGAATTCTCAATGATACTGAGAAACAGACACTATGTTTTGGACTCTCTTTCTGTCCTTCCTCTCATTTTGATTTTACTAGTACCAGAATAGACATTTTCAAGTATGTTAGGAAACTCAAACTTAGAAAATGGCATAAGTTGAAAAGGTTAGATACTAACAGACACACTCTGAATAGACAAACACATAGTGACGATAACTTAGAGATAGGCGACATCGACACCCTCGTCACGATGGTACAACTCCAACAAGACTCAGATAACAACATGAGTGATGGCAATGAATTACAAATTCTTTCTGACCTAGGTATCACGTATGACGCTGCATCCAACACCAATTTCAAACCACACTCCACATTTCTACCCATTTTACCACACGATGGGATTGATACATTCCATGAGAATGTTATCAAAGCACTCACGGATTTGAGATTTAGACATCCCAGGAACAAACAGAGAACATTTAATCTCACCTTCAATCAGAGACAGGCACTTAAGACTCTGGGCGATGACAAAGACATTGTTATTCGCCCGTCTGACAAGGGCGGGAACATTGTGATTCTTGATAGGGAACATTATATCAATGAGGCCCTACGACAACTCAATGATAACAACTTTTACCTTCCCATCTCCAATGATGTGTATCACAGTAGAATCACTACTATATGGGACAAACTTGTGGAATGGAAAGACAAGGGCATTATCACATGGGAAGAGTACTGTTATTTGAAAAAGACCATCCTATCTTACCTGTACTTTACCTATTGCCCAAAGTGCATAAAGATATGACCAACCCACCGGGACGGCCTATTGTATCGTCCAGGGGAGTGTGACAGAGCATGTGTCCAAGTAATTGACCATTTTCTCAGGGAATATGTCATGAATCTCCCTAGTTATGTCAGAGACACAAAAGATTTTTTGGTCAAGATAAAAATCTTAGCTGGGAAACTAATTACATGTTCATCATACTGGATGTCCATTCCTCTATACTATAATTGATCATAAACAAGGATTGGATGCCTGCAAACATTTTCTCAGAAAGAGACAGGTTAGATTCTTGGAGCATAGTCGCATGATCCTTGATATGACGGAGTTCTGTCTTAAGAATAACATCTTTTTATTTGATGGTGCGCTGTTCATACAGACCACCGGTACAGCGATGGGATCTTGCTTTGCTCCGAGTTTCGCCAATCTCTTCATGGGACTCTGGGAAGAAGAGATTCTCCTCGATCTGGACCTCTCTGGTGACTTTGAACAGGTGGTCATGTGGCTTCGCTACATTGATGACTTGTTCATTGTTTGGAGGGGTTCGGAGCCTGGAGCCAGAGAGTTTATTGACAAACTCAACACCAATGCATGTAATATCAGTTTGTCTGGCAATATCAGCAACACAGAGGCGGAATATCTGGATGTTAAACTTGTGATTAAGGACAACAAGATCCATACCACACTTTTCCACAAATTGACAGCTGGGAACAGCATTCTTCATGCCCTCAGCAGCCATCCAGAGACGCTCAAGTGGAGCATTCCCTTTGGAGAATTGCTGAGGGCTAAAAGAAATTGCAACACATGTGAAGCTTTTGCATTAGAGAGCAGCACTATGCTTGATCGATTCAGGGAAAGAGGTTATCCCAATTGGGTATTGAAGAAAGCTAAGGACAAAGTTGACCTTATCAGTAGAGACGAAACCTTGCAGGACAAAATGTCTCTAGAAGATGAGACAGAGAATGACAACACTAGGATCATACTTACATACCATTCAGACGTCGATAATATCAGACGGATTCTTACAAAAAATTGGGACACCTTGAAGAATGATAACACCATAGGAAAAGATATACAAGATAGACCCAGTATCACATAGAGGAGGAGTAAGAACATTAGGGACATGCTTGTCCATAGCGATGTCACTAGGCGCATGACCAACAGCGAACACAATCTACAGGGATTTTTTCCCTGTGGACACTGTAAGGCTTGCAAACACAGCATGTTCCGCAAAGAGTACGTAGTAGGGACTCAGAGAAAAGTTATCACACAATTTCTCACCTGCAGTACCAAATATGTGATATATGTATTAGAATGTCCCTGTAAACTATGGTATATTGGCAGCACCACTCTTATGGCCAAAAAACGCATCCTAGAACACATGCGGGCAATAACTAACAGAGATCCCAAATATCCAGTTGCCCGCCATTTTGAAACCAAGCATTTTTCTGACTCCTCTATTCTCAGCTATTTTATCTTGGAGCAGATTAGTAACAACCCCAGAGGAGGAGATAGAACACTCAGACTGAGGCAGAAAGAATCCAAGTACATAATAGACTATCAGACCAAGATCCCGGGGAGTTGAACCAAGATGAGGAATTAGCCATTCACCTCAAAAGGGAATAGGATGTTTCTGTCTTACTTTCTCTTTCTTTTTCTTTCTCTTTTTGTCTTCTTCTTCTTTTTTCCTTCTCTTTTTCCTTCTTTTTCTCTTTTCTTTTCTTTTTCCTTCTTTTTCTCTCGTTTCTCTAGATAGAGGTACCCTTGCTGTCAATTAGTTTTTATTGTCTCATTTAGAATAGTTTCTTACCTCCTTTTTCAGTAGTGCATTTGGAACCATGTACATTCTGACCCTTGGTGGGGTCTACCATTTTAACATTTGTTTTTGTTTGTTTCTTTTGCAGGAGGAAAGGAGGGGGCCCACATGATTGGATGTCACGAGCACGGGCCACCCAACCTTTTCTTCGATTTTCACTCCATTTGATCATCGTCTCACATGGTAAACTGTCTTCAGTTCTGTCTAGCGTGGAACTCACATACTGCTGTTCTGTTTGCGTTAAGGTTTCAAACTGTATTGGGCCAATTTAGCCTGTTTCCATTACTCTTCTGGGACTATAGAGACATTTGCCTGCTCATCTATGGGGGTTTCACCAGTGTAACCAGTGCGTATTTGCCCATTATATTCCTGGTGTTTTATGTCATTTAGGATTTTTACTCTTTACAACTTGGGTGCATATTATCATTGACACCTGACGTGCAGACCACCAGGACATAGGCTTATTTTTGACTCATAACCTATGCACAGGCTTTTGCCCACTGGGGCATTATTCTTTGGCTCATACTTTGCGCACAGATCGTTGCCCATTGGGGCATTTTTTTGTGGATGATTTACTTTCACCATGTAGGTCGTTGCCCACTGGGTCGGCATGACAATTGTCAATTTTGGAGTAGGGCGCACAGTTTTATGCACTTTGCAGTATATTTGTCCATTCTACCTAGCGTTGATAATTTTGATATTTTTATATCCATACAATGCAGGGGTGTTGCCCTCTCCTTTGTACTTTACTTTGACCCCAATGTGTTCGTGCATGTGTATATGGTAGTTTTGCCACCATTAGATGGCTGCCACGCACTTCTTGCACAGATTAGACCATGTGAAGTGTGTTATTTATTTAGTTGGCATGTCATGTCATTTGATGTACATGTGTTCATTTTGGACAACATCGTCATTTCTTTATTCAACATGATCTAACATGATGTAACTTTGTATCTTTATGTTGAGTTTAACGGGTGTTGCCTTTTTCATGCACCACATTTTTTATTTCATTTGTACTCCAGTGGGCTATCTGCACTTGTATGTGTACATTGTATTTTTACCACTATAAGATGGCCGCCATGTATTCTATGTACAGACACTTCCTGTCTACAGAACCATGTGACACATTTTTTATTTCTATTTAAGTGTTTCATTGGGTGTGCACCTTACACGTGACCAAGACTGCGGCTGCAGTCGAAACGCGTCGTGTAAATAAACGCTTTGCCAAGTTACTGTGTCGTGGATTCTGGTTTCCTGAGAGCACACTTATCTTTGGATTGCATGTGCTGTTGATTGCCGGTACGCTCTGCCGGCGTGTGTGCCACTTCTCTTGGGTCCCTGTGTTTCCGGAAGGAGCTCTTGTTCGCATATATATATATATATATATATATATATATATATATATATATATTCACTGAAAAAACCATAGGTTTCAGGCACGTTATAGTTAAAAATTAGCATTTAAAAAACCATAGAAATTCACTGAAAAAACCATAGGTTTCAGGAACGTTATAGTTAGTTGGACATTTCACTCGTACAAAACCATAGAAATTCCGGCGTTATAGTTAGTTCAGCTAACTATAACTCGCGCCCCGCAATGCACTGCTGATGACGTCACATATTACATCATTCATGACATGGTCAGTGACATCACTGATGACATCACTGATGACATCTCAAATGACATCACTGATGACATCATCCAGTGACTGTGTGTTTCTGTAAAGTTTAAATTTGTTTTATATATATGCCAAGCTGTATTGAAGAATGAGTGGGTGTATAAGTGTCTGTATGGAGGATTTAGTAGGTACGTGACTGACTGTATAAGTGAGTGATTAAATGTGTCTTTCTGAATGCATGGGTTAGTGACTAAACTGTGTGAAAGTCTGTATCAGTCTGTCTGTTGTTGTGTAAGCTGTTGCATGGGTTGGTGAGCAGCTGCATGAGTGTCTATATGGGTTATTGATTCCTTGCCTGAGTATTTGTATGGCTGCCTGAGTGTGTGTGTGGGTGGGTGGGAGGTGTGTGACTCTGTGCATAGATGTGTGAGTGGTTGATTCACTGGGTGTATGGGTTCAAGAGTGCATGTGGAAACAGCTGTATGGGTGGGTGAGTGTGTGTATGGGTGTGTTGGTGAGTGAATTGATGTCTCAGTGGTACATGTGCAAGTAAGTACATATGTAAAAGGCAGTATATGTGAGTGATGGTGTATATAAATAACTATATGTGAGAGTCAGTATTTGTGAGAGTGGCTGCATGGATGAGTGTGTATTTGTATCAGTGATTCTATAAGAGAGTAATTATGTGTTAGTATCTGTATGAATAAGTGAGGTGGTGTCTGTATAACTGTATAGGTGAGTAAATGGAAGTATGATTGATTCTTTGCATGACTGACTAGGTGTGTGAGTAACTCTGGATATGTGGCAGTGTGTGAGTGTCTGTATAGGTGTATGAGTGCATATGATAGTGTTGTTTTGATGAGTGACTGCATGTATGAGTGACTGTATGGGTGAATGAGTGGATGTGTGTGTAGACCTAGGAATCAGTCAGTGCGTATTTAGTAACTGGTATTGATGTGTCTATTTTTTCGAAAATGGTAGTCTGTATTTTAGAGTGGGTGTATCAAAGGTTATATTCAGGTGTGAGGAGGTGCATCAGATTTTCAAGTGGATAATGTCATCAGTGATGTCATCAGTGATGTCATTTGAGATGTCATCAGTGATGTCACTGACCATGTCATGAATGATGTAATATGTGACGTCATCAGCAGTGCATTGCGGGGGCGCGAGTTATAGTTAGCTGAACTAACTATAACGCCGGAATTTCTATGGTTTTGTACGAGTGAAATGTCCAACTAACTATAACGTTCCTGAAACCTATGGTTTTTTCAGTGAATTTCTATGGTTTTTTAAATGCTAATTTCTAACTATAACGTGCCTGAAACCTATGGTTTTTTCAGTGAATTTCAAAGGTTTTTTAAATGAAAATTTGTAAGTCTAATGTACCTCAATCTATGGTTTTTTTATTTTCTATATACATATATATATATATTTTAAAAAAATTGTGAATAATTTTTAGTTAGGAAAACTATATTCATTTTTTTTTTTTTTTTTTTTAATACTATACAGAAGTCGCGCACCCTTCGCGCATCCTACACGATGGCTGCGCGCATTCCGGTAGCCATTTTGAAAAGTCGCGCTGGGGTCGCGACTTCGGCGTAATTTGTAAAGTATGAAATATCTTTAAATTAATTATAAATAAAAGTTTTCCTTTAAGTGTTTGTCTAAATTTATTAATAAAAGTATTTTTAAAGTATTATTTTCAATATAATTTCGACGAAAGTAAAGTTACGAAATGCGCGGTGTAGCCGCTTAATGTGTGCGATATCTCCCCGCGCGTATTTCCGGGGTCGTGCCGTGATCGCGATGAGATCCCGCCGAAGTCGCGACTTCAGGCGTATTTTTAAAGTTGAAAAAATGACTATAGAAAGTTTGAATATGATATTAGACTGAACAGTTTTGCTAATATACTTATTAAAAGTTTATAGAAATTTTTATTTATAGTGTATAATGATATATATGATTTTCGCGGGTGCGTGACGTCGAGTGCGCGCACCCTACGCGACTTCATGTCAGCAAAAGAAAAAAGGAATCTGATTGGTTGAAATCAATTTCATTGTGAAAGAGGGAGGATCCATCCTTCTGATATTTCCCTTACTTTTTGTCCTTGATAGAGAGAAGACCTGTTTCTTGCTTCTCTTTATATTGATATACCTTTTTGTGTGTTTGTTTATTTTTAATACAACTATGGCTTCTAGTTTTGCCGAAGTTGATCCACTTGCAGTAGAAGAGGAAGAACAGATGGTGCAGCAGAAGAAGAAAAGAAAGGAAAGCATCGTTTGGTCCTTTTTTAGTGTACAAGAGGACCTGCGATGGATGCCGCTTCTGCCTCCCGTACCCTGGAACGGCACGGTACGGCCATACTGCGGTGGGACGCACACTCGTTGACCTCTCATGGCACTGCTCCACACTTCGGGGAGGACGCTTTCCATTAGCTGTGTTTTCTGATGACGTGTCACGCCGGCCCCGTCCAACAACAGAACTCCTTTAGATCCAAACAGACTCTTCCACTCTTTCACCGGAAGTGAAACCAGGCCACGCGGACACTTTCACAATACAACAGCCGGGAATGCACTTTTCGGTAAAAAAACACATTCCTTCCTCCTAATTTATCAAATAAACGACTCACTGAAGAACAGGGGCCAGCTTCGATCGGTAAACAGCCGTTACAACGACTTTTTTACTTCGCAATACCATTACAACGCATGGTCATTTACCACGCATGCCTTTACAACGAATTTCGTTGTAAACGTATGTATGGTAAATGACCATGCGTTCAAAAAAAATGTAGACGATCCACGTCATTGTAAGGAAACAGAGGCTGTTCCGTTTCCTCACAACGACGTGCACCGCCCCTCAGAGACGACATGAAGCAGGAACCACGAGGAGAGAGGAACCACGAGGAGTGAGAGGTAAGGGGGATTGGGCATGGGGTGGGGGTTACTTTTCTAGGGTTTAGGGTAGTGCAGTGGTGTTTGGGTAGTGTAGGGGGTTGTGCTGGCGGTAGTGTTTTAGGGTTTAGGGTAGTGCAGTGGTGTTTGGGTAGTGTAGGGGGTCGTGCTGGGGGTAGTGTTTTAGGGTTTAGGGTAGTGCAGTGGTGTTTGGGAAGTGTAGGGGGTCGTGCTGGGGGTAGATTTAGGTTTTAGGGTAGTGCAGTGGTGTTTTGGTAGTGTAGGGGGTCGTGCTGGGGGTAGATTTAGGGTTTAGGGTAGTGCAGTGGTGTTTGTGTAGTGTAGGGGGTCGTGCTGGGGGTAGTGTTTTAGGGTTTAGGGTAGTGCAGTGGTGTTTGGGTAGTGTAGGGGGTCATGCTGGGGGTAGTGTTTTAGGGTTTAGGGTAGCGCAGTGGTATTTGGGTAGTGTAGGGGTTGTGCTGGGGGTAGTGTTTTAGGGTTTAGGGTAGTGCAGTGGTGTTTGGGTAGTGTAGGGGGTCGTGCTGTGGGTAGTGTTATAGGGTTTAGGGTAGTGCAGTGGTGTTTGGGTAGTGTAGGGGTCGTGCTGGGGGTAGATTTAGGGTTTAGGGTAGTGCAGTGGTGTTTGTGTAGTGTAGGGGGTCGTGCTGGGGGTAGTGTTTTAGGGTTTAGGGTAGTGCAGTGGTGTTTGTGTAGTGTAGGGGGTCGTGCTGGGGGTAGTGTTTTAGAGTTTAGGGTAGTGCAGTTGTGTTTGTGTAGTGTAGGGGGTAGTGTTTTAGGGTTTAGGGTAGTGCAGTGGTCTTTGTGTAGTGTAGGGGGTCATGCTGGGGGTAGTGTTTTAGGGTTTAGGGTAGTGCAGTGGTGTTTGTGTAGTGTAGGGGGTCGTGTTTTTGGATTTAGGGTAGTGCAGTGGTGTTTGGGTAGTGTAGGGGGTCGTGCTGGGGGTAGTGTTTTAGGGTTTAGGGTAGTGCAGTGGTGTTTGGGTAGTGTAGGGAGTCGTCCTGGGGGTAGTGTTTTAGGGTTAAGGGTTGTGCAGTGGTGTTTGGGTAGGGTAGGGGTCTTGCTGGGAGTAGTGTTTTAGGGTTTAGGGTAGTGCAGTGGTGTTTGGGTACTGTAGGGGTCGTGCTGGGGGTAGTGTTTTAGGGTTTAGGGTAGTGCATTGGTGTTTGTGTAGTGTAGGGGGTCGTGCTGGGGGTAGTGTTTTAGGGTTTAGGGTAGTGCAGTGGTGTTTGTGTCGTGTAGGGGGTCGTGCTGGGGGTAGTGTTTTAGGGTTTAGGGTAGTGCAGTGGTGTTTGTGTAGTGTAGGGGGTCGTGCTGGGGGTAGTGTTTTAGGGTTGAGGGTAGTGCAGTGGTGTTTGTGTAGTGTAGGTGGTCGTGCTGGGGGTAGTGTTTTAGGGTTTAGGGTAGTGCAGTGGTGTTTGGGTAGTGTAGGGGGTCGTGGTGGGGGTAGATTTAGGGTTTAGGGTAGTGCAGTGGTGTTTGGGTAGTGTAGGGTGTCGTGCTGGGGTAGTGTTTTAGGGTTTAGGGTAGTGCAGTGGTGTTTGGGTAGTGTAGGGGGTCGTGCTGGGGATAGATATAGGGTTTAGGGTAGTGCAGTGGTGTTTGGGTAGTGTAGGGAGTTGTCCTGGGGGTAGTGTTTTAAGGTTTAGGGTAGTGCAGTGGTGTTTGTGTAGTGTAGGGGGTCGTGCTGGGGTAGTGTTTTAGGGTTTAGGGTAGTGCAGTGGTGTTTGGGTAGTGTAGGGGGTCGTGCTGGGGGTAGTGTTTTAGGGTTTAGGGTAGTGCAGTGGTGTTTGTGTAGTGTAGGGAGTCGTGCTGGGGTAGTATTTTAGGGTTTAGGGTAGTGCAGTGGTGTTTGTGTAGTGTAGGGGGTCGTGCTGGGGTAGTGTTTTAGGGTTTAGGGTAGTGC
The DNA here is from genome assembly GCA_963921515.1 of Calotriton arnoldi. NCBI lineage: Eukaryota > Metazoa > Chordata > Amphibia > Caudata > Salamandridae > Calotriton > Calotriton arnoldi. Next base: position 1,129,284 of record CAWUFW010000023.1, read on the forward strand.
AGTGGTGTTTGTGTAGTGTAGGGGGTCGTGCTGGGGGTAGTGTTTTAGGGTTTAGGGTAGTGCAGTGGTATTTGTGTAGTGTAGGGGGTCGTGCTGGGGTAGTGTTTTAGGGTTTAGGGTAGTGCAGTGGTGTTTGTGTAGTGTAGGCGGTCGCGCTGGGGGTAGTGTTTAGGGTAGTGCAGTGGTGTTTGGGTAGTGTAGGGGGTCGTGGTGGGGGTGGGTTTAGGGTAGTGCAGTGGTGTTTGTGTAGTGTAGGGGGTCGTGCTGGGGGTAGTGTTTTTGGGTTTAGGGCAGTGCAGTGGTGTTTGTGTAGTGTAGGGGGTCGTGCTGGGGGTAGTGTTTTAGTGTTTAGGGTAGTGCAGTGGTGTTTGGGTAGTGTAGGGGTCATGCTGGGGTAGATTTAGGGTTTAGGGTAGTGCAGTGGTGTTTGGGTAGTGTCGGGGTTGTGCTGGGGGTAGATTTAGGGTTTAGGGTAGTGCAGTGGTGTTTGTGTAGTGTTTGGGGGTTCGTGCTGGGGGTAGTGTTTTAGGGTTTAGGGTAGTGCAGTGGTGTTTGTGTAGTGTAGGGGGTCGTGCTGGGGGTAGCGGTTTAGGGTTTAGGGTAGTGCAGTGGTGCTTGTGTAGTGTAGGAGGTCGTGCTGGGGGTAGTGTTTTAGGGTTAAGGGTAGTGCAGTGGTGTTTGTGTAGTGTAGGGGGTCGTGCTGGGGGTAGATTTAGGGTTTAGGGTAGTGCAGTGGTGTTTGGGTAGTGTACGGGGTCGTGCTGGGGTAGTGTTTTAGGGTTTAGGGTAGTGCAGTGGTGTTTGGGTAGTGTAGGGGGTCGTGCTGGGGTAGTGTTTTAGGGTTTAGGGTAGCGCAGTGGTGTTTGTGTAGTGTTGGGGTCGTGTTGGGGGTAGTGTTTTAGGGTTTAGGGTAGCGCAGTGGTGTTTGGGTAGTGTAGGGGGTCGTTGCGGGGGTAGTGTTTTAGGGTTTAGGGTTGCGCAGTGGTGTTTGGGTAGTGTAGGGGGTCGTGCTGGGGGTAGTGTTTTAGGGTTTAGGGTAGCGCAGTGGTGTTTGGTAGTGTAGGGGGTCGTGCTGGGGGTCGTGTTTTAGGGTTTAGGGTAGCGCAGTGGTGTTTGGGTAGTGTAGGGGTCGTGCTGGGGGTCGTGTTTTAGGGTTTAGGGTAGCGCAGTGGTGTTTGGGTAGTGTAGGGGGTCGTGCTGGGGGTAGTGTTTTAGGGTTTAGGGTAGCGCAGTGGTGTTTGGGTAGTGTAGGGGGTCGTGCTGGGGGTAGTGTTTTAGGGTTTAGGGTAGCGCAGTGGTGTTTGGGTAGTGTAGGGGTCGTGCTGGGGGTAGTGTTTTAGGGTTTAGGGTAGCGCAGTGGTGTTTGTGTAGTGTAGGGGGTCGTGCAGGGGATCGTGTTTTAGGGTTTAGGGTAGCGCAGTGGTGTTTGTGTAGTGTAGGGGGTCGTGCTGGGGTTAGTGTTTTAGGGTTTAGGGTAGCGCAGTGGTGTTTGGGTAGTGTAGAGGGTCGTGCTGGGGTAGTGTTTTAGGGTTTAGGGTAGTGCAGTGGTGTTTGGGTAGTGTAGGGGTCGTGCTGGGGGTAGTGTTTTAGGAGTAGTGCAGTGGTGTTTGTGTAGTGTAGAGGGTCATGCTGGGGGTAGTGTTTTAGGAATTAGGGTAGTGCAGTGGTGTTTGGGTAGTGTAGGGGGTCGTGCTGGGGGTAGATTTAGGGTTTAGGGTAGTGCAGTGGTGTTTGTGTAGTGTAGGGGTCGTGCTGGGGTAGTGTTTTAGAGTTTAGGGTAGTGCAGTGGTGTTTGTGCAGTGTAGGGGGTCGTGCTGGGGGTAGTATTTTAGGGTTTAGGGTAGTGGAGTGGTGTTTGGGTAGTGTAGGGGGTCGTGCTGGGGGTAGATTTAGGGTTTAGGGTAGTGCAGTGGTGTTCGTGTAGTGTAGTGGGTCATGCTGGGGGTAGTGTTTTAGGGTAGTGCAGTGGTGTTTGTGTAGTGTAGGGGGTCATGCTGGGGGTAGTGTTTTAGGGATTAGGGTAGTGCAGTGGTGTTTGTGTAGTGTAGGGGGTCGTGTTTAGGTTTTAGGGTAGTGCAGTGGTGTTTGGGTAGTGTAGGGGGTCGTGCCGGGGGTAGTGTTTTAGGGTTTAGGGTAGTGCAGTGGTGTTCGGGTAGTGTAGGGGGTCGTGCTGGGGGTAGTGTTTTAGGGTTTAGGGTAGTGCAGTGGTGTTCGGGTAGTGTAGGGGGTCGTGCTGGGGGTAGTGTTTTAGGGTTTAGGGTAGAGCAGTGGTGTTCGGGTAGTGTAGGGGGTCGTGCTGGGGGTAGTGTTTTAGGGTTTAGGGTAGCGCAGTGGTGTTCGGGTAGTGTAGGGGGTCGTGCTGGGGGTAGTGTTTTAGGGTTTAGGGTAGCGCAGTGGTGTTCGGGTAGTGTAGGGGGTCGTGCTGGGGGTAGTGTTTTAGGGTTTAGGGTAGTGCAGTGGTGTTTGGGTAGTGTAGGGGTCGTGCTGGGGTAGTGTTTTAGGGTTTAGGGTAGTGCAGTGGTGTTTGGGTAGTGTAGGGGGTTGTGCTGGGGTAGTGTTTTAGGGTTTAGGGTAGTGCAGTGGTGTTTGTGTTGTGAGCAGCGCATGCGCTGCGTCGCTAGGCGAGACCTAAAAAGCATTGCACCAAGATGGCTGCCAACACTTCCTGGATTGAAGTGTTGGCATCCAATTAGAGCCAAGCTTGTGCTTGTGTAGTTAGGTCCCGCCCAGATATATAAAGATTTTTTTCCTTTAATATCTCAAAAACTACTGAACGGATTTACACCATTTAAAAAAAGGACGCTTTCTGAACCAAGCACTACCTTTTTGCCAAATTTGGTGTAATTCCGTTCAGCAGTTCGAGCTGTAGCCGTGTCTAAAGTTTCCTATGGGAAATTTATTTTCTGACCTCTATTTTTTTAATTGCTCAGGAACTACTGAACGGATTTACACCATTTAACAAAAAGGAATCTTTCTGAACCAAGGCTACCTTTTAGCAAAATTTGGTGTAATTCCGTTCAGCAGTTCGGGCTGTAGCCGTGTCTAAAGTTTCCTATGGAAAATAACATGGAGAAAACACGTTTTGGGACCCCCCTTTTATCTCGACCCCCGCTTTGCAAATCACCCCGAAACTTTCAAGACAGGAGCTGACCGGAGCGCCCCACTAGTTTTGAAAATTTTGCGATGATTCGTCAAACGACGCCAAAGTTATTGGGAAAACAAAAAATGCTTTTCCTATGGAAAATAGGTCCTAACTATAACTAGCTACTGGCGACCGCCAATAGGTAATATGTATATATATATATCACCAGAGTACGTACATGTAAAGTTAAGTAAAGCAAACCCACCCTTGCCTATATGTACTTATCTTCATCACATTTTTGTTGTCCCTATTTAGACTTCAATATTTTGCCCCTGCAATATTTTTTCTTCAGTATTCTGGTGGAAAAACACACTCAGTCTTTGGTCCTCCTCCTTTGCTCCTTTAGTCTGTCTCTTCATCCTGCTGGTTCTCCCCATCCTCATCATGGTCCTCCACTTCTGCGCTTCATTCTACTGGCCCTTCTCCCCTTACTCCTGCTCCCTTCCCATCCCCCTGACCAGCCGAAGTCAGTCAGGTACAACCTTCAAGCAGGGTCAGACAGGTATACGTCAATGCCCATCTTGCAGCCCTGACCTCTTTGGAGCTGTGCAGAAGAGCCCAGGAGACCAGTGCTTGTCTCTTAGCTGACAGGTAGGCAGGAGCTGCAGCACAGGAGATATACTGTTAAACACACGTTTTGAAACATGTTTTCATTTTTAGAGGTGCTAATAAGGAGGAATGTAAACTCGTGCAGTGAAGCAATGAGGACCAGAAGGGCAGCAGCCCTTAACCAGCAGAAGAGCGACTCAAAGCTGAACTAGTCAAACTGTGTTAATGGTCAGTCAGTGCTGCTTCCATACTCGTCATTTGGATGTTGCTTTTATTTATTAAGACTTTTTCTTCTTAGGGGAAGCCATAGGTAAGGGACTCATCTCAATGCCTGGTGTTATGTTATTGCCACAGCCCTGGCCTGGCAGGACCAGGCTCACATAAAATGTTGCTCTAGCCACACATCTGGTGTGCCACTGTCCCTTAACGTCATTCATTCAGTTTATTGATATCCACTTCCCCCTCTCACTTGTTCCATGCTTCTCTCTTTTTCTCATTTTGTGTCTCTTTTCCTCCCTTATTCTGTGAGTCTCCATCAACGCATACCTTCTCTCCCACCTCCGGAGCCCCTCCATTGCCACGGATCTCCTCTACCTCCCTTTACATCACTACCACACTTCCTATACATCTTCTTCTTGTGCTCTCCATTACCACCATCTTGCCTGCCTCTCTAGCGCCATTTTGTTCCTCCCATATGGCCTCTCCTCTCTGCACCGCTCAATTGCATCAGCTTTGCCCACCCTCTGTCCTGGCTACCTCTTTCCCTCAACTTCACCTCTTCTCTATTATGTCAAATTGCCTTTCCTAGCCCCTAATTCATTCTATTATCCAATTCCCTGCATCCCTCTGTTACTTCATATATCCTAGCCAGGACCACTGGAGTTATGATTTTCTGTGTCTGCGGCATTTTCCACAATCTTGCCTAACCATTTGTAAAGCGCTCTGATACCCTTCTAGGGTCAAGTTCGTGCTATATAAAACTTTATAAATAAATATTATAGATTTACCTGCATGTCACACTTTCTGCATACATTGTAGATGTTCGCACAAACAAATTGTTCCAAGCTCGTAAGGATCAAATAAAAACATTTACTTTTCAGTTGCTCATTGTTGTTTTTAGGTGGTAAACTGATATTAATGAAGTGAAACCTTTGCCCAGTGTTAACATGTGAAAAAAACATACAAGATAGTGACATAATTTTCCTTTCTGGGCACAATTTGATCTAACCTTACCGCATAATCTGCTCCTCCCCTGCCGCATAGTTCCAGTGGCGCTGGTCCTAGTGGATTCTCCTGTGCCTCTGTGTTACCGCACTTGTCCTATTCCACCCCCTTGCACCCATCCAGTACACACATCTCTTCCCCATGTGCCCATCCGTTACCTGACACCTCCCCTGCCTGTGCTCTCTTTGTAATAAACTGCTCGCATTTTACAGCTGACCCAAAAAAGAGGGGTTATACATACAACACCAAGGTGCACTAACAAGGTGAAAAATATCATGATTACCAGAGAAGTGAAAGCACAGGACAGAACTCCACCAGGTGTCGCCTGAGAGTGATTTAACAATAAGATTTTCACCAACCACACCAGCAATATAACAGAGCCAAAAAAGGAGCACAGACTGGGAAGATGGTTCATTTATTATTCTTACTCAAATATACTAACATTTATCAACAGACTGCTTACTTCCACTGCCTAATTTGTAAAAGAATAAGTGCCTGGGCCAAATGTGTTTTTTTTATCAAATGTCGGCGTGCCGAATACCTAGGCATTTTAGTCCAGATTCCAGTGCTTAATTTGAGCTGGTGGTTGCCGGTGGAGGGCACTGGCACCCATTTGTGGGGAACATCACTTTTTTTCCAAATCAGGTGAAAAACACAGATCGGGAAGATGGAGGATGAGAAAGAAGGCAAAACTGTCACAAAAGGAGAAAGCAGGGACTTGCAAGATTGAGATAAGGGGTCAGGGAGCGTCTGGTAGCGGATTAAAGAGGCATGAGGTGGATTTAAGACTATCAGCGTTGGTATTAGGTGCACCTACGTTTAATTACACTGGTTTTGGGCTTCTGAGCAGCGCTCAGGGCAAAGGCAATGCTTTCTTTTACAAATTAAGCACTGCCAGATTCTACCACCAGACACTCCCTGCCCCTTTATCTCACTGTTGCAGGTTCCTGCTTTCTCATTTTGTCATGTTTTTTCCATCTTTCTCTTCTTCCTCCTTTCCCTGTGGTATAATCTTCCATTTCTTGGTCTGGGTCAAAATCTTATTAAGAAAAATAAGTGCCAGTCCCAAAACATGAATGCTGGTGGCCCCCACCTGCAACCACCGGCTCAAATTAAGCACATCATATTTCTCATGCTGTTATGATACAATCCTGTAACAATCTGTAACAAGGAACAACTGAAGTGATTAAGCAAGAATATGCTTATCTAGTCATTAAAAAAAATAAACTGGTTTCACTCGCCTTATGTGAACTGTTGCCCCCAACTATCTCTGTAGTCATGCCCCTCCAGCCCCTCTGTCAACCTGCAAACCACTTTCTCTGCTTCAGTTGTTACTACTGATAGAGAAGCCTTTTCAGCAGAGACCACATCAGTCATATTTTCAGTTCACTGATGAGTCCAGAAAAATGATCTCCTGGCATAAATCCTTCATGAGAGTGGCGGCTCCTCCACTATGGCGGAGGAGCATTGCCCCACTGCTTTTAAGCAGTGCAAAGTACGAAACATAAAATGATAATAACTTTGAGTTATTATCATTTTATGCTTTATGCTGCTTTCGGGCGGGCGGGGCTGCTCTGCTCTCGGGGGAGGAGTGGTTTGCCCCCTTCTAAATGCGCAATGACTGTTTGGTCGGCCCTCTCGGGCCGCCCAAACCAGTCATGCGCACTTTTCCTGTTCTCCATGCAAGCTGCATCACAGCCTGCATGGAGAACATGCCCACCCCTCCAGCCCATGGCTGAGCACCGTGTCACGGTGCTCAGACCAATAACAATGTTGCATTGCAGCATTGTGATTGGTCTGTGGGGCCTGACTGTGCTTTCTGTTCCAAGACAAGGAGAGCAGGAGCAGAGACATAGGACCCGGTGGCATGGCAAAGTACATTTTTTAAAATTGCGCCCCCAGCCCACCCGCCACCCACGAGCCATCCGGCCGCCACTGCTTCATGATCAGGGCAGGTGATGGTTTTACTTGTATGCTGTGGCATGTTCAAAAGGATCTCGCCACACCTGCCTTAGCCATCAGCATAGAACAATTTAAAACTGACACCAAGAGACATATGGCCATGTATTGCCGAGTCCCCTACCAGCAGGTTGACCCCAACCTCCCCTCCAGAGACCCGGGGGTGCTTCCCGTCCCCCTCCCCCTTTCCCCCGAGGCACAGACAATAATAATCCTTCAACACCGATCTTGGATTAGGGGTCGTAAAACCCTGACCGTATTTTATTAAAATTAAAAATCATAATAAAAATGTTAATAACACATTTCAAATACGTAGAAAACCCACACATATTCAATGACTTTATACATTTCATATACAATGTATTTACATATTTTATGGCTAACCTTAACAGATGTCTAGTACATAGCCATACCTAACCTAAACTGAAATATGTACAATTTGTTTACTGCGTATCCCGGATGAGCCTACGTGCAAGGTCATGACTGGTCCCAACTACTTGCTAGGTCCCCCTTCTCACTGGAGTGACCTTGCGCAGGAGGCACGGTTGCCCATCAGATTCCTTCACTCGGGCACCCCCTACGCCCTCCAATACTACCTCCCAGGGACTGATGTTATGCCAACTTGGTGCCCATGCTCCTGTGCGGCGATTGGCCCAAGGGCCTGCTGGAAGCAGAACTTCCTACCCCCTCACCCTTCAGCCTACCAACCCTAAACGCCCCCTGGAATGTGATGAGAGACCACTGCCCCCCCCCTCAGGCGTCCCCGTTAAATAATGGGATGCCTACTAAGAGATGGCAAATTTGACTGACCAATCATGAACTTACCGCAGACCAAGGAAACTCACAAATAAAATACGACCAGCAAAAGTGACGTCGCCCTGTAATACAAAAAATATCGAATGTGACATACTTAGCACAAGATTGTAATACCTGAGAAGAAAAACAAATAGAGTTCACACCTGTAAGAGAAATCGTTATACAAAGCCCCGCATGCAACATTTCCTAAAAACTGCTGCCTCAGGGCATGGTGGTTGGAAAAACAAAATCTGTAGTTAAGGGGAACCTCCGTCGCGTGGACGAAGGCGTACAGGTCTTCCCAAGGCAGGAGCGGCAAGGAAAAGACCTTCCCGCCGCTCTGTGCTCATTTTTAAGGGGCTTTTCCCCCTTCAACCAGTTTGAACAGGTCCCGGCAGGATCCGGGACCTGTTCTTCCCATCGCGCCCCGGAAGTGCTTCTTGCACTTCCGGGGCACTTGGCTGTTGAGCCAATCACTGCCCGCAGGGGATGGGCTCCGGCCGCGTCACCGCCTGGCCGACCCCGCCCCCGCAGGAAACGCGTCCCGGGGACCGGCACCACCGCCATATGGGCGGCGTGCTCAAGTTCCCGGCGGCGCCTACTAGGATATCAGTAATCAGGAAAGCACTGATACTGAAACTAAGCAGTGGGTTGCATGTTGCCCACTGCAAGGCTCCGGGCCCGATTCACAAAGGGACTTACGACTTGTAAAGTTACGAGTGCGTAGTCTCCACACTCATGGCGGAATCGCTGCACTTGGGGCAATAGCTCCACACTGAGCATTCTGCCATGAGTGCGGGGATTCCACCACGAGTGCGGAGTCTCCACACTCATGGTGGAATCTCCGCACTCGGGACGATATCTCTGCACTGAGCATTCTGTCCCAAGTGCGGAGATTCCGATACGAGTGCGGAGTCTCCACACTCAGGGCCGGACTGGGAACCAAAACCGGCCCTGGCAAAGTGCTCGGCCGGCCCCCCTGGGGGGTTGGGGGTGCGGACGAGCTGTTTGCCAGGGCCGGTTTCGGCCGATTTTGTTACAGGGGCCGATATTGCAGCTATGCTGCAAAAACGGCCCTGTAACAAAAACAGCCCCCCATGAGCCCAAAACCGGCCCCCACCCTGGCGGCCCACCGGGGGAATGCCCAGTGCCCGTTACGGCCAGTCCGGCCCTGTCCACATTCATGGCATAATCTCCGCACTCGGGGAAATATCTCCGCACAGACCATTGCGCCCCGAGAGCAGAGATTCCGCTACTAGTGCGGAGTCTCCACACTTATGGCGGAATCTCTGCACTCGGGGCGATAGCTCCACACTGAGCATTCCGCCCCGAGTGCGGGGATTCTGCCACAAGTGCAGAGTCTCCACACTTATGGCGGGATCTCTGCACTCGGGCGATATCTCCGCACTGAGCATTCCGCCCCGAGTGTGGGGATCCCGCCACGAGTGCGGAGTCTCCACATTCATGGCGGAATCTCCGCACTCGGGGCGATATCTCTGCACTGAGCATTCCATCCCGAGTGCGGAGATTCCGCTACGAGTACGGAGTCTCCATACTCATGGCAGAATCTCCGCACTCTGGGCGATATCTCCACACAGAGCATTCCGCCCCGAGTGCAGAGATTCCGCTATGAGTGCGGAGTCTTCACACTCATGGCGGAATCTCTGCACTCGAAGTGATATCTCCGCACTGAGCATTCGCCCAGAGTTTGAGATTCTGCCACGAGTGTGGAGACTCCACACTCATAACTTTATTAGTCGTAAGTCCCTTTTTGAATCGAGCCCTCAGTGAGTGAAACCCTTGCTACTAACATCATCTGAGATCTGCTGTTTACAGGTTTGATTCCCAGCAAAGCAACCTCAGCCTTTTATCCTTCCCAGGTCATTAAGTGAAGTACTATTAACATGACTACTAGTAGTACCTAATATTACATCGCTTAGAAATGTTTGGCAAGCTACCTTAAAAACACATTATAATAAGAAGAACAACACCAATAATAATAATACTCATAGAATAGAATAATAATAATATTAACAACAACAAGTATTATTATTATTATTATTATTGTTGTCATTATTATTATTATTATTATTGTTATTATTATCATTATTATTACTGTTGTTATTATTATTATTATTATTATTATTATTATTATTGTTATTATTGTTATTATTATCATTGTTGTTGTTGTTATTATTATTATGACATATCGGGGTTTCCTATCTTATGCATTGTATTGCATACTATTCTTGGTCTGTCCAATAAAAGGTCAAACTTGAAGTTTTAACATTTTGTTTTCAATTAATCAAATTAAATGCCATAATTTTAATTTGATAATAATAACGTAAATAACCGTAATAATATATATTATTGTAATTATTATTATTGCTATAACAAATTAAAACAATGACATTAAATCTGATTAATTGAAAAGAAAGTGGAAAAAAGCCAAAAGTGTTACCTTCCGTTAGACACACCAAGCTGTGAAAGTCCCCAATAATTCTAAATCTGATGGCTTAAGTCAGACTTTTAGATGGTTACCCAGCCAGTTTTTTAAAACCTTGTTTTCACACACCACTGATCCTCCTTTCTCACCACTACCTTTTTAATTCTTTCCTACAGACAATGCTATCTGTTGTAGAAAACCTATTGTGGACAATACCAGTACTCACGGTGGGCTTTGAGCAGGAGTGGCCCATGCGGGTAAGAGCGGTCGGACGGGGTGGTGGGGAGTCGCCAAACGACGACGAGGGAAAATAAAATAAAAAACACTTAACTTGCGCTCGCCGCATCGCCGAGTCGGCGATGCGGCGAGCGCAAGGTAAGTGGTTTTCCTTCTTTTATTTTTACACCCAGCCCCACCGCTCTTACCTGCACGGGCCACTCCTGGCTTTGAGACTGGCCACTTCATTAGCACAGCTTTACCCACAATACATTTCACCTTCAACTCTCAATTTGAGCAGTTTAGAAATATCCTGTGGATGCACTGAAAGAAATCTAAAAGCTGATGTAGGGTCATATTTGGCCATCTGTGCACCTGTAGCAAAGCCATGGACATCCTAAACCCTGAGACCCATACTGGCATAATGAACTGGCCTCTGCTGCAATTAAATGATTGCCTAATTCACCCTCGGCCAAGACAAATTAACTGACTCACAGCTTTTTTTGGGGCACTGCCCTCAAAGGTGACACTACAAGATTATCCAATGGTCAATCCTCAGATGGGCCAACAAGCCTATGTTCGGTCACGTCCTCCCTTTGCCAACCACTATTGGCTCAAATGAAAACAGCAAAAACCTTCTTTCAAAATACCTCTTGCTTCCTGGTCTGGGTGAACACTAATTTAGTGCACCAAAACCAGAAGAAGGAGAGGAAATCAATTAGTAAAAGAAATAATAAACAATAATACATTCAGCGACCCAAAAATTTCCATTGGAGCCCACCACCGGTGCTGCAGAATGCTGAGGTTGCTTAGTCTTGATTTAATTTCAAACCTCTTTCTTTCGCCACTATACACTCCCTGTCTCTTTACCTCACTCTTACAGGTTATTTTTCATCCCTTTTTTCTCACTTTGTAACTGTTTCCAATCTTTCTCTTCTATTTTTTCCTCTGCTGCTCTGGGTCAAAGTCTGTTGATGAAAAATAAGGCCTGGTCTCCAAACATGAGTGCTGGTGCCCACTACAGTTAACAACAAGCACAAATTAAGCACTGCCAAGTGCCTTTTCCCACAATGCTTTTGACTTCTTAAAAGCTTCAGTCCATATCTACCCAGAAGGAATTGACTAGCAGGACTCAAATAACTGAAAGCCGTATGAGTGCTGAAGAAGCTAGCCTACCTCTTAAAAGGCAATGGAAATGATGCTCCCGCCCTCCTTAAAGTGCTTAAAATTGAACTATAGAAGTGCTGGGGTTATCCCAGAGCACTTGTTTCCTACCGAAGAATTCCAGTACTCTCCCATTAAAAGTATTATATCCCTACTGGAAAGTGCTGGTACTCTCCCATTAAATGTATATCCCTACTGGAAAGTGCTGGTACTCTTCCATTAAATGTATTATATCCCTACTGGAAAGTGCTGGTACTCTCCCATTAAAAGTATTATATACCTACTGAAAAGTGCTGGTACTCTCCCATTAAATGTATTATATCCCTACTGGAAAGTGCTGGTACTCTCCCATTAAATGTATATCCCTACTGGAAAGTGCTGGTACTCTCCCATTAAATGTATTATATACCTACTGGAAAGTGCTGGTACTATCCCATTAAATGTATTGCACCAGACCGGAGAAGTGCTGATGCTCTCCTAATAATAGTATTGCACCAGGCCGGAGAAGTACTGATGCTCTCCTAATAATAGTATCGCACCAGTGCTGAGAAATTCTGACTGTCTCGCTAAAATGAATACAAATGCAATAGTGCTGAGAAGTTCTAATACTCTCTGGTTCTATCCCATTAAATGTATGCACCAGGGCCGAGAAGTGCGGATACTCTCTCCTTCAAAGTATAGTACCCCAGCTGAGCAAAGTTGTTACTCTCCCAATTAAAATTCCCCATCATTGCTGAGAAGTGCTGGTATTCACCTTTCAAACTGGAGAAGTACAGGTACTCAGTGCTCGAAAGCGCAAGCCCAGTTAAAGCACTGCCGCCCACTAGTTTCCTTCTCTGTGGCAGTTTTATTTACTAACCATTTGCCTGCTCAGCTGGAGGCTCGAGTTATAGCGCCGAACGTAATGAGCCAAAGCCGGGAACGAATCTCATTAGAGCCTCGCGGGCCGCGCGCCACCTCGTCAGGGCACGTGCGCGCGAGGCGGCGGCTACTGAGACATTGGGCCCCTCAGGCCTACACCGCTCGGGATGACGCACTTATTACAGCCGTTAGTTACTGTGACAAAAAGCACACCAGGAGCAGAAGACGTGGATGTGTTCTGCTCAAGTGTCTCTGGACTGCAAATGTGAAGCACTTTGCCCACTCGTAATTAAAGATACCCGAGAATAATGTAAGCACGCAGTGTGAACTCTCGTCCTAGACTCCAAGCCTCAAAACAGCAGGCAGCCATTACCTCAGGGGTTCTACAAGCAGGGCCGTCCCCAAACCCTCCCTTTAGCATCTACAGCGGGGATGGAGCTCTGGATGGGCCTCTTCTGTCTGCAGCTCAGCAGACCAAACCTCAAAATTAAGGTTAAAGGGTGCGTGGATGGATGAGTGAAAGGGTGGATTGATGAGGAAAGAAAGGATGGATGGGGAATGAGTGAGTGAGTGAAAGGATGGATGAGTGAAAGGGTAAATGGATGGATGGATGGAGTGAAAGGGTGGATGGATGAGTGAAAGGGTGGATTGATGATGAAAGAAAGGATGGATGGGTGAATGAGTGAGTGAAAGGATGGATGGATGAGTGGAAGGGTAAATGGATGGATGGAGTGAAAGGGTGGATGGATGAGCAAAAGGATGGATGAATGAGTGAAAGGATGGATGTAAGGATGGATGAGTACAAGACTGGATGGACGAGTGAACGAGTAAATGGATGGATGGAGTGAAAGGGTGGATGGATGAGCAAAAGGATGGATGAGTGAACGGATGGATGTAAGGATGGATGAGTGAAAGAATGGATGGACGAGTGAAAGGGAGGGTAGATGGTTTCCTGGATGAAAAGGTGGATGGTTGGATGAGTGAAAGGGTGAATGGATAGACCGATGAGTTTAAGTGTGTATGGAGGGATGGATGGATGAGTGAGTGAAAGGATGGATGGATGAATGAAAGGGTAAATGGGTGGATGGCTGAGTGAAAGTGTGGATGGATGGATAAGTAAAAGGGAGGATGAATGGATAGAGTGAAAGGGTGGATGAATGATCAAAAGATTGGATTGATGATTGAAAGGATGGATGGATGAACGGGTGAATGAAAGGGGATGGATGGATAGATGGATGAATGGATGGACTGATGGGTGGATAGGTTTGATGGATAGGTTTGAAGATAGATGGATAGGTTTGGATGTGGATGGGCGGGCGGATGGATGGGCACACGGAGGGAATGGTGATGGACTGAATGATGGATGAAAGATTGAATGGATGACAGAATGTAAAGATGAAATGGTGGATATCAGCAGGTGGATGGAAGGATGAAAGAATGAATGAATAGATGTTTAGATGGAAGAGACATACAAGCTCTTCTGTTGAGGGTAGTGATAACTTGCTTCGCTTGCCTGGTGCCATAAGAGCTTTAGTTCAAAATGGGGGGTATTTTCATTTTCTGGCTACTCCCTTGTTTGAATACAAGTGTAAACTGTCAGGCTTGTTCAGTCTTATAATTTTGCACCTATTGTTGTCTCTCAGAGCATAAAAGGTCTCTAGCTTTGATTTCGTAATACTTATAATTGCTCCTCTTTGTACCCGACACAGACCTTCATTAAATTAAATTACGATTTTATTTTCCACTTTTGTCCTGGAAGGTTTGTTGCCCGCATTTGCCTTCACCGTTGTTTCTGTGAGCACATATTTTCTAAAGTTAATCCTGTGCTGCCCCATTGCCTCATATGAGCCCTGGTTCTATGGCAGTAACTCTTCCACTAACAAGCAGTGGCAAAGCCAATATGTATGGCTTTAATGTACAAATAAAAGTAAACACACACATTCACAGATGCTGTTTGAATGCAATGTATGCACAAATGTTGTTTATCACAATAAAGCCTGACCTACTGGGTTAGCTAATGCTGGGAAAAGTAGCAAAAATACTGCTTTCTGTCTAGAATGCGTATAGGAGAATAACAACTTCATGTGTGGACTGGAAACAAGCATTCTAGGACCGGTTTCGGGGTATCACCCCTCATCAGCCAGGTTAGCTTGACTCCAGTGGCATGGAGAGCACGGGGTCCCTTGCTCTCTTTGCCACTGGATTCAAGCTAGCCTGGCTGACGAAGGGTGTTACCCCGAAACCGGTCCCAGAATGCTTGTTTTCGGTCCAGGGAAGACCTGGCTTGGCAGTTCGGGCTGGACTATTCCCATGAGGAACAGGATCAAGACTGATTTGCATATGGCTGGGTCTGAACTGGGGTGGCAAAGTGAGCTAAAGAACGATGATGGATTCAACCCAGATCTGTGACTGTGGGTGAATGTCTGTAAAGTTTCAGCGCTCCGGCCATCATCTCTTTGTGTTTGCTGTGTTCGCCCTAAGTTGGCAGGGTATACCCAGATGTGGGTCCCTTGCTCACTTTGCCACTGGATTCAAGCTAGCCTGGCTGATGAGGGGTGTTACCCCGAAACCGGTCCCAGGATGCTTGTTTCCGGTCCAGGGAAGACCTGGGTTGGCAGTTCGGGCTGAACTGTTCCCATGAGGAACAGGGTCAAGACTGATTTGTGTATGGGTGGGTCTGAACTGGGGTGGCGAAGTGAGTTAAAGAACGATGATGGATTCAACCCAGATCTGTGACTGGGGCTGAGTGTCTGAAAAGTTTCAGCGCTCCGTCCATCATCTCCTTGTGTTTGCTTCATTTCTCACAAATGGCAATGCAGCACAGCTCCACTGTACACAAATAGCAGAATGTAGTCCATAAACCACTTCCACTGATGGCTCAAAAATCTTTTCACTCTTTAAAGTGGTAACCTTTTCCAAGTTGCTAGAGACTACTTAGGGACTTAGAATGATGCCTCTGATATCTTCTCAGTATTTCACCCTTAAATTCCTCTTGCTTTCAGCAGGCACAGTCATTGAGTGAGCATATGGAGTTAGTAAGGGATCTATAGAGTTCAGGAAAGGTTAGCATTAAATGGTAGATAGAAACTTTTAGGGATGCCGGAAGGGTAACATTAAGGGGTAGAAAGGAGAATTTACGATTCATAGAAGAGTAGCGTTAAAGGGTAGTAAAAGTAGAGTGAATGGGTAGTTAGGGTTTTAAGGGCTAAGGGATGGGTACTGTTAAGGGGTAGTAAGGGGTTTGTAGGGGTCAGGAAATTGTAGCATTAGGAGGTAGTAAGGGGATTTAGGTTCAGAGCTGGGTACTGTTAGGGGGGCAGTAGGTGCTTTTTATGATTCTGTGAATAGTAGGATTAAGGGGTTTTAAAAGTCTTTAGGGTTCAGGGATGAGTACTGTTAAGGAGTAGTAAGGGTTTGTAGGTTTCAGGGAACGGTTGTGTTAATGGGTACTAAGGGGGTTTTAGGATTCATGGATGGATAGTTGAAGGGGGTGGTAAGGGTTTTTGGAGTTCAGAGATGGGTAGCATTAACGGTTTTATGGTTTAGAGGTGCATAGCGTTAAGGGGTAGCAAGGGGCTTTTAGGGTTAAAGGAACATAGCATTAATGGGTACATAGGATTTTCAGGGTTCAAGGATGGGTAGCACGAAGGGGCATTAAAGGGTTCATAGGGTTCAAGGAAGGGTAGCAGTAAGCGGTTTGTATGGTTCAGGGATGGGTATCATTAATGTATATTAAGGGTTTGTTAGGTTTCAGCGAAGGGTAGTATTAAAGAGTAGTAAGGGTGATATGGTTAGGGGTAGTAAGGTCAGAGAAGAGTAGCATTAATGGGTATTATCGGGATTTTAAGATTGAGGGATGGGTAGATGTAAGGGGTAATAAGATTTTGTTAGGGTTCAGGGATGGGGAACATTAAGGGGTAGTAACACTTTTTAGGGTTCAGAGAAGGATAGGATCATGGGATAGTAAGGTGTTTTTAAGGGTTTGTGAAAGGGCAGCATTAAGTTGTAGAAAGGAATTTTTAGGGTTCTGGTTAAGGTAACATTAATAGGGTTTTTTAGGATTCTCAAATGGGTAGCGCTAATGGGGAGTTTTTACAGTTCAGGGAAGGGTAGAATTATAGGTGATAAGGGCTTTTTATGGTTCAGGGATGGGTAGGGTCAAAGGGTAGTAAGGGGTTTTTAGGGTTCAAGGAAGGATTGGGTCAAGGAGTAGTAATGTATTTTTAGGGCTCAAGGAATGATAGCATTAAGGGTAGGGGTGCACGGTGAACTCCGCTCCGCTAGCGGAGTTTGCATAGTTTTACCAAGTCAGCCCTCCGCTGGGAGTGCGGAGTTCGGCAAAAAACTTTGATTACGCCATGTGGCAGAGTTTGCCCCTGCCGCCCAACCCTACTCTGGAGTTTGCGTCTCTTCTTGCCACATGCACTCTGCATGGCCATTCACTCTGCTCTTTCTGGTGTGTCAGCGATGCATCATGACATATGACCTTGCCCCTCCCCCACCACCATATCATTCTGCGCCGCTTACCTTAGTGTATGATGTGGGTGGTTGCAGACTGATACGAAAGCAGGGGCTCAGAGAAAGCGCTGCAAGTCCAGAAGCAGGAACACTTAGATGGAAGGTAATTTGTGTTTCTACCTCGCATAACCACTGCATCCACTAAATCGGATGCTGGTGTCTGGAAAGACGGCGAACACCTATCATCTGGGCATATATTTCTCAGCTTCCATAGCCTTGCATGTAACATTATTTGCTAAGGAAGTGGCCTAGAGCGTGGTTCGCGGGATAAACACTAAATTGGCTAGAAACTCAAATTACAGAGTTTATTTGGTCAAAGTCAACTCCTGTACGAGTCACCAGCCCTAATCCTGAGCCAGACTTGCCGCCAACTGAATGCCATGTACAGGGGACACGAGCCCCATTGGCCCATTATTCCTTTACCTTTTTATTTTGTTAATTGTTTTGTTTTTCCTGCATTTGTGGCATATAAAGTGGTGCTCTATTTTATTCAGTTTTATCCCCTGAGTTTAAAATGTCCTACTTTAAGTGTAATTTTTTTTTGTTGCAGTTTTATATAGCGCAAACTCGACCCGAAGCACATGAGCACCAGTTACGCTACGAAAGGATACATTCATTTTTGATAGGCACGGGGAGATTAAGTGATTTGCGCAGAATCACAGGATTTTGAGTCGATGCCGAGACTCGAACTGTGTTCCCCAGCTCCAAAGTCGACAGATCTGGACCTTACGCCACATTCTCTCCTCGAGCCAACCGTTTTTGTAGGGCTTGGTCTGCTCAATAAAAATGTTCCTTTAAATTAACCACCACTCAACAGATATACAGTGTGAGCAAGATATGATGTGTATTGTTGCTGGGATTGTACCAGCTCTCGGTACTGCTGTGTATGACACAATTGGTACAGCATTATAGACTGAGGAAAAAAACTCTTTAGAACTTCACAATCAGGTCTCATGTACAAAAAATCATAGCGAGCTAACCTGGGTAACAATTTTAATCCCAAAACAGAGAATCAGATATAGAGTATCCACTTGTGCTCCTTGCTTAGGATTCCAATACAGCTTAGGTAACAATGGTAAAAATTCATATTTTTTTCCTTAAAATGTCAATGATAAACTAAGTCAAACTGCACTCACTCAGTATTTATTTTCATCTTCCCTCAATATTTAGAATGCAAGATGACTGATAAATGTTGAGTCTCTGACCCAGTTTTGCAAATTTCTCCTCACCCCAATTTGTGAACATTACATAACATGACATGAGGCAGCATAACATGAAATGACCAGAGCCTAATTTGAGATGGCAGTGCCAGGTGGGGCAAAGCAGCACTTAGGGGCGTGTCTTATCATGAATCATCAGCCTTGACCCGGAACAGAAGAGAGAAAGGGGAAAGGGAGAAAGGAGGTGGAAAAGAAAGCCCTGAAAACTGTGGCAAAGGGAGAAAGAAGGGATGAAATGGAACCTACGAGCGTGTGATACAGAAGCACGGAGGGTGATGGTGGATGAACGAGGCAAGAGGCGAGATAAGGGGTAGGCAGCCTTGGTATTCTGCAGCACCCCAACATTTGGTGGGATTCTTAGAGACACGAGAGCTCTAATTCGATTACGAATCAAGCGCCGGAGATGACGTAACCCAATGAAACACGTAGACCTTTTTACAAGTGCATCCCTAAGCGATGCTCAGAGGAGCAACTTTTGAAGTGGACGTGGGTTAAAGTGGGGTGTGACGCCTGAAAGTTCAGACCCCGCCATGCTCTCAGCTGGAGTGGGCCTTCTCTTGAGGCCACTCCATAGGGGAGAGCCAGCTTCTGACGCCTTGTGCCACCCCGGGCTAATTAGCAGCTATCCTAATGCCATCGCTAATTAACTTTTTGCCAAGTGCTGGTAATGAAGCCGGCAGCGTGGAATCCCCCCACCGCCCATGGAAAGTATTTTGTATTCATTCGATGTTTAACAAAGGCCTGTTAAATATTTGTAAGATATGTCGAAGTACTGCAGGGACTTCTCATAATGGGTGTTCAGTATTGTTTATGATATTCTTAGGGTAATTAGTGTCATGAGTGAAGAATCTGTGCTGACAGCAGCGCGCGGCAGCCTCTTGTCTGTCTAACAATGTAGGTCTGTGTGTGGTGTGTGTGTCCGTGCGTGCGTGTGGGCGCTTGTGTTCGCAAGTAGGTTTTTGTTACGGGACTTTGCAACATAGCAAATATAGCGCATGTGCGGTAGGCTCAACAACTGATTACAGCTTTATTTTAGGGCGGAGCGGAACTCCGCGGAATTCCACTCAGTTTTTATGCAGCTCCACAGAATTCCACTTAGTGCAACTCCGCGAACTCCACCCACCCCTAATTAAGGGATGATAAGGAGTTTTTAGGATTCAGAGAAGGGTAATAATAATTTGAACTTTTAGGGACAAAGGAGCTTAAACGTAGTCTCTGCAGCCCATAAATCTTAAAGCTAGGAATTAGAAAGAAAAAAACATTCTCTCCAGGAGCGCCATCTCTGGCGTTTAAGATGGAAAGGGAATGGGGAAGGTGGTTGTGACTGCAGCAACATATTCCTCCCGACTGCCCTCTTCTTATCTGTGCTGCTGCCAAAGAAGAGAAAACACCAGAATGATCGAATTGCACTGACATGTGTTTGACCTAAATATAGGTCAAGCAGTGTTGTAATACAATAGCTAGACTTGATAAAGAGTTCTGGTTCACACAACTTGATAAACAAAGGATTACAGCTCTTGAAGGGTAAGCGCTTTCATTCTGTGGAAGCAGATAACTTATGTCCACTAAAAGCATGTTCTCCTGTCCACCAACATGTGGGCGGAGCAAAAGTCCCTCTCTGTAATACCCCGGAAAACTCTTTTTAGCCTAATCACATTAAGTCTAACAACAGTTGCGCTGCCAAGCCAGACCTAAGAAGGAGCGGTCTGCACTGGGTTCAATCACCAACCAATGGGGATTGGCTCCAAAACAGAGCCAGGACTGGGTCCCAGGCATGAGTATATTCTTTCCCTAATGTGTTTTTTGAAGCACAAAGTTTGCTAAAGGCAGGATGGCCAATTAGATATAGAAACTATCCTTCCACACTTGAAATCTGTGTTTTTGCTAAGTGAGGTGAGGCCATTGATATTAATATATAAATAAAGTGATCTTCCTTCCTTTTTGATTGAAGATCATACTTTTTTGTAGAAGGGCTTTTTTAGGTCAGGTTTGAGTGTGCAACTGTCGCCAGAATATACGTGAGCATGAGAAAAAAAAACTTTAAGAAGCAGAATTGAAAGAGGGCTTTGACTCTGCTCCCATGTTGATCTTTTCTACACGCTGTTGATAGGGCACAATGTGTGCAATTCTACTGAAAAAGAGTGCCTGTATTGCATTTTTATGGGAAAGCATATCCTGTATGCAGTCAGCCTGAGTTGGTTATGTTGACAAGGATATGATCACGCCTATACACCTAATGTGTTCATTGGGAAAAGCTACACCTGATGCCAGAGGTCTGATTTGTTTAATATGACTTATTTATTGTGAAAAGCACGTGTTAACCCCTTCGATGCTCGTGACGAGCTCAGCTCGTCATGCTGCGCGGTCGCGCTGTGCGCATGACGAGCTGAGCTCGTCACGACCACACCCGCGATCGGAATGTCCAGCACAGGAGCGGAATTCCAATCGCGGTCAAGGGGTTAAAGTCAACAGGTCATTAAAGATTTTATTTGTATGTGTAGCATTTAGCTGTGTGTATATTAAAGCACTGTTTATTGTATGATGGGCTTAGCTGTTTGCCAGGCTCTTGTAATAAAATTAATTCATAATTGAGTATATTCATACTTATACTTACATAGAGGGACTTTGGTTTGGTCCTCTTCAGTTACTCATCTGCTCGAATGCCACTGACACTCTGTTTAACCTATGCCAGTATTCAGCATGGGGCTACGGGTCTGTCCAATTCTGTCATTGACTCTATTGCTATGAAGGTAGTTTGCAGGTCCACATGTGCACATCTACCTAAAAGGGTTTGTGTTCAGTGCCAGGGCTATTGGGCCAATCCTTTCCTTTTCAATTCCCTTCTTTCATTGGTCCTTTTCAATTTTTTCCTTCTCTTCTTTATTTTGTTTGTTTTTAGAGCTCTTCAGACATTCCTACCAGGCCATTTGTTTGCCTCATATTTCACCTCTATTGTGCTGCATCATGTCAGTCTACTCTACTGCTTCTAAACCAGAATGGAACTATCCATTCCATATCACTGTTTACCTGTTCCAAGATAGCACTATGTGTAGAAGCTAAGTGCCGGCCGCTTGGATCGGTACAACAATGATACACTACGCACAATACCATCCCAAGACAGGCACCAAGTGCAAAGTTTCCTGGGTGGCCAACCTGCAATGGTTTTGTAAATAGTGTAACATTATTTTACCATTCCAAAATTGGTGACACGTTGTGTTGCTTCTAAACTGTGGCACCCATTTTGAATATTTAAAACAATGATATACTGTGCACAGTCCACAATAGCCACCCGCTGGTACATTTAATTTTGTATCTATTTTTATTGCAAATCTATGCCCGCAATCCTTTCTTTCTCTTCTTGAGTTGTTTAATTTACCTTGCATATGCTTGTTCAGTTTGTGGGTGCATGTTAGAAATGGGATCTCTAGTTGGCAAGGGCTTGCACCTTTGTCCAAGTAGGGACCCTTCTTCCTAGTCAGGGTAAGGGAGTTACACTCCTAAAATAACCCCTGCTCACCCCCTTGGTAGCTTAGCACGAGCAGTCAGGCTTATTCTAGAGGCAGTGTGTAAAGCATTTGCACATAACCAACAGTAATACAGTGTAAGCACTACAAACGGACACCACACCAGTTTAGAAAAATAACCAATATTTTTATATACTCAAGACAAGACCAATTACGACAAAAATCCACAATACTATACTTTAAAAATGAATGCTTGATAAGGTAACTTCTTCTTTGCAGGAATAACACAAAAGCAAAGTTCAGATGCGAGTCGGTAGCCCCGTCCGGGTCTACCGCGATGCTGAATTACACAGAGTCCAACAGTTCCAGCCGACCGCGTCGCTACGGGCCAGCAGAGTCGTGAACAGACTCGGTCACAGTACCTTTCTCGTTGTGGCTGGTACGGAGTGTACGAGCCGGTCGGCGTTCGTCGCGGTTGCGGTGCAAGACGGAGCGATGCAAGGTGCGGTGTCCCTCGATGCGGTGCAGGCAGCGGCTCGATGAGCGTCGTGCAGACGGAGTCGGTGAGTCCAAGGCGTGCGGTCCAGGGCGAGACGGTGTACGATGCGGTGCTGACAGGTTGCGATGCAGGTGACCAAGCCGGAGTGCGGGAGCTGGCGTCGGACAGCGGTGCGAGTCGGAGCGGTGCGTCGCAAGCGTGCGAGCGGTGCCCCAAATGCGATGCGGTCACGACTGTTGAGCCAGTTGCAGCGTCCGCGTCGGTCGGGTCCGGCTGGTTCAGTGAAGCGATGCGATGCGAACTGCGGTGCCCACAGGTCACGGTGCAAGCAGCGGCTCGGTGTTGACGGCGTCGGATGTCACCTACGGTGAGACCAGGGTTGCGATGCGAAGCGGGGCGATGCGGTCTGCGGTGCACACAGGTCACCGGTCAGGGATGGATTCGGTTGACGGAGTCGGTTGCAGTTCCCTTCCTCTGTGGCAACTGAAACATCGTTCCAGAAGCGGTACCCAGAGGCTTGTGAAGTCTTTGTAGTCCCTGAGACTTCTTAACAGGAGGCCAGCTCGGTTTCAGACCCTTGGAGATACTCAGCACAAGTTTGTAGAAAGTTCAGTCCTTTCACTGCCCAAGACAGAAGCAGCCACTGCAGGCCAACCCAACAAGGCAATAACTCAGCAAAGGGGCAGTACTCCTCCTAGCAGCTCTCCAGCTCTTCTTCTTGACAGGTTCCTTGATTCCAGCGAGATCTAAATTCATGGGGTCAGGGCCCCAATATTTATATCCCAAATTCCTTTGTTCTCTGAAGGCAGAGAGGCCTTTGCCTAGTCCAAACCAGTTCTGGAGCACTTTGTTGACAAGTCTCCGTCCCTTCTTTCAGAGAGTAGGCCAGGGACATCAGACGCACCACAGGAGGTGGAGCCAGCATTGTGGAGGGAGGGCACTGTCCTATTCAGGGCCCAGGTGCAACTCCTCCCACCCATCTACATGTAGATCTTGCTATTCAGCCCTGTGCTGACTCACCCTGTCTCCTGGCATCCCCCAGCCCCTGTCGCTCACACTCCAGACAAGGAATACACAACCTCGCAGAGGCAGGCTTGGATGGTTAGACAAGAAAATACCCACTTTCTAAAAGTGGTATTTTCAAACACAGAATGTTAAAACCAACTTCACTAAAAGATGCATTTTATCATTCTGAGTCCAGGCATACTAAACTCGAATTTCTACCATGTTCCCGGGGTCAGTTAGGATTATAAGCTGAAATAATCAAAACTGCCCGTTCTGGCCTATGGGGAACAGGTAGCCTTGCAATAGTGAAAAACGAACTAGGCTATAATTCACTATCAGGACATGCCACACACACCAGGGCATGTCCTACCTTTCGCATACAACGCACCCTGCCCACAGGGGTACCTTGGGCCTACCTTAGGGGTGACTAACATGTAGAAAAGGGAAGGTTTAGGGACTTGCAAGTGTGCGCACTTGCCAAGTCGACATGGCAGCCCCAGGCTGCGCACAGGCTCTGCAATGGCAGGCCCGAGTTACACTTTACGGGTTGTTTGCGTGGGTGGCACAATCCAGTGCTGCAGCCCACCAACAGCATTTGATCTATAGGCCTTGGCACTCGTAGTGCACTTTACAAGGGACTGACACATAAACCAAATAGGCCAATCATGGAAACACCAATCCATAACACATTTTATACCGGAGCACTTGCACTTTCCCACTGGACAGCAGTGAGGAAAGTGCGCAGAATCATTACACCAGCAAAAACAGAGTCAAAACCGGGAGGTCAGAAAGCAAAAAGTCAGGGGAAACATGCCAAAAGATGCCAAGTCTAACACATGTCCCCTCCAGCTGAAAGTAGGGAGAACTACCCAACCCCATTGGAGTTCTCTTCACTAAGGCGGAAGAACCTGGACAGACCATCTGCGTTGGCGTGTTCTGTACCAGGACGGTGTTCCACAATAAAGTCCATTCCCTGTAGGGAGATGGACCACCTCAGCAGTTTTGGATTCTCACCCCTCATTTGCATCAACCATCTGAGGGGCCTGTGGTCTGTCTGAACCCGGAAGTGAGTCCCAAACAGGTATGGTCTCAACTTCTTCAGCGCCCAGACCACAGCAAAAGCTTCCCTTTCTATGGCACTCCCCCTCTGTTCCCTGGGGAGTAGTCTCCTGCTAAGGAAGACTACAGGCTGATCCAGGCCCTCTTCGTTCAGTTGTGAGAACACCGCTCCCACACCATGCTCTGAAGCGTCAGTCTGCACGACGAATTCCTTGGAGAAGTCAGGTGCCTTGAGCACGGGCGCCGTGCACATGGCTGCCTTCAGGGCATCAAAAGCTTTCTGGCAGGACTCAGTCCAGATCACTTTCCTGGGCTGCTTCTTCGAAGTCAGCTCTGTTAAGGGGGCAACGATGGTGCCATAGCCCTTAACAAATCTCCTATAGTAGCCGGTGAGACCTAAGAAGGCCCTCACCTCTGTCTGGGTCTTGGGGGCTCCCAAGCCAGAATGGTGTCAATCTTGGGTTGTAGGGGCGCCACCTGGCCGCTTCCTACCTGGTGTCCCAAGTACACCACAGAACCCTGCCCGATCTGGCACTTACTGGCCTTGATCGTGAGGCCTGCACCTTGCAGGGCCCTCAACACTTTCTCAAGGTGCTGTAAATGTTCTTCCCAGCTGGAACTGAACACAGCAATGTCATCCAGGTAGGCGGCACTGAATTCCTCCAGCCCAGCCAACACCTGATTGACCAACCTCTGAAAGGTGGCAGGGGCATTCTTCAACCCAAAGGGCATCACCCGGAATTGGTAATGACCTTCTGGGGTTGAGAATGCTGATCTCTCCTTGGCCCCATCGGTTAAGGCAATCTGCCAGTACCCAGACGTCAAATCAAACGTGCTGAGGAACCGGGCAGCTCCCAACCGATCAATGAGCTCATCAGCTCTGGGGATGGGGTGCGCGTCAGTCCTGGTGACGGCATTGAGCCCACGGTAGTCCACACAAAACCGGAGTTCTGGAGTGGCACCGGGCACAGCAGCCTTTGGGACCAAGACCACTGGGCTGGCCCAAGGACTGTGGGAGGGCTCAATCACCCCTAACGCCAACATCTTAGAGACCTCCTCCTTGATGCTGGCTCTGACCCGGTCAGTCAACCTGTAAATCTTGTGCTTCACAGGAGGGCTGTCACCAGTGTCCACGTCATGGGTACACCAGTGAGTAACACCGGGGGTCAGAGAGAACAGTGGGGCGAACTGTCCCAACAACTGGTGACAGTCCCCCTGCTGCTCCTGAGTCAGAGTAGGGGAGAGGATCACACCTTCTACTGACCCATCATGCTCCTTGGTAGACAGGAGGTCAGGGAGAGGCTCACTCTCCTCTTCCACCCCATCATCTGTCGCCAAGAGCATACTCACTTCGGACCTCTCGAAGTGGGGCTTGAGGCGGTTCACGTGAAGGACCCTCAAAGGGTTCCTTGGAGCTTGCAAATCCACCAGGTAGGTGACATCACTTTTGCGCTCCACCACCTCATATGGCCCAGTCCACTTGTCCTGCAAGGCACAAGGTGCCACTGGGGCCATGACCCACACTTTTTGCCCAGGTTGAAATTCGACCAGAGTGGCATTCTGGACATACCATCTCTTCATTTCTTCCTGGCTTGCTTCTAGGTTCGCCTGAGCGAGCTTCCTGAAGCAGGCAGTTTGGTTTCTAAAGGCCAGCATGTAGCTAAACACATCCTGGGGAGTTTTCCTGGGAGCTGCCTCCCAGCCTTCCTTTACCAAACTCAGAGGTCCTCTGACAGGGTGGCCATACAGGAGCTCAAAGGGGCTGTACCCAAGAGACTTCTGAGGCACCTCCCTGTATGCAAAGAGTAGGCATGGCAAGAGGACGTCCCACTTACGCCTCATGGGTTCTGTTAGACCCTTGATCATGCCTTTCAAGGTCTGGTTGAATCTCTCCACCAGACCGTTTCCTTGTGGGTGGTAAGGAGTGGTGAACTTGTAGGTTACACCACACTCCTTCCACAGAGATGTCATATACTTGGATATGAAATTGGTCCCTCTGTCAGAAACCACCTCTCTGGGGAATCCCACACGGGAAAAGATCCCCATTAACGCCCGGCCCACCACTGGCGCCGTCGTTGTCCTGAGAGGGATTGCCTCCGGGTACCGGGTGGCATGGTCCACCAAGACCAGGATGTACCTGTTGCCCATGGCTGTCTTGGGATCCAGTGGCCCCACAATATCCATCCCTACCCTTTCAAAGGGTGTACCAACAACAGGAAAAGGTTGGAGAGGAGCTTTGACCTTCCTCCCACTCTTACCACTTGCCTGGCAAGTTTGGCAAGACCTACAGTGTGCATCTGACTGCCTTCGCAGAAGTGGGTGACAAGCCTGTCAAAGGTCTTGTCCTGCCCCAAATGTCCTGCCAAAGGCACGTCATGAGCCAGACCCAGTAGGAAGGTCCTGAAGCGCTGGGGTACCACCAGCACACGGGCTGACCCAGGCTCAGCAACCTTAGGCTCACTGTATAGGAGAACACTCTCCCAGTAGATCAGATGTGACCCGGACTGATTACCAGCTGCCTGGTCTGCAGCCTGCCGCCGCAGACCCTCCAGAGTAGGACACTCGTTCTGCTCCCTGCAGAACTCCTCCCTGGTGGGACCCCCTTCTTGCTGCCAATGGGTCAGCTCAGAGATGTCTCCCAGTTCGGCTACCTGCTCCCCTGTAGGCACCGGGCGTCCCCCTCGAGGTCCGCCTCCTCCCGGTCCGTGGGAACTTCGGGGGCCGGTTTCCCGCGCCCCTGCCCTTTCTCTTGGCAGGGACTTGGGCCACTGTTCCAGGCTCCAAGTCCTCTTGATCACCCTTGCTGGCTGCCATTGACCGAGTAGACACGCATGCCCACTCTGGCAACCCAAGCATCTCCAAGTGAGACCTGAGCTCAACCTCCTTCCATAAGGACTGCTCCAGGTCGTTACCTAGCAGACAATCTACAGGCATGGTAGGGCTCACAACCACCCTCAAGGGACCTGAGACCCCCCCCCATTCAAAGGGAACCTGCACCACCATACACTGGCGCTCAGAGTTGTCTACAGCAACTACTTGGTGGAATGCCCCTGGGACTACCTGCTTCTCAGAGACCAGGTGACACCGGACTGAGGTCACACTGGCTCCAGTATCTCTGAGAGCCTCTACCCTGTTCCCATTAATGGTCACCCAGGTGCTATATTTCTTTGTGTTAGGGGGCACCTGATTTCCTGGGACCATCTCACTGTCCCCTAGTGAGACAAGGGTCATTTCTGCGGGATCCCCACCCTCCTGTGGGCACCCCTCCTCCCCAAGCGCTACACTAGCCAACACTTTGGACTGTCCACCGGTGGGTGGCTGTGTCCCCTTTGGGCACTTGGGGTCCCCCTTAAAGTGACCTACCTGGTCACATGCATAAAACTTGCGGGGGCCGGTCTCAACAGGCTTCCCTGTAGAGACCCCTTTCTTCTTATCACCGGGGGCTGGGAACCTTTACCCTGGGTACTAGTTTGGGGCCCTTTAGAGAACTCCTGTGTTTTACCCTTGTCCCCCCACTCTTCTGCTGGGGACCCTGCCCACCTTTGGCTGAGTCTCCCCAAACGCTTTCTTGTGGACCCTGGTACTCACCCAGCGGTCCGCTTCCATAGCAAGCTTCCTGGGGTCAGTTAGCTTACTATCCACTAGGTGCTGGCGCAGATCTGCAAAACATAGACTAGACAAGTGCTCCCATGCAATCAAGTTGTAGAGCCCCTGAAAATCTGTTACACTACTGCCCTTCACCCAACCATCCAGAGACCTGCAGAACACATCCACACATTCCAACCAAGTGTTGGCATCAGACTTCTTACTGGACCTGAACTGATCCCTGTACTTTTCAGGAGTAAGACCATACTTAGTGAGAAGGGCATCCTTCATGTCAGCATAGGTGAGGTGATACCCCTTACCCAAAGCTATCAGAGCATCCCTTGCTTCTTCAGGGAAAAGTGGCCACAATCCTGCTCCCCAATTTTCCTCAGGGACCCCATTCATGTGTATGGCTGCCTCATAACCCTGGAACAACCTTTGTATGTCATCCCCCTTCTTGAACTCCTTGCCCAGTGGTGGCTGGTGACATTTGAAAGTGGTGGGGCGTAAAGTTATCGTGGTACTGCACGGGGGGGGGTTCTCCCCCCGAGAAAATTTTGAAAAAGAGTGGATAAATGGAGCATTTTCAAGTAAATTTGAGGAAGCAGGAAGGTTGATAAAGCACTGTTATGACAGCATCTGTAACAACATCCTTATATCCATCAACTTCACCCCAACACAAGTACAAACACACACTCAAACACTATCAAGTACACACATAAAGCACGAGTCACAAACATTTGTTTAGGCTTAAAGACCTGTACACAAAAAAGTACACAGAGACTGCTGCAGCTGCAAGCAGACGTTGAAATACTCGATTTACTCACAAAGTGACAAACACAAAACCCGCAGCCAGACATACTGGGCCCGGTGCCACCTCACAAGCACCCCTGGTCACACCTTCCCCTTTCTGGGAGCTTCCAGGAGACGCGCTGGGCTGGATGAGGAAATACTGAGTGCTTGTCCCAGCAAGTCGAGTTTCTTTCTGTGTTAAAAAATTACCACGTTCCTTTTTCTGCCTCCCACTCATTTCTGTGTTTCGGTGTCTTTGTGTCTCACACCCTTCACCATCTATGCCACCCTCTCCTCAGCTGCCCTCTGCACTTCCCCCTCACCTTTAGGTCTCCCCCATCACTCTTTCTACCTCCTGTTTTCCCCCATACAGCTCTGACTGAATTGCACCCTCTTTCATGTTCATCCTTTCACTCTCTCCTTGCTGTCACTCTTTCCACTCCCCTTTGCCCTCCCCTCCTCTCTGTGAACCTCTCTCTCGGTCACTCTCCTCTCATTGCCACTCTTTCCACTCTCATTTGGCCCTTATGAACCTCATCACACGCTCTTTATCTCCATCCGTGTGACTCTGCTTGCTGTACCTCTTTCCACTTCCCTTTGTCCCTCCCTGTAAATCTCTCTCCACTGCATCTCTGTCACCCCCTCTCATCGACACTCGTTCTCCTCCCCTCTGTCCCTTTCTCCTCTCTGTGAACTTCTCTCTCATCTCCATCCCTGTCACTCTCCTCTCATTGTCACTCTTTGCACTCCCCTCTGTCCATCCCTCCTCTATGTGAACCTCTCTCTCATCTGCACTCCCTGTCCCCTCCTTTCATTGTCACTCTTTGCACTCCCCTTTGCTCCCGCCCTTTCCATTTCTTGATCCGTGGCTACTTCTTCCCACTCTTCCTTTCCCTCTCTCTCTCCTCTTACGCTTTTATTTTAACTCTATGTCCATATTACACCAACAGCGGTTCCTCCTTTCCCCACTCTGCCTATAACATCTCACCAGAGGCGGCTGGTGACTTGAAAGTGGTGGAGCATTAGTGTTGGTGACAAGTTCCGGAGAGTGATTGAGGAACCAAACAAGACTAATTGACAAAGTGAGTCTGAGAAAATTAAGACCACTATGCAACATCGTGCAATTTACTGGAAATTTTCAACACACTTCGGTTACAAAGCAATACATTTAAAAGGCAAATACGGCGGGATACTATAGAAGTAATTAATAATGGCGCCGATGGCGGGAAATCTGTAACATAATTGCCATTATAATAAGGGGATCATCATGTAAGACCAAGAACCAGTGCCCAATATTTAACCCCACGTTTGGGAAACATGCTTTTATTCACATTTTTAATGCAGTAGAGTAGCCCAAGTATGCTCGAGTATGCTTTACAGATTTGAAAGCGGGTACATTCACATTTGCAAAAACAAGTTGTGCAGCTCTAAAGAGAGTTTTCCCAACAGCTGGCACTCGTCGCGGCTCGCGGGGGGCTTGCGGGGGGGTTGTGCCGGAGGCCCGGGGATTTTTAAATAACAAACAAAATCCTACCTGACTCTGAGGAGGTCCGCCGTCCGCGCCGCCTCGGGTCCGACTCCGTTTGGCCCTGCCTACAGCCCCTCTCAGCCAATCCTGGCGCTGCTGGCAGCGCCAGGATTGGCTTAGGGCACGGTTACCTCTCGCCCGCCTGCCCATTAGGAGACCGAGGTTTGAGCCTTTGCTCAGCCCTCGCTCTCCTAATGGGCATGCGTAAGCCAGTGCACACACAAGTGCGCATGACTGGGCACGGCGCGAAAATTCGGTGCCCTAGCCCACTCATGCGCACTTGTGCTGCAGTGCTGCCTGCTGCCCCTGGTCCCTCTGAGCTCTGACAATCATGTCAGTCAACATGACGCAGGACCGCCCACCCCTTCAGACTCTGAAGGGGGTGGGCGGTCCGACGTCATGCTGACTGACATGATTGTCAGTTCTCCTCGGCTCTTTGAACTTAAGTAAACTGATTGTTTACTTAGGTTCAAAGACGCCGGGGGAGCTGCGGGCGGGGGGGCTATGCCCCAACGCCCCAATGGACGCACCGCCCCTGTCTACATTCTTGGGAATGTGCACAATCCTGTCTGCCTTTCTGGACGAATTGCTGCCACCATCTGAGCCTGACTTACTCCTAAATTCTAGCTCCTTCAGTTCTCTCTCATGCTCTAAGAGCATCTTCTTCTCCTCCATGGCCAATCTCTTCTCCTCCCGCTCACTCTCCAGCCTGAGCTTCTGCAGCTCAAACTGCCTTGCCTCCCGCCTGTCCTCCAGCTCCTCTGGGGACAGACTGCTGCTGCCTGACCTGGCGGGTTCCCCCTCACCCAAAAGCACATCCACCCTGGAAATAGGCTCCTCCACCTCCTCACTGAGATTACCAGGCTGCCCACTGGCATGTCTGGCTGCTACCCAGGCCCTCAGGGCCTTCTGTAGCTCCTCCTTCCTTGTGAGGCCTTTAATTTGGACTTTCAGGTTTTTACAAATTGCTCGTAGCTCCTTTACGGCGTAGGATTCCAACCTATCCTCCTCAAAGATAACTTCCAGAGATGCAACGGATGATGCAGTTGATTCAGGCATGACAAAAGTAGTGAGTTGCAAACTGGCAAGATCAAAAATAGGCCAAAAGAAAAAGAACCAGTATGTGGTACGTAATGGTCTGCGATATGGTAGTAGTGCACACCAATCACTGTAAGTCAAGTGCAAACACAAGTCCTATCCTCACCGCTGACAACCAATGTTAGAAATGGGATCTCTAGTTGGCAAGGGCTTGAACCTTTGTCCAAGTAGGGACCCTTCTTCCTAGTCAGGGTAAGGGAGTTACACTCCTAAAATAACCCCTGCTCACCCCCTTGGTAGCTTGGCACGAGCAGTCAGGCTTATTCTAGAGGCAGTGTGTAAAGCATTTGCACATAACCAACAGTAATACAGTGTAAGCACTACAAACGGACACCACACCAGTTTAGAAAAATAACCAATATTTTTATATACTCAAGACAAGACCAATTACGACAAAAATCCACAATACTATACTTTAAAAATGAATGCTTGATAAGGTAACTTCTTCTTTGCAGGAATAACACAAAAGCAAAGTTCGTACGAGTCGGTAGCCCCGTCCGGGTCTACCGCGATGCTGAATTACACAGAGTCCAACAGTTCCAGCCGACCGCGTCGCTACGGGCCAGCAGAGTCGTGAACAGACTCGGTCACAGTACCTTTCTCGTTGTGGCTGGTACGGAGTGTACGAGCCGGTCGGCGTTCGTCGTGGTTGCGGTGCAAGACGGAGCGATGCAAGGTGCGGTGTCCCTCGATGCGGTGCAGGCAGCGGCTCGATGAGCGTCGTGCAGACGGAGTCGGTGAGTCCAAGGCGTGCGGTGCAGGGCGAGACGGTGTACGATGCGGTGCTGACAGGTTGCGATGCAGGCGACCAAGCCGGAGTGCGGGAGCTGGCGTCGGACAGCGGTGCGAGTCGGAGCGGTGCGTCGCAAACGTGCGAGCGGTGCCCCCAAATGCGATGCGGTCACGACTGTTGAGCCAGTTGCAGCGTCCGCGTCGGTCGGGTCCGGCTGGTTCAGTGAAGCGATGCGATGCGAACTGCGGTGCCCACAGGTCACGGTACAAGCAGCGGCTCGGTGTTGACTGCGTCGGACGTCGCCTATGGTGAGACCAGGGTTGCGATGCCCAAGACAGAAGCAGCCACTGCAGGCCAACCCAACAAGGCAATAACTCAGCAAAGGGGCAGTACTCCTCCTAGCAGCTCTCCAGCTCTTCTTCTTGACAGGTTCCTTGATTCCAGCGAGATCTAAATTCATGGGGTCAGGGCCCCAATATTTATATCCCAAATTCCTTTGTTCTCTGAAGGCAGAGAGGCCTTTGCCTAGTCCAAACCAGTTCTGGAGCACTTTGTTGACAAGTCTCCGTCCTTTCTTTCAGAGAGTAGGCCAGGGACATCAGACGCACCACAGGAGGTGGAGCCAGCATTGTGGAGGGAGGGCACTGTCCTATTCAGGGCCCAGGTGCAACTCCTCCCACCCATCTACATGTAGATCTTGCTATTCAGCCCTGTGCTGACTCACCCTGTCTCCTGGCATCCCCCAGCCCCTGTCGCTCACACTCCAGACAAGGAATACACAACCTCGCAGAGGCAGGCTTGGATGGTTAGACAAGAAAATACCCACTTTCTAAAAGTGGTATTTTCAAACCCAGAATGTTAAAACCAACTTCACTAAAAGATGCATTTTATCATTCTGAGTCCAGGCATACTAAACTCGAATTTCTACCATGTTCCCGGGGTCAGTTAGGATTATAAGCTGTAATAATCAAAACTGCCCGTTCTGGCCTATGGGGAACAGGTAGCCTTGCAATAGTGAAAAACGAACTAGGCTGTAATTCACTATCAGGACATGCCACACACACCAGGGCATGTCCTACCTTTCGCATACAACGCACCCTGCCCACAGGGGTACCTTGGCGATACAAAAGGGGATGATGGACGGAACGCTTGAGCCAATCAAACACTCACCCCCAGTCAACTGATCTGGGTTTAATCCATCATCATTCTTTAGCTCACTCCACCACCCCAGTTCAGACATGGCCATATGCAAATCAGTCTGACCCTGTGCCTCATGGGAACAGTCCAGCCCGAACTGCCAAGCCATGTCTTCCCTGGACCGGAAACAAGCATCCTAGGACCGGTTTCTGGCATTTCAGCCGTCATCAGCCAGGCTTGCTTGAATCCAGTGGCAAAGTGAGCAAGGGACCCACGTCTGGGCATACCCCCGCCAACTTAGGGCGACCAAAGCGATACAAAAGGGGATGATGGACGGAACGCTTGAGCCAATCAAACACTCACCCCCAGTCAACTATGTGGGTCCCTTGCTCACTTTGCCACTGGATTCAAGCAAGCCTGGCTGATGACGGCTGGAATGCCAGAAACCGGTCCTAGGATGCTTGTTTCCGGTCCAGGGAAGACATGGCTTGGCAGTTCGGGCTGGACTGTTCCCATGAGGCACAGGGTCAGACTGATTTGCATATGGCCATGTCTGAACTGGGGTGGTGGAGTGAGCTAAAGAATGATGATGGATTAAACCCAGATCAGTTGACTGGGGGTGAGTGTTTGATTGGCTCAAGCGTTCCGTCCATCATCCCCTTTGTATCGCTTTGTTCGCCCTAAGTTGGCGGGGTATGCCCAGACGTGGGTCCCTTGCTCACTTTGCCACTGGATTCAAGCAAGCCTGGCTGATGACGGCTGGAATGCCAGAAACCGGTCCTAGGATGCTTGTTTCCGGTCCAGGGAAGACATGGCTTGGCAGTTCGGGCTGGACTGTTCCCATGAGGCACAGGGTCAGACTGATTTGCATATGGTCATGTCTGAACTGGGGTGGTGGAGTGAGCTAAAGAATGATGATGGATTAAACCCAGATCAGTTGACTGGGGGTGAGTGTTTGATTGGCTCAAGCGCTCCGTCCATCATCCCCTTTTGTATCGCTTTGTTCGCCCTAAGTTGGCGGGGGTATGCCCAGACGTGGGTCCCTTGCTCACTTTGCCACTGGATTCAAGCAAGCATGGCTGATGACGGCTGGAATGCCAGAAACCGGTCCTAGGATGCTTGTTTCCGCTCCAGGGAAGACATGGCTTGGCAGTTCGGGCTGGACTGTTCCCATGAGGCACAGGGTCAGACTGATTTGCATATGGCCATGTCTGAACTGGGGTGGTGGAGTGAGCTAAAGAATGATGATGGATTAAACCCAGATCAGTTGACTGGGGGTGAGTGTTTGATTGGCTCAAGCGTTCCGTCCATCATCCCCTTTTGTATCGCTTTGTTCGCCCTAAGTTGGCGGGGGTATGCCCAGACGTGGGTCCCTTGCTCACTTTGCCACTGGATTCAAGCAAGCCTGGCTGATGACGGCTGGAATGCCAGAAACCGGTCCTAGGATGCTTGTTTCCGGTCCAGGGAAGACATGGCTTGGCAGTTCGGGCTGGACTGTTCCCATGAGGCACAGGGTCAGACTGATTTGCATATGGCCATGTCTGAACTGGGGTGGTGGAGTGAGCTAAAGAATGATGATGGATTAAACCCAGATCAGTTGACTGGGGGTGAGTGTTTGATTGGCTCAAGCGTTCCGTCCATCATCCCCTTTTGTATCGCTTTGTTCGCCCTAAGTTGGCGGGGGTATGCCCAGACGTGGGTCCCTTGCTCACTTTGCCACTGGATTCAAGCAAGCCTGGCTGATGACGGCTGGAATGCCAGAAACCGGTCCTAGGATGCTTGTTTCCGGTCCAGGGAAGACATGGCTTGGCAGTTCGGGCTGGACTGTTCCCATGAGGCACAGGGTCAGACTGATTTGCATATGGCCATGTCTGAACTGGGGTGGTGGAGTGAGCTAAAGAATGATGATGGATTAAACCCAGATCAGTTGACTGGGGGTGAGTGTTTGATTGGCTCAAGCGTTCCGTCCATCATCCCCTTTTGTATCGCACAGGGGTACCTTGGGCCTACCTTAGGGGTGACTAACATGTAGAAAAGGGAAGGTTTAGGGACTTGCAAGTGTGCGCACTTGCCAAGTCGACATGGCAGCCCCAGGCTGCGCACAGGCTCTGCAATGGCAGGCCCGAGTTACACTTTACTGGCTGTTTGCGTGGGTGGCACAATCCAGTGCTGCAGCCCACCAACAGCATTTGATCTATAGGCCCTGGCACTCGTAGTGCACTTTACAAGGGACTGACACATAAACCAAATAGGCCAATCATGGAAACACCAATCCATAACACATTTTATACCGGAGCACTTGCACTTTCCCACTGGACAGCAGTGAGGAAAGTGCGCAGAATCATTACACCAGCAAAAATAGAGTCAAAACCGGGAGGTCAGAAAGCAAAAAGTCAGGGGAAACACACCAAAAGATGCCAAGTCTAACAGTGCATGTTTTATTGTGGATGGGTGAGTTAATGAATTAAGCAGTGAGTCAGTATGTAGTGGATGGATGCATGAAAGCAAGCATGAATGACAGAGTGCATGTTTGATGAGTTACTGAGTGTCTGAACTCTCCAGTGACTGAAGAGTCACTTTTAGTTGTACATCAGAATTCACATTGCCAATGCACCAGGCAGAGCGCCAAATTGCCCATGAAAAGGACCAACACGTATCTGTTTTGGGCAACGGCTGCCACCACGTTGCCATGCTGTGGCTATGGGTTCGTACAGCTCCAAAAATGGAGTGCAAGGGAACAAAGGTGGGCTGATTTCATTATGTTTATGTACAAACGGCGAAATAGTAACATTACCCACTGAAGGGCTGGAATGTGACTGTTTGGGACCGCTAGCCCCAGAATGCATCGGATTTGCAACCCACTAAGGGGGTCCACTAGAGGGCCAAAACTTCAAAAAGTGCAAATGGCTAGTGGTCGCCTTCAGCTTTAATGGATCACTATTGTTTTCACCTGTGAGCAAGGTCGTAAGGACTGCAATGCTTTAGGTTTGCCAGAAAATGTTAAATAAATAAATAAAGCAGGATATCACTACTTTGGGATTGGGAATCACTCTTCTCTGGAGGAAGAGGATTGTGATATATATATATATATATATATATATATATATATATATATTCTGCTCCAAAGGTTGTCCACCAGGTGAGTAGCACTCGATCAGCAGCTTTGTTTATGAAAGGCAGGGACGAGGATCCGCTTGTAGAAGCTGCTCCGTAATGGAAATGCCTGACGCGTTTCGAAGCTCCATATGCTTCTCTTCAGAGGCTTGAACGGAGACAGTGTGTGCAAACGCTGAACCCACTTCACCATTTTCATATTGCACACCCACCAATGGGAAGCTCGAATGAGACTGTGCATTGTGGGAAATGTGGCTTCTACAAGTGGATCCTCGTC
Organism: Calotriton arnoldi; assembly: GCA_963921515.1. NCBI lineage: Eukaryota > Metazoa > Chordata > Amphibia > Caudata > Salamandridae > Calotriton > Calotriton arnoldi. The sequence continues at coordinate 1,165,669 of CAWUFW010000023.1, forward strand.
CCTGCCTATCATAAACAAAGCTGTTGATCGAGTGCTACTCACCAGGTGGACAACCTTTGGAGCAGAATGTAATACGCGGCCGTCCTGCCGCGGAGTGTGCACCACCCCGTAATGTTATGGGGGCCACCAGACATGGTAACTATCATGTCAGCTATGTGGACCAGCAGCCGCAAACAGGATTGAGGACGAGTCCACTTGCAGGGTCCATACAGGACAAGATTTGTGTGCTATCCGGACCACATTTCCCACAATGCACAGTTTTATTCGAGCTTCCCATTGGTGGGTGTGCAATATAAAAATGATGAAGTGGGTTCAGTGTTTGCACACACTGTCTCCGTTCAAGCCTCTGAAGAGAAGCATATGGAGCTTCGAAACGCGTCAGGCATTTCCATTACGGAGCAGCTTCTACAAGTGGATCCTCGTCCCTGCCTATCATAAACAAAGCTGTTGATCGAGTGCTACTCACCAGGTGGACAACCTTTGGAGCAGAATATATATATATATATATATATATATATATATATATATATATATATATATATCAGGGCTGTAATGTGTTTTGTGGCCTCATTGGCTACATTGCTAAGTTAGCTTAGGCCCGGCTGCCATGATGCCCTGTTTGCACACGTTACTCTGTGACTTTGTTTTCCAGCCTCTGCTTGTGCCCGGCTATTTTGGAACTGTCTGCCTTTTTTGCCTTTCACCTATACTCATGTTCCCTGTGGGTTTCGTCTACACACCATGTACAAGGTCGAAAAACAACGTCCCTTCTTCTTGCTGATCTGGTCAGCCCCTCGCACTTAGACATAACACATAATACAGTTGCACTGGAGGAATTCGGGTGCCTTTAATATTGTGATCTCGCTATTTGGGGCACTTGGAGAAAAACCTTTCCAGAGAGAAGAGCTGTGCTTGTCTGATGATGTAAACCTTGCATCTAGATATTGAGGTATGGGGGTCCGTCCGACAAAGCCCAGAGGTCTTCTGTTCTTATAATACACTAGTTATTAGCACGGGGAGGGTGGTAAGGCCATTTAGTCCTATATCCACTGTCTTTATAAAATGCTTTCCCCGTTTGTATTCTATGGAATTGTAACCATGCTTATTATTTTATCCTTATGCATTATGCTGATAGTACTGGCACGTGTACTGTATCTTAGAGCACGATAGTTGAAATAAACATTTTAAACTATACAGTGTCTCTTATTACGCGCGTTGTGGACAAGTATGAGTGAGTTATGAAAGGGTGTTCTTGCTCCCGCGAGTCCTGAGAGAGACCGTGTTCTGGGTTGTCTAATCATTGGTAGCTGCGCTGCGAATGAGACGCTAAAGCTAGTCGGATTGGGATTGTGGGTACTAAGGGGCATAGTTGGCTCACCACTATACTCTGAGGTCCTATTGTCCTGTGCATAGCTTTGTGTATGTGCAGAATCCCTACAACATGGCGCCACCAACGTGGTGGGCTGCTTATCTGCGAGACGCTTGAGTAGTGCTTGTGCTTGTCCACAACACCCTTCACATACGTTTCCGGCAACGTGGGTGAAGGTGGTACCTCCTATATTGATGCTTTTATAGGTTCTTTCAAGCTTGAAGTTATTAAAAGGTGTTACTATAAACCCGATATAACGCTGCCTCGTACTAGGTTGTCGAACCTTCTTAGCCTTAATGGCTGTCAACATCGCGGCACATAGTCGCGCAGCGCTCCGAACTCATTTGACAGCGTATGGAGTGCCTGACGCGGGTGTCGATCTGATCTTTGTGGTACAAGCGGATCCTGCTTACCACTTTGAAGTGTTTTACTCTTGGGTCACATTCCCGGCGGTGGATGGGACTGATAATCTGTTCCACGAATATACAGCCACCGCTCTTCCTATAGTTTATAGGCCTTATCGGACTCTTGAAGTACCGCTCACGGCATGGCAACACCGTGTTTGGTTTAATGGTGCCCTCCCACAACCGGTAACCCTGATTCGTTTAGGCCCCTTATCGATTGAAGGGGCCACTTGGCCAGTCTTGGCCGGGTATACCCCACATCTGCGTTATTTGACGCTTGCGGTTGATGAACTGCGGGTCTTGCATACGTCTTTGATACGCATTCACAGAGCTTTGGTACAATATGTTACTGGCAACGTCCAGGGGGTCCCTCCTGGAGTTGCAGCGCATCCAGCTGGACCGGGCGGTGTAACCATAAGTCCCGTCATGGTTAATTCGGTGATGGGCAAGCGCCCACAAAATAAGGATGATTTACCTTATTGGCTTGCAGAGAAATTTGACCAGCTGGAGGCAGTTTTTCCTAATACTTCTCCTGTGGAAAAACACAGGATTTTGACGATTAGTTTGCCAAAAGACTTAATTCCCGAGTTGACAGAATGCAACAACTGGGGCAAGGTATTCGCAGCAGTGTATGCGAAGTGTTTCGGCACCCCTTCCATGACAGTACTCCCCTCTGTAATTAAACGAGTGCAGGATGAGCATGGCCCTGAGGTGGCTGTGGAATTGGGGATGAGACTAGTGGGAGTGTTCGATGTAGTGGCTGATTTGATCCTTGCAAATGTCAAGGCCGATGCAGTTAACTTTCAAGTAGCTAATGCTTTGGCTTTGATCCCAGAACCGGACAAGCCATGCGAATTACCGAAAATTATTGCACAGGCTTATAAAACTATTGGCCGCAATAGCCTGGGAGTTAAGCCTTTTGCTAAAACGCAAACTCAATCACAACCACAACAAAAATCTCAATCTGAGAAAGTTGAGAAACCGTTCTTTACTAAAAAGAGCTGGAGGTTGAAGAAACAGGGTAAGCAACAGAAAAAGCCCGGGTCGCGTACTGCGTCCCCGGTTTCCGTCTCTTCTGAACGCACTTATGATTTGCGCGACCGCGCGAGAATTAAGTCTCCAGAGAGATTTCAAGTCCCTGATCCGCGTTCTCCTCGTTCTTCACAGGCACCCTCGACCTCCCAGACTGGTGGAGGAGATCGCCAGGATAGAGGCAGGGGTCGTGAGGCTCCACAGGGACGAGACCAACCTCGACAACAAGTCCGAGGGAAACCAGAAGAATTTCTACATCCTCGCCCACAGTTTCAGAAGAAAAAAGTTGCAGCAGTAACAGCGAGGTATGCCACAGACGGTGAGAACGAGACTCCTGAATTGGACGTGGGCAGTAACGCTGCTAGACAGTGCCGCGGAAGTTACCATAGTGCGGGAGGCACTGCGTCCTCATGTGGAGGCGACAGCAACTGAAACATTCATTATTGTCGAGACACCCGAGTGGCACCCCCTGACAGACTATTTAATATTGTCATTCAAATTGAAAGTGACATTGAGCGTGTTATTAAAGGGATTTTTTGGGAGAATCTGACCTCTTCATATGGGATTTTGTTAGCAGAGGCGGATTGGCCGCCCCCATTCGTACTTGCTGCTCGTGGCAGGGAGGAGGTAATCCTTCCGAGCTTTTGTCGTCATGTCCCCAAGGACAAAGCGGAGGCTCTCGCAGGTGAATGGGCTGTGGCCCTGGCCCCGGCGCTATACCGTAAACACGTGGGCTGGGATGAGGATTCACCACCCCATGAAATACCATTGCGGTCTCTGCCACAGCCACAACCCCAATATCCCATCCGGCGGGAAGCAAAAGGTCCCGTTTCAGACATTTTGACACAGTTAGAATATCAAGGAGTAATTGAAACATGCGTATCACCAATGAATAATCCCCTTTTTGCGGTTTCTAAACCCGATGGATCGTACCGCCTAGTTTTGGATTACCGACATTTGAACTCTCATTGTCGGACCTTTGCGGTACAAAATACACACAGTTCTGCGCTTGTAGACAGTCTTGTTCGTAAAAAATATAAAACGACACTTGACCTATCCAATGGATTTTACACGCACAACTTGTCCCCGGAGTGCAGCCAATGGAGCGCTTTCACTTCCGGTGGAAAACAGTTCAAATTCCGGCGTTTGCCCATGGGCTACAAGAACAGCCCGGGTGTCTTTGCCGCCCGTGTTGTCTCTTTGTTGGACAGCATAGACTCAGATGCGTGTTCGTACGTCGACGATATCTATCTGACAGACGGCGAATTATGGCCGCATCTTTCCCGAGTGGACCGCATTATTCTTGAATTTGCGGTCTTAGGATACAAATTTAATTTTGCCAAATCTCACATTGCTGAATTAACAGTTTTGTTTTTGGGCTATGAGCTCAAGAATGAAGGTAAGGGCTTAGCCCCCCATTTCTTGGAGAAGTGCGCACTTTTGCGCCCTCCAACCACACTGAAGAAACTTCAGTCATTACTGGGTTTTCTAAACTTCGGGCGTACTTACATTCCCGAATATGCCCAGCGTATCAAGCCTCTTTATGCCTTGATACAACCTACCTTTTCGAAGTCATGCTGGCTTCCTGAGCATTCTTCTATACTGCAGTCTGATCTACTTGAATCTAAATTCTTGTTGACTTGTGATAACCACACAAACCTGGTGATAAGGATTGTGCCAGGGGCAGTGGGTTTCACGTACCTAACCTTTAACGAAGGTGACACAGTACCGATTGCATACAAGTCACATCTTTACACTTCAACGGAGTTGCGCTTTTCCTCTGTGGAGAAAGTATTGACTGCAGTGCAAATGGCGATTCTAAAGGAATGCGCACTGGCACAGGGAAAACGCATTTTGGTGGTAACACCATACCCTGCCCTTGAGGCAGTGACAAAGGCAAGTGTGCCAAACTCTAAGGCTTTGCACCCCCATTGGATTCAATGGGCTACATCTTTGACGTCCCCGGATGTCACTTTTATCTTTGATTCCTCACTTCAGACACAGGAGTTCTTACAGTATGAGTTTGTTCATCCTCCTCCTCTGTCTTTGCTACCGCTTGAGGAGTACGAATGTATTATTTACACCGATGGTTCGGCACAACCGGCCACGGGTTCTAAGCATGCTTATTCCGCAGCATGTGCTATTGTTGTAGGTACTATGGTGAACGGAAAGTTCAAGTCGAGTGTAGTGCACACACAGGCACTAGGAGACAGTACTGCACAATTGGCCGAGCTGTGTGCCTTGGTGCTCGCGCTTGAGTTTGCGAATCCAGACGTGACGACTCTTATTGTATGCGATTCTTACTACTGTGTTCAATCATTTAATGACAACCTCTTCTTTTGGTCGCAAAACGACTATAGAGATGCTAAAGGCAGCACAATTAAGCATAAAATGCTTTGGGTTTGAGTGGCAGATCTTAATCAACGTTTGCCTCTCACACAAGTGATTCACACTCTTGGCCACCAGCGTGTGGGCGCACACGTTGTTGGTAACAGTTTGGCAGATGAAGCTGCCAAATCAGCAGTAGCCACGTGCACAGTAGCAGCAGTTACAAGATCCATGACTAAAATAGATAATGATATTTTGGCAGCTATTGCTGCAACAAAGGAAGGTGCTAATTACCCACGGGGTTTCCCTTCCAAGTACTCTTATCACTTAAGTCCTGAACAGGCTCCTTACGTAACAATTCCAGACGTTGGTGATCGGCTGATTCCCAACGCGGACCGCAGACCTTCCTTGATAACGGCCGCACACGAAGGCTTGGCTTCAGCCCATGCTGGCGTGTCTGCAACTGTTTCCATCTTGCAGCAGCGTTACTGGTGGCGTGGTTTATATAAACAGACCCGTACTTATGTGCTTTCTTGTGACGTTTGTCAGCAAATTAAGCCTTCAACGGTTCAACGACCACCACAAACACGGCTCTGCATTTCAAACAGACCTTTTGGGTGTGTTTACCTGGATTACTGCGGTCCATTTTCTTCGGACACTGCATATAAATACATCTTATTTGCAGTGGATTCGTGCACACGTTTCATCTGGGTCTGGCCACAACGGAGTGCTGATGCTCGAAATGTCATCAGGGATTTGCGTGTCTTTGTGGGAATTTTTGCCTGTGGCACCTTCCATTCTGACCAAGGTCCAGCGTTCGCCTCTAAGGCCTACAAGGACGCAATGGGGTCACTGGGGGTGCGGGTGAAATTTTCGTCTCCATATCGGCCTGAGGGCAATTCGATTGTTGAACGAATGAACCGTGACTTAAAGCAATCCTTGACAGCTAGAGTCTTAGGTACTGGCAGGAACTGGCTGGCCCACTTGTATAGCGTGCAACGTGCACTTAATAATCTCCCTAGAAGATCTCTGGGTGGGCGGACCCCATACGAAATGCTCTTTGGCATACAAATGTTTGTGCCAGACCTTGATGGTCTAGACATGGCGGCACAAGCCGCAATCTTTGACGTAGATAATCATTCTAATATGTTACAGGACCTACAAGAGACCCGTGACAAACTTGCACACAAACACTTGCCTTCAGCCACTGACGCTGCGCTGCAGATTCCGGTTGCCGGCTGGCTTCCGAAGGTTGGAGAACTGGTCCGAGAGAAGGTGGAGAACAAAAAAGAATTTGGCCCCTCTTATCGTGCACCGGTTCCGGTCCTTGGCTTGAAGGGTACTCGTACAGTCATCTTACCACCGCTTCCTGGTCGCAAGGACAACAGATACATCACAGTGGACAATGTCAAGCTACAACGTATGGCCGATCCTGAATAGTGTAACACCAGCGGTCTCCTGTCCAGCCATTTCCCGTACTCCTGTTTGTGGCCCTCCATCTTACACAGACACTGATGTTGCCATTGAGATGGTCAATTTGCCTGATCGTCTGCTCGACTTCCCGGCTTCTTCCTGCAACGAGGAGACAGAGTACACCTATCCCGCCACCGAGTCGGTGGCTCATTTACCAACAACCCCACTGAGCCCAACCCATTTTTCCTTTGATTCGGATTCCACCTCATCACTTATTCCGTCCAGCTTCAGTATTTTTGTATCCTGGTTCAGAGACAATTTCCTGGTCCCCCCGTGGACATACATCTGGTTGGTGCTATTCCTGATTTTTCTGTTCATGTCCATTGGTTTTGTGACAGTTTTCTTCTTGCTCATTAATGGTCACTATTTACCAGAACGCTCTGCAGTGAACTGTGTCGCTGGAACTTTGTCTCCACATTCTTCATCACACATCATGAAACGTGACCATCCATTTGTGAACATTTCAGCTTTCCCAGTTGCTGATGGCATCGTATGGGATGCGGTAAATTACCAAATTCATGGACCAACCGAGATTATTAATGTACCAAATGTCCTTCGTGTTTCAATGGGTGATGTCGTAAAAAGTAACATTCATTCTGACGATTGGGATGTGCATGCAGTTGAATCGTTATTTTCTGACTTGAAATATTATGCTGCATTTAATGCTGAAGATCTGTATTTAAATTCTGCAAGTTATGCTGACTTATATTGTTACCAGCATTGGGGCAACCATTTTCTCCATAAACCAAGTACTCTTCGGGGTCTTTTTAATTACACCCAATGGGAACATTGTCCGACCCCTTTGCCTGGTAGCTCCCAAACTCTTAGAAATAAATTTACTTATTTTACAGATTTTGATAGGTCGAACCCTGGGTCCTATTATTTTAAATTTAAAGCTTCATCCACTCAGAAGATCATGATGACCCACACCAAATTGCTTTATTCGGGTTCCTTTTTGAACGCATTAGCAGTGGGTGGTTATGAACACTGGCAGGACACCATTGACTTAAAGTCCATCTGGGGCACTAAGTCATGGCAGGTCCAAGGTACGGAAACCTTGCACCGTGCTTGCCTAATCCCGGCCCAGATTTTATTTTTAAATAGTACGATCTATCAAACGACCTGCTGGGGTTTGGCTACTTCTAAACAATTGAATGCCCCCTCCATTCCCGACATGTCTTCCACTCCCAACGAAAGCTTGCATTTTAATATTTCCCTAACAGATTTGCAAGCGTTTTTTATAAACAATTCGTTTAATATCTTGACGATTGTTCAGTCACCCTGGTTGGCCTGGCCCGTAGCATCAGATGCCTGCCAACTGCGTTTTCATGACTCAGCTCCTTGTTACAAACAGGATAAGCCAGATTCAAGGTTTTCTGACTCTCGTACTGTTACAACATATTCTGTTGGTAAACTGTGTAAACAGTGGTTGCAGCACTCTTCATTAGATTCTGTAAAAGACCATTTATCCCTCCTATCAGGCAACATTGATCTGTCCGATTTTGTTCTGGGGCCTCGTCGTCCTCGACCTAAGAGATTCATTTATGAAACTTACAATGAACTCTGGAAGCTTTCCCAAATTGAAGCTGCTTCCCTTCTTCGGGAAATCAATCAAGCAAATCTAGAAAAAGTGCTTGCTGTTGTTGACAATAGTATTAATACCCTGTCTTCCCGCATTTACACATTAGAGAATATTGTTTCCTCTGTTGTTGATATTGTACAAGATGATGTGTCTGTGTTATATCATGGTCAGAATCAATTGCGTTCAGTGATGCAGTTTGTATGGACTTTGCAAACACTAAAAATGGGTAAAGTTCCTTGGCATTTTTTGAACACCTCTGCCTTATTCTTGCCGTTTAATTTTACTGAAAAACAGCAATTCATGTCCATGAAAGATGCAACATTCACTCTATTACATATCGAAAAGATAGAGCCGTTACCATTCTCTGTGGCGGAGTTGGACTCTGCTGTGTGGCTAGTACATGGGGTTATCGCTTTGCCTTTTTCTTTATTTGAGTTCAGTTCCTGCATGAAACATTACCCGGTGGGCCGTTTTCAGCCTTTGGGCAGTGCCTTCTTGCATGAACTTTGGTCCCTGCCTTTCATATACAGATGCATTAGGGACAGAAAAGAGGTTTTTCTCACAGGAGAGTCTTGCGATTCTGCAGTGGGTCATTCCCTCATTTGTAAAAACATTAAATTGCACGGAGCTTGTAACGTTACGGCTCCGAATCTTGCTTGTGTTTTAAAGGGCATTCCTGCGCCTGCTATATCACCTACTTTCACTGTACTTGCAAATGGTAGCCATCTCCTTCTGAATAATCAGGACTGCTGTGGAATGCTTGCCGGCATCCCCTATATTGTAACAGTTTCCCACCGGGTTGTGTGCTGCAAAAATGTGCTTTTTCCAACCCCGCACGACATAATAGATAGTTCCATTTGGCCTTCCATTCCAACTTTGAAGGCAGATTTCAATAAATTGAGCAGAATAAAGGCGCTATTATTGAACCAGGAGGTTATGCTCACGTCCGCACGGGAGACCTTCATCCTCCAGGTGGCTAGTACCCACAGTGAAATACAGGCCCTTTTGAACACAAACCTCCCACAACATTTCGGTGAGCTGATTCACCGCGTTTTCAATGCATCTCGCACCGAAGGTCTTGTGCACTTTTTTAAAGTTGCGGGTTCTGGCCTTGTTACCTCCTTTCAAGCTATATTTGGTGTAATACCGGCTTTTATTCATTCTATTTTTTCCAGCGTCTTTGGCGGCTTTCCGTTGATCCTAGCGTAGCTGCTGGAATACTGCTTTTAATTTGTTTGCTGCGCAATGGCTGCACTTCCTGGGGGCCTACTCGAACAAGCTCGGATCCGGCTGCTACGTGAACGAATGCTCCTCAGCTTCGGCATCCTGCCATTGGCGACACTCAGTGTGTCATATCGACTTTCCTTTCGCTTTGCGTATTTCACTTGCGTGCAACCTGTGATGTCTTGCTTAAGATGTCCATTTTCATTGCCCTATAAATGTATTCGTTTCTCATTCGATTTCCTTCATGGGACCTTTTGACTAATAGACGTTTACTTTCTGCTCCATCTATTTGAACTGTTTTTGTCCTATGTCTTGGCCTATGGACTGACCAGGGGAGGGTGTAGTGTGTTTAGTGGCATCATTGGCTACATTGCTAAGTTAGCTTAGGCCCGGCTGCCATGATGCCCTGTTTACACACGTTACTCTGTGACTTTGTTTTCCAGCCTCTGCTTGTGCCCGGCTATTTTGGAACTGTCTGCCTTTTTTGCCTTTCACCTATACTCATGTTCCCTGTGGGTTTCGTCTACACACCATGTACAATGTCGAAAAACAACGTCCCTTGTTCTTGCTGATCTGGTCAGCCCCTCGCACTTAGACATAACACATAATACAGTTGCACTGGAGGAATTCGGGTGCCTTTAATATTGTGATCTCGCTATTTGGGGCACTTGGAGAAAAACCTTTCCAGAGAGAAGAGCTGTGCTTGTCTGATGATGTAAACCTTGCATCTAGATATTGAGGTATGGGGGTCCGTCCGACAAAGCCCAGAGGTCTTCTGTTTTTATAATACACTAGTTATTAGCATGGGGAGGGTGGTAAGGCCATTTCGTCCTATATCCACTGTCTTTATAAAATGCTTTCCCCGTTTGTATTCTATGGAATCGTAACCATGCTTATTATTTTATCCTTATGCATTATGCTGATAGTACTGGCACGTGTACTGTATCTTAGAGCACGATAGTTGAAATAAACATTTTAAACTATACAGTGTCTCTTATTACGCGCGTTGTGGACAAGTATGAGTGAGTTATGAAAGGGTGTTCTTGCTCCCGCGAGTCCTGAGAGAGACCGTGTTCTGGGTTGTCTAATCATTGGTAGCTGCGCTGCGAATGAGACGCTAGTCGGATTGGGATTGTGGGTACTAAGGGGCATAGTTGGCTCACCACTATACTCTGAGGTCCTATTGTCCTGTGCATAGCTCTGTGTATGTGCAGAATCCCTACAACAGGGCCACTGGAATTATGCGGCAGGGGAGGGCCATATTATGCGGCAGGGGTGAGTAAATTATGTGGCAAGAAAAGCCAAATTATGTGGCGTACTGTGGCACATGTTTTGATAGAATTATTTCATTATTTTGTACTTTTTACACTTGTTAATACTGTCTGGGCATTGAGTGCACCTTATTAGTACCAGTTTAACACCCAAATATAGCAATAAGCAACAGAAAGGTAACGAGTCAAGCTTTGCAAAGGGCCTTCCACTGCGTGACAACATGTTGCTGTATATTTAGTACCTTTTGAAATGTTTGAGCTTGAAACAACATTTTTTTGTTAGAACCTGCACATTATGCAGCAGATGATGGATTATGTGGCAAATGCGGCGAATCTATAGTTATGCAAAAATCGCAATGGCCGCACAAACGCATAATTCCAGTGGCCCTGATATATATGTGTATATATATATATATAGTGGACTGCACGAGAACTCTTCGAACACATTGATGATATATGGCTTGATTCAGTATTTATACGAAGGGCTGTTCACACAACCATTAGAGCTTTAATTAACCGACTTTTTGACTTGGTTTTAGGATTGAACATTAATGTTTTTACCTATTTCATGTCATAATTTTAGTGTAGTTTTTTAGCTCAGATATTAGCATCCTTTTAAGAAAATTTTAAAGTATGCTTTGCCTGATGTGTTTTAAATATTTATTATTATATAAATATTTTATCACTATGTGTTTCCCTTAATTTATATAATATGATATTTTACACATGTATTTATCTATTTATATTTTGGATCATTGCAGTGTTTCTAAGAAATTTAACAAATGTTTCTTTTATGTCTATGCTACAAATTTTTCAAAACTTAGTCACGTGTAAACACTGTTACTTTAAATTGGTGAAAGCACTCCACATGCGCGTCATGTGATCAAGGGCACTGTGTTGCCCGAAACGCGTCATGGCGGTGGTGCAGGGCATTTATTAAACAAAAAACGCACCAGTAACGGGTCTGCATTCGTCTTTTTTTGGCTGAGTGGTCTTCACGGCGAAGTAAGCAGTACATATTACCGAGCCAGCTTCCTCGGTATTTGCAGACCCCTCCTTCGATACGGGCCGGACGGCAAGAAGCAACTTCCTGGTTCTGACCGGGATTTCCATAGTACCTCCTGCAAAGAGAAGCCGCGGTAGCCCCCAGACAGCGGAATCATCCTACCATCGAAGCGGAAGACGCAGCCTGTGTCGGTTGACGCGAGCAGCGCCGGGACCTTCGTGGAAAAGGTAAGGACTCGCTGAGAGTCTGGAGAAGGAGAGCGTTGACATTGATCACCGGCATTTATCCAACTGTTTGATCAATAGCGACATTTGCCCACACATTTGCACCATGACTGCCGACGCGCTACGGAGTCGTGAGGTAGCGGCCACAGAAATGTTTAATGATTCTCCCAGTGGGGAGGTAACGTTCAACACTCAAACTAAGATGGGAGAAACAACAAACCAGAGTGTCAAGGATTTATTTAAAAAACTTGAGAAATTGATGAAAGTAGAACAGTCAAAATGGTAGGAACATAGATCCCTCACACGTTATCTTGAAGTGGGAAGGATTCCCAGAGGACTCAGAATCATGCTGGCTCCCAGTTACGAAAATCCGGATCCGCATATGCTCACCGAGTGGGCTGAGTGTAATCTGGACTCGTCACGTCGTCTAGTACAGATTTTAATTAAATATGCGGAAAGTGACCGCATAGATCTCCAACTCAAAATAGATGAGATCAATGATGAATTAAGTAAAATGGATGCCACTGCTGTGATACAGCGCCACCGTGAGGATATGCTGGTCCGTTTGCAGCGAGAGGAGGACATTATAAAAAAACGCAAGGCGTTCAAATTTCAGCGGGATAAATGTGACTACGAACAAGGGCGCGTATTCACATTTGCGAAAAAGTTTGATTCTGCCAAAGCAGCAAATAGCAACATTTCCACACCCATGGCACATCCAAGCACAAGTGGCAATGCACCAATGTCCTCTTCTACATCAGACCTCAGTTCGGCTCTTGAAAGCGAATCGGAGACCGACCCAGCAAGATCCGGACGTACCGTGGGGTTTCCAAAACTGTCCTTGGCTCAAGAAGTCGACTAACTTCGCCAGGACAGAAGACAAACCTTACGACCACGTGTGCAAAATGTCAACGCATCAAAAACAACAACCAAAAACGCCGAACAAGGCGACAAAGAGCCATCAAACGCCAAACCAAACAAAAAGCAGACAAACAACAGATGGAGACACAGACAGTAGACGATGGGAGCAACATGAGTTCTAACACCGTGATCAATTTAACCAAGATGACGCTGAGTTCAGAAGAAACGAAAACACTTGCTCTTGGATTATCCTTCAGTCCTAAGATGAACTTTAACTATGCAGAAACAAGAATTGATGTATTCAAATTTGTTCGTAAATTAAAACTACGCAAATTTCATCAAACACAAGGTGTATTTAAACAAACATCCACAAACCCACCAATCATTGAAACTACAAATCCAACAACATTGGCAGCAGGGGATGTGGAACTATTGAGGAATTTACAGGAATTGCAGAATGAAACGGAACCACTGACAGCCAGCCAAGATGAACCAGAATTGGGCAGGTCAGTGCGTACACATTTCAAATCAGCTTCCAAATTTTGCCCCATCATGATTCGAGACAATCTGGATCTTTTTAATGATAAAACAACAATTGATTTGAAAAAACTTTATTCAAAAGTGAATCATGCCACTAAAAAGTACACCACACAGGACAATATTTACCATCAACTGATAAAGAGATTACAGGCAGACGAAAATACCATCATTCGTCAGTCTGATAAAGGGGGCAACGTAGTCCTGTGGCCACGTGAAATGTACATGGAAGAAGCATTATATCAACTTAACGATGCAGATTGTTATAGGAGGTGTTCAATGCAGACTGTAACAACTGCGCGCCACGAATTCTACAACAAGTTATTGGCGTGGAAATCTGCTGACTTACTAAGTGATGACGAATTCAGGTTCTTAAAGGTTGATCATCCTGTAATTCCTGCTATATACTTTATACCCAAAGTCCACAAAAATATATCCAAACCACCTGGCAGGCCAATTATATCTGCCTGCGGTGGTCTATTGGAAAAACACTTCTCGTTATGTGGACTACTTTTTACAAAGCCATGTAAAAAAACTCCCCTCGTACGTCAAAGACACTGGTGATTTTTTAAGAAAATTGAGTGACATCAACTGGGAGGCGGACTGTGTACTAATTTCCCTTGATGTCACATCTTTATACACTAGCATTCACCACCAGGACGGTATCAAAGCTGTTGAACATTACCTGAATACCAGACCAATTTATATGTACATGCACAATAAGATGCTGATCAACATGATTTTAACTTGTTTAGAAAACAATTTTTTTCTTTTCAACAATCAGGTTTTTAATCAGATCAGGGGTGTGGCCATGGGGGCTTGTTTCTCTCCTAGTTATGCCTGTTTGCATATGGGACTATGGGAGGAACGGGTCCTCATTGCAGCCTATGGTGATATTATAACTAATCATGTCTTATGCTGGTACAGGTATATAGACGATATATTTGTGATTTGGAAGGGTACAAATGAAAGTGCATGTGATTTTGTGAAACAATTGAATTGCAACAATCTGAACCTACAATTTTCAGCCCAGATGAGTAGGGAATTGATTTGTTTCCTTGATGTTGAAATTTTTATTATGAAAGGAAAACTACAAACAAAACTGCATAGGAAAGCAACAGTGGGGAACACGGTATTACACGCTCTCAGTCATCACCCCAGGCATTTAATAAACAGCATTCCCTATGGGGAAATGCTGCGTATTCGCAGAATATGCAGTTCTGATATTGACTGTACATTGGCCCAACAGCAAAGCAGGGAAAGGTTCTTGGACAGGGGCTATTCTCAGGAGGTGTTAAGTAGGGCTATAAACAAGACTATTAGTATCAATAGGTTGGAAGCACTCACCTATAAGACTGACGACAGAAATAAGAATTTGCATCAAAATCAGTCTGAGGCACCAACCAGATTGATCTTAACATACAACCTCCAACATAAAGCCATACGCAAAATTATCAACAAAAATTGGGCCCTGGTGCAGAGTGACCCCGTACTGAGTAGACATATTACTAGATCTCCCAACATCACCTTTAGAAAGTCACGCTCTATGAGCAATTCTTTGGTAAAAAGTAGCCCAGAGGTGAAATCTACAAAGACATGGTTGAGTTCTAGGAGGGGTTTTAAAAGATGCACTAGTTGCAAGGCATGTAAATACGGGGCCAACAAAACCACTTATTGCACACCATTTTCTTCAAACCCAATATCGATTACCAAGAGCCTTAACTGTAAAACCGATTATGCTGTTTACGTGCTGGAGTGTTCATGCGGCCTGCAGTATGTGGGTAGTACCAAGCTGCAGGTGCACATACGGATACTCCAGCACCTAAGGGCCATTACCAATAAAGATGACACTTATCCGGTTGCCAGACATTT
Source organism: Calotriton arnoldi (assembly GCA_963921515.1). Taxonomy (NCBI): domain Eukaryota; kingdom Metazoa; phylum Chordata; class Amphibia; order Caudata; family Salamandridae; genus Calotriton; species Calotriton arnoldi. Next base: position 1,180,852 of record CAWUFW010000023.1, read on the forward strand.
TAAGGATCGCCACGGCAGCAAACTGGATGATCTTAGATATTTTGTCGTGGATACGATCCCTCCCCTCAGACGGGGTGGCAACCATGAACTATTATTAAGGAGACTTGAGACCAGGTATATTCTTGAATTAGATAGTAAAATGCCTCAAGGTCTTAATTCAAGTGAGGATTTCCACACCTGGCTTTGATTGTTCTATATGTTTTTCTTAACGTTTTCATTAAATCATGTAACTGCTATCTCTAATGATAAATTTTAGCTTTCACATTTATTCTATTTATTTTTTTAAATATACACAGTAGCACTTTAGTAAGTCACGGATGTGATTTTTAAGGGTGACCACTAGCACTATTTGCACTTGCACTTTATGTAGTATTTGTCGTAGCCTATGAGCCAAGGCCCATTGGGGCAGGACTTTGCTTAGTGGACTGCACGAGAACTCTTCGAACACATTGATGATATATGGCTTGATTCTGTATTTATACGAAGGGCTGTTCACACAACCATTAGAGCTTTAATTAACTGACTTTTTGACTTGGTTTTAGGATTGAACATTAATGTTTTTACCTATTTCATGTCATAATTTTAGTGTTGTTTTTTAGCTCAGATATTAGCATCCTTTTAAGAAAATTTTAAAGTATGCTTTGCTTGATGTGTTTTAAATATTTATTATTATATAAATATTTTATCACTATGTGTTTCCTTAATTTATATAATATGATATTTTACACATGTATTTATATATTTATATTTTGGGTCATTACAGTGTTTCTAAGAAATTTAACAAATGTTTCTTTTTTGTCTATGCTACAAATTTTTCGAAACTTAGTCACGTGTAAACACTGTCACTTTAAATTGGTGAAAGCACTCCACATGCGCGTCATGTGATCAAGGGCACTGTGTTGCCCGAAACGCGTCATGGCGGTGGTGCAGGGCATTTATTAAACAAAAAACGCACCAGTAACGGGTCTGCATTCGTCTTTTTTTGGCTGAGTGGTCTTCACGGCGAAGTAAGCAGTGTATATATATATATATATATATATATATATATATATACACACACACACACATCTAGTTTCAGATTGAGTTAGCAATAATATGCCATGGCAGTGAAAATATACGTGGTCTAATAACATGTTATTTAGAGCAATTGCACTGATAAATATGTGTATACACACATTTATTATCTGGGCGCGGGGTATCCCCTAAAATCTTACACCCCAAAAGTCACCTCAATAGCACGCCCGCAGGTGGGTGGATTGGGGACGATTTAAAACCTCAATGGGGCAATGTGTTCCAAGATAAGGTGCAAAACAGCATATCAAAAATACATTAAAATAAGGACGGGCATAATAAACGAGTTCCAGGGCAGTATTCGAGCATTTACAAGGATTTATTACAAAAAATTCAAAAGGTGCAATAGAGAATAAGTAAAGTGCAGATGCATAAGTAATTGCCATGAAAGCTCTCGTTATTCGGACAAAACAGCATAATAGGCTAAATCAAAAATAGATTAAGTCGCAAATAAGCAGCAAAATCAGGAAGAAATCAGACAGCATCCCTAGTAGCATTGGAAGGGTCTCTAGCTAGCCCCCAAATGTGAGGGTTTATATAGGAAATCTTCTCTCAGAATAAAATGGAAAGTGCAGATTCATCACGGTGTGAGCCAAAGAAATACATTTTCCTCACATGAGAGCACTGAATTAAAAAGTATCATACTGCCTAACCACCTAAGCACTATCACACTACATGACTATTGATTCTGCCCCCTCTGTGCTATCATTGTCCGGGGATGTCAGAACAAACTAGTTACAAAACAACAGTGAACTACTGTGAATGAATGCAATACCGCGAGCAGGTGGAAGAACCTAGAAAAATGTAACATTACTGAGCCCATGCAGGAGAGTCTTCTTCGAAAGCAATGAAATTAGGAAATAAACAGACATGACTTGCTTGACTGCGTGCAGCAGAAATAATACACAGTAAATGTGACATGATCGCGGCATCCATTTTGAAAAAGATGACGTTGAGGTTTCATTGAGGCCTAGTTAGCATAAGCTAAGAATGATCTTTAACAGGTCATATCAAAATTGTTCCCACTGCAATAGTGTTAGAAATGGGATCTCTAGTTGGCAAGGGCTTGCACCTTTGTCCAAGTAGGGACCCTTCTTCCTAGTCAGGATAAGGGTGTTACACTCGTGAAGTAACCCCTGCTCACCCTCGTGGTAGCTTGGCACAAGCAGTCAGGCTTAATTCAGAGGCAGTGTGTAAAGCATTTGCACATAACCAACAGTAATACAGTGTAAGCACTACAAACGGACACCACACCAGTTTAGAAAAATAACCAATTTTTATATACTCAAGACAAGACCAATTACGACAAAAATCCACAATACTGTACTTTAAAAAGGAATGCTTGATAAGGTAACTTCTTCTTTGCAGGAATAGTTCAAAAACAAAGTTCGTACGAGTCGGTAGCTCCGTCCGAGCCTACCGCGATGCTGAAAACCACAGAGTCTAACAGTTCCAGCCGACCGCGTCGATACGGGCCAGCAGAGTCATGAACAGACTCGGTCACAGTACCTTTTCTCGTTGTGGCTGGTACGGAGTGTACGAGCCGGTCGGCGTTCGTCGCGGTTGCGGTGCAAGACGGAGCGATGCAAGGTGCGGTGTCCCTCGATGCGGTGCAGGCAGCGGCTCGATGAGCGTCGTGCAGACGGAGTCGGTGAGTCCAAGGCGTGCGATGCAGGGTGAGACGATGCTCGATGCGGTGCTGACAGGTTGCGATGCAGGCGACCAAGCCGGAGTGCGGGAGCTGGCGTCGGACAGCGGTGCGAGTCGGAGCGGTGCGTCGCAGACGTGCGAGCGGTGCCCCAAATGCGATGCGGTCACGACTCTTGAGCCAGTTGCAGCGACCGCGTCGGTCGGGTCCGGCTGGTTCAGTGAAGCGATGCGATGCGAACTGCGGTGCCCACAGGTCACGGTGCAAGCAGCGGCTCGTTGTTGGCGGCGTCGGACGTCGCCCACGGTGAGACCAGGGTTGCGATGCGAAGCGGGGCGATGCGGTCTGCGGTGCAAACAGGTCACCGGCCAGGGATGGATTCGGTTGACGGCGTCGGTTGCGGTTCCCTTCCTCTGTGGCAACTGAAACAGCGTTCCAGAAGCGGTACCCAGAGGCTTGTGAAGTCTTTGCAGTCCCTGAGACTTCTTAACAGGAGGCCAGCTCGGTTCCAGGCCCTTGGAGATACTCAGCACAAGTTTGTAGAAAGTTCAGTCCTTTCACTGCCCAAGGCAGAAGCAGCAGCTGCAGGCCAACCCAACAAAGCAACAACACAGCAAAGGGGCAGTACTCCTCCTGGCAGCTCTTCCAGCTCTTCGTCTTGGCAGGTTCCTTGATTCCAGCGAGATCTAAATTCATGGGGTCAGGGCCCCAATATTTATATCCCAAATTCCTTTGTTCTCTGAAGGCAGAGAGGCCTTTGCCTAGTCCAAACCAGTTCTGGAGCACTTTGTTGACAAGTCTCCGTCCCTTCTTTCAGTGAGTAGGCCAGGGACATCAGACGCACCACAGGAGGTGGAGCCAGCATTGTGGAGGGAAGGCACTGTCCTATTCAGGACCCAGGTGCGACCCCTCCCACCCATCTACATGTAGATCTTGCTATTCAGCCCTGTGCTGACTCACCCTGTCTCCTGGCATCCCCCAGCCCCTGTCACTCACACTCCAAACAAGGAATACACAACCTCGCAGAGGCAGGCTTGGATGGTTAGAAAAGAAAATACCCACTTTCTAAAAGTGGTATTTTCAAACACAGAATGTTAAAACCAACTTCACTAAAAGATGCATTTTATCATTCTGAGTCCAGGCATACTAAACTCGAATTTCTACCATGTTCCCGGGGTCAGTTAGGATTATAAACTGTAATAATCAAAACTGCCCGTTCCGGCCTAGGGGGAACAGGTAGCCTTGCAATAGTGAAAAACGAACTAGGCTGTAATTCACTATTAGGGCATGCCACACACACCCGGGCATGTCCTACCTTTCGCATACAACGCACCCTGCCCACAGGGGTACCTTGGGCCTACCTTAGGGGTGACTAACATGTAGCAAAGGGAAGGTTTGGGGACTTGCAAGTGTGTGCACTTGCCAAGTCGACATGGCAGCCCCAGGCTGCGCACAGGCTCTGCGGTGGCAGGCCCGAGTTACACTTTACGGGCTGTTTGCGTGGGTGGCACAATCCAGTGCTGCAGCCCACCAACAGCATTTGGTCTATAGGCCCTGGCACTCGCAGTGCACTTTACAAGGGACTGACACATAAACCAAATAGGCCAATCATGGAAACGCCAATCCATAACACATTTTATACAGGAGCACTTGCACTTTCCCACTGGACAGCAGTGAGGAAAGTGCGCAGAATCATTACACCAGCAAAAACAGAGTCAAAACCGGGAGGTCAGAAAGCAAAAAGTCAGGGGAAACACGCCAAAAGATGCCAAGTCTAACAAATAGTATCATATAAGTGTACAGATGTGCATTTGAGTGTAGATTATTATTCTGCATGTTATTAATAATGCAATAATAATATTAAACACACCCTAAAGTCCACAATTACTACAGTGCAAAAGTTAAATTTAAGTTAACAGTACAGCAAAAGTGACATGAGAAACAAACACCATTTACTACCTCAAAGATGGCATGTAATAATGACTTCACACTGAGAAACATCTCTCATATTAGTCATGATATCTCTTGAGCAGTGTGATTTTACCTTGCTGCACAGGTTTAACTCCCTTGCATCCTGGTTTTGGTTAGATACATTGGTTACAACAAATACACATGAAAAATTCCACAGCATAAACCATACACTTTGATGCACTGGGTATAATAGGCTATGTATTACCATTGTTGAGTGAGGGTAGGAACATCCTGACTCACTCGAGATTGGTAATAAATACCATATTAGACTCTGCACATTTGCATATATACTATTTATAGCGCCACGGTGTTCTAGTTTATTTCATATAAAAAAAAATATAATTTGCTGTTAAATGAGAGATTAAAGGCAATACACCACACAGAACCTGGAGTGCACAAAATGTAACTAGGAAACCTGGGTTCAAATCCCAGATTCCACACTTGGCCAAACAGTGTGATCCCAGGCAAATTGTTTAAATTCACACTTTCTCATTTTCTTGAGCAACCGATTTGAAAGAGTGCACCTTGAGGCAGTGTACTTCAGAATGTGCGCTAAATATAAACGTCACTCCTGTATGGTTTAAAAGCAATAATGTTGCATCACATATAATAACAACATTGGGTGGGTATACAGTGTACGTGACCAGCTGATATCTTTCTTCATTGGCTCACGACAACTGGGTCAGGGCCAGCAGTGTTTTTGAATATTTCAAAAGTTGATTAGAATTTTTTTTTATAATAGAAGTCTCTCGTTGCTTTAATGTAATCAAATGAGTTAAACTGAAACAATTTGACATGTTGAAGAAGTAACATTTTTTGAATTTCCAAAGAGTTCTAATTATATATTTTTTTTGCAAGGCACATGGCATGGTTTCCAGGCCAGATCGTGCGATGACCCGGCTCGAGCTCTGGGTCTTAGGGCTCTCTTATGAACTTGCTGGAGGGCCCACCTCTGTAACCACAGGAATAGATCTGTTTACAAGTATGGCTTTCAAAGACTCTCCGCCCAGGAAGGCACTTAGAGAGCATAATATGTTAAAATATATTTTTATGATTTGAATCTCTTCATCTGCCAGCACCTTCCATCCTTTTCTCGAGGGGGTTGTGATGTCAGTAGGGTGACCCGAATTTTAAAGCCAAAAACCGGGACATTTCTCAAAAATGGAAGAAGGACTACAATTTTACTTCAAGCGAGCCCACAGAATGACAGCGCTCCTCAGCAGAGAATTACAGAACAGGCAGTTAGAACATACATAAAATGCTATTTTTAAATCCAGCCGCTTGCCTGTTATTTAAATTGGTTTCTTGAAACAATTGCTGACTATCCCTGCTTTGTAAAACATAAAAAAGCACCTCCCACCGTTTTCAATCGACTCTCTCTGAAAACCGGGTCATGAGCTAAATTTCCTGAAATCTGCCGGGACAGAAAACTGGGACCGTCCTGGCAAATAAAATTCGGGACGCCTGGTCACCTTAGATGTCAGGCTCCGTGGCGAGGACAGGCGTCAGTCAGGTCCATATATAAACCTTCCTTTCACACTCCGCTGGGTCTGCGCTGATTGAGTCATAGAACTCAGCCGTGTGAGAAAATGGAGGCTGCGCTCGTGAGGTGAAAAGGGTACCTCAGGCGCGGCCAGTGTGCAGTCAGACATCCAGGGCCACTCTACAAAGGGGAGGGGGTGACGTGGGCTTCTCTCAGACGTCAGATGCACCTGGCATCTCACCCCGTCCCCACGCGGTGTTACCTGACTATCTACGCAAGTGCATTCAAGCAAGAATGTTCACCCGCCTCCTCGCCCCCTCTCCAGACCGCAGGTTCTGTGAAAATATATTTTTCTACTCTTCACTGTCCAACTTTCTGTTCCCCCTGCACTTTCGATGCCTCTCTCCTACTCTTTCATGATTTTTCCTCTCCACCCACCCCCCCCTTCATCTCTCTTGCTCCATTTGTGAGGTTACCGATGGCTCAATGTCACAAGGAAGCCACGCCCCATTCCTGTGCTTTCCTTTATAAGGTTGTTTTCAGGTGTGTAAGTTCATTTGGATCAACTGAAGTGAACCAGTAGTACAACTGTCTGCTATACTGCATTAGATTAGAGCCGTGCCACCAAGGATAAGGGGATCCATTTCTGCATTTTAGTTTAACAATCTAATGCATTCTGGGAATTGAAGTTCTGGTTCACTCCAGTTGGTCTAACACTGCTAAAAACAATCATCTGTAAAAGCAAAACCCGGTACAGGGGGTTTGTGCCCTTGATGATATGGAGTCACCTGGCAACAGTACTTCTAATCACAGAGCAGCAATATACATGTGTTATTATAACACGGCCACTAGAGTTATGTAATTCTGCGGTTGCTGCACTTTCCGCACAGTTATGGATTTGCCGCATTTGCTACTTAATACATTATCTGCTGCATAATCTGCAGATTTTAACAACAAAAAATTAGTTTCTAGCTCAAATGGATTCAAAGTCACAAAAATGATTGTGACACATGTTTCAGCGCAGTCAAGACCCTTCGCAAAGGTTGACTGGCCATCTTTCAGTTGCTTACTGCTGTATTTGGGTGTTGAATTGGCACTAATATGGTGAAATCTTTTCTCAATTTAAATATGAGTATGCAGTTCCTAAGAGAGGTAGTGGTAGTCAGGTCTGTGGAATAACCTCCAAATGGAGGAAGTGCCCTCACACACCCCGAAACATGTCATGCTTCATTATTTGGGCGTGCTCCTCGTAGGGCCGGTGCTGCAATGCCCGATGGGCACCCGCGAAGGGGCTCGTTGGCGGTGTTCTTTTGGATAAAGCCGTAAGGTGAGTGAGGGTGTGTGGGCTATGGTGAGTGGTGTAGTGAAGTGGTTAGAGTGATTTAAAATAGGTTTAGGGAAGCTTTGTTTACTAAACTTTTATTCATGCGGCTCGCTAACCTAAAGAAAAAAGTGTAGCCCAAATCGGAAATAATGTTCCTATAGAGCATGCGTTATATAAAACTTGGTCAACATGTTTCTTGCCTCATCCAGCCCCTAAGGGGTCTATCGGCAATTCGTCAGGACCGAGCAGAGTAAACTTCCTAATTGTCTTACACTACTGCAAGGCTGGTGCTACCAATTTTACAGACTGATCAAGTTACCAGCCGTGCTGTGTCGTACAAGGTTAGGTTTCACCTTGTATCGTTGAGAGACCCCACAATTAGTAGGTCCAAAGCTGACAGGAATGATTCCAGAGCAAGTCGCTCACTCACAACTGAAAAGTGGCATGGTGAGTAGCCCTTCACCTACCCCGGCTCTGGCTTTTCTCAGTCATTAATACCATGTGTTACCATGTGTACAAATGACATAATAATGAAATAACACTATTGCAAAATGCGCCGCACTACCCCACATCATTTGCCTTTTTTCTTGACGCATAATTCAGTCAACCCTGCCACATAATGTGGTCCTCCTCTGCCTCTTAATTCCAGTGGCACTGAATATAGCATATTATTATAAAGGTATAGGCATAATGGGTCAGTAGGATGAGCCACTCTTGTCAGTGTCGCTCCTTCTAAGGGGTCGTAAATAAGTCACCTTCATTTCACCATTCTATAACGCCAAGAATCCTTTGACAGCAAGGTAGCTCCCCAAATGAACATGGAAACAAGAATTCACAGGAGTGCATTAACCCCTGCCCTATCACATTCAATTAATACAGACAGCAATCTCTAAGTGCGTGAACAGAAACACAGGAGAGATGCTTGACAAATAGTGCTAAAACCAGCCTTGCAATGTGAGTTGCAAAATGCATCATGGCAAGTCTAATGCATACTCCACACACAGAGGGATATACATTCCACTTTTACATGTCATTACACCCTGTTGTACACATCTGCGTATGTGGTGCCTTCGGGAGCCATACGCGACTTCTTGACCAATGGTGGCCTGCCACGGATCTTGCTAGAGTGCAGGGAGGAACTCAAAGGGGAAATCACTGACTTTGAGGTGCATGAAGCAATTCGTGCACTTACCCCCAGCAAAGCCCCGGGGCCTGATGGGTTAGCATCTGAATTTTATAAAGCAAACGCACCATGACTGGCGCCCCGTCCGAAAACGTTGTATGACACTGCAATTACTGTGGCCGCCTTGCCGCCCTTGTTGTGTGACGCCCTACTCCTCTGGCTGCCTAAGCCGGGTAGAGATGTGCTTGACCTGGAATCCTACAGACCTCCTACATTGCTAACTACCAATTACAAAATTCTGGCAAAGAGTCTGGAGGATCGTCTGACCCCTTTGGTTCCGCAGCTGGTTCACTCGGATCCAAATGGTTTTGCACGTGCCAGAAACCCCTCCTTCAATCTCCGCTGTTTTTTTCGGGTACTTGTACATGCCCTGCCTCAACTAGTCCTGGACTTGCACAAGGCTTTTGATTCTCTCGAATGGCCTTTTTTATTTGAAGTGCTTGCCCAACACGGACTGGGACCTCGCTTTCCCCGACTGAATAAACTATTGTACACTAATCCAACGGCCAGAGTTCAAATTGGTTGCCATATCTCAGACCCCATTGCAATACAAACGGCTACTCACCAGGGGTGTCCGTTGTCTCGCCTTCTTTTTTCTTTGGCACTGGAACCTTTGGTGCATCCTCTGCATGCCATGGGCCAGCGTTGGGGTATCCCCTTAGGAGACAGAATACACTCTGTCTCCCTCCTTGCGATGGCATGCTGCTCTATCTTAATGATGTTCGGCCTATACCTCCCAATATTGCTAGCTTGCTGACTGACTTTGCCAACGTTTCTGGCCTCAGAGATAGCTGGACTAAATCGTGTCTCTTCACTTTCAGCATTGACATTCCAATTCTGCTGTATAGCGTGTGTGGTTTGCAACTTGCATGGCAGCAATTCACATTTTGTTATCTGGGTATATGTATTTACCACACACCTGAGGACCTTCTTGAGGGTAATCTAGTTTGTGCGGTCTCTGCATTGCGTGCACAGATGTTGTTTTAGCTAACCCTGCCGCTGTTGGTGGCGGGAAGGGTGGCTCTTACGAAAATGGTGGTCTTGCCAAGGTTATTATATTATTTTGCCAATCTTCCTCTTTTTATACACTGGCCCTTCTTTCGCTCTTTGGAACATATGGTAGGTGATCTTTTATGGCACAATACGCATCACAGAGCAGCACTGCTCAACGTTTATCTTCCAACAGACAGTGGCAGGCTCAATGTTCCCAACCTTGAACATTATTTGGCCCCCCAACTCAAATGGGTGTCACACTGGTTTGCGGGTGGCAATTTAACGGATACAGCAACACTTCCCACTCCTTGGGAATTGGAGCAGATCCTTGTCACCTTCCATCCCCTCGCTAAGGCTTCACTGCTGAGTGCACCTCTTCTCCAGGTTGCTTACCGATGTTTTCGAAGGGCCCTGTTAATTCCCTGATCGAAACGACCCTACGGTCCAGTATTGCCACTGCTTGGTATGCGGCGTGGATGTGTGTATACTTCCCTTTGGGAATTAGCATCCTGGCATGCTTTGGGTTTTCACAGTGTGGGCAGCCCATATTGTGATGGAACCCTCCTCTCAATGGAGGGCTTACTGGCTGACTTTAAGCTCCAGCCAGGACAGTTTTTATTAGAAACTCCTTTTATTGGTGTGCCGAGCCAGTCATTGGGTGATATATATGCCTGGAACACCCGCAGCATTTTGTCCTTCGATATTTACATGTTTTATGTATGGGTGGCTATCAGACCCGGTGGTTGGCCAGCGCCCTATGCACACACACAGCCGTTCCTCTCACTGCATTGCATAGACATTTGGACACGGAACTTGACCATGCTTGTACTGACCGCGAATGGCAAATTATTTTAACTTACCCTTCCTTACTGTCTCACAACGCCCGCTTTAAATTAATACAACTCTATTTCTTACATCGTGCCTACATAACTCCCAGTAAAATTAATTGTTATTTCCATCGTACTGATGCTGCTTGTCTGCGTTGCCTAGCCCCCGTCATGGAACTATTACATATGCTCTGGTCCTGCTCCTCACTAACTGATTATTGGAGAGATGTTACTACACACTTGGAGAGTTGCACGGGAACCGTTGTGACCTACACGTGGGAGGTTTGCATCGTGGGGCTCTACCGTCACACCATGAAACACAGGGCCGCGGCACGGTTAGCAGACCTAGCCCTTCTTTTGGCGAAATGGCTGATCACCTGTATACGGAAAGCCGCGAGCCCCCGGCTGCCTCGGTGCACGTTCTATCTATGCTGGCCTGGGCCCGGGCAGAAAGTGCTTTGCTACACAGAGAAGAGGTGAAAGGTCTCCATAAATACCCCCTTTCTGAGACATGGGATGCACTTTTAGGGAAGCTCCATGAGGGGGTGCCAAATGCTCAATGCCCCCCTTGAAGACTCCTGTGGTCCACATTCTCTTCCCCTTCCCTTCTCCCACTACACTATTTCAATGTGTTGGCGCCTGAGTCTCTCCTAACGCTTGACACTGGTCTTTGAATCCAAAGTGTTATCCTCCAGAGTCACAATCTCTTTTAATGTGTCTTTCAGACTCCTGAATGAGTGCAGGTCTCATTTAGTTTGATTTTCTTATTGAAAAGAGTCCAAATTTAGGATATATCTAGTCTCCAACTGTCTTAGCATCCGCTCATGGTTGCCACCCCTGATCAACTGGGGAATCGAATCAATAACAAAATATCTGATGCAATTCGGATTACTATTATGGTGTTCTGCAAAGTGACGAGCCACAGGATAGGCTTGATCAACATTGGTAATAGCCCTTAGATGCTGGAGGATCCTCGTGCGGACCTGCAGTTTGGTACTTCCCACATATTTTAATTTACACTCAAACTCCAGGACGTACACGGCATATTCAGTTTTACAACTAAATACGCCCTTAATTTTCTATGGTTTCTCACTGAAGTCGTGGTGAATTCACTGATGTTCTTCCCAAACTTGCAGTCCCTGCACAAGCTACACTTATAAAAGCTATTTCTAGGTTGTAACCAATTCTTCTTGTCCACCCTTTCAGGACATCTTTTCACTAAGACAACCCTCATAGAGGGAGCCTTCCTTGATGCGATGACTGTACTTTAGGCAGGGTGGGCCCTAGTACAGCATCTCCCTGGACCAGTGACCAATGCTTTTTCCTAATGGCCATAAGTTGTTTCTCCTGTTTACTGAACCCCAAGATCAATCTTGTAGTGGAGTCAGAATTTCTAGGGCACCTATGAAAAAGCAACTCTTCCCTTCACTTTTGATTGGCCTTCTTGAGTGCATTATCAAGTACATTTTTATGGTATCCTCTTTGTTTTAATCTAGTGACATCCTCATCTTGGCCTGCTAATATATCATCAGGGCAACCACAATTTCTCCTGAGTCTAAGCATCTCGCCATAGGGGATGCTGTTTTTGAGATGTATCGAATGGAAACTCTTGGTGTGAAGCGTGGAGTTGCCGGCAGTAGCCTTTCTGTGTAAGAGTGTCTCAATTTTGTTGTGTTTAATAAACACTTGCAGATAGAGAAATTCTACTTGGGTCCTACTAATGTGTGCTACGAACTGGAGGTTAATCGAATTATGATTGATTAAGTCAACTAACAATTCGGCTGACTCCAATGTACCCCTCCAAACCACAAAATGATCATCTATATATTGTAGCCAATATATTACATGATCAATCCATAATGTGTTGTGATCAGCCACGAGCACTTGCTCCTCCCACCAGCCCATGTGTAAATACGCGTAACTGGGGTCGAAGCAAGTGCCCATCACTGTACCGCACCTCTGGTGAAACATTTCTCAATTAATAAAGAAAAAATTATTTTCCAGACACCACTTAATCATACACAGCAGCGTACGACTATGTTTCAACATATTAAGGGGTCGACTCCTGAGGAAATGTTTAACAGCATTCAAGCCATCCTGGTGGTTAATGTTCGCATATAATGAAGAGATATCAAGGGTCATTAACAGATAGTCAGAACGACGCACACGTCGTAACCCTCCGATGGCGTCCACCCCTACCACCAATCCCTCGACACACACGTCGTAACCCTCCGATGGCGCCCAGCCCTACCACCGATCCCTACGTGGCGATTACCGCGAGACTGCCTCGAAGACCCGAAAACGCACACACTACATCATCCAGAACGCTAGAATGGGACGCCTTCAAAGTGGTCATGAGAGGAGCCTGCATCAGACAAATCACTGGGGTGCGAAAGACACTAGAGCAAACCATACAGTCGACAGAGACACACCTGGCGAAATTATCAAACGAGGCGGACACCGGCGCGATACCCCTCACACAGCTAACAGAGGCTAAGACCAAATATGCCGAAGCCTGCGCAGACTTACGGAGATATAACTTTAGACCATACGCTGCTAGAACCCACAGAGAGGGGGACCGAGCCGGGACCCTGCTGGCCTGGCTAATCCGGCAAAACCAAGATTCACAACCAGTCACCAGCATAACAACCTCAAGGCATCATCACGCACACACAAGCAGAGATCCTGCAGGCCTTTCATGAATACTACGCAGAACTATATAAAGAGCCGACACTAGATAGAGCGGAACACATAAACAAGATCCTGAATCCCATCACCATGATGCGACTAGCCACCTCAGATAAGACCTCCCTAGACGAACAGATCACACCAACAGAAATCAAAAACGCGATCCACAACCTAGCCAGAAACAAAGCTCCAGGCCACGACGGCCTTCCATTAGAATACTACAGCACATTCTCATCCCAGTTAGCCCCGAGACTAGAAGCAGTCTTCAATGCGGCATTAGAAACCAGGGAACTCCCTAAGTCCATGCGTGAATCCACGATAGTGACTTTCCCTAAACCGGACCGAGACCCCCTATTACGATCTTCGTACCGGCCAATCACATTGCTATCTTCAGACTGCAAAATCTTAGGCAAGATCCTAGCGGACAGGTTCACGGGGACACTCCCCAATCTTATACACCCTGGCCAATGCGAATTCATACCTGGGAGAAACACCTCCCAGAACATCCGCAGAATCTTCCATGTCCAGGACGGGGTAAGGGGCCGCTTCTCAAACGTCGCATGCCTCATTTTGGATCTGGAAAAAGCCTTCGATACCCTGGCATGGCAGTATCTGTTTGCAGTGCTGCGGCGGGTGGGGGTCGGTCCCAAGCTCACAGCATACACCAAACTGCTGTACACGGGTCTTACATCTCGGGTCTGCATCGGCCAACACATCTCATCTCCTTGTCGGGTGACCCGCGGGACACACCAAGGGTGCCCACTATCTCCCCTACTCTTCGCCCTCGCAATGGAACCACTAGCAATCAGGCTTCGCGAGTGAGGAGAACACTGGGGCATTCCATTAGAGAACCGCATTCACAGCGTATCCCTATACGCGGACGACCTACTAATCTATATAAGGGGCATCACCATGGACCTGTCTCCCCTCTGGACCACACTGGACGACTTCGGGAAGGCGGCGGGGCTGAAAGTCAACTGGGGTAAATCCACTATCTATCCCCTCCACCCAGACATTCCCCCACGAGAAATATGCATCGGGCGGTCAGACTAGCGTGGAACGGAGATGCCCCAAGGTACCTAGGAATCAGGCTATACCACACCCGAAGGACCTCCTTGAGGGCAACCACTACAGAGCACTAAGGGGCATCAGAACCCAAATTACCTTTTGGCGTTCTCTACCCCTGGCCCCTATAGGAAAGGTGGCCTTATCGAAAATGGTGGTGGTACCTCGCCTCCTCTATCTCTTTGCAAACGGACCAGTAATCCCTCCACAAGCCTTCTTCCGTGAACTTAACTCCTTGATAATATCTCTGATCTGGGGGAGGGGGCGCCGAAGGGTAGCCTTGTCGACGTTGCAATTACCAAGGGACCAGGGTGGGCTGGGCGCCCCATCCTTCGAAGCCTATTTCCTCGCAGCACAGTTACAATGGCTGTCACACTGAACGGCCGGTCGTCATCTAGAGGAAACAAGCTCAGAATCAGGGCCCTGACGGTCCCAGCGGTGCACCCTATACTCCTTTCAGGCACCCGACCGGACCCTGCTCACCCCATTCAGGTGACGGTAGCCAGGTCCTGTATGCAGAGGCTCCACCGCCTATCCCGCAATACACCACTATACTCCCCGCTACTACATCTAGCGGGCCTCCCCCGAGGAAGCGGCCACTATACGTCCAGAGACGTGCATGTCTGGACAGAATACTCACTCACAGAGGTTGAATCCCTGTTCACGGACGGACACCTTGCCTCGTTTAAAAGCCTGACGGAAGGGAGCGGGCTCCCAGCCGATCAGTTTCTCCTGCACAGGCAAATTGTCTCCGACTGTAAAAAGACCTGGAACCTAACGGAAGGAGAACCTAAGACACACCCCACACTACACGTGATACTAAACTTGGGCACGGGGCGCCATCATATTACATGGCTCTACAGATCCATCATAGAGCTCACGGCCAAGCTGCTCATCCGACTCCGGCTACAGTGGGAGGAGGAATTCGGGCGCGCACTACATGACAAAGAATGGCTGACGGCCCTCGAGCACCACAAGAAGGTGTCGCGGAACCAGCGGTTTAAAAACATTCAATTCAACATATTGTACCGGGCATATCTGACACCAGCGGGACTTCAGCGATTCTACCCTACGACACAATTTGAATGCCCGCGCTGTCACCTACCCAGCACCACATTCATACACATGCTCTGGACCTGTCCCACGTTGCAGACCTACTGGTCGAAAATACACAACACATTACAAGAGACCACAGGCCTAGCGGGCCTCAACACATGGGAGGCCTGTGCTCTAGGAATATTCAGACGTCAGAAAGGAAAATAGAAACGCGATTCGCATCGTTAGCCTTGCTCCTAGCAAAACGAAGCATCACATTACACTGGCGCTCACCTACGGGTCCCCCGATAGAAGCCTGGAGAGGGGCCGTCATAAAATGGGGCGCGGCGGAGGAAGACGCAATTAGACTCAAAGAAGCATGAGGGATGCGTCACCGCCATATCTCCATGGAATGGGCAGCGCTCCTCCAAAGCTTTAAACAAACAAATAAGACACCCACTGCATCCCCGAGAGCCATCCCGGCGACGCCGGATTCCACAATTCCCACCGCCCCACACACAAGCACGTGCAGGAATCCCCCAGCCATCCTCCTCCCCTCCTAACTCCCCACACAGGGATGTCACACAAACATCCCCCCACCTCACTCCCCCGGGATACTGTATACATCTTCAAATACTACAGTAACAAAACAGCGCCCCATTAGGGCTCTTAGGGAAATCGTTTTTTAAAAATTGCCATAATGCAGCAAACCTTCATCTCTCCATGTTGTTAATTGCCTGCGGTACTGTAAATCAGTTGCTTTCACTGTATCCAAGCTACTTTTCACACAGCAATCAACATCATTCAGTTGTTTGTAGGCCTCCTGTAGATAGTCATTTAGTGGCCAGAAGAAGATGTTGCCTCCATTGTCGGCATTGCGTATAACAACATTGCTTTGTTTCTGCAATTTTTTGATCAGGTCCTGCTATTTTACTTGCTGCATATTGTATTTTCTTTTAGCACGGTGAGTTACATGATTGAGTGTTTTTTAATGTCCTCCACCACTTAGGCATAGAAGGAATAAAAGTGGAATTGGTTTAAATGGAGTTTGAGCAGTGGCATAGACATCGAGAGAAAGGTCACTAATACGTTTTTGGGTAGTCATAGCACTGTTATCCCGTCATTTATCCCCATGTGAGAAAGTGCCTCTTTTGCATGGTTAGCCCCCAACTTTTTGCCTGGTTTTGATGTGGTTACAAATGTAGTGCACAGGGTCCCTGCCAACCAGGTGCCCTGTGGCAGTATTCCTTCCCTAAAACAAACCCCCAATCGGTACTTCTGCCTCTTGTAAGTCCCAAGTAAATAGTACCCTGGGTACCTAGGGCCTGGAAGCTGAACAGGGTCCCTTGGGACCGCCCTCACTGGGACTATGCCACTGCCCTTGCAGCCTGCATGCCCCCGTGAGGGAGAAAATGACAAAGTCGACATGGCACCCTGCCTGGGTGCCATGCCAGATAGCACTGCCTGACAGTTTAGGTAAGTCACCCATCTAGCTGGCCTCACAGCCCTAAGGCAGGGTGCAGTATACTCCAGGTGAGGGCGTATCTGCATAAGCAGATGTGCCCCTATAATATTGGGCACCATTTCCCAATATTGTAAGTGCCAGTGAAGCCATAAAGAGTACATGGGCTGGGAACTTGACAACTCAAGTTCCACTCCTCTCAATAATCCACACTGATGCCAGTGTGGGATTGCATTGTTTTATGTACCCAGAGGGCACCTCAGAGGTGCCCCCTGAAACCCTGCCAACCCTGGTGTGGTCTCTGACTGGCTGTAGGCCGCCAGTCACCACCAGACATGTTTATGGACCCCTGGGTAGAGAGCCCGTGCTCTCTGGGACCAGAAACACTGCACAACCCGGGCAGAGGTGTCATGCCTCCTCCCCCAGGAAGGGCCAATGCTCAAAGAGGGAAGCTTCAGCAGATGGCAGCCCCTGGTTTCCACCCCCCCCCCCACTTTGGGCAGGAAAACCGGTGGGAAGATTAAGAAAAGGTAGGAGGTTTGCCCACCCCTGCCAACCCCACCCCTAACGTGTGGGGAAGTGAGGTGAAGCACACTTTTCAGTCCTCACCATCTTGAAGATGGGGGGACCCTTACAATCAGGGCTAGGACTGTAGCCCCTCCCACAGGAGGGTGGCATAATAGAGGGTGTAGTCACCCCAGGTAAGGTGCCCATTGATCCTACCTGCTAGTCCCCTAAAAAGCCTCCTAAATTTAGAATTTAGGTGGCTCCCCAGACCTGGCACTCAGATCTGCGACGACCTAAGAAAAAGGAAGGCACCCTGCAGCCGTAGCCCGAAGACAACAACTGCCTTGGCCCCAGCCTTACCGGCCTGTCTCCTGCTTCGACGAAACCTGTGACCTGTCTGCCACAGCGACCTCCAAAACCCCTGGGAGAACTGTGGCCTTCAATAAAGACCCCAATATCCCAAGGACAGCGGACCTGTCCAGAAGAAACCGAATCCAAAGACTCCGGATTCGCGTCCCCAGCCCACTCTTCAACCGACACCCATGGCCCGAGTCTGAGTGGCTCACCTGTGCAGTGAAGGCTCCCTGGCGATCCTGACCTCATGGCGAACCTCTCTTGCCCTCCCTGACGGCACCTGCAGTGTGAATCCAGAGGCTTCCCACGACCGCGATCGGCAAGAAGATTCCGATGTCCAAAGGCACCCCTGCACCGAAGCCCCTGGGCCATGGTGAGCTGAACCAATGGTGCCCCTACGACCTCCTACATCCCAACTTACCGCTGCTGTTGTTGGTCCTCCTCCTGCAACCTCTGGTGCCATGCCTGCAGCCTCTTTGCCATCAGGAAAATCATCATTGAAAAGCAGTGGGTCGAACTCCGCATCCGGGTGCCCCTGTGCCGCTGGTGGTGCAGTTTTGGTACAAAGCTGACCTCTGGCCCTTGCTGACTTTTGGCTCCGAAGACTGAATTTGTAAGTTCAGTACTCACCTGTTTAACCACAATAATGGTTTCCCCTTAGGATAACATTGGACAGTGTGAAAAAGTTTCTCAGTGTTGATTTTTTGAAAGTGGAAAATATTTTTAATTAAAAACGTACTTGCCTTATTACGAAGACCTGGGTCTTAAAAAGGGTATAAACCAAGTATAATTTTATAAAATTGGTCTGGATCTCCTTCTTGAGTCGTGTGTCCATTATTGATCATGGGTGTGCAATAAATGTCTTACACTCCTCTGTGTTAGGCCTAAGGTTGCTCGCCCACACTACCACTACTAGAGCTCTTTGGGTTTTGCATTGAGCCCTGTACACTTTTGGGGAACCCCTTGACTCTGTGCACAGTGTTACCACCTAGTGATAATGTCATATGCAGAGCCAGCTTCCTACACCCCTGCAGTTCAGTGAGGTCACGTAGCAGATCAAGATCGCCTATCTGTAGGTTCTGTGTCTCAATGTCCAATTATTGTTGATGAGTCTGTATATATATATCTCCCCCTGTCTCTCTCTCTCTCTCTCTCTCTCTCCTAACTTTCTTTCCTGAAGCTGCCCCTGTGCCTTCTGTAATTACCTGGGGAAGTTGAACAAAGCAATAGAGGTGATAGAAGCGTCCACCTGCCCTAAAAACTGGCCTGCAAAGCTCCAGCCCACGGGGGAAATGTCTCGTGGAAAAAACAGCCAATCTGGTTCTGGAAACAGTCTAGAAAATGTAGTCATGAAAATGGTCCATCCAGACCAGTCGCGCAGGATACACAGGTACCATGGCCTTGAACTGGTTTGCGGTATATCAAGGATGAAATGTCCAGGCAACTAGTCAGTCTTGACCAGGAAAAGTCCTTTGACCTTGTCTTATATGAGCTCATAGACCAGAAACTCAGGGCATCAGGATTAGACGATTTCTTCA